>CM071793.1:24680750-25888864 GCA_036559045.1 Platycarya longipes | reverse complement strand
TTATTAAACGAATCGAGTTCGAATTGAGTTTATACGAGTCGAGCTCAAATTGTTCACGAGCAGCTCTGTTCGTTTGCAGCCCTACCTGCGGTGGGTCAGGACCTCTGCAAAATTCGCAGGTTTTTGTTGGAGCTCCAGGGTCAGTTTAGGCACCCGCCACGGGAAACAGGGAAAATCAGTAGTTTGGTTTCACTGTTTATGGCAAGCGAGGAAGAAGACGAAACCAGGGGTAAAAGGCCTGTGAAAGGTGATTGGCCAAGCCAAAACCAGCATGGGGCCCAAACAACTGATACTAATCCTAGCAAGTTTGGTGTCTTTCGGCGCAAAGTCACTGGGCCTAAAGAAGGCCCAATTTACAGATAAAACAGAGGCAAAATGCCTTGGTGCATGTAGGGGGATGGGGCTGGGCCTTCCATGCCCAGGACCTAAGCGCAAGTCCTTCCCAATTCGACTGAAGCTATGACTTCATGTGGTCTAGATTCTGGGTCGTCTAAGCCCAAGGCCTACTTGAAATTGCCTGCAGAGGATTCATGTGGTGGACTCAGGCCTAGGCAAGACCCGACCCAACCCATGAGCGACTCGTGCAGTGACGAGTGCCCTAACTCGTTCTGCGGCGAGTTGCTAGGGTTGAGCTATGAGTCGGAAAGCATGCCGACAATAAATCCTCCAACAAGGGAGAGACAAACAGTGCTGACGACGACACCGGAGCCTTTGTCAGAACCCCTAGCAGAGTTGCCTAGGGTCGAGCCCTGACTTAGGCCTTGGAGGGCCAGGACAGTTCCCTGGTTAGCCTGTAGGCATGCCTTGGCCCAAACCTTGACATGCCGCAGACACCTAGCGAGGCTACCGACCACGCACAATGCATGCGCACAGCCCTGCGTGCGCATAGGCACACCCCATAGCGCATTCAAGCGTGCGTGTGCATCTACGCCCCATCATGCACGCATCACTGTGCACCACAGCCCCACTCAGCGAGGTTAGTGGCGTGTCTTCACAGGCACGCCATCCAGCGTGCGGCACCAACCCGCGCCTTGCAGAGCAGGCCAGTGGCATGCATACCATGCATACCATCTAGCGTGCGGCACCAGCCCGCGCTTTGTAGAGTAGGCCAGTGGCATACACACCATGCATGCCATCCAGTGCGTGGCACCAACCCATGCCATGCAGCCTGTGTCCAGACCATCAGCTTGGGCCATGCATGTGCATCACCCTAGCACCCAGCCCGGGCCATGCAGGACCATCACCCGAGCACCTTGACTTGGCAGCATTAGAGCGATGTGGCTTGACCCTATGCCTACTACTAGGACCATGCATGGCACACTGCCATGATCACCATTAGTTGGCCCTGCACAGAGTCATGCCCTGCGCACCACTAGACGCCATGCAGCCAGATAGCATGAGACAAACCTGACTGTGGAGATAGCATCACACTAGCCCACCATGGGGGTATATGCAACCCACGACCACACATGCATTTGGCGCCATCCACCTTTTTATTTTATATTATTTTATTATTTTATTGCATTGGTTATTTTAGTAATTAGTTAATTTAATAAGGGACCTAATGGAGGTTTCTAAGTTGTAAGACACTTTAAGTAGGTTTTCTAGGTTTCATTTTGATAATCTTTAGACAATTGACTTTTAGAATTTGCTCTTGAGAAAGAGTGAGGCCGGCCACATCTCTTATGGTTTGGATTCGGTGCTTGGCACTTGGGCTTCCCTAGGGTACAATTCGTGAATCCCTTTGGAAGAGGATCATTCATGCAATTCGTGAATTGATGATCCACATCTATCCTTTATTTTCAGTTACTTATAAAAATATTGAGGTTATTCAGAAATAGTGTTTGGGTTGGGTGTGTTCTTGTGATTGATTTTATGTTCTTGTGTTTTTGAGTGTTTGTTTGATTTTTGAGTGAGTTGTGTTGGTGAGGCCAAATCTACACCACTTGTGGATTTGAGTAAGTGTGTGTGTTCCCTAGAGGAATTCGAAACCCACATCCATTGTGAGTTTCGGATTGCTCAAGAGAGTTGAGTGTGAGTGTTGTGGATTGAAAGAAGTGTTAAGGTGTTGAAGGAATTGCTTGTGCCGAACCCTTGGAGTGCTTAAAGGGTGTTGTATGTTCTTCATTGGTCTTTTGTTCAATCCTCATTTGATTGTTCAATTGATCAATTGAGTGTTCTTTTGCCCCAAAGGAGCCCATGGCAAAGGCCCTAAACCTTAATCCCATCACACGACCAAAGGCCATAAAACCCTAGCCAACATACTTGCCTATCTTGCCCTTTACCCTAGCTGGTCACCTATCATCATATTTCCTATATTTTCTCACTTAAATCCACCTCATCCCTCATCTAATTAAAGATGATTTTGAGCCCCCCTAGCCCTTGCATGACTGGCCATCACAACTCCCATTTGAATTCAAATTAATTCAAATTCAAACCCAACCAACATCCCTACTTTATCTCATTCGGCCAACACCCACTTTGCCCTAGCCGAAACTTCATTGCCACCTCATAAAAATTGTCATATCATTCTCTCATTTGATTGGTCATCAATTGAAGCGTTGAACCAATCAAAACCCTCCTCCACATCACCACATACTCGACCACTACAACCCTAGCATTGCCGCCTACCTCAAATCATCATAAGCCATACTCCTAATTTTTAGGACTTGCCAAATCACCTCAAAACCCTAGCCAAAAGACCTCCATTACCCTTGGCCGAAAACTCTAGCTTGCACTAAGCCCTATTCGGCCATCCCAAACCCTAGCTAAACATCATCTAGCCTAAACACAAGCCAACGTAGCCGTGCACCCCAAATCCACCCTAGCCGTGCACCCTATGCACCAAACCTAGCCAATTAGCCACTCATTCACCTCTAATTCCACTAAATCCTAGCCTCACTTAATCATTTCCCTCATCCATATTATCCTTACCAAGCATTGGAGTCCAACTTGGTTATTGGAGGGAACAAACATTGCAAGAAGGAAACCCTTAAGTGATCGGGACAAGACTGAGGTCCCTATTAGTCCTAAACTGGTGCTTTCATTGGGGGTCTCATCCAAGAGACTCTTGCTTGGTGATATTTGAGAAGTTTTCACTTCTCCATGAGGTAAACGACCCGTTAACTTGAACCTTTGTGAGTTTGTTGGGAGGACCACTGAGGTCCTCGACGTTGTTTACTTTTCTTGCACAATATTTTGTTGAATTTGTTGAGAAGTTTGGGGGTTGAGGAAGAGAACGAGTGTGACGACCCCAAAATTATCATACTTTGCTTTTATTTAAATAAATATATATATATATATATATATATATATATGGCTTAGTGACTTAGGCAAATTGGTGGCTAAAGCCTTAAGAAGATGGACTTCGAGTTTAAGGGCCTTAAGGCCATGGCAAGAGCTTTGGGCCTAAGTGGGGGAGAGACAAGCCCATAGGTCCATGAAAGGAAGCCCATTAGTCAACCCAAGCCCATGCTTGATAACACATGTCAAGCTAGGAGAAGTTTAGTAATTTGAGTCAAGACTAGTAGTTGAGAGAAGAAAATGCTAGTAGGTGAGCTAGTTGACTAGTTGTTTTGGTTGGTGAAAGGAAAGAGAAGACATGAGTGGAATCTTCCATCTTTTCCTACCTAGATAAGTGTGTGAGGTGTAGGATTTTGCCAAATAAGATCAACATGGGACCCTACCATATCTAGTAAAATGATGAAATAGGATTTGAGAAGATTTGGAGATGAGAAAAGAGAGAGGGGTTTCAGTGGGGGCTTTGGCCGAATGGCCTTAGGGTTTTCTCACCTAAACAATTCCAAATCTAGATGGAAGGGACATGTAAGATTTGTGTAAGATTGGATGAGACATGATGTGTAAGAGGGTGTAAGAAGAAGTGACATGAGAAGTGAGTTGATGGATCAAAAAGTGGAAGGAAAGGAGATGAGGGTTTCGGGTATGGCCTTAGCTGACTCCCCCTCCCCTTGTTTGACTTCTTTTGTGCCACCAAATCTAGATAAGGATTTGTGTAAGAGTGACATGACAAGCTTGTGTGAGATGTGAGGTGATTGGTTGATGGAAAGAGCATGTGACAAAATAGAAATGAGAGTGAGATGAAGAGAGGGTTCGGATGGAGGCCATGGGATCCGAAACCCACTTGTGTGTTTTCCCAAAATTAGATTCTCAAATCCTTTGGAATGACATGTGAGAGGATTGTTGGGGAGACAAGAGATGATGTAAGATGATGGAAAGGGGTTGGAACCCTAGAATGAGAGGCCGGCCATGAGGAGAGAAAGAGGGAGCAAATCTCCAACCTATGATGGGATAGATTAGGGTTGATGTGATCAAGTGATGGGAGTCACTCAAGGGTCTTTCAAGCCCATCACAAGTCACTCAAACATAGGGGAATGAGTGGCCTAGGAGTCTAGTGGAGCACCTTGGCCGAATGGCCTTGCTTTCCCTTTCTTTTGGTTTGCTCATTTCGGACACACACACACACATCCCTCACTTTGCACCTCACGGCAACTCCTCCCCATTCCCTCCACTTTGCTTCACTTCTTTTCACCACTTAGACACCTAAACACTCCAAGCTAAGAAGGAGAAGAAGATAATGATTGTGGAAGGAGGAGAAACCTAGAAGAGGTAAGTAACCTAGTTACTTTGAAATGAAACCTAGAAGCATAAGGAAGAACCCTATGTTCATACTTTCCAAAAAGAAAACCTTCTCTTTTGAAAATGGCAAATTTTTAGCATGTTCTAAATAAGTATTTCTTTTATTTTCAGAAGTTATATAAGCTAGTTAGGAAGATTTATAAGTATATCATTACTTTGCCTTAAGCATTTTTTGTATATTTTGGAGTGAATGTGCTTGAATGTGTGTATATGCTTATATGGTTTGGTTACTTGCTTAGTATTGCCATGATAAAAATTTGAGAGTAGAAATGTATTTTGATTAGGATCCATGTGTAGAACCTATAATCTTTTTAGTTAAAGAGTTATGAGATGATTGAGGATCTTGATGGTTTGATGAGAAAAAGCATGTGAGCATGAAGATGTTGAGTTAGTTGAGTATTGGTGAATATAGGCTATATGCATATGTGTTATTTGAAGAAGCATCTTGATTTTAGTTGTGAATATCGTGCCTATAGAAATTCCATGCTAGGATGAATATGTATAAAGTATTGATGGAAACTAGTTATATTCATCTTGGAAGATATTGATGTTATTGTTGCTTGATGGTTATAAAAATGCATGCTTGGGGAGTTATGTTTTGGAGGATTTTCTTGAAGTGGAAATCTTGAAGTTCTAATTCCTTATTTATTTAATATTCATGTTTGGATATTTTGGAGAAGTAGAAGTATGTATATTGGGAGGATGACATGTATGGACTCGATTTCACATAGAGTATTCAAGTAGGATCCTAGCTTTGAAGGGTTAAGACAAGAAAACACAAAACTTGAGAGTTATAGGTTTCGGGTTTGACCCCTTGTGAGGCTAGGAAATTGTTTTATATATGGAACTAAGGCTAGATGGTGTTAGGGAGATCAATGGAAGAAGAGAACATTAATTGGAGACAAAGTAGGGTCTCGGCCGAAACCCTAGGGGTGGAAGCCGAGCACCCCACTCACCCTAATGCACTTGTTTAAGTGTTTTCACATAAATATGAGTTTAGAGAATAAGGTTTTGAAGGAAAAACGACCAAATGTGTGTACTCGGGTTCGCCTCGAGTTTTGCATTCACAAAGTCAGAAGTTGCATGTCCCATGCATAAGCACGAAAACCCATGTTTTAAGCAAAATATGTTTCCGAAAGAAATAAACTAAAACTTTAGAAGAATCCCAAAGGCTGGGACGGGGAAGTATCCAAGTGAAACTCTCTGTTCACTCAGGAGTGTATAAATTGAGTGAAAACCCATGGGTCAACGAAGAACAATCGGCAGACCATGTATGGCTCCAAAAGGTGTCCGGAGCGTGGTCACACCTAATGCTAGTGGGTGCCATATAAGCAGTGTTGGCTTAGGCCTTACTATCTGATAAGGTTGTAGTTGCTCGGAGAGAAATCCCCGAGTGATGAATAGCGTGAAAGGGCGCGAAACGTATTCACATAGGTTGATTTGGTTGCCGGGTGTGACGGTAACTAGCGGGAAGCACACGGTGCATAGGGGAACTGTGAGGTGTCCAAAATAAGAAGTCATGACGAAAAGAAAAGGGCTTTTGAGCCATATATGATATGATATGATAAGTGGCGCCTAAAATAAGAAAAGACAAAAGGTTTTTGAACAAAGTGTCTTTGAAAGATTATGCATTAAAGAAGTTTTGTTAAGCGATTTGAACAAGTATGTTTTGGAAATTGAGAAAAGGGAAAGAAAGATGAATTTTTGTCACGAGCATGTGCATCAGTCTAAGCATGAGTCCCATGTTAATGCATACGTAAGAAATTTGTTTGTTATTCACTTGACTATATGCATAAAATGCTTTCGTTAAAGTATAAATGTACTTTTTGAGATTTCTTCTGAAATCTCACCTCACTCTTTATGTCCCTATTATCGTTCCCTCTTGGGAACGATAGAAGTACTTGCAGGTGAGGATGGCTCCGATGAGTACGACCCTCGAGATGACACCTCGGATCCTCAGGGACCTGATTGAGGCCCCCTAAAACTCTGGACCGCCCGGGTCAGTGGGAGGTGGAGTCACTAAAGGTGACCATGTACAGTTCTGTCGGTCTATACCCTTCAGGGTGTTACTTAGTATTAGGGGTTGACGAGTCCCTTCACTTGGGGTGTATTTTTGGACCGCCTTCTAGGGCGATATGTGAGGTAGGGCCCAGCATGGACTTGGATCGGCTTCGCTGGGGCCTGAACCTTAAGAAGGCGAAGAAGGAACCCGTCGGTTGAATTTATGGGCAATGTTAAGACCCATATTATTTTGTAATGCCCTGTACTTATATTTTTGGTAAAGTCTTCCCGCTTGTGGAAAGCACTATTTTGATTACTTGGACAAAGTTATGTAAATTTTTAAATCCGGGCTATGTATGATGTTATGTTTGGGATCCATAGCGTAACCATGTGATGCATGTTATAGAAGGCTTGAACGTTTTTATTTCGCTGCGAGAATCTTTCTTTGACGTTTCAAAAAAAAAAAAACGTACACGTATGATATGACGAGGGGTGAACTTCCTTGCGTTGCTCATCCCCGACGCTTCTATTCACGTGCGATCCCAAGCGTGAGTTGGTTCTTGAAGGGGTCGGCTACCATCCAAAGATAGAGGACCCAAGGTCGGAAATGTGCAAGAGGGGTTGTCCATCCTAGAAGGTGGGTAACTCAAGGTTGGACTTGAGTAGCCAAGCAAGCTCCCAAGCCTAACACACCGTTGCCAAACACCCAAGCTTCCCCAAACCGTGAATTGTGTTGCAACACCGAGTCCAAGCTAGTGCAAGACAGTGTGCAAGCATGAGCCATGTAGGACCTAGCAACGAGGGTCAAGAGAGTTCCAACCGGGAACGAATTGACGCTCTAGAGGGTCAAACCGAGAAGATACACAAGACCCTTGATGAAATGAACACAAACATTGCCAATTTGGTCGTGGCAATGAACACTCAAACCCGTGAATCTTTGGAGCACCGAAGAAGCATCGAAGCCTTGCAACGGGAGACACAAGCAAACCATGAGAGGGTTGCAAGAAGAGAAGCCTCGAGGCATGATGATGAGTACTATGTAGAGGACACTAACCCGAGTGTGTATAAAAACATGCGTGATCCTCCAAGACGCATATATCGACAAGGAAGTCGTGTGGAGAATTCCAATGTGGTCGTTGAAAGAAGGCTATGGGATGGTGGTGATCGACCAAGAAGTCCTAGTAACTTGAGAGAACCTCAAGGTACGAAGATGGAGCCACCTAGGTATGAACCACCTCAAAATGAGAGGCGGGACATACCCTACTATGGAGAGCACAATATGGCCGAGCAAGAAATGAATCAAGGTGGGGCAAATGCTCAAAATGACCAAGCATCAATAGGGCGCCATCAGCATGAAGAAAGAGGCCAAGAAGGGAGAAGACACTGGGATGACTTTGGGAATGAAAGAGGGGGAAACCGGGCTTATGACCGGGACTCCGAAGATCTAAGGTTGAATTCCCAAGATTTAGTGGAGGAGATGCTTACGAGTGGTTGGATAAAGTGAATCACTTTTTCCATAAATATGATGTCTCGAGGAATGAGATGGTGTCAACCGCTTGTTATTTATCTAGATGGCAAGGCAAGTAAATGGTGGAGATGGATCTGTGATCAATATGATAAGGAGAGAAGAAGACTTGGATGGACGACCTTTGAGAGGGAGTTTCTCCTTCAATTCGACCCTTCACCCACCATCAACCACCATGGCCAACTTGCTAAGCTCAAGCAAGAAGGCAAAGTGAAAACATATGTGGAAGATTTCAGACAACTCCAAACTATGGTTTGGGGTTGGTCCAAGGAGGCACTAGTGGGAACCTTTGTGGATGGATTGAAGCCATGGTTGGCTAAGGAAGTGAAACTAAGACAACCCACAAGAATCCAAGAGGCCATGAGGATGGCCGAGATCTATGAAGAAAGTTTCTCTTTGGTGAAACGCCCAACCAAGGATGTGGGGAGCAAAACCGTCAACCCTTTGCAAACCAAATCACATTGGAAGGATAAAGAAAGCAATGAAGGGACTTCAAAACCGAAGCCCAATGAAGTGAAGAGATTGTCAAGGGAAGAGGTCCAAGAGAGAATCAAGAAAGGCCTATGTTTCAAGTGTGGTGAAAATGGGACTGTGAGCACAAGTGTAGTTCGGCAAAGCTTTTGTGATGATTGTTGAAGATGCATTTGAGGAAGCTACAAGCCATGATGAAGAAGTATTGGAAGCCGAAACCCTTGAGGAGGAGGAGGAGGCCGAAATTTCTTTTCATGCCATGTCTGGGGTCTCAACACCCACTTCCATAAGGGTCATGGCATGGATAGAGAAGAATGAAGTTTCCTTGTTGGTGGATAGTAGGTCTACTCACAATTTCATCAACACAAACATAGTGCACAAAATGGGGCTTAGACTGAACATCATTGAACCATTTGAAGTGAAGATTGCCAATGGAGACAAGCTTATGTGTGAAGCCTTGGTGAAGGAAGTGAAGATCAATGTACAAGGTGTAAGAATTAGTGCTGACTTGCATGTATTGGCATTAGTTGGATTAGACATTGTTTTGGGCAATGCTTGGCTCAAAAGTGTGGGAAAAGTCTTGAATAACTATGAGAAGATGATAATGGAGTTCAAGGTGAGAACTAAGAAGCACACATGGGTAGCCATGAATCCTAGTGAGATTCGGCCATGGCATTTGAGAAACTTTGTAAAAGTGGAGTTAAGTGTTTTGCCATTGTGTTGGCAAGAGAGGGATCGGCTTGTGACCTAGAGAAAAAGGTTGATGGAGACCATCAAGATGAAATGGCCTTGCTACCTGAAGAAGTCCAAGAGGTTCTCAAGGATTACAAGGGAGTGTTGGAGGTACCTACCTCCTTGCCATCCAACCGACCCTTCAACCATAAAATTGTGCTGGTGGATGAAAGCAAGCCAGTCAATGTTCCCCTGTACCGTTATGCACACTTTCAAAAAGAAGAGATAGAAAGGCAGGTTGAGGAGATGTTGAAATGAGGGTTGATCTGAGCTAGCACTAGCCCTTTCTCTTCACCCGTCCTCTTGGTGAAAAAGAAAGATGGCACTTGGAGATTTTGCACAGATTACAGGGCCTTGAATGAAGCAACAGTGAAAGACAGGTTTCCCATACCCACAGTAGATGAGATGTTAGACGAGCTACATGGAACTTGTGTCTTTTCTAAACTTGACTTGAGAGCAAGGTACCATCAGATCAGGATGAAGGAAGAAGACGTGAATAAGACTGCTTTCAGGACACATTCAGGATACTACGAGTATTTGGTGATGTCTTTTGGGTTATGTAATGCACCTCCTACTTTTCAGGTGGCGATGAACACCATATTCAAGCCATTGTTGAGGAAATATGTGTTGGTGTTTTTGATGATATCTTGGTTTACTTTAAATCCGTGGAAGAGCATACCACTTGGGGTAGTATTGAGGATCTTAGAGGAACATCATTTCTTCATAAAGGCGTCCAAATGTACCTTTATGGAGAAAAAACTTGAGTACTTAGGCCACTTTATTTCAGGAGAGGGCGTAAAGGTTGATCAGAGGAAGATAAAGGTAATGGTTGATTGGCCATTGCCCAAGGATGTTTCGGCCATGAGGGGGTTTTTAGGGCTCACAGGTTACTATAGGAGATTTGTGAAGAATTATGGCCTCATTGCCAAGCCCTTTACCTCTCTTTCGAAGAAGGATAACTTTGAGTGGACTCCAGAAGCTCGAGAAGCATTTGAGAACCTGGAGAGAGCTATGACCCAGACACCAGTGCTAGCCTTACCCAACTTTGAGAAGCCGTTTGAGGTGTTTACAGATGCAAGCAGTGACGGCATAGGGGCGGTATTAGTTCAGGATAGCCCTTAGCTTTTATCTCCAAAGATTTAGGGTCGATGAAGAGGACTTGGAGCACATATGCCAGGGAGATGCTAGCCATTGTTCATGTAGTGAAGATATGACAACCCTACCTTCTAGGTCGCAAGTTGACCATTGTAACAGACCAGCAAGCCCTGAGACACTTGATGAAGCAAAAGATAGTGACCCTTGAGCAACAGAAGTTTTTGGTAAAGCTACTTGGATTCGAGTACGAGATCATATATCAGTTAGGCAAGGAGAACAGAGTGGCAGATGCACTGAGTAGACGTGAGGGGCGCTCACAATTAGAGACGAGTTAGGGGAGCGATGATACTGATGACAGGGAGTCGAGTGACTCACATGAGATCCTTGAGGGCAAGGATGTGCTCGAAGGGGGGGGGGAATGTCATAATCCCTAGGAGAGTTGCCCAGGGTCGAGCCTTGACTCAGGCCTTAGAGGGCCAGGACAGTTCCCTGGTTAGCCTGCAAGCATGCCTTGGCCCAGGCCTTGACACGCCGCAGACACCCAGCGAGGCTACTGGCCACGCATAGTGCATGCGCATAGGCATGCCCCACAGCGCATTCACTTGCGCGCATGCGTGCGTGTGCATCTGCGCCCCACCATGCACACATCACTGCGCACCACAGCCCCAGTCAGCGAGGTTAGTGGCGTGTCTTCATAGGCATGCCATCCAGCGCGCGGCACCAGCGCGTGCCTTAAAGAGTAGGCCAGTGGCATGCACACCATGCATGCCATCCAGGGCGCGGCACCAGCCTGCGTCATACAGCCCATGCCTAGACCGTCAGCTTGGGCTATGCATGCGCATCACCCCGGCACCCAACCCAGGCCATGCAGGACTACCGCCCGAGCACCTTGACTGGGCAGCATTAGAGCGACGTGGCTTGACCCTGTGTCTACCACCAGGACCATGCATGGCACACTGCCATGATCACCATCAGTTGGCCTTGCACAGAGCCATGCCCTATGCACCACAGATGACATGCAGGCAAACAGCACGATACAAGTCTGATTGTGGAGATAGCATCACACTAGCCCACCATGGGGCATATGCAACCCACGACCACACATGCATTTGGCGCCATCCACCTTTTTATTTTATATTATTTTATTATTTTATTGCATTGGTTATTTTAGTAATTAGTTATTTTTAATAAGGGATTTAATGGGGGTTTCCAAGTTGTAAGACACTTTAAGTAGGTTTTCTAGGTTTTATTTTGATAATCTTTGGACAATGGACTTTTAGAATTTGCTCTTGAGAAAGAGTTAGGCTGGCCACATCTCTTGTGGTTTGGATTCAGTGCTTGGCACTTGGGTTTTCCTAGGGTGCAATTTGTGAATCACTTTGGAAGAGGATCATTCGTGCAATTCGTGAATCGGTGATCCACATCTATCCTTTATTTTCAGTTAGTTATAAAAATATTGAGGTTATTCAGAAATAGTGTTTGGGTTGGGTGTGTTCTTGTAATTGATTTTATGTTCTTGTGTTTTTGAGTGTTTATTTGATTTTTGAGTGAGTTGTGTTGGTGAGGCCAAATCTACACCACTTGTGGATTTGAGTAAGTGTGTGTGTTCCCTAGAGGAATTCGAAACCCACATCCATTGTGAGTTTAGGATTGCTCAAGAGAGTTGAGTGTGAGTGTTGTGGATTGAAAGAAGTGTTAATTGAAGGAATTGCTTGTGCCGAACCCCTGGAGTGCTCGAAGGGTGTTGCCTGTTCTTCATTGGTCTTTTGTTCAATCCTTATTTGATTGTTCAATTGAGCAATTGAGTGTTCTTTTGCCCCAAAGCAGCCCACGGCAAAGGCCCTAAACCCTAATCCCATCACACGGCCAAAGGGCATAAAACCGTAGCCTAGTTGCCTATCTTGCCCTTTACCCTAGCCGGCCACCTATCATCATATTTCCTATATTTTCTCACTTAAATCCACCTCATCTCTCATCTAATTAAAGAGGATTTCGAGCCCCCCTAGCCCTTGCATGACCGGCCATCACAACTCCCATTTGAATTCAACTTAATTCAAATTCAAACCCAACCAACATCCCTACTTTATCTCATTCGGCCAACACCCACTTTGCCCTAGCCGAAACTTCATTGCCACCTCATCAAAATTGCCACATTATTCTCTCATTTGATTGATCATCAATTGAAGCATTGAACCAATCAAAACCCTCCTCCACATCCCCACATACTCGGCCACTACAATCCTAGCATTGCCGCCCACCTCAAACCATCATAGGCCATACTCCTAATTTTTAGGACTTGCCAAATCACCTTAAAACCCTAGCCAAAAGTCCTCCATTACCCTTGGCTGAAAACCCTAGCTTGCACTAAGCCCTATTCAGCCATCCCAAACCCTAGCTAAACATCATCTAGCTTAAACACAAGTCAACATAGTCGTGCACCCCAAATCCACCCTAGCCGTGCACCCCTTTGCACCAAACCTAGCCAATTAGCCACTCATTCACCTCTAGCTCCACTAAATCCTAGCCTCACTTAACCCTTTCCCTCATTCATATTATCCTTACCAAGTATTGGAGTCCAACTCGGTCGTTGAAGGGAACAAACATTGCAAGGGGGAACTCTTAGGTGATCGGGACAAGACTGAGGTCCCTATCTGCCCTCTAATAGGCGCTTGCCGACGCAGTGTTCACAGAAAGCCTTAGTTGAATATGAGAATCTTTTCTCGCCATTGAAAGATGTACAGATGTTGCCAATGAGGGGTGTTGGTGAGGCTCTACCGCTGGCAAACATGGTTTTGCAATCCCTTGATGACTTCTTGATAGATGATGTTGATGAGGCTTCGAATGACTCAGAGGATATTGATTACACCCAAAAAATAACGCGATCGTTGCAGTATAGCTTGGGGGTGTCGATTCTACAGGGAGATGGATTGAGAAATGAAAGATAGTGACAAAATTGACTAAAAGATTTAGAAGAGTGCAAAAATTGATTTTTGAAGTGAGGTATATTAAAACTAAATGAGTAATTTGAAAAAGTACAAAAATAAGATGAAAAGTAGAGTGTAGAAAATTCCTTGCGTAATTCTGGTCTTCAAATTTATTATTAATTCATTGATAACTTAATTGAGAATTCTATGTCCAAATTCTTAATCGGAAGATATAACATTTAATAACTAGATTTAAATCAAATGTAATCTTTTGAAAAATCACTCGTCGTGATTCAAGAAGAAAAATTGTTATCAATATTGAAAAAATCTAACGTCGACAATATACTCAGGGAGCGATATTGCAGCAGATAATTAAATCAATATAGATAATCAATTGCTCCAAACATAATCATAGAACTAATCATTTCAATGAAAAAAGCATGACTGAATCTATAAATGAAAAAGAATCTATAATTATTTGAAGACGAAAAATATCACAAATAAATTGAGAATGATAGAACAAAAGAGTTTTAATATTTAAAGACCAAATATATGAATCAAAAAAATAAATTACAAACACCATCACATACACAAGTTTATTCCTAGCCTACTTTGAGAAAATTAGTTACAAATATTAAAAATATGTAACAAAAATTCTCCAAGGGATACTATGATAGAGCCTGTAACGCCCTGATTTTTTTTTTAGAGTATGCATCTAAATTTATTAATTAAGTGCAATGCAAAACGCAACGGAAAGGGGTAAATCTTCCATATATGCGAAGAGATTTATTTAACTCTTGCATAAATAGATCACATAGCATATTAAAACTATATTCTTCATAACTTTTCATTCATCATAACATATCGTATCTAAAACTTACATAACCCAGTTAGTTTTCTTCTAACAAATATCTCTTCTTGCCTTCTAATACTCTTGCTATTCCACTTAATCCCATATGTAAGATCATTCCCTTAGGAGAGGAGTATTCTGTAGGACCCTTGGGGCTCCTCAGAATCTCCTGCAATGTTTGAGTCTCATCACAATTTATTGACTCCTGCGACACCATCTATCATTCCATAAGGAATGATAGATAAAATATAAAAGAGTGAGATTTCCAAGAAATCTTAGTAAAGTACACAGTCAACGAAATATGGCATAGATGACATAAGAACTTATTATACATGTCAATGCTCAAAGACATATCTTATAAAAATGCTTTATGAGACTCATGCATGACTTAGACTTATGTTCTTCATAGACCCACTCTATCATACTTAAACCCTTATTTCTTTTCTTTCATAATATTTTGAGTCTTACTTGTTTCGTATCATCGACAGGCGTCCGCATCGAATAGTTTTTATTTCGTATCATCGACAGGCTTAAGTCCCTACCGGCTTTCATATCCTCGATAGGCTTAAGTCTTTGCCGGTTTTCAAATACTCGACAGGCTTGGGTATTTGCCGATTTTCACATACTCGACAGGCTTAGGTCCCTGTCAGTTTTCACATACTCGACAGGCTTAGGTCCCTGCCGGTTTTTACATAATCGACAGGCTTAGGTCCTTGTCGGTACGTTAATTATACAGGCGTATCGCTAGTCCCCGTCATGATGTGATTGACTTATTAATCTTTCCACTTGTTACGTTTTCTTAACGTATTTTCTTAAAACATACTTCATGAAACATATATGTGACGTAATGCAACATACGCATAAACTTAGATTTATGACATGCATATTTTATAGGAAAATTTTTTATATCCCTAGCATTTTAACCCCGCCGCGGCCCCGTGGGGGTTTTTAAATAGAAAAAAAAATTTAAAAATTTTAAAAAATACATATATTTTATTTCTACACATTATTTTATTGTTTTTGTAAAAAAAAAAAATGAAATGAAAAAAAGTATAAAAAAAATTTACGATGCGGCGGGGATCCTCTCCTAGGGATCCCTAGCACTACTCTATTTTATATCCATATGAGCCTTATAATATGTGAGAACATTTCACAATAGCATACGTCACATGCACATACATTTACGTTACATCAATTCATAAAATCAATGCCTACTAAGACAAACTCGATTCTATAACATGTATCATACCAATTATACCTTTAAATAACATATATAATTTTTTCTTTATTAAAACATCAACCTTTATCCAAGTAAAAGTTTTGAATTTAAGCAACAGGGTATCTCGCCCGAGCGAGAATAGAGCGAAGTTTTGGGTTGGAACTTGCTCTAGCAGAGTATCAAGCTAACATCAAGCAATTTGGGTATCTCGCTCGAGCAAAGTATCGAGCGAAATTCAAGCGAGTTATTAGGTTAGAGCTCGCTCGAGCAGGACATTGTCGAGCAAAATCTCGGGTTGCACTTCACTCGAGCTAGACATCTTGCGAGAGTCAAGTGAGGGTTTACATTTATTCTTCGCTCGATCCTTCGGTCGAGCGAGGGTCGAGCGAAGTCACGATTCGTAGGATTTTTCAACTTAAAATATGCCATTCTTTTACCTAAACCAGATTTTTTAATTTATTAAAACATAAATCTATGTCTTATAATTATTAAGAGTTTAGAATATAAGAAGAACACCTTTTTGAAGTCCTCACATACTCTATTCTGCCATTCAATCCAAATTTCACCCTCTATAGAGTTCTTATCTTTTAAAGCTTAAAACACCAAAGTTGTAGAGCTCTGTATTAGCTTTCCATAGACTCTTGAATCATTCAATTTAGATATCACACTAACAAGTTATGACCAATTTACTATAAAATGTTAAATCTGTCAACATAACTCCTCTTAAATCCGAAAGTTACTAGGGTTGATCTATAATTTTCTTCTAAATCAAGACCTCATATTTTCACATAATCTTCTTCATATAACATCATAGAATATATTCCTAAAGTCTCATAATTTTTCTAGCATTTTATCATAACAAAAACAACTCCAAAACTCAATAGGCTTCAATTTGACACATAAACTAAGATTAAACTCAAAAGAATATCAAACATGATCTAATCACCAAACCACTCAATCTATGCCAATATTAAGTTAATATATGCACTTAAAAATTTCTCAAAAGCTTGTATTGATGATAGAACCAAGCTCTTGCAAGAATTCCTCAAGATCATACAATTAGCTCACTTAGGTGATGTTTGGATGTTCAATGGTTTAGAGAGGTTTCTTCTTTGGTTTTCTCTCCAAGTGGGCATGTGTTCTACCTTCCAAAGAGGGTTATAAGACTTACCAACCCATATATATAGGAGGGTGGTCGACCCTTTAGAGGAAAAGGAAAAGAAAGGATGGCTATAGGCAACCGGTTATGTCTTTGTTTGGGAGATGAGGTGTCATACCTCCTAAAATTAAATGATTACCTCTAATCTTCCAAGATCCTAAGCCTTGCAAAAAATATCATCATCCAATGGTTAACATTGAGATATTTTAGCAGCCAAAATTGATCAATGGTTGAGAAGTGAGCTAAGGAGATAAGGCATGAGGTGGCACTCACCTAACCATGCATGAACCAAGTCATTCCAGCTCTCATCTAGTATGCCATGCCTCTTCGCCCCTCTCCTATCCAATTTTGTCACATGTTACATTTTCTAAGATACCACTTGACATGTTCTAGAAGACCATTTCGAGATTTGGTTTGTAACTCACTTAGTTAGACTTGGACAGATTCAGGCAGATTTCTGTCTCTCATGTTTGCTTCATGTCTTTGGGTCAACTAAAGCTTCTAGATCACTTCATCTCCTCATGACACATACTACTACACATGTCAAGACCTTAAGAAAATTGATATCCAATCACAATATTCTTCACATGGCCGAATATAGGACAATTCATCTAAGTCGGTTATCAATTGGACTCAACCCATGGCCGTCCACTTCACACCAGATCTCATCCTTGTTCCATTCTTTATCTTCAAAAACCCAAAACATAAAAGTTCTAGATATACTTCTTAAGGTTTTATAGGAACTAGAATCACTTAATTCTGAGCTCATATGATCAAGTTATAATTTTTCTACTAAAAGTCGACAGATAAGCCCGAGAATACCAATCTGGGCACACCAAGTGTTTGGTAGATATTCCTTCTTGTTTCACACAAAATTTCCTAGATAAAGTCTCCTCATTTTCCACGTATATACACCCTTTTCCAGATCTTAGGCTAATTTATAAAATAATTCAAAAACTTAATCTTATCCAAAGTCCCTAGTCAACTTCAAAGTCAATGCCTATCTATCTCTAATCCAGATCTCTCAAATCTAAATTTAGTATTTTCTTAAGTCCATATCTCTTAAATCTCAAAACATAAAAGTTGTAGATATTTCTATAACCTTTTGAATCACTCAAATCCGATGTCAAATGAGCAAGTTATGACCATTTTATAAAAAGACTTCAAATATCTCCCTGTATCTCGCTCGAGCCAGACATCAAGTGAGAGTCGAGCGAGATCTCGGGTTAGACACTTTTTCCACATAAAACAAACCACTATTGTACCCAATCCTACTCCTAACCTTCCAACATACATTTATAAGTCTTTTCTTTATTTACTTATTTCTTATTTGATCAACCTTCAATAATCATGCCACATATGAAAATTAAACGAATATTTAAAAATCCAGGTTATGACAGAACCGGTCATGGATTCTCTCTTTTCTTTGGTTTTCTCTCTTTCTCTTAACGTAACAAATGACTCTCCCAAGCATCCAAGCATACCTTCTTCACCCCCCAGCTCCATCTATTTATAGGCTTTCTTAAGCAAGTTGTTAAGCCGAATGCCATCATTATTTTTTAATCAATAATTTCTACTAGAGAAGAGTTGAGATCAACTGTCTTCAATTTATCTCAAGGTGCCATGTGCTATTTTCCAGCTTTGAGTATTTCTAGTGAATTCGGTGCATCAAGTTTCAATTGCTTAGATCATAGAGTATTTCCATGTGGGACCTGATTTGTATCTTGTAGCCGAAATGTTTATGTATTAGATGAGTGAAATTAGTCCAAGTTTTCGACAGAGCAGCTTTGTGCATCGAAGTCTCAAGGTGCAAAATATCACTTTGCATTTCTCAATTTACTTGGTTAACAATTGCGGCTTTGAAGTTATATTGTGAGATCTGAACTTTGTTTTGCATGGTGCCAAGTGCTTTGCATGCTTCACTGTGTGAATCATTGTATTCTTTTTGCAGCCATATCTTGAATTTGCTTTTTCAGCAATGAAGTGTCGTGTGTGTTACAAGTTGGTTGACCATGTATTTTCTTCAATGATCATTTCAGCACTAAATCCAGCTACCAATTAATTGAGACCTATGTGAATCATTGCATTCCTTTTGCAGCCATATCTTGAATTTCTTTTTTCAGCAATGAAGTGCCGTGTGTGTTACAAGTTGGTTCACCATGTATTTTCTTCAATGATCATTTCGGCTGGAGATGGGCTGAAGTTGCCGCCTACCACATGTAGCCTATAATAAAATAAAATTAAACAATTAAGGAAGATAGGATTAGAAGCAAATTTGGCTCTTTAAAATGAGATGAGAAATTGCATGGAAATTCAAGTGGCCTTCTTTGAAGTGTAAGGTAAATAATGAAAATTCATGGGACTTATTTAATGGATTAAACTCGTGTTGCTTTTTGCATTTATTTGAGACTTTAATATATTAAATCATGCTCATATCTATCTCAAGATAAATATCCATTAAATTTATTAACATGATTTATATAATTATTTTCTCTTTTCTTTTAGCATTTAAATAAGATATTTAGAGTGCAATTTTATGCACTCATCAGATACCGTCAATCTGATGCAATCAGTGGAGGATGAGTTATTCTTCCCTAAGGCAGGTTGGATAGAAGGGTTTGGATGAGATTTCATTGGGCGAGGAGTTCTAGGACTTTGGGAATCCTACTCCACTAAACTACTTTTTTCCAAACCAAGCCTCAGATTGGATGGTAGCCCTAGTTGGGACAGGGTAAAAGGGAAGGGGCAGGCGGTTTATCAATGAAGCCAAAGATAGTGTCTTGGAATGTTCATAGACTCAACCAAACAAATAAGCGACTTTGGAATAGGCATTTGCCTCGTGAGTGGAAAGCAGACATAGTATGTTTATAGGAGATGGAGTTGACGAGGGTTAATTGAAATGTCGTGCGTAGTTTATGGAGCGGTAATCACGTAGACTAGTTCTACATGGCTTCGGCGAGAGGCTCGGGCGATATTGTGGTGATGTGGGATAGGAGGGTGATCGTAAAAATGAAGGATTATATTGGGAGTATATGGTAGCGTGTTCTTTTAAAAATATAGCAAATAATTTTCTGTGGGCTTTTGTAGGTATTTATGGGCAAATGTCGATGTTGAAAGAAGATTATTATGGGAAGAACTAGCAGGAGTGCATAGTTGGTGGGAGCTCCCTTGGTGCATAAGGGGTGACTTCAATGTTGTTAGATTTCCAAGTAAAAGCATTGGAAATAGGAGAGTGAGGCCTGCAAGTTTGGAATTTACCAAGTGTATTTTATATTTGAATCTAGTGGATTTACCAATTGCAGGGGGCGCGACCACTTGGTTGAATAATCAGACTTGGTCTTGATTAGGCCAACTTTTAATATCTCTGGAGTGGGAAAGTCATTTCTATGATGTTTGGCAAAAGCGACTGGATCATTTTATCTTCAAACCATTGGCCTATTATGTTAGATTGTGGTGGCTTTCACAGTGGTCGTCAGTATTTTAAGTTTGAGAATATGCGGTTGAAATTTGAAAGTTTTGTAGATCGGGTTAAACAGTGGTGGACTTTCTATCAGTTTGGTAGTACCCCTAGTTTTATTTTTGGGAACAAATTGAGAGCCTTGAAAAGAGACTTGAAACTGTGGAATATTGAGTCTTTTGGAAATATTGGGGAAAATAAGAAACTTAAATGGCAATATTGAACTCTAGGAGATTGAGAGATTGCAACAGGGACGACCGCTCATTGAGGATGAACAAGTGCAAAAAACTTGGCTGGCTGCAGAACTTGAAAGGATGATACTTCTTGAAGAAGTTTCATGGCACCAAAAATCTAGAGCACTATGGCTGCGGGAAGGTGACCGAAGTACTAAGTTCTTTCATCAAGTAGCTGGCTAACTCTCATAGAAGGAACAACAACATTGAGGTGCTGAAAATTGAAGGGGTGGAATGCAGGGATGAAAGATTGATTCAAAATCATGTTGTGGATTTTTTAAAAGCTTCTTACTAAGCAGGTGGGGTGGAGACCTACCCTCAATGGACATGATTTTGATACTATCAGGTCTAGTGATGTAGTTTGGTTGGAAAGGGCCTTCGAGGAGGACGAGGTGTTCAAATTAGTAAAAAATATGGTCAAAGATAAGGCTCTTGGACCAGACTTTTTTTTTATGGGCTTCTTTCAAGAATGTTGGGATTATCAAAATAATTGGCCGAAGTATCTCAATTGAGGTGTTTACTTCTCATTAAATTATTCTTGAGTTACAAAGATAAGGTTGAGATTCAATTTGAATCTCCAACAAACTCCTAACTCTATCCTATCTAAACAGTTACAATTTAATTTAAATACAAAACAACATATTCTATTAGGAGACTAATAAAAGTTTTAATTTGATACCCTCCCTCAAATTAATGCTAGTGAGCCGACTAGCAGCAATTTGCTAACTAAGTATTGATGCCGTTGTCAAGTCCAAAACTAGGAGAGACCCACAATTGAACAGGGACTCGAAATTAAACCCAAAAAGCCAAACTTGAACCAGAATCCCACGATTGCACCCAACGTCCAAGAGACTAACACGCACCGAATTAAAGAAAAATACCCAGGCAGTGCCGTAAAATCTAAACCAAGAAGAGAGGTGCATAGATGGCACCGAAACAAAGCATTGATGACAAAAGAATTTGCCTAGGCTGCGACGAAATGAACCTACAACAACAAATGAAGCCAATTGCCGAAATCAGGTTGCCGAAAACACCAAGAACCTGAACAGAGGGCACCAAAGATGCCAAACACATTTGACCCAAGAACAGAAACTACCGAGAATTTTTCCAAGAAACACCTCTAGGAAAAATAGAAGATGCCGATGAACCTAGGGGACACCGACCCATAATAGAGAGCACTGAAATATTACCAAAAACGTCTGGACTAGACAGAAACTACCGAACTGCTAGAAACAACCAAGAACACAGTGTATCGAAAAGTGAAAACTTTAGGAACACGAACCCAATGAGTTGTGATGCCAAGAACAGTGACCAAAACCCTTGCAACTATAGCATTGTATAGTGCTATAATCTCAACCTTTGAATTTTCCCTACACAGTGGTGGAGTCAATCTCAATGAAATAAAGGAGAGACAAATCAACAAAACAGAAACACACCGCAAGCCCAACTAAAAGAAAACAACTTGAGAGGCCCAAACTAAGGAAGCCCAGGAAGAAGTCCCACGAGATATACTTTCCCAAGTTAAACGATATTGCAGAAGTAGAGAAGCCCAAATAAATGAAGCCCAAAGAGGATAAAGTGCACGTTGAGTGCACTAGAACTGATAAAAAAATAGAGACCAACAAAGTCAACAATTACAAACAGAGGATGTCAAGAGAGACAATCAACCATACGCCAATTGAGATTTCGATAAAAAAATCAGGATAGATCCCCTGAACTTGCACAGACAGTGCCGAATAGGTGAAATCAACCAAGAACCACAACAAAATTAACATCGAATTGAGGGGGGAACCTCAAGATGCCGGAGAACACCAAAGCAGAGCCACGAGTGCCGAGAAAGACTTGGATTCTTGACAGAGGTTACCGATAGAGTCAAAGTACCCCACAGAAGGCGTCGATAGAAACTCAGGAACCACCCTGAGAAAAAAAAAATCAAGAAATTGAAGCAAAGATGGCCGAAAATTCCCTTGGTGGTCTGTATCGAGAATTCGAAGGAGACTTGAGAAGCCAAGTGCCAAAAAAGGGTCACAAGAAGCCAATAAAATAAGCTTTGAAGGTACCGAGAAGACGAACCCAGGAAATCTCAAAGCTTGCTCTGATACCATGTCAAAATAATTGGCCAAAAGTACCTCAATTGAGGTGTTTACTTCTCATTAAATAATTCTAAGATAGGGTTGAGATTCAATTTGAATCTCTAACAAATTCCTAACTCTATCCTATCTAAACAGTTACAATTTAATTCAAATACAAGACAACATATTCTATTAGGAGACTGCTAAGAAAAAAACCCTAATTTTCTTTTAATAGGGATGTGATTAAGGAAGATTTAATGAAGGTGTTTCAAGAGCTTCAAACAGCTGGAAAATTTGAGAAGAGCTTAAACACAACTTTTCTTGCCTTAATACCTAAAAGAGTTGGGCCATCAAGATCTCAAAGCTTCAGCTTATCAATCTAGTAAATGGTGTGTACAAGATTGTCTCAAAAGTACTCGCGAATTGATTGAGTGAGATAATAGGGAAGATTGTTACCAAGCCCCAAAATGCTTTCATCAAAGGTAGGTAGATCCTTGATGTGGTCCTCATCGCTAACGAATGCCTTGATAGTAGTAGACTAAAGGTGGGCAACATAGGAATTATATGCAAGTTAGATATGGAGAAAGCATATGATCATGTCAATTGGGATTTCCTCATGTATTTACTTGGTGGATGTGGATTAGGAAAAAGTGGAGGACTTGATCAGCTGGTGCATTTCTATAGCAAGGTTCTCCGTTTTGATTAATGGTTGTCCAGAGGGTTTCTTTCCAAGTTCATGAGATTTGAGACAAGGTGACCTGGTATCTCCTTTGTTGTTTGTCATAGTTATGGAGGTACTAAGTAGGATGATTTCAACTCTGGTCAACAATGGTGTGGTAAGTGGCTTTCCCATTGGAACTCCGAATAGGGGCATTATTAATATTTTTCATTTCTTGTTTGCAGATGATACGCTTGTGATGTGTGAGGCCAATCCAGACTAGGTGTGAGCACTAAAGGCATTGCTGTTATGTTTTGAAGCCGTCTCCAGGTTGAAAGTAGACTATGATAAATCCGAGATGGCGCCGATTGAGGGTGTTCATGATATGCGGGAGTTGGCTGGATTCTTGGGTTGCAAGATAGTTGCTTTCCCTATGAAGTACCTGGGGCTACTGTGACGACCCTGAATTTACCTACTACATTTTTCTTTAAATTAAATAAATAGAGGATGGGTGACTTAGGTAATTTAGTGGATAAAACCTTGAAAGGTGGGCTTAGAAGTTGAAGGCCTTAAAGGCCATAACCAAAACTTTGGGCCCAAGTGGAGAGGATAAGCCCATAGGTCCATGAAATGAAATCCAATAGTCAACCCAAGCCCAAGCTTGAGGACACATGTCAAGCTAGGAAAAGTTAAGTAAGTTAAAGCAAGACCAGTAGGTGAAAGAATGAGAATACTAGTAGGTGAGAAGGTTGACTAGTTGTTTTGGTTGGAAAAAGGAAAGAGAAGATCTAGATGGAATCTCCACATCTTTTCCTACCTAGATAGGCGTGTGAGACAAGGGATTTTGCCAAAGAAGATCATCATAGGATTTTACCATATCTAGCCAAATGATGAGGCAAGATTTGAGAGGATTTGAAAATGAGAAAAAAGAGAGAGGGATTCGGTGGGCTATATAGCTGAATGCCCTTGGGGGTTTCCTCACAAGCACATTTCCAAATCTTATGGAATGATTGCTAAGAGATCTTGAGAAGACAAGTGAGGATTTGATTGGTTGATTGAGTGAGTGATGGAACAAGTGGGGAAGAAAAGAAAACCAATGGAAGGGAATGGAGGGCTACGGGTAAGCATGTAGCCGACCACCCCCCCTTGTGTGTTCTCTTTTTGCCTCCAAATCTAGATGGAATAGACATGTGAGATTGTGTAAGAATAGACAAGATATGATGTGTAAGAGGGTGGAAGAGAGTGATGATTTGATATGTTGATTGAAGGATGCAAAAGTGGGGAAGAAGAAAATGAGGGTTCGAGTGAGGTGAGTAGCCGACTCCCCCTCCCCTTTTGGAATTCTTCTTGTCACCAAATCTAGACTATGGATTTGTGTAAGAGTGATAGGGAAAGGAGAGTAGGAGGAGGAGAGGGTTTTGGATGGAGGCAAGGGGTCCGAACCCCACTCTTGCCTTCTCCCAAGAATTTGATCCTCAAATCTCTTAGAGTGACCTATGAGATGATGGTTGGGAGACAAGAGGTGATATGAGGTGATGGAAAGGGCTTGGAACCCTTGAGAGAGAGGCCGGCCATGTGGGGAGAAAAAGGAAGCTAATTCTTCAACCTAGAATGAACTAGATTAGGTTTGATGTAATCAAGTGATGGGAGTCACTCAAAGGTCCTTCAAACCCATCAAGTGTCACTCCAAACTTAGGGGAATGAGTGGCCTAGAGCCTAGGAGAGTCCCATGGCCGAATGGCCTTGCTCCCTTACCTTTTTGGTTGCTTCATTCGGACATACACACACACACACACCTCTCACTCTACCTCATGGCAACTCACCCTCCCATTTCCATTCTCTTTGCTTCATTTCACTTCACCACCTAAACACCTAAACACTCTAAGTTTAGAGGAAGAAGAAGCAAGTGATTTTGGAATGAGGAACCCTAGAAGAGGTAAGTGACTTTGTCAAGTTAAGACAAACCTAGAAGTGTAGGAAAGAACACTTACTATGTTCATGTTTTTTTCTAAAAGAAATCTCCTCTTTGAAAATGGTGTGTTCTTAGCCTAATCTAATAAAATATTTCTCATATTTTCAGAACTCATCTAAGCTAGCTTGGAGAATTGTAAGTATATCCTTATTTTGCCTTTAGCATTTCTAGTATATTTTTGAGTGAATACGCTTGAATATGCTTGAATGTGCTTGAATATGCTTGTATTGCTTAGTTTTCTTGCTTGATATACTATGATGAAACTTTTCGGGTAGAAATGCTATATTAGTTAGATGCAAATCCATGCTTAGAACCTATGTTCCTTTTAAATGAAGGGTTATAATATGTTGATGATCTTAGTGGATTTTGTTGAGGAAAACATGTAAGCATGATTACGTTTAAAATTGTTAAATGTTGGGTGATGTGGGATAGATCATTTGAAGAAGCATCTTGATTTTAGTAGCAAATACCTTGTTTATTGAAATGCCATACTAGGATGGATATTTATAAATATTGGTGGAATCTAGTTATATTGTTCTTGGATGATATTATTACTATTATTGATTGATGGTTGGTAATGAAATGCATGCTTGGTAAAATAAACCTTATAAGCTTGAAGAAAAAAAAAATGAGAGGCAGAACATGCTTATGGAGTTTCGATTTGAAGGGTTTCTTGGTGTCGAAATCTTTAGAATTTATTTTTCCTTTCATGAAATACTTGCGTTGGAAATTTTGGAGAATTTAGAAACATAAAGAATAGGAGAATATTATACACACCCTCGGATTCCACATGAGTGTTCAAGTAGGATACTTGCTTTGATGAAATAAGATAGGAAACATAGAGTCTAAAGGCTATAGGGTTTCAGATTGCTCTGTTGTAGGGCTACAAAATTGTTTCAATTATTGAACTAGGGCTTGAGAGTGAAAATAAGATGAATGAAGGAAGAAAACGCCAAAGGGAGACAATGAGGGTCACGGCCCAAACCCAATGAGTGGTAGCCGAGTGCCCTAAATTACCTATTAGAACCAATTAAGTGTTTTTGCATAAGTAATGAACCAGATGAGAAGGCGGTTTGTATGAAAAATGACCAAATGTGTGTACTTGGGTTCGCCTCGAGTTTTTGCATCACAAGGGTTAGAAGTTGCATGTCTCATGCATAAACACGAAAACCATGTTTTGAGTCAAACACATTTTCGAAAGAAATGGATTAAAGTTTTAGAAGAACCTCAAAGGCTGGGACAGGGTAGTGTCCTAGTGGGAACTCCCTGTTCACTCAGGAGTGTCTAAATTGAGTGAAAACCCCTAGGTCGATGAAGAACAGTCGGCAGACCATGTATGGCTCCAAAAGGTGTCCGGAGCGTGGTCGCACCTAATGCTAGTGGGTGCCTTAAAAGCGGTGTTGGTCTTGGCCTCACCATATGAAAAGTTTGTAGTTACTTGGAGTGACGAAAGGACACGAAACGTATTTACCTAGGTTTGACATGGTCACCGGGTGTGACGGTAACTGGCGGGGAGCACACGGTGCATTGGGAAACTGTGAGGTGTCCAAAATAAGAAGTTATGACGAAAAGAAAAAAGACTTTCAGGCCGTATATGATATGATAAGTGGTGCCTAAGACAAGAAAAGACGAAAAGTTTTTGAATAAAGTGTCTCTTTGGAGAACATGAATTAAGAAAATTTTGCTATATGATTTTATGAACGAGTATGCATTGGAAATTGAGAAAAGACAAGAAAGATGAATTTTGTCACGAGCATGTGCATCGATCCCAGCATGAGTCCATGTTATTATATATGTATGTAATTGCTTGTTATTTGCTTAATCATATGCTTGAAAATGCTTTTGTTAAAATATTGATGTACTTGTTGAGATTTCTCCCGAAATCTCACCCCTTTCTATGTCCTTACTATCTTTCCCTCTTGGGAATGATAGAAATAATTGCAGGTGACGATGGTTGAACCGAGTACGACTCCCGTGACGATACCTCAGACCCTCAGGGACCCGATTGAGTCCGCCCTTAAGGGGCCAGTGACTCTGAATCTTCCAGGCCAGTGGGAGGTGGAGTCACTGAAGATGGTCATGTACAGTTTGACTGGTTTACGCCCTACGGGGGGTGTTTCCTAGTGTTAGGAGTAGATGAGTCCCTTCACTTGGGACGTGTTTTTGAGTCGCCTTCTAGGGTGATTTGTGAGGTAGGGCCTAGCCTAGACCTGGATCGGCTTCACTGGGGCCCAGGCCTTAAGAAGATAAAGAAGAAACTTGTATATTGAACCTAATGGGCAGTGGTAATGCCCACTCTATTTTGTATAGCCCACTAATTATGTATTTTGTAAAGCCCTCCCGCTTGTGGGAAGTGCTCTTTCGTTTATCTGAATAAAGTTATGTAACTTGAAATTGGGCTATGTATGATATTTGTTTTGGGATTAATAGTGTAACCATGTTATGCATATTGTAGAAGGCTTGACCCTTTTTCTTTTACTGTGAGAATCTTTCTTCGACGTTTTTAAAAAAAAAAAGGTACCCACATGATATGACGAAGGGTGAACTTCCTTGCGTCGCTCATTCCCGACGTTTCTATTCACGTGCGATCCCAAGCGTGGATTGGGGGGTCGACAGCTACCGTTGGGAATCACAATGAGGACGAGCTCGATCTAGGATTCAATGGTCAAAAAGATGGAAAGGAAACTGGTTGGGTGGAATAGAATGTACCTGTCAAAAGGAAGATGATTAACTTTGATCAAGAGTACTCTTTCAAATTTACCCACATACTTCCTCTCTCTATTTCCAATACTGGCAAGGGTGGCAAATTGAATTTAGAAGTTGTAGCGTGATTTTTTGTGGGGCGGCTTGGGGAAAGAGTTCAAGTTTCATCTTATCAGGTGGGAGAATGTTTGTCGCCCTATTTCTGATGGTGGTTTGGGCATTAGAAATTTGAAGCTTTTCAACCGCCCTCTTCTTGGAAAATGGCTATGGAGATTTAATGAGGAACCAGAAGTTCTTTGGAAATTTGTGATAGAGAACAAATATAGTGATCGAACGGATGGATGATGTACTAGAGAAGTGAGTGGTCCTCATGGAGTAGGGCTATGAAAACATGTTAGAAGAGGGTGGACAGAGTTCCATAGTGATACAAGGTTGGAGGTGGGTACAGGATCTAGGATCAAATTTTGGCAAGATGTTTGGTGTGGTACCAGGGCCCTATAAGATTTGTTTCCAATACTTTTTCAAATTGCAAGTACTCCAAGCAACAGTGGAGGAGGCTATGGGGAGCTTGGGTGGTATGGTACATTGGAACATCAATTGCAACTGGACGGCACAAGACTAGGAGTTGGGTAGTTTTACAGAGTTCTATACCCTCATATATTTCATTTGTCCGAACAATCAGCATGAAGACGGGTTGTGGTGGGTACCGGTAGTGAGAGGGGTTTTTACTGTTCGTTCTTAGTATAAAGTTCTCACTCAAGTACCCGATACATAGTTCCCTTGGCGCTAGCTTTGGCAACACAAGGCACCACCCAAAGCTTCTTTTTTTGTGTGGACAACTGCTTTAGGCAAGGTCCTCACCACAGATAATTTGAGAAAAAAAGGTTGTCATTGCTGATTGTATGTATAGACGAGGGGGGAGTTGGTGAATCATCTGCTGCTACATTGCGACACAACCAAGGCACTATGGAATGAGGTTTTTAGAAGATTGGACATAGCTTGGGTTATGGCAGAGTCCGTGGTGGATACTCTGGCGTGCTGGACTACTATCCGTGGTTTGCAACCGATCAAGGAAATATGGAAAATGATCGCTACTTGTATCATGTGGTGTTTATGGCAGGAGCGCAATGAACGGACATTCGAAGACAAGGAAAAATCGCCGAGGAGCATAAAGTTTTCTTTTTTTAGAACCCTTTGTACTTGGGTTATTGCCGTGGACTTTAATGGAATGAACCTACATGATTTTCTTGTTTCTAATGTCCCTACTTAGATAGAACATATGTACTTTGGAATTGGCTTTTTGCCAATTCTTTTATTAATAATACCTGTTTACTTATCAAAAAGAAAAATAGGACCAGTAGAAATCATGGAACCATTTCTTTTATATGCTCCATATTATCAACTAAAAGGATCTATCTACATCTAAAATATATGTCATCCGAAGTACAGCAAGGAAGCCCCCATTAATGAGCTACAATTGGTGATATGTTTTTGTATGAAAACTTGAAAGGAATCAACTTGAATCTTTTTGTAGATCATGATCTGGCTATCTACTGCTAACTATAATGCCAGTCAACAGAAACATAAGATGACCACCCAAGATCTTTTGCAAACAGACAATATAAAATTTTTCTAAATCAACAGAAATATTGCAATAAGATGTGCAGCAAAGATGAAATCGTTGAGACACAGAAATTGGGCATGCAAGGAGAAAGCTTTGATTAGCCATTGGCCGTAAGATTTAGCCTGGCTTCCATGAAGTATAGGCATACTCCTCAAGGTTAGAAATTTTCGAGTGTTTTAAGGAGAGAATCAAGGTCAGATTATTCCTATAAATTTGAATTAAAAAAAAGTTCCCCTTTGTCAATTAAAGAAACAAGGAAAATCAGCAGGGAGAAAGGTGTGTGGGAGGGCAAGGGGAGAAAAGCCTAAACCTATAGAGATTGTGAGTTAACAAAGTTAGATAAGGAGAACAACTTTAGACATGAACGGGAAAGAAAAGCTATCTGGCCAAATTTGTATACTATTAAAGACGATAGTACCATAAAAATCTAGCAATACAATGAATTGAGGGGGGTAGGCCGTAGGACCCCCTAAAAGAAAATCGAAAGGTTCAAACCAGATAAAAAAAAAAAATTGAAAAAAGAAATGCACATACATAATATGACTCACCCTGCAGCGGCAGACTGCTCTTTCGAAGGTTGTAAAGAACTTTCCTGGTTCTCTTCACCTTGTTGCAGTATTAATAAGAAGAAATTTGTACTTTGAGTTGGGTGCAAATTAAGAATTACTAAAATAGCAGCAGAAGCAGCTCACCTGAAATGCTACTTTCATAGCCATATCCTCTAATTCTTCACCACTCGATAGTTTAAGCTCATCAACCCTGCATTCATTCATTAATTAAAGTCGCCAACAATTGAAAATGGAGATCAACACACACAAACATACAACGGTACCATATGTACATACGAAATATCTTCATCACATGGTTGATACGAATCTGAACCGCCCAGTCCTGCCTCTAGATTCTACACAGATGACAGAAACAACATCACCAACATTATATTTTATTATGGGAGCACCAAGAAACTATATTTATGAAAAAATTGGAAAAACACAAAAAAAAATGTTAGTCCAATAAATAGGCACATACACAAACATATATGAAATTCTAATTGGTGACAGGTGAAGAACATGTTCAAACATATATCAAATTCCAACTCATTTTCTTTTGTGCTTCATTTTTTTTTTATAAGTGTTTTGTGCTTAACTAACTAAAGCACAGGGGAATGCTCATCTCGATTTCTAGAGAGAGACTCTCTCGCTTCTCTCAACACTCTCATCTGTCCATTCACTGTTGTCACCGGAGAGGAGGGTGGAGCTCTGGCTCTCACCCTCTGTTTCCCTCCCTCTCCTTCCCCTTGTTGTATTATCACTTCCTTTATAGTGTTTTTCTCCTCCTTTCTTCACCGCCAATTCAAGTTTAAGCAGATTCATTGCCTTCTAGCCACCTTTCATCAACACACACCCCACCACTTCTCCTTGCTGTTGCCGATCGACTGGAACGTAGCGAAGTCGCGGCCAACTGCTCAGCGCGTGTCACTCACTCGCAGCTTGCTTCCACACTTGGTTTTCACGCACCACCACTCACAGATGACTCTGATGGCTACATGCGCCATTCCAATGGTTTTCTCTTGCTGAGATATTCTAGATCTTGCCTCCCACTTCTCCATCTCACCGGTGCGTGGCCTCCATGCACCTGCATAGTCGCGCGGGTTTCCAGATGAATGGCAACCAACTTGTTCTCTTGATGCCATGCTCTCCCTTATGATTTTACTTTCCCTAACAGGTGATCTTGAAGAAGTGATTGGGGATCTCTCCAAAATAAATCTCAAGACGATAAACAACAGTGCTTTCACCACCCGCATCGCTTTCAGCAAAAGTTCAACCGCCTCCAGCGGTGGTTCCTTTGTTCGCAATTCATTGTGAACACTCCTTTTTCGTCTTCTAAGGCAGTATCCTCTTCGTAGGACTATGGGTGGGGACCAAGAAATTGGTCCCAAATCCAGTTTATTTTCCTTTTTTCCACCTCTTCACATTGTTGTTTATTGTTTTGGGATGTTTGTTGAGAAACCTCACCCCTCGTCTTATATCATCTTTTTAGTTTAAAAGTAAACTTGCTTAGAAAAAAAACTAATTAAAGCACAGGAACCTAAAAAGGTACAACACTAATAGATGTTTCAAGTTTCAAAAGTAGGAAATTAGACTAGCAACACGTCCGTCCAGAATAAACACCACTAGCTGTCATTTGATAATGAATTTACGTGAGATGAAATGAAATAAGAAATTAAAAATTAAATAAGATATTATTAGAATATTATTCTTTAATATTATTATTATTTTGAGATTTAGAAAAGTTGAATTATTTTTTTGTATATTTAAAAAAATAATGATAAGATAAGATGAGATAAAATACATTCACTATCCAAACAAGACCTAAAAGATCAGAATATACATAAAAAAAAATGCAAACCCAGAAATATAACAAGCATGAAGTTTATATAAATTCCATGTTGTGGATGTGCTTTACAGTTACAAACTATCTATAACCTACAACCAAAAGTATAAGGCTTGAGGGTTTGGAGGAATGCTTCTGATGCTTAAGTCAATAATGTATGAGTATTCGTCTACCAAAATTATCAGATAGTATAGTTAATGTACCTGAGCTCCTTTAAGTAAAGTTTGCTCCCTTATGCTAATCGCTGAATCAATATTCGAAATTCAAGTTCTTGGATGTTTGGGATGGTCACCCAACTCGAAATGAGTTGGGTGTTTATCCCTTTTATCCCGTAGTATTCCAGCATTTGCTTCAAGCCATTAGTAAGTAGATATAAGTCTTGTTGGGCCTAAGGGAATACGGGCCTTATGTCATTGGACTAGTTTGGCCTTATATGACTTATAGCCCATATAGATACACTGCAAGCCTGTAATGGGATATCAATGCCCTTCCAATTACCTTGCATTACATAATAGAACTTGAATAAAAAATTTAGGCAAAGAAAATTAAAGATCCCTTCCAATTATCTTGCAAAACTTCATCGCATATCATATAATGGGGCTTCCTCAAGTCGGACGACGTCTGGGCTTTCTATGTTGGACCATTAGACGTCTGGGCATTCTCCTTTACGAAACGAAGATTTGGACCATTATTTCACGCCAAAGGTTGTGTGTTGTTTGGGGGGGGGGGGGGGGCTATCACCCTCTGAAGCATTTAGACGTTTCATGCACCAAAGGTGGGTTGGGGTGAAGGGACCCCATCACCCCGCGAAGCGTTTAGATACTTCACGTGCCAAAGGTTGTGGGGAGGGGGGGGGGGGAATCCTCATCACCCCGTGAAGCATTTAGACGCTTCACAAGGCAAAGGCCATGCATGAGAAGGCCTTCTCGGCTTCTACCATTTATTGTTCCCAAGCCTATCACAAAAGCTTATAACAAAAGCTTTTAATATTGATAACAATTCAAATAATTATTTCTTGTTCCCAAGCCTGTCACAAAAGCTTATAACAAAAGCTTTTAATATTGATAACAATTCAAATAATTAAAATAATTAAAAGCATTATTATTATTGATTTCGAAATTTTAATTAAAATAATTAAAAGCACTATTATTCAGGAATCTCACAAAAGCTTACAACAATACAAAAATCAAAACCACTAAATCAAAATAATATTGATAACAATTCAAATAATAAAACCAATAATAATTATTAAATAAGTAAGAGTATTAAAATCGTAGATCTCACAAATAACTAACTCTAATCATAAATAAAACGTACCCGAAATAAAATTTATGAGATAACAATTTAATTTATTAAAATAAATTAAACTATCCAATGATAAAATATAAGCAAATGCCGATATATAAAAATTCGGGGTCCCACATCTTCCCCCCCCCCTTAAAAGGAATTTTGTCCTTGAAATTTGCTAAACTGCAGCGCTAAGAATCCCAACAGCCCACGTATCATACCGCTTGTCATTTCTTTACACAGGTTTACCCGATTACTGTTCTTCCTAAAGACCTACGGATATTGTTCCCTCTTAATTACTCCACTAGATACTTCCATCATAATTGTATAAATCTCCAATTAGTGTATCAGGCTTAAAACTCCTAGTGCAGCTAGGAAACCCGAAACCTCTTACTCATAAAGTCCTTAATACAACTTCGAAAATCACAACACTCATTAGTTCCATACCACATATCGCAACCTTTACGATTGAATCTTAAGTTTAACTCTCAACTTAGGTTTTACTCCACACTTCGATGACCTATCGGTTACCTATCGAGTCGATCACTAATAAACATGAGTTGCACAATAAGGATCAACTTCAGAGGAAAGAAAGTCTCAATCTTAAGTCACTCCACATATATCTTTAAAATCAGCCTAGAGTCTAAACGTTTCCTGTCTAACTTCTATGCTAAACTTCTTCCAATTTTAACGTTACTAAGTCTTCAAATAATACATTCGTCTAAAACTCAAGGCAAGTCTTGCAATGGGAATCTCCAACTCTTTAGATATCGAACTAAACTCCGGAGTCCCAAGGCTTTATTACCTCATAAATCTAATTAGGTCGCTCATTATCGATGCCTAAAATCCAACTCTCCAACCTTTAATGCAAATCTTATTTTATAGTGACTCATCACTCTTTTTATAGATTAATTAGCAAATCCACATCTTTCCGACCATTCATCCAATCTCTCAAGGAAGGAATAGCCTCAAAATTTTCAGTTCCTATGCGATCTCAAGTCACAACTAATTCCTGAAAATAACTATCACAATATTGTCAATCAACAACTTAGCCAAGTATCTATATTTAGATTGTTCCTCCCAATCAACTCATCAAATAACCTAAGGCTAAGATCACTTAATTTAATATCAATGCATCGAGTCAATATTCAACTCTTAGCAATCAAATTATCCCAGGGAATCATAACAAGGGTACACACACACACACTCCAAAATTTTATACACTCTTCCAACTACTACCAGTTGATCATCAAATATCCATCAACAAACCAAAATTATGCCAACCACACAGTTGATCAACTATTACCTTCAATATTATAAAAGAAAAAACTATGTTGTTGTACCAAACGCTAAGGATTCAACACCTACAAAATTTCACCTAAACATAATTCCAACAACCTCCTCAGAATGACAATAGAATTTAAAGCCCTAGCTCTACATGAGATCCAAGTATTACACGTAAATAACATATAAAACGCCGATGAACAAATATGAATAAATTAATAAATGTCAACAATTTCTCCAAAACGAAACCACCTCATAACAAAATTAGAATATACTCAAACATTGAGTGAAACCCATGTAATTCACGTAAATATCACATGCAAATACAAAGAGAAGATTCTAATAAACAAATTAATATGGAGTAGCAATTCAATAAAGCAAGTCCACCTTACTTGTCAAAGACAACTTCACTAAAAGCTTTCATTAAAGGACAAGAAAGTTAAATTAAAAGAAAGGAAAGAAAGTGATATATGGCAAACAGAATTTTGAAATTTACTTCAAAACCAACTATAAAAAGTTTTTTGTAGAAATCTCATAGTTGTAGAATTTCTTCTTCCCCCCCCCCCCCCTTTTTTTTTTGAAATCTCAAAGTTTAAGAGAAAAGAATCATAGTAAATAAATAAATGAATAAACAAATCCTAACAACCCAATAAAACAAGCCCACTCTCATCAAAGACCATGCCAACAAAAGCTTATCCTTGAAAGGACAATGGTTGAAATAAAAAGAAACAAATAGGAAAACAAAGTGACAATTAAAATCATAAACTCGTCTCAAAGCACATCTCAAAAAGGTTTATGAAAGTAATAGTGTCTTTAAAATCTTTCCCTTAAAATTCAAATATTCAGAATCACATGAAAGAAAAGAGTTGTGGTAAGAATATGCGAAAAACAAAATAACAATTCAAACCAAAGTCATTTTACAAGTAGCTCATGGAATGAAATTCCAAACAAGATACCATTAAAATAAGATACTCATCGAAACCAAATGAAACTCAACTATTGCATAACTATAAAATATAATACTTTAAACCGACCTACCAAAACTAACATAAATCCAAAGATAATAGACAAAAGGCTCATTAAAACAATAACACGATACAATGAAACAAATATTTAAAACCTTTAAAATATAACTTGGCAGAAAATGATCTAGAGGATGATAAAATATCATAAAATATGCAAACAATAAAACAAACAACCAAGTTTAAAACAACAAAATTCTCTGGTACAGTTCTTAGGCAACGTATGGGTTTACCTAGAGCCAAACTGCTCTGATATCACCTGTGACGCCCATGAATCCCCCCTGGGATTTAAAAGGACTCGCGACATCAAAACGATCATCTCATGGATCAATCATCCCATCGAATAGTGTTTGAAGAGTGTGTGAAGCATACACCAAGTGTACAATAAATATTCGCAGTGGAAAAGTAAATAAAAGTCAGTCGTTCTAGTACCAGAGATTCTTAAAAATTACAAATCAATTTAAATCAATTTCTCCAACAGGAGATTATACAGTCTTTCAAAAGAAAAAGATAAGCAATACTGCTTTCGAAATCATAATCTCAATCTTCATCCTCTCAACGAATTTCTTTTCCTGTAGAGTCTGTCTCTCGGGCCAAATTTCGTTTCTGCAATCACAAACTACAATCCCGTAAAATGGGGACCGTAGGGTGGGCGCGATCTATCAACGTAAAATGTGAATCCTAGTAAGCAACAGACAACAAACAACATACAAGCAATTTACACAACAAAACATCATCCTAGTATGCAAGTAAACTCTATGGGTGCATGTACCATGAATACGAGACTTGCAACATGACTTATACACATGCACTTTCATATAAAAACTTTCATAACCTTGACAGTTTTCAAAACTTTGCTTCATGTACGTGCTTTTCATAAAAGTGCTTTCATATAACTTTGACTTCTTTCATATGTACTGTTTGAACTTCTTTTCACAAGTCATCTTTTCAAAATGCTTTTCGTCTTTTCTTATCTTAGGCGCCATTTATCATATCATATCATATACAGCTCGAAAGCCCTTTTCTTTTCGTCATGACTTCTTATTTTGGACACCTCACGGTTCTCCTATGCACCGTGTGCTCCTCGCTAGTTACCGTCACACCCGGCGACCATGTCAACCTAGGTGAATACATTTCGAGCCCTTTCACGCTTTTCGTCACTCGGGGATTTCTCTCCGAGCAACTACAAACTTTTCATTTGGTGAGGCCGAGACCAACACCGCTTTTATGGCACCCACTAGCATTAGGTGCGACCACGCTTCGGACACCTTTTGGAGCCATACATGGTCCACCGACTGTTCTTCGTCGACCCATGAGTTTTCACTCAATTTAGACACTCTTGAATGAACAAGGGGTTCCACTGGGACATTACCCCGTCCCAACTTTTGGGGTTCTTATAAAACTTTAACTTTTTCTTTCTTTCAAAAACATACTTGACTAAAAAACATGCTTTTCGTGCTTCATGCATGGGACATGCATGCAACATGTGACTTCTTATGCAAAACATGTAGATCATAGAATATATGAATCATGCATTCACAAATCATATCTCATACATATTAACATAATCAGAACCTTAAGTCACATCGAATCATTCAACACTGTCTTATAAAGGTTAAGGACGCAACTTATGATAGAGTCAAACCTAACTTTTCTTCTCTTTTCTCTTTACCAAAACACGCATATTTCCTTAAGATCTTCTCAAAACTTAATAGTCATATCATAACCAATCATTAATTACCACATTTACATTGCCTGTATATAGTTATTTTCTTCAACAAATTATCATCATATAATATTTTCTCTAAACCCAAACATTTCTCAATCTATACATCAAGGGAATCTAAGAATGCACATCAATATTTCATCCAAAGATTCAAGTCATAACCATACATCACATCATGAATTAAAGCCTATTATTTTTCCAAAGAAATATACTAGAATCGAAACTTATGAACTCCCAAAAATAAATTTCTCATCGTCCAACATATTATACCATTGTTTCAACCCTTAACTGAATTTTATGTAACTATACTTATTAAGTTCCCTCCTCAAAATTTTCACTATATTCTTCCAAACATCTCTTCGATTAAAATCTTAGTATATGGCCTTGTTGAAACATAGTGAAAAAGTAATGGAATCATCCAACCAAACCATTATGTCACTAATAATTACTAAAGTGTAACGAAATCATCAAACCAAATCATTTTATCCCCAACAACTACTAAAATAATGGAGTCATCCAACCAAATCATTTTTATCACCAATAATCACTAGAATAACCGAGTCATCCAATCAGATCATTTTTATCACTAATAATCACTAAAAAACAGTCATCCAACCAAAACATTATATCATCAACAATTACCATCCACACAATATTAAACCACAGTAAGATTAACTCGGGATAATCTCAATTTCCATTAAATGGCCTCAGGCCCAACCAATCTACTTTCAAATTACTCATCATCACTAGATAACACTTCAAGCAAACAAAACAGAGATTAGCACACAATCAAACAGTCAATCAAACAATCAAACAAATATCTGTTAGTTACAGTACACAAGCGAACGCCAATCGAGCATCGCTGCGATCCCCGATCCCTAGCGGTAAGTCGTGCACTATTCATCTCCGGGCATGGCAAAGTGACGGGTTGGGTTCGGGTACTCTGTTTGACACTAAAATTTAAAACAATACTCCTTGGAGGATGGGAAATTGCATGGCGGTGGCAGTGAGGCGGTACAACCACCGGAAGGTGGTGGATCTGACTCGAAATGGTGGAAACCCATTTTCAAATTTTCTCTTGTACAAGGGAGGTGCGGCCATGGATGAGAAAATTGTTTTAGAGGTGTAACAATATGAGGTAGGGGAAACTTTTGGCGGTGAAGGTGAGAGCCACGGTGGCCGGACGGCGGCGCGGCGAAGGAAGGTTCATTTGGAGACCCATTTCGGTTTTATGGATGGTTAGGGAAGGTGAGGGCTCCGTTGGGGCTGAAATTTCTGGTGGTGAGTCGCCTGTGGGTGGCGGTTCAAATGGCGGGGGTGGTGTCATGGTACGGTGGCTGATGACAGAGCTATGGGCAGAGAAAGGTGTGGCGTAGAGGATTAAACACCTCTCGGGTTTGGGGCTGCCGGCGGGACGTAGGACTGCGGTGGTCGACACCATCAGTGAGGTTGGACTCGCCGGAGGGTGGCGGTTCAGGCGGGGCCAGAGGTGAGGCTTGGAGGCCGGGGGTGGCGCCGCCACGGGCTGAAAACCAAAGCACCTCCCGCGGTTATTGTAGCACGCGGGAGAGAAAAGAGAGAGGAGGGAGAGAAAAGGAAAAGGAAGAGGGGAAAAATGAGGGACTTGACCCTTTTCGCGCTCTTTATAGGCCCGACGCTTTTGGGTCTTCAAACGGACAACAAATGAATTTAAAACACTGATATGAAAGCGCATAACGTCAATTTAACTTCAAACGCTCAAGTTAATTAAATAAAATATTATTTCAACTTACTTTATTTCTCAACATAATATTTTTCATCAATACTTAAAATGATGAAATTTATTTAATTATTTAAAAGGAATAGATCCATATATTTAAATCAGATATTTAAAGCACGTTTAAAATCTCGCCATATTTCAAATAACTGAAATAAAGGTAACAAAAGAATCCTGCATAATATAATATTTTTGGAGCTATTCAAAAGCTACCAAACCAAAATAGAATAAACATAATAAGACTTAATGATTTAATAAATTTAAGATCAATAAATCAGATAATATCAAATAAAATAGAGTCAATACTCATCAATAAAAATACGACAAATCAAACTATATATTATAATAATTAAAACCAAAAATACTGAATATATCATTTCAGATGGAAAGACCAGTAGCAACAATTAATTAAAATAATTAAAAACACTATTATTTAGGAATCTCACAAAAGCTTATAACAATACAAAAATCAAAACCACTAAATCAAAATAATATTGATAACAATTCAAATGATAAAACCAATAATAATTATTAAATAACTAAGAGTATTAAAATCGTAGATCTCATAAATAACTAACTCTAATCATAAATAAAACGTCCCGAAATAAAATTTGTGAGATAACAATTTAATTTATTAAAATAAATTAAAATATCCAATGATAAAATATGAGCAAATACTGATATGTAAAAATTCGGGGTCTCACATAAGTAATATGTATTTTTTGCACATGACTATAAAAAAACAATAACCATATGTCATAAAATTGTATACAAAAAATACATGTCTATAAATTATTTTATAAGATAATTTTCTTTACGATTTTAACTATGAGAATAGTTGGGGATCATCAATGAAATTAGTGTGATGACTCTCATTGACACAGGGAGTACATGTAGTTTTATTGATCCACATGTAGCAAAAAAAGCTAGACTGCCAATGGAAAATAGCAATTAGTCAGTCAGGTTGGCTGATGGATCAACCCTTCCTTGCCTTGGTTTCTGTAAAGCTGCCCCACTTCAACTACAAAGCTTAGAAGATGCTCCTAGTTTATATTTACTAGCTTTAGGGGGTTGTGATGTGGTGTTAGGAATGGATTGGCTCAAGACACTGAGAATAGTAATGTGGAATTTTTGTGATATAATTATGAGTTTTACCCTTGGAAATGCTACTGTTACATTAGGAGAAATACAATTACCGAGTAGAGTAGTGGACGAAAATATGTGCAACCTTTAAAACGAAATTTTGCTAAGGGAATTTGGGTTCAATTTTGGAAAGAAATAAAGCAAGGGTTATAGGATCAATCTCAGTTTCTGTGTAGGGGATTCTTGATCAATTTAAGGTTGTTTTTTAGAAACCCAGTGGCCTACCTCCACCTAGTAGTCATGACCACAAGATAACTCTCTTGCCAGGTTCTAAATCCACATGTGTAAGACCCTATAGGGTAAGAAGAAATTGAGAATTTGTTATCTGAAATGTTAAAAGGGGGAATAAATAGGGGCAACCAAAGCTCATATTCTTCTCTAGTTTTATTAGTAAGAAAAGCTGATGGGGGGTTGTCGTATGTGTGTTAATTCTCGTGTCCTTAATAAAGATACTATTAAGGACAAGTACCCCATACCAAATATTGATGAACCTTTGGATGAGTTACATGGGGCTCAAGTGTTTTCTAAGCTAGATTTACGTTCAGGATACCACCAAATTAGGATGAACCTTGAGGATATTCCAAAGATTGCTTTTAGGACTCATGAGGGTCACTATGAGTTTTTGGTTATACCATTTCTATTAACTAATGCACGCTCAACTTTCTAAGGATTGATGAATGAGGTGTTTTGGCCCTATCTAAGGAAATTTATTTTGGTAATTCTTTGATAATATCTGGTTTATAGCAAAAGTTTGTAGGACCACTTGAAATATTTACAAACTGTTTTGGAAGTTATGAGGACTCATCAGTTTTTTGCTAAGGCATCAAAATGTATTCGTGGGAGCAAGGAAGTGGAGTATCTTGGGCATGTTATTTCTAGTGAAGGTGTAAAAGTTAACCTTAAAAAATTACAGCAATGCAAGAATGGAAGGAACCTAAGAATCTTAATGCCTTGAGAGGATTATTGGGACTCACAATGTATTATAGAAAATTTTTGCAAGGTTATGGAATGATTGCGGCCCCACTCACAACTTTATTAAAAAAAGATGCTTTCTGTTGGAATGAAAAGGCTCATCAAGCTTTTATTAAGTTGAAGGAAGCAATGATGACCACCCCCCCCCCGGGCCCCGCGCACGTATTAAGGTTACTTGATTTTACTATATGTTTTATTGTTGAGTGTGATGCTTTATGTGAAGGACTAGGAGCAGTTTCAATGCAGGAGGGACAACTTATTGCCTATCTAAGTCAAGCTTTAAGAGGAAGGAGTCTTACTCTATTAACCTATGAGAAAGAACTACTTGATCTAGTGATGGCCATCAGGAAATGGAGGCACTACTTGTTGGGACAAACTTTCAAGGTACTCATTGATCAGCGTGCCCTGATATATATCTATTGGAACAAAGGGTGGGAACCCCAGCTTAATAGAAATGGGTTTCAAAGCTGCTTGGGTATGTTTCGTAGTAGAATACAAGAGTGGAAAGAGAAATATTGTAGATGATCCATTATCCATATTACCATACTCAGAACCCATAAACAAAAAATCAAATCCACATATCCATACCAACCAGACAAATCCCAAACTACAAAACCCCACCCAACCACACAGCATACCAAACACCCCAAATAAAGAAATTCAAGCAATCAGTATGACAAAAGCAGCATGGATAGATGAGTTTAAAAAGTCTTACCACCAAGATCCATTGTTGCAGAGGTTAATTAACCTCTACCAGCAAGGGATCTTGGATCCAACTTTAACTTTATACCAAGTTTGCAATGAGTTACTCTTTTACCAGGGTATACTTCATTTGGGAACCATTGTGCCATTCCAGCAGCAAATCCTGTGGTATTTTTACAGTAGTCCATTAGGAGGCCACACAGGAGTGCATAAGACAAATTCAAGAGTAAAAATGGAGTTTTCTGGTCTAGTCAGCGAAGTGATGTGAGAACTTTCATCAAAGAATACGATATATGCTAGAGGAATAAGGTTGAAACCTTCCACCCAGTGGGGTTGCTCCAACCTCTTCCTGTACCATAAAACAATTAGGAAGATATCAGTATGGACTTCATAGGGGGACTACCACCAGCAGAAGGGCGTACTGTTATAATGGTGGTAGTGGATAGACCGAGCAAATACACTCACTTTATTTCACTAACACACCCTTTATACAACACTATCAGTGGCCAAGATTTTTATGGAAAATATTTTCAAGCTACATGGCATGCCTCAAACCATAGTCAATGACAGGGATCCTATTTTTACTACCCAGTTCTGGGAACTTTTTCAAATATGTAGCACAAAACTATTGACAATCTTTGCCTACCATCCACAGTCAGATGGTCAAAGTGTGGTAACAAACAAAGGTCTAGAACGTTATTTAAGCTATTTTTCTAATGATAGGCCTAGAGATTGGACAAAGTGGCTACCATTGGCAGAATACGTATACAACACAGCAAGGCATAGCTCAACCCAAATCTCATCATACGAGGTTGTGTATGGGCAGCCCCCATCCTTGTGTTGCCTTACGAGTCTGGAGCGACCCGTGTGCAAGCTGTGGAGGAGGTGCTCCAAAATAGAGATTACATAGCCAAGCTCATATGAGAGAACTTGCAAGATGCCCAAAATAAGATGAAATACTATGTTGTCAAGAAAAGAACTGAAAGGGAATTCATTGAAGGTGAATGGGTTTACTTGAATTGAAGCCCTATCACTAGATACCAGGAGCTATGAGGAGGAACTTGAAGATGTCACCATGTTACTCTGGACCATTCTAGATCCTTCACAGAATTGGGAAAGTTGCGTACACCCTAGATCTCCCTCAAGAATCCTAGATTTTTCCAACTTCCCATGTCTCATGCATCAAGAATAATATTGGAGACAAGGTGTAGTCGATACCACTCCTTCCTCAAGTGACCTCTACTGGAGCCAAATCTCATCTTACAGAGGAGAGTTTCCAAGAAAGGGCATCGAGCTGGAGCTCAACTGCTGGTACAATTGAAAAGAGCCACCATGGAAGACACCAACTAGGAAGACGTGGATGATCTCCGGTGATGATATCTAGATCTTGTGGGCAAGATCTTCTGAAGGAGAGGGGTATGTTAGGTGTGCTAAAAAGATAGGGAAAAAGTGTCCAAAGTCGGGTTTGTCAAATTAGGGTTAGGTTATGATGCTTAAATACTTGCGCCATCGATGGTAGTAGTTGGTCTATTTGAGTCATTATATTATTTTGTTATGGGTTGAAAAGCTGCTTGTGGACTTAAAGAATATTTGTTGGGTCTGTTATGGGCCATGTTGGGCCACATTTGCATTTCTGTAGTTATGGTATATTATTTAGTTATTTTGGTCGTCTGTTTAAGTCCTGTAAGAGTATCTCCATTTGGGAGCTCAAATGGCTCCCACCCCTAAAATATAAGGGGTGTTTTGAGGAAACATCCCAAAACACCCCTACATCCGGTGCCCTATTTTGAAGGCATCAGCTGAGATGGGCTACAGTAACCCCTCATCTTTGAGGGCTACTGTAGCCCCTCATTTCATCCCCAGCCCTCGTGCGTGTGAGTTAGTTTGTCTACTCTCCTTCCTTCAACGCTTCACATTTTCCTTCGACACTTTGACGTTGCCTCCATCGTTGACCCCTATGTGTTTCTGTTTGCCGATAAGTGTGATAACCCGAATTTTTTTAAGTATCCATTTAATTTTTATATTTGGAATGATTATGTTTCTTTAAGATTATTTTAGGGAACGCTTGGAATTTTGATATATGTATATAGTTTTTATGAGTCTTTTATTGGTATTGGAGAAAAATTATGAGAGACTAAATAGGATAAGAAGATATGGTTTTTGAATATTCAAGGTAATATTGTATAGAAATTGAAGGAAATTTACAAAAAAAGTCAAGTGGTATGAGTGAGGAATATACCCTATGATATTTTCGGATTAGGCTAATTTAGATAGTTTCAACGTTTTTTAGTAATATGAACATAAATTACTCATTTTATATCAGATTGAGATGATTCAAGATAATTTGGAAAGCTAAAAGGAATATTTACAATTGTTATGTTTTGAGTTTTAAGATATATGGATTTTATCAAATACGAAATGGAGATTGAGGTGGCAGATCTAAATTGGATATATAGGCATTGACTTGGAATTGACTAGTGACTTTGATTAAGATTAAGTCTTTGATATATTTTCTCAATTATTCTAAGATCTTGAAAAGTGTATAGAAATATGTCAAATAAGAAGATTTTATTTAGTAAGTTTCGTGTGAAACAAGAGATATCATTTATCAAATACTTTGTGTGCCCGAATTGGTACTATCGGGCTTATCTGTAAAATTTCGGTAGAAAAATCATAACTTGGTCATATAAGTTCCAAATGAAGTGATTTTAGTTCTTATAGAACCTTAAGAAGTAGATCTAGAACTCTTATACTTTGGGTTTTTTAAGATAAGTAATGGATCAAGGAAGAAATCTGGTGTGAAGTGGACGAACAGGAATAGAAGTCAACTAGTAACCGACTTAGATGAGTTGTCTTATGTTTGGCCATGTGACGAAAATTGTGATTGGCTACCAAACTTTCAAAGGTTTTAACATGTGTGGGAATATGTGACAAGTTGATAAGAATTTATCTAAAAGCCTTGGTGGGTAAGAAAACAAAGGAAAACAAATGGTCGGATGTTTTTGACGTGTTTCGGTAAATTAATCATATATTTCTCATCAGAATCGAGTTTTAGGCAGAAATCTAGCTCGACCCTCGCTTGACGTTTGGCTCGAGTGAGATTTAGGCAGAAACTTGGCCCGACCCTTGCTCAACGTCTGGCTCGAGCAAGATTCCCCTGTTAACTAAATTCGAGATTTTGTTGCATCCAATGCATGTGATTTAATATAAAGATTACGTGGTAGGTTTTTAAGAAAAATGGGCATAGTATGTATTTAAGAGAATAAGAAACATTCATAAGAATAAAAAAGGAACAACTAAAAATAAGAACTATGAATAAATTAGTCACGTCATGACAGGGATGACGATACGTAACACCCAGAAGATTGACGTGATTTGATAAGTTAAGAGTTGTGTCATGACGGGGACGACGATACGTAACGCCCGTATGACTGATATGACAAGCGGGGACGGCTATACGTAACGCCTGCGATTCTAAGTATATTCCATGTTAAGACGGGGACAGCGATACGTAACACCCGAAAGACTGACACCAGACTCAACACAACAAAGACGGCGATACGTAACGCCCAAACGACTGATGAGTTATATGCGATGGGGATGACGATATGTAACTCCCATCAAAGATAAGAATTAAGTAAGATTTTTAAAAAGATAAGGATTTAAGAAAAATGTGATAAGTCCTCATAAGTCATGCATAAGTTGCATGGAGTATATTTTAAGTTATGTGCTGTTACTATTTTCCATAAATATGAGAGTTTGCCTTCTTTGTCTATGTTTTATTAAGCTGATTGTGTACTTACTAAGATTTCTAAAAAAAACTCACTCTTTTGTATTTCTATATTTTTTCCTTGGGAATATAAACTATGCTATATGATTTGATGGCCAACAAGGGGAAGACCCCGATGTTGTAGGAGACTCTGAGGAGTCTTAAGGGACTTTTTGATTATAGTCCATCTGTAAACTTTTCTTTTGCTTATTTTGGACCTCCCATCTATGACTAGCCGGTAGGATTTTGGTGCCTCAATGCATCCGCTTTTTCTGAGGAGGAACGACGTACAAAATGCTATTTGACTTTAGGATTAGAAGGTTCCCTGTTCGTATGTGGGGTTTACACGACACCACGAGGATAGTATCTCCAGTGAGACTTTTGTCTTAGTTTAGATATGTTTCAATATGGGTGGAAATTTCCTAAAATGAAGAAGGAATTTAAGTGGCTTTAAAGATGACCTATTGTAACGCTACAAGTATTTTGATGACTGTGACAGCTTTTCGGGTTTTGTCTATGTAACAGTACAATGATAAGCTATGAATGAATGATGTGGATGTTGTAAGTATGTTTCTCCATGTGATCTTTAGAAATTTTTATAATTTAGACCTGATCCGCTACGAATTATATGGAATATTATAATAAGTCTAGATGCACGCCTTAAAATCCTTGTTACGTACGGGGGTGAGTAACCTAGTATTACTTATCCTGATACCTCGGTTTACATTAAATCTCAGACGTAAATTGGAGGTGTTACAGATTGGTATCAGAACTATTACATCTCTGGGTAAATTCACATTGTCTTAGGAAAAGGGGGATCACATGGTAATAAAATAGGTTTGAATTTTTACAAGAATGGAGTTGGAGTGATATGGATGAATATTTTGGACTTTAGAAGTTTGGGGATTTCTAAAGCAAATGTAGCTCATGATGAAGTTTGGTCTATTTTAGGAAGGTAAAATGGCAAGAGGTCATCCTTCTTCGAGACAAGTAGAAACGGCAGCTCAAAATCCTCCTCTGGTTACTCCTCCAAGGTCGAAGGAGGAGGGTGGCATAGAACCCACCTTTGGAAGGGGGACAGATGATACAGAATCCACCTTCGGAAGGGGAAAGATGGCACAGAACCCATCTTTGGAAGAGGGAGATGTGGCGCAAAACCCTCCATTAGAAGGGGCCCAGGTGATAGCCGAAGTTATTTGGAAAATGATGGAAGTGGTGAGAAACCAAATAGAGTAGAGTCGTTATCGCTAGCATGAAAAAAATAGAGGAGAAACTTAAGGATGTCCGTATGAAAGATTTTTTAGTTTACCGATACCCGCATTTTCTAGGGACGGAATGAGCATTAAAGGCTGACAAGTAGATCATAGACTTAGAACGTACTTTTGAATTTAGTGGTTGTATTGAGATTCAGAAGGTATAGTATGCGAGACATTTGCTGCCGAGAGAAGCAGGATTATGGTGGGACACAAAGCGAAGGCTGCTGAAGTTAGAATTGGGAGAAAATGTAGTACCTACATGGGAACGATTCAAGAAAGAATTCGAGGATAGATTCTTCCTGGAATCTATGAAGCGGCTAAAAGCTTTAAAATTTGCCATGCTGGTACAAGGCAGCATGACGGTGGAGTAGTATGCAGCTCGTTTTATGGAGTTAGCAATGTTTGTCCCTCATTTAGTAGCCATCGAGAAGATGAAAGCATAGAAATTTCAGGAAGGATTGCAGCCACGAATTTGTATTCAAGTGGCGTGCTTACGAATGGAGAAGTTTATGGAACTAGTAAATATAGCAACCATAGCAGAAGTTGAACAAAGGAGTTTAATGGTGCAAACTCAAGTATCTGGAAAAAGGAGGTTTCCTTATTCTACGGGAAAAGATGTTGGGAGGAAACGAAATTTTAAACCCAAATAATTCAAATGTACTGGTTTTGTTTCCATTATGTGCTAAATGTGGACATCGACACAGGGGAGAATCTTGAGTGGATACTAGGGCTTGCTTTAGGTGCGGCCAGCTAAGACATTTGATCAAGGATTGCCCTCAGAACATCTTCAAAGGAGTAGCTCCATCAGGAGAAAAAATAAAAGTTCCTACGAAAGCTAAAGTTTATGCGATCATGCCCAGAGTAGTGGACATGGAAGCCGCTGAGGCAATGAATGCCAATGTTATTACTGGTAACTTTCTAATTTCCCTCTTTTAGTTAATGAATGGGTTCTTTGGAGTATATGATAATGATAATAATAATAGGATAACTTTTCTAGCTAAAGTTAAGTTGAAGCAATGCATGGTCTATGCTCTATTTGATTCGGGAGCAACGAGATCTTTTATTTCATATGATTGTGTCCAAATGTGTGAATTAGAAGTGGAATCCTTGACCCAAAAAGTTCTAGTAGTCATGCCCGATGGGAAGATAGCAGGATGTTATCGAATTGTAAGATTTTTTGGAAGTTGGGGGTCTACAACTAGTCGCTAACTTGATAATATTCCATTTAATGGAATTTGACCTAATTTTAGGTATAGACTGGTTAGCCAAGTATTATGCTAAACTTGATTGTCGTAAAAAAGAGATAAGTTTTGACTTACTAATGAAGGAGAAGCTTTGTTACCAGGGGGAAATAATTAATCCTATTTCCTCTATACTAACTGCCAAGCGAATAAAGAGAAGTATTAAAGAAGGGGCAAATGCGTGTTTGACAGTATTGTTAAATTCCTTAGAAGTTGTTAAGAGTATCAAAGGAAATTCGGTTGTGGAAGATTTTCCCCAAGTCTTTTCTGATGATTTGCCGGGATCACCTCTTGATCGGGAAGCAGAGTTTACTATTGAATTGGAACCAGCCACGGCTCTAGTTCATAAGGCACCGTATAGAATGACACCAGTTGAATTAGAAGAATTAAAAGCACATATTGAAAAACTTCTGAAGAAGGGATTTATCAGGCCCAATTCATCCCCATGGGGAGCACCAGTGCTATTCGTGAAAAAGAAAGATGGAACGATGCAGATGTGTATAGATTACCGAGATCTGAATAATGCCACAATTAAGAATAAGTATCCGTTGCCACGAATAGATGGTCTGTTGGATCAATTAAGAGGAGTGTCTGTATTCTCTAAAATAGACCTTCAGTCTGGTTATCATCAATTGAAGATTAGAGAGTAAGATGTACCTAAGATGACTTTTCGAACTCGATACGGGCATTTCGAATTTTGGTTATGCCATTTGGGTTGACAAATGCACCAATGGTATTCATGGATTTGATGAACTGGATATTTAGGCCCTATTTGGATAACTTTGTGGTAGTTTTTATTGATGATATTATGGTTTACTCTCGGACTGACGACGATCATAAAGAACATCTAAGAATTGTAATGGAGATTCTACAAGAACATCAATTGTATGCCAAACTCAGTTAGTGTGAGTTTTGGCTATGAGAAGTTAAATTTCTGGGTCATGTTATCTCAAGTGAAGGAATTTTCGTTGACCCAACGAAAATAGAAGCAGTGATGGATTGGCAGCAACCAACCAACGCACACGAAATACGCAGTTTTCTGGGATTAGCTGGATATTACAGAAGATTTATGGAAGGATTTTCTAAAATTTCTACGCCTCTGACAGCACTGACCAGGAAGAATGCTATGTACGTTTGGAGTGAACAATGTGAGAAGAGTTTCCAAGAGCTAAAAATGAGATTGATTACGGCACCTATGTGATATATAGTGATGCCTCAAAATTGGGACTGGGGTATATGTTAATGCAAGAAGGAAGAGTAGTTGCTTACGCATCCCGACGACTTAAGGTTCATGAATAGAATTATTTCACTCACGATTTGGAGTTAGTAGGTATGGTGTTTGCATTGACAATATAGAGGCACTACCTATATGGAGAGAAGTGTGAGATATTTACGGACCATAAAAGTCTCAAGTACCTTTTTAGTCAGAAAACCTTGAACATGAGGCAAAGAAGGTGGATAGAAACTATAAGTGATTTTCAATGTGAAATTAAATATCACCCTGGAAAGGCTAATGTGGTAGCTGATGCCTTAAGCAATAAAACTCAAGCAGAAGAATTGTCAGTGCTAGCAATAATGCGAGAATTCCTTGTAGACAGGTTATCACAAGAACTCAAGTTAATGGTGATTCAAGAGATTTTCCTTTTAACAAATGAAGAAATTAAGGAAGGACAACGAAAGGATTCTAAGTTGGAGAAAATGAAACAGTAAATACTGGAAGGAAAAGGGTCCTCATACTTTATGATTTCAGGTGATGGGATGTTATACTTTGGGAAGAGGAAAATAGTTCCTGATGACCCATACTTGAAAGAAAGATTGATGAAATAAGCTCATGGTACACCATATACTACCCATCCTGGTAGCACTAAGATGTATCAGGATTTAAAAGAAAATTCTTGGTGGGAAGGAATGAAGAAAGATATTGCAACCTCTGTATCTAAATGCCCAGTGTGTCAGTTAGTAAAACCTGAACACCAAAGACCAGCCGACAAGTTGCAACCCCTACCAATTCTCGAATGGAAATGGGAGGACATATATATGAATTTTGTGGTAAGATTACCAAGAACATCTGCAGGGAAAAACTCGATTTGGGTAATAGTGGATTGGTTGACAAAGAGTGCCCACTTTTTGCCTATCTCAAACACGGATTCTATGGAGAAATTAGCAAAAATCTATGTGAAGGAAGTAGTTCGTCTGCATGGAGTGCCTAGGACCATAGTGACAGATAGAGATCTTAGATTTACATCTCAATTTTGGCAAAGTTTACAGAAGATGATGGGTACTAGTCTAACTTTTAGCAGTGCATATCATCCTTAAAAGGACGGGCAGATAGAAAGGACCATTGAGACTCTAGAAGATATGCTACCAGCTTGTGTACTGGATTTTGGTAAATATTGGGAGAGTCTATTACCACTAATCGAATTTGCTTATAATAACAGTTTTCAAACTACCATTCAAATGGCACCTTATGAAGCACTTTATGGAAGAAAATGTAGGTCCCCCATATATTGAGACGAAGTCGGTGACAACAGTATTTTGGGACTTGAATATTTACAAGAAGTTAAGGAGCGGATTACAAAGATTAGAAATCATATAAAGACGACATAGAGTAAACAAAAGAGTTACGCGGATAATCATAGAAGGGCCTTAGATTTTATGGTGGGAGACTGGGTGTATTTGAAGATCTCGCCTATGAAGGGAGTTATGCGGTTTGGTAAGAAAAAGGAAAGATGAGTCCCTGATATATTCGACCCTATGAAATTTTCTAAATAGTAGGTCCGGTAGATTATCGCCTAGCCCTACCTGATAATCTGCAGGGAGTCCATAATTTTTTTCACGTATCTTCTCTGAAGAAGAGTTTAGATAATGAACCGGTGGCGGTGATGGATCCAAGTTATGTTAATTTACGCCCCAACTTAACTTATGAAGAATGGCCCGTAAGGATTGAAGACCAGAAAGAACAGACTCTTCGGAATCGCACAATATTGTTAGTGAAAGTACTCTGGAACAATCCTGTCTTTTAAGAAGCCACATGGGAATGCGAGGATGTGATGAGAACTAATTACCCTCATTTGTTTGAAACCTAGTTGTATTAATCTGTGTTTTATGTTTGAACTCAGATGTATGTATATAATGTTATTTGTATGATACTTGTTTTTATTCGATGGCTCCAAAAAGAAACGCACGAATGTCAGTCACTCCTGTAGATCAATTAAAAAAAATATCTGAAAGGATTAGAGACAGATTTCGTAGGGAAAAGCTGAAACAATGGAAAGCTGGTAGATTAAGATGACTAAATAAAAGTGAGTGGCACAGAACGCATATTATGGACATAGATAGAAGGGGTAACCCAATATGTAGACAAGCTTTGCCAGGTGACGAGAGACAATCCGCTCAAAAATGGTTACAAACTGGAAGAGAATATTTGAAAGAAGTAGATAAAGGAAAATCGGTCTTATTGGAATTATCTAATAAATCGGAAGATCGAAAACGTCGATATGAAGAAGGATCATAGAAGAAACAGAGTCTAAAAGATTGCGCAAACTACATGAGATTAGCATGAATATGTATTATGACCAAGACTTAGACATGATAATTTACTACTCTCAGGATTCACTGTCTAGTGAGGAAAAAGTACTTACCTCTTCAAAAGAGTCTACCACTACCAGTAATCGAGGTATAAATTCATTAAACCTCTAATTTATGCTTTAGTGATTTTGGGGACGAAATCCTTTTTAAGAGGAGAAGGATATAATAGTCCGAAATTTTCTAAGATGAAGTTTTTACTTGAGATTTTTTTAAAGGAATTTATTGGAAATATATTTTATAGTAAAATAGAGTTGGAGACTTAAATGAGAATTTTGAGTTAAGAAAAAGTGAAATCATGCATTTTAGGAAATATTATGGAAGGACCTTTGAGATTTCAAACAATGTATCAATTAGAGAAATTCAATTTAGACTTAGAAGGAGTTGAATTTTTAAAAATTAGGGTATAAATGCAATATGAAGTAATATAATCAAAAATCAAATACTTGGTGCCCGGAATATGCATTCTCAGATTAGTCTATCGAGTTTTAGTGTAATGATCATAAATTATTCATATGAGGTCCAAATGAGGTGTTTCTAATTTTTATAGAATTTTAAGAGGTAGATCTAAAACTTTTATGTTTTGGGTTTTTGAAGATTCGGATGGTATCGATAACTTATTTGGGAATTAAGTAGACAATTCTGGTTTGAATTCAATTGGAACTCAATTTAGATGGAATGGATTAAATTTGGACATGTGATGAAATATGTGATTGGTTCTGAGATCTTTAGATATCTTGACATGTGTAAGAATAGGTGGTAAGTGATTAGGAGTTGATCTAGAAGCTTGGTTAGCCCAGAAATGTGAAGGAAACACAAGGGAACCAAAATCTGCTGATAGGTAACTAAGTGAATTAAAACTAGACTTTATCCTAACTAAACCAAGAAGTTGCCTTCTAGAACATGTCAAATGGAGTCTTTGGACGATTATCATGTAACCAAATGGGTTAAGAGGAGACTGGGAGGCGTTGGACACCAAGAGAGGGCTGGAATGGGTTGGTTCATGTATGGTTAGGTGAGTGCCACCTCATGCCTTATGTCATCAGACCTCTCCTCAACCATTGATCAATTTGGCTGTAAAAATATCTTAAATATTAGCCATTGGATGATAATTTTAGCTGCAAAGCCTAGGATCTTGGACGATTAAAATTAATCATTAGATTTTTGAGGTTGGACACCTCATCCTTCACAGAAATAAGTAACCGGTTACCCCTTAGCTACCTTCATCTCTTCTTTCCTTCATGTAGGTCGACCCCTTCCCTATAAATAGGTATTGGAGAGTCTTCTAACTCTCTTTGGAAGCATAGCACACGTTCCACTTGAAGAAATACAAAGAAAAACCCTCCATAAGCCCTTGAACTTCCAAATATCACCTAAGTAAGCTAAGTGAGTGATCTTGAGGAGAAATCTTGCAAGGATTGGTTTAATCCTATCTAACAAGCTTTGGAGAACTTGTAAGTCCACATTTTAGCTTAACTTTAGCATAGAAATGGCCTATTTGAGTGATTGAACTATGCATGCTAGTATTGGACTTTTAAAGCCATGTTTATATGATGAAATGAAATCTAAGTATGTTTTGATTGGTTTTGTTATGTAAAAATATTAAGTAAAATTAGAAGAACTTAGAATTATATTCTACTAAGTAAGGTGAAGGCTTGTGTAGAAAAGAAGTTTGTTTTAGGTTGGAAAAACACCTAATCCGAGACTTCGCTCGACTCTCGCTTGACTTCTGGCTCGAGCAATATACAGGTTGAGATTTGACACCTTTTGGTAAATCAGACATAACTTGTTTGTTTAATATCGGATTTGAATGATTCAAGAAGCTATGAAAATATAAGAGAAAGATTTACAACTTTTATATTTAAGGTTTTAAGAGATAAGAACTCAATAATGGATGACATTGGGATTCAAGTGGCAGAACTGAGTTTTAGGCAGAAATCTAGCTCGACCCTCACTCGACGTTTGGCTCGAGCAATATTTAGGCAGAAATTTGGCTCGACCCTTGCTCGACGTCTGGCTCGAGCGAGATTCTCCTATTAACTAAATCCGAGATTTTCTTGTATCCAATGCATGTGATTTAATATAAAGATTATGTGGTAGGTTTTTAAGAAAAATGGGCATAGCATGTATTTAAGAGAATAAGAGACATTCATAAGAATAAGAAATGAAAAACTAAGAATAAGAACTATGGATAAGTTAGTCACGTCATGACGGGGATAGTGATACGTAACACTCGAAAAATTGACGTAATTTGATGCATTAAGAGTTGTGTCATGACGGATATGGCGATACATAACGCCCATATGACTGACATGACAATCAGGGATGGCGATACGTAACGCCTGCTATGTTAAGTATTTTTCGTGTCATGACAGCGACAGCGATACGTAATGCCCAAACAACTGATGAGTTATATGCGATAGGGACGGCGATACGTAATGCCCATCGAATATAAGAATTAATTAAGATTTTTAAGAAGATAAAATTTAAGGAAAAAAGTGATAAGTACTCATAAGTCATGCATAAGTCGCATGGAGTGTATTTTAAGTTATGTGCTGTCACTGTTTTCCATAAATATAAGTGTTTGCCTTTGTCTATGCTTTATTAAACTAATTGTGTACTTACTGAGATTTCTAAGGAAATTTCACTCTTTTGTGTTTCTATATTTTTTCTTTGGGAATATAAACTATGCTATAGGATTTGATGGCCAACAAGGGGAACGCCCCGATACTGCAGGAGACTCTGAGGAGTCCTAAGGGACTTTCTGATTATAGTCCCTACATAGACTTTTCTTTTGCTTATTTTGGACCTCCCATCTATGACCAGCCAATGAGATTTTGGAGCCTCGATGCATTCGCTTTTTCTGAGGAGGAACGACGTACAGGATGCTATTTAACTTTAGGATTAGATGGTTCCCTATTTGTATGTGGGATTTACACGACACCACAGGGACAGTATCTCCAGCGAGACTTTTGTCTTAGTTTAGATATGTTTTGATATGGGAGGGAATTTCCTAAAGTTAAGAAGGAATCTAAGTGGCTTTAAACATGACCTATTGTAATGCTACAAGTATTTTGATGACTGTGACAATTTTTTGGGTTTTGTATATATAACAGTACAATGATAAGCTATGAATGAATGATGTGGATGTTGTAAGTATGTTTTCTCCATGTGATCTTTAGAAATTTTTATAATTTAGACTTGATCCGCTGTGAATTATATGGCATATTAAAATAAGTCTAGATGCATGCCTTAAAATCCTTGTTACATATAGGGGGTGAGTAGCCTGGTGTTACTTATCCTGATACCTCGGTTTACGTTAAATCACAGACGTAAGTTGGGGCATCACACGTCATGACGGGGATGGCGATACGTAATGCCCAGAACATTAATGTGATTTGATAAGTTAAGAGTCATGTCATGACAGGGATGATAATACGTAACGCTCGGACGACTGAAAAGACTAGCGAGGATGGCGATACGTAACGCCTGCTATGTTAAGTATTTTCCGTGTCACGGCGGGGACGGCAATACGTAATGCCCGGAAGACTGACACGAGACTCGTCATGATAGGGACGAAGATATGTAACGCCCAGACGATTGATGAGTTATATATATGGATAAGCTGATACGTCATGCTAATTAAGCCTGATGGAGACGGTGATACGTAACGCCCATCGAGAATAAGAGATAAGTAAGACCCGATAGGGACGACGATACGTAACGCCTATCGAGGATAAGCATTAAGTAAGACCCATAAGATTAAGAAATAAGATGAAAATTATAAGTTTTAAGTATAAGATGGTGGGTCCAAGTAAGGTCTAAGTTTATATGGGAAAAGTGGTATTTGACATGCATAAGTTTCATAAAGCATTTTCATAAGCTATTGGTCTGTGATCATTGCTATGTATGATAATTTCTGATGTTATCTATGCCTTATTTTTTCAACTGTGTACTTATTGTGATTTCTTGAAAATATCACTCTTTTAAGTTTCATCTATCATTCCTTATGGAATGATAGATATTGTTGCAGAATTAGATAAATTGCAATGAGATTCAAATAGCACAGGAGATTCTGAGGTACCCTAAGGGTCCTACAGAATACTCATCTCTGGTTGGAATGATCTCTCATGTACGTGATCAAGTGGAATAATGAGATTAATGGATGACGGTGGGATATTTGTTTTAAGAAACTAACTGGGTTAGATAAGTCTTGGATACAATATGTTTTTGTAAATATGAAGTTTTGAAAGTTATAGTTTTACTATGTCATGTGATCTATTTATGTGGGAGTTAGATCTCTTGCATATATTGGAGATTTGCCTCTTTCCGCTGCGATTTGCATTGCATTTAATTAGTAAACTTATATGCATGCATGCTATTCTTTACGTTTATGTAGGATAAGTAGCCTTGTGTTACTTGTCCGAATGTTTCGATTTACATCTTAATCGAGGAAAAAAAATCGGTGCATTACAATAAGTCTCCAATACCTCTTCGATTTCGTCTCTCTCTCTCTCTGTCTCTCTAAATCTCACGATTTCTATGGCTATTTCTGTTGATTTCTCTTGCGAAATCATGCATTCTTCGAGTTGATGGATCAATCTTACCATTGTAGACCCAATAACATACTTATGTGATTAATGGTGACTCTTCTAGGGTTTTTGTGAATACCAAATTTTTTCGTGATTATTTTCATTGATTTCTCTTGCGAAATTTGTTGGCATTTGAGACTTGATTCTCGTGGCTATTTCCATTGATTTCTCTTGAGAAATTTGTTGGCATTTGAGACTTGATTTCTATAGCTATTTTCGTTGATTTCTCTTGTGAAATTTGTTGGCATTTTCCCTTGATTTACGAGGCTATTTCCATTGATTTTTCGCCACTGTTTGTTGCGAAATTTGTTACCATTGTAGGTAATTATACCCCTGTGATTATCGAGTTTGTGTCTAGGGTTTTCATGTACCCTCTCTTTTTCGTGGCTTTTCGTGTGTCAATTTGATGGTTGCTTGTCTTCATTGTTGATGGTTGCTTGATTATTATTTCGTGGATTCAACTAGTTCTAGCTCGATTATTATTTCATGGCTGCTTTTCTTTTTGGGTGTGGATTGATACTAAAGTGAGGATGCCCCTGCTTTTCTTTTCGTGGCTACTTCCAAATGGTGATGCTAACTTGTTTTAGTAATTCGTGGTAGTGGAGTGAAATTGAAATGTAACCATATTTTTTGTTTTGTTCGAAATTACTCTTAATGATAATGCTTGGTTGTTTCGTGTTGCCTTCAATGAAGATCATGTCATTTGATTTTTTCTAGTATGTAGATTAGAATTGGTTCATGTCATTTGCAACTAAATATAGGTTTGTATTGCCAAGAGAAAGTTGGTATCTGTAAAATAATGCATTTTCCACCCTCCCCAACTAAGATACAGTTTACACTTTGTATCACAAACTATCAAAATTGATATATTGCACCCTTAACTACCAAAAGCTTACAAATAAGGTGGGAAATTTTTTTTACCCCTATTTTGACATTATTTGGGGTGGGGGGCATTTGTGCTCCCGAATGGAGATGCTCTAACTTGTTTGAGTATTGTTGTGGCATTGAAGTGAAAGGTGGCCCTGTTTTTGCTTTTGTTCGAAATTAATGTCAATGATAATGCTTGGTTGAATTTTCTATATGGTTCAATTCATTTGTATCAAGTGGCTTGTTTGAGTATTGCCGTGGCATTGAAGTGAAATGTCCTTGTTACTTGTTTGAGTATTGTCATGGCATTGAAGTGAAATGTACCCCTATTTTTTTGAAGCTGGAAATTGATGTATTGTTGTGGCATTGATTGACCCTTCTAGTGTTGTTGTGTGCCAGGAGTAGGAGGGCTGTGATGTGTACATACTGAGCCCATGTTTATATTGATAATGTTATGTAAAATTTAAGACCCATATTATTTGATTGTGGTTGGAATCTGCATGTTTACCTACACACCTCCATAGCCGGTAGCCCTATTTGTTATGTCTCTAAAATGTGATCTATTGTTTGCCTGTCAGGAATGGTTTGTTGGTAGTTAACGTACGACTATGATGAGTAGGGTAATCATTCATAGTGGTTAGGCTAGAGGTCCATTGACTATGGCACGGTAATCCGTCAAATTCGGATGGCCACTACTTGGCAATCAGGGTTGACGGTTTGCAGTCGTTCATGCACACCTCTAGCCTTCACATATTGTGCTTTTAGAAAAACTTGAGCCTTAGTTATTTAATCACACACATTTATAAGTTGATTAATTTTTTGCCCCTATTTTTTAACGTTCGTATAAACTTGAAGCATTGAAAAAATTCGAAACCAAATATGCCGGCCTCTAGTGGTAGCACAACCACATTCTCACGCACTAGAAATATTCTTGGTGTCGAATACCAAGTTATTGTGGTATTAAAGCATGCTGACGCACCGCGCATACTGAGGAGAATGAGGGACGACTATTTCTCGGTTGCCAAAACTACGAGATAATAGAATCTATCTCTTCACATAGTTCAATGTATTTGTTTTGTTTGAGGAATTAAATTAGACGTTGCTATTTCAAACTGATTTTTTGTCTTTGTTCATTGTCAACTGTGTAGGTTAGGCTGTGGGTTTTTCTGTTAATATGATTCGGACATACCAGAGTATGCAAAGAAGAGGATGACCCGACTAAAAATCGACCTTCAGAAAATACAAGTCTCAATGGAAGTTGAATCGTAGGCATAAATTAAAACTTGATGTAAAGAGACATAAACGCAAAATGGAACAATCTACTTTTATTATTATTATTTCGATGTCTTGGTTAGTTGTAGTTGTAATGTATTTTGATAAATTCTAACTAATGTACTCGGCTGTAATTATGATTATTTAGATTTTATTTTCTTTCTGTCTTAGTATTTTATTAAATTTCTCCTTACTACACGCTTCAAAAAGAAAAAAAATACATGGAAAAACTTTGATTTTAATATATTATTTTATAATAACGTCCTGTGTATTTTTAAAATCGGATATCGACATAATAAATAATTATATTTAATTTTTTGAGTTGAATTGAAATTGAAAATATTAAAAACAAGAAAAAGATAAAATAGTAGGAGGTTGGAAATAGAAATGGAAGTGAGAGAATAAAGTAATAAAGTAATAATAAAATAGTTTTTAATAAATGAGAAAAAAAACAAATAGAGATGTATGAGGTTTTTTAAATACCATCAATGAGACGCTCTAAATAAAATTCTTGATTAAAATTTGAGGAATTTGATGCTTTTTCGGATGGAGACGCTCTAAATACCATCAATGAATCATCGATTGTTTAATTTCATTGTGTGAGGGTGGTCTACTGGCACCTCAAATTGGCTAGTGATATGTTTATATACAAATTCATTCATAATATACACTAACAAAGTCTCCAACTGTATCTCCGCCTACGTATACTCAGAAAGTCCTGCACCCATTTCGAACCCATTGGTGAAATCTTCTTCTACTTCGCCAGCAAAACCACTATCGACTTCACCTGTTAAATCTCCACTTGTAGTGGTGGAGCCACGTTGGGGCAGGGGGGCCATGGCCCCCCTCCCCACTGGCCCCACCCCTATTCTTAAAAAAAAAATTAAAAAAAATATAACATATATTTTTTTAAAGAAAAATAAAATAAAATAGGTTTATATTTTTATAATTTTGTAAGATAATATTAATTTTATTTTATATTGGTCCCATCTCTAAAAATTATATTGATCTCCGTCTATAAAATTAATCTAATTTAAAAATAAAATAAATTCCATATAAAATAAAATAATTTTATAACATGGTGACATGTTTTTATTATAGATAAAAATAAAAAAATAAAAAAATTGAATGATTTCTAATGTATTTTTAATTTATTTTTATTATGATGATATGTTCTTATCATATTATATATTTTTTAATATATAAGTTGTATTAAATGTATTTTATTTTTTTGTAGATCTTACTATTAAATTATTTTATACCATATAAAAAATTCTATATAAATAAAATAAAAAATATTTTATATATTTTATTTTAGTCTTACTTGGCCCCCGTAACCTAAATTTCTGGCTCCGTCACTGTCCACTTGTTATCAGTTTCATGCTTTTGGTTTGGTTTCTACATATAACTCAGACCCCTCTTTTATTTTTACTCATTTTTCCTCTCGGTAAAATCTTCCTCTCGCCTACCACCGTTGCAATTGGCCCTCATCGACGCCGATAAGCCTCGCTCACTCACTCCCTCTCATTTCTCTCTTTCCTCTCCGAGGAAGTTGTGTGATTGTGGTATTTTGATGTGCAACAGTTTGTGGGTTTTGGAAATGGCGTTGCCATCGAGTCCATGACTGGGGGTATTGAACAGTGGTGAGTCCTCTCTCACCCATTCTCTGCTTTTCCACTCATACACACACTCAGACCCCCCTCAAGCTGATTGTGTACTTACTGATTGTGTACTTCTTTAGCGCTATCCTTAATATCCAAAGAATTAAGCTTATTTTTGAGTTTTCTGGGCTTCTTAGGGCACTTATCTGCAAAGTGTCCTATCTTGCCACAATTAAAACACTTTCCTTTGAGGGAGTTTTAGAATCTTTTTTATGAAATGATTTTTTATGAAATGATTTTTTGTAAAATTCATCACAGATTTTTCTCCTTTTATCCCCATGAGATTTTTTGTAAATCTTTTTGAAATGTTTATTTTTCTTCCTAGATAGAGCAATAAGAGGAAGGCCAAATTGTTCACAAAAGTTTTCCATTTCATATTTAGCTTTCTTTCTATCTTTTATCTGTTGGTGAATCATTCTTTGATCATTACACATACTAATACCAAGCTTCTTAATTGTACTTATGATATCACCATAAACATAATTATCATAATTAAGATGTGCCGAGATATCAGTAAGTGAGTCCTTAACCTTATGAGCAAACAAACGGGGTACCATCAATGAAATTCTCTTTCCAATAAGGTTTTTTCTAAATCATCTCTAAGCATAACTGTAGACATGAAAACATTTTGATACCAATTATAATCAGACATCTTATGGCATTGTATTTATTCAGATAATCAGAAATATGGTTGGTAATATTGGAGGAAGTTCCAACAAAATGTTTAACTATAGTGTAAATCAAAGTATTGACACCATCAGGGATTCCTCTTCTTATGGTTTTGTCAAAAATGGGTAATCCTTCGTTATCATGCTTAACAACATTCTGAATGGTCTTTTTTGCTTTGGGGTGAGATGTTTGTCTCACCAAGATCGAAGCATACCTGAGAATCCAATAGTTAGAAGAGTAACAATCTCAGGCTGTTAAAGATTGTTATTGATATAAGCATTGGCAATCATAGACATTTTATTCAAAGTATTGAGGAATTCTTGTTCAGATTGTTCATCAATATTCCATTAATAAATCTTATCAGCTGAAACAAAGAATTGGGATTGAAACATTCTTTCTTCAAATTATAAATCAGGAGGAGTAGGCCTGGCATACCAATTCTTCGTCAAGCTCATTGGATTGGGTCATTTTGAAGAAAGTCTAGCTATCTCCTATTTTTCAAGTGAAATATCTTATAAAAATATAAAAGAGTGAGATTTCTAAGAAATCTCAGTAAGTACACAGTCAACGAAATATGGCATAGATGACATAAGAACTTATCATACATGTCAATGCTCAGAGACATATATCTTATAAAAATGCTTTATGAGACTCATGCATGACTGAGATTTATGTTCTTCATGGACCCACTCAATCATACTTAAACCTTTATTTCTTTTCTTTCGTAACATTGTGAGTCTTGCTTGTTTCGTATCATCAACAGACGTCCCCATCGAATAGTTCTTATTTCGTATCATCGACAGGCTTAGGTCCCTGTCGGCTTTTATATTCTCGACAGGCTTAGGTCCCTGCTAGTTTTTATATCCTCGACAGGCTTAGGTCCCTGTCGGTTGTCAAATACTCGACAGGCTTAGGTCCCTGCCGGTTTTCAAATACTAGACAGGCTTAGGTCCCTGTCGGTTTTCACATACTCAACATGCTTAGGTCCCTATCGGCACGTCAATCATACAGGCATATCGCTGGTCCCTATCATGACGTGATTGACTTATTAATCTTTCCATTTGTTACGTTTTCTTAACATATTTTCTTAAAACATACTTCATGAAACATATATGTGACGTAATGCAACATACGCATAAACTTAGACTTATGACATGCATAATTTATATCCATATGAGCCTTATAACATGTGAGAACATTTCACAATAGCATACGTCATATGCACATACATTTACGTTACATCAATTCATAAAATCAATGCCTACTAAGACAAACTCGGTTTTATAACATGTATCATACCAATTATACCCTTAAATAACATATATAATTTTTTCTTTATTAAAACATCAACCTTTATCCAAGTAAAAGTCTTAAATTTAAGCAAACAGGATATCTCGCTCGAGCGAGAATCGAGTGAAGTTTCGGGTTGGAATTCGCTCGAGCGGAGTATCAAGCGAACATCAAGCAAATTGGGTATCTCGCTCGAGTAAAGTATCGAGCAAGATTCAAGCGAGTTCTTAGGTTAGAACTCGCTCGAGCAAGACATCGAGCGAAGTCTCGGGTTACACTTCGCTCGAGCCAAACATCTAGCGAGAGTCAAGCGAGGGTTTACATTTGTTCTTCGCTCGATCTTTTGGTCGAGCGAGGGTCGAGCGAAATCACGGTTCTTAGGGTTTTTCAACTTAAAACATGCCATTTTTTTACCTAAACCTTATTTTTTAACTTATTAAAACATAAATTTATGTTCTTATAATTATTAAGAGTTTAGAATATAAAAAGAACACCTTTTTGAAGTCCTCACATACTCTATTTTGCCATTCAATCCCAATTTCGCCCTCTATAGAGTTCTTATCTTTTAAAACTTAAAACATCAAAGTTGTAGAGATCTGTCTTAGCTTTCCATAAACTCTTGAATCATTCAATTCTAACCTCACACTAACAAGTTATGACCAATTTACCATATGATGTTAAATCTGTCAACATAACCCTTCTTATATCCGAAAGTTACTAGGGTTGATCTATCATTTTCTTCCAAATCAAGACCTCATATTTTCACATAATCTTCTTCATATAACATCATAGAATATATTCTTAAGGTTTCATAATTTTTCTAACATTTTATCATAGCAAAAACCATTCCAAAACTCAATAGGCTTCAATTTAACACATAAACTAAGATTAAGCTCAAATGAATATCAAACATGATCTAATCACCAAACCACTCATTCTAGGCCAAGATTAAGTTAATATATGTACTTACAAATTTTTCAAAAGCTTGTATTGATGATAGATCCAAGCTCTTGCAAGAATTCCTCATGATCACATAATTAGCTCACTTAGGTGATGTTTAAATGTTCAATGGTTTAGAGAGGCTTCTTTTTTGGTTTTCTCTCCAAGTGGGTGTGTGTTCTACCTTCCAAAGAGGGTTATAAGACTTACCAACCTGTATATATAGGAGGGTGGTCGACCCTTTAGAGGAAAAGGAAAAGAAAGGATGGCTATAGGCAACCGGTTATGTCTTTGTTTGGGAGATGAGGTGTCATTCCTCCTAAAATCAAATGATTACCTCTAATCCTCCAAGATCCTAAGCCTTGCAACAAATATCATCATCCAATGGTTAACACTGAGATATTTTAGCAGCCAAAATTGATCAATGGTTGAGAAGTGAGCTATGGAGATAAGGAGGTGGCACTCACCTAACCATGCATGAACCAAGCCATTCCAGCTCTCTCTCATCTCATATGCCACGCCTCTCAGCCCCTCTTCTATCCAATTTTGTCACATGTTACACTTTTTAAGACACCACTTGACATGTTCTAGAAGACCATTTCAAGATTTGGTTGGGATAACTTTGGTTTGTAACTCACTTAGTTAGACTTGGACAGATTCAAGCAGATTTTTGTCTCTCATGTTTGCTTCATGTCTTTGGGTCAACTAAACCTTCTAGATCACTTCATCTCCTCATGACACATACTCCTACACATGTCAAGACCTTAAAAAAATTGATAGCCAATCATAATATTCTACACATGGCCGAATATAGGACAATTCATCTAAGTCGGTTATCAATTGGACTCAACTCAGGGGTCGTTCACTTCACACCAGATTTCATCCTTGATCCGTTCCTTTATCTTCAAAAATCCAAAACCTAAAAGTTCTAGATCTAATTCTTAAAGTTCTATAGGAACTAGAATCACTTAATTCTGATCTCATATAATCAAGTTATGATTGTCCCACTAAAAGTCGACAGATAAGCTCGAGAATACCAATCCTGGCACACCAAGTGTTTGGTAGATATTCCTTCTTGTTTCACACGAAATTCCCTAGATAAAATCTCCTCATTTTCCACATATATACACACGTTTCCAGATCTTAGGCTAATTCATAAATTAATTCAAAGACTTAGTCTTATCCAAAGTCCTTAGTCAACTTCAAAATCAATGCCTATCTATCTCCAATCCAGATCTTCCACTTCAATCTAAATTTTTTATTTTCTTAAGTCTATATATCTTAAACCTTAAAACATAAAAGTTGTAAATATTTTTCTTAGATTTCTATAGCCTTTTGAATCACTCAAATCTGATATTAAATGAGCAAGTTATGACCATTTTATCAAAAGACGTCAAATATCTCCCTCTATCTCGCTCGAGCCAGACATCAAGCGAGAGTCGAGCGAGATCTCGAGTTAGGCACTTTTTCCACATAAAACAAACCACCATTATACCAATCCTACCCCTAACCTTCCAACACATATTTATAAGTCTTTTTTTTATTATACTTATATCTTATTTGATCAACCTTCAATAATCATGCCACATATAAAAATTAAACGGATATTTAAAAATCCAAGTTATGACAGAATCAGTGAAAACAATTATTTCATTGAAATCAACCCCTTCGCCACTTTTGTTTAAGACACTAGTGGAGGGTTGTTCTTGCTTGATTTTAGCAAACATTTGCTCTATTTTATCCAAAGTACTGGCGTTTTTTAAATCAATTTTTTGTCTGTTCTCTGGTAAAATGATCAAAAAATTTTCAATATTTTTTGAAATCTTTGATGAAGCAGTTGTAGAATTTTCTAAACGAGGTTTTTCAACATTTTCCTCAATACGGTCTAATTGTCGACCTATTGTATAAAGGGTCTGGTTGACAATATTATTTTGTTCAATAATTTTTCTTGTTTCATTAAAAATAGAGGGATTTTTTGGATTAGCCTTTGAGATTTTGAAAGGTGAAGCTTTAACTTCTCCGCCTTTGGTTGAAATAAGGATAGTTTCAAGAAGGGGGATTGCTAGGTTTTATAATAACTCTGTCTTCATCCTTTGTAAAACTGGTTTTTAAAACATTTGAAGAATGGATTTTTGAAACATAGTAATTTTCAAGAAAGTCAAAGAAGAGAATTTGCTTGTTAGAAGCATACATCATCTCTTTCCATTTTCTTCGAATTCTTTGTTTTTCAGCAGGTGTGAAATTCGCATGATAAACTTTTCGCTTATCACGATTTTTTGCAAAATTAAACTCATTAAATAAAGAAATCATATCAACTTCAAAAGCTTTTTCTAACACCATAAGTTGACTATGGTGATGAAGAGGTGCAACCATATCTGAAACTGTAGGAGATAAAGACGAAGTGTCTTCAATCTCAACTTCTTCCTTTATGGATTTTCCTTTGGATGGGATCTCGTCCTTGGTTGAATAATAAGCAGAAGTAACTTGTGAATCAGTAGAAATTCCTTTCAATTTTAAATCAGAAATATAGGATTTTTCCTTTTTAGGAATATCCCTAAGCAAAATTGGACGATTAGGATCTGTTGTTTTGGCAGAGTCCTCTAGAAATGGCTTGAGATTTACATCTCTTCTTTCTAGGTCCGAAACACAAGAAGATATGGAACCGGCGAAAGAATGTCTTCTTTCATTGGTAAGGAGAGGTCGGTCAAAAGAAATTTTTACAGTTCCATCGAAAAACTGTTGAATATGATTGAGGTCTTTATCTTTAGATATAACCTCAATTGGTGGAAGTTCTTGTTGAATAATCCACTCATCTGGTAATATAATATCTTTCCAATAAAGCATTTTGGGGGTTCTGATGTTGGCACCAGAGGTAGAACTCTGCATCAGAAGGGTATCATTCTTGGTAGACTTGATCTTAGCCTTGGCGTTAAGATTAGTTTTTAAAACATGGTAGTAAATACGTAAACCGAAGCAAGAGGCCTACTGCCTTCTACCATATCAAAACCAGAAGTTAAAATATTCAAAGTTAAAACAGATAAAACATTCTTATCATGTAAAGAAACAGTTAAATTAGGGAACAATTAAAGTAGACCGGTCCTTCGATTAGAGAGGTTTGGACCACTCCAAGCATACTATCATTGAAATTTTTGAATCTGCCATCACGTAAACATAAACATACAGAAGCGTTGATGCATTTCCTAACTAAAGGCACTACAACATATTGGCCTATTTGCTACCAAATTTTTATCCGCAGATCAAAACTTGTCACAATAAGTCACTTTTACTCACCATATTTACATTGCAGATAATAAGGTAAATTTATGTCAATAAAACTTGCTTTTATCTACAAAAAGTTACTGCTGGAAATAAAAGTGTAGATAAAAGTCATTTTTGATGAAAAAAGCATCTATTATCATGTTTTTGTCTTGCCACAATTACTAAGTCCTTTATATTAATAAAAATATTTTTTTTGACAAGTGAGTCTCGCAATAATAGCCAATTTACTACAAAAAAAAACTATGTTGTTGCCGCGTTCTTATGTTTGTCACAATTGAAATTGATGTAGTAAATGGCTATAGCGGCGACTTTAATTTCTATTTGCGGCACTTCCCTGACGCTGTAAATAGTCTTTTAAAAATAGAGACAGCCCTCTCCCCCAAAATCGAATTCTCCCCCAAAACCTAATATCTCCCCCTTCTCCTGGCGATTCTCCCCTAAAACCTAATCTCTCTCTCTCTCTCTCTCTCTCTCTCTATGTGTGACTGTGCCACCCCTTCGTCGTCACTGTGTTTTCGTTATAGCCGTCTCGCTTAGCAGGTAATGTCTCTCTCATTTTCTCCCTCTCTGTTCGACTCTCTATCACACTAATAGGGTTTGGGTGAAACCCACGATTGACATCAAACCTGAGAAATTTCCATTCATTTTTCACTCCCCTTGTCACCTGTTGACTCTTATTTCACTCCTCTTCTCATTAGTCGACTCTTTATCACTCTAGCTGCCGTAGTATTGTTGAGAACCAGCAACCACAAAATCGTCTAGGGACCACATATTGACAAATTTGTTGCTTAGTTGGGTTTTCATCGCCGATTCGCAGCAGTTTGGGAGATGCTATGGCATACAAATCAAGGGGAATTTTTCTACGGGTAGGGAGTGGTAAGAAGATATGTGAATGGTATCAGTTTTAATTTTTTTCTTCCCTAGTTCAGCCCCGTTTTTCAATTTACCTCTGTTTGTTTTCGATTTTCCTGAGATGTAAGATGAGGGGATAAGACTAAGGTTTCCAATTTTTATTCTTAGCTTTATATGACCAATAACTATGCATGTGCATTTTATTAGTGGTGAGATGTTTCTTACAAGTTTACTTTGAATTGAATCTTATCTTGCTTAATTTGGTTGATTATTTTTCGATTTGGTCTACGTTTTTAACAGACTTGTGTATTCCTTCCCATGATTTACAGGCCTTTAGTGAATAAAAAATTGGGGAATATAGTGTTCAAGAAAATTTCACAACATCAAGAAAGCAAGAGGTTTATAACTTTGAAGTACCAATTCTGTAGGTACTGTCAACAATCAACATACTTGTTTGGTAAGGAAAAGTGAATAGGATAACACTTTCTAGGAAATTTAGGTTTAACATTCATTTCTTTTATAACTGATCGGGCACATGAATTTATTAGGCCATCTGATTTTCATTGGGCTCAATGTCTTGGAGCCATTATTTGTACTGTCCAGATTATTAAAAACTGTGGTCCAAAATCTTGTTCTCTGTTGTTTCCATGTAGAGTATAGTATAAATAATTTATTCTACCTCTTGGTATAGGTCTTATTCCTGTTAATTTTCTCTAACAATTTATTGTTTTTCTTGATTATATTGGGTTGTTTTTTATTTTACAGATTGAGGTAAGCGAATCCATTTTTATCCCTAATGTAAATTCACTTGATTTAGTTCACTTTGAGTTAATTAGGACCTGTTTGATCTTATACTTTTCATTCTCTGTCTACTGTTGAATAAAACATCAGATTTACTTATGTTTCAACTGGGTGTATACTTATAAAAAAAAAAAATTGTTTCAACTGGGTGTACCTGTTGCAAAAGAAGTAGTACTCCAGCTTCTAACTCTGCCTCCACAACACTAGTGATTTTCTCTCTTTTTTCCTGGTAAGTTTCATCCACTAATTCATGGAGGGATGTGTAGAAGAAGCTTGAATAAAGTAATTCATTCCAAACATTTACAAATAATCTTTGTTTACTTTATTCTTCTTCTTTATGTACTGATTATCAACTATTACTAGGTTTGGAGGGGTTGTGCACTTAACAACTCTTAGTAGCTAGTAAAAATAAGAGATGTTTTATTTTTGGTTGTATCTATGTTTTATAGATTTGACTTATTGTTGAAAGTTCATATGATGAGATATATAATAGCAGTGAAAGCTTACTGAAAGCCAGTGATAGAATTTTGTATTCACATATCAGTCTCAAAACCCAATTTTTTTTCAGTTACCTAGCATGCTTGTCAGTAGAGATAAGTGTCCCCTTGGAACAGAAGATAAATTTTTGGTTCAGAAATATTGTAATCCTGATTTAGGCATTTGAAGTTCAACATTTTACTTGAATTTATAGACTGTCAACATGGGATTTGGCAAGTATCAAATTAATTTGCTCGACTCACTTTGATCCTGTCGACTGCTAGTTTTTTAGGTTACTTTGTTGGTTTGGATAAAAAATCTATTAGCTTTAATCAAAATGTAAAAAGGAAAAATAAATGCTGGAACAAATACCATGAGATTTCTTTGTTTTCATTATGGATTTGTAATTGTTGTATTTCTGGTTTTACATGAGCTACCTTTAGTTGTTTGGTTAATCATGTTATCTTGCTACCTATATTTTTGTTGATTACTGTAAACTGACATATTGAATTGAGCTCACTATATTGGTTCGTATTTTTCTTGATTTTTTTTTTGAATATTTTGGTACTTTGTGGCTTCAGATTTTTGGATTTTCGGCATTTTGGGTAGGTCAAGCTATCCCTAGCATCGCTGCTCAGTCCTTCGATTATCGAGATTTCCTGAAACATCCCAAATATCAAGTTAGCTCCAGTTGTGGGAGTTTGATCGACTCGGGGAGTTGTTGGGATCGATATAAATGGTATAAATTTGCAACCTTTTTTCCATTGTCGTCCCCTGTTTTGTTATCGTCCTCTCTCTCTCTCTCTCGTTTATTTATTTATTTATTTATTTTCCCATTTTGACTTTGAATTCGAATTTGATTAATTAGTATGAATTTTTTGTTTTTTAAGTTTGGCCTTGGGCCACATCCATGTATGTGTTCTTTGCCGATATTATGTTTGTCATTGCTACTTGGTAAACTTTGAGTTCTTGTGACTCCTGGAATTATGGTTGCAAATAGAGAGCTCATTGTTACTTGCACCCAGATAGGAACTCTTCTGCACTTGTAAACAATGTGATGAAGGATTTTGCTTACATCTTGGAATAAGTTAATGTCCAAAACGGGAGAGACAGGAAGTTCTGTGTAGAATTCTTTTGTGAGTCTTCTATTAGCACGTGGCCTTATGATTATCCTTTGTTACAAACTATGGGATAGGTATACCAAGTCATTCTTTAGGCATTTGAGGCTGTGGGTATCTTTTTTTATAAGTGGGTTCAATCTGCTCACAATAATATTATCCATTAAGTACACAAATAGAAAGGAGAAAACGTATGGTCATGAGGTTGTGGATATCTTTCTGAAGGGTTTTTTATATTTGACACAGGTCGTGCAGATAACTCAAGTGATTTAATATTCTAGTTAGTGGGTATCCTTACAAGCGTTTTGACATTACATATATTATGTTAAACTACTGCTTCTCTGAAAAACTTCAGGTGATAAGAAAGGGTAAATCTAATTACATAACCATTATTCTTGCATCCTTTCTGTACCTATTCTGTGGATTCTGCATTTTCCTTAATAAATGGATCCAAAAACATGAGATTTTGACTGCTAAAATAGAATGCACTTTGTGTTGAGATTTGAACGGAAGACTTACTCTAATACCATGTCATATTACCATTTATCCCAAACGTTTGAAGAGATAGGAAAGGGAGAATCTAATTACTTAAAACTTATGCTTAGATAGCATCACAAACTTCATAAGAAAGCAGCGGTAGCCAAAAGAATTAAACCTATATGATCTGTTAATGCAGTGAAATCATGAGCATTGCCAAAGTTGTAGATTTAATCAAGTCAAACAATTTGGATGTAAGCTGATTTTTTTTAACCCTATATGATCTGTTGTGGTTTTCAATTAAGCCGGAGTAATATGTTCTCATGTTTTATTGCAATTGAGGTACACTTGGTTTCATATGCATGCATTTTGTTTGTTTCACGTAATTGAAACAAAAATCTACCTTGTGGTGAGATGAACTGCCCCCACAATGGCAAAAGGTGATTTTCTCATGTCATGAATTGGTAGTTCCTGTAATTAATGCTAATTGAAGTAGCTGTTATAGGGATGTTGAACAAAAATCTGCCTTGTGGTGAGATAAACTGTCCCACAATGGCGAAAGGTGATTTTCTCATGTCATGAATTGGTAGTTTTTGTTATTAATGCTAATGAAGTAGCTTCCATAATGATGATAAAAAAAAAAAAATCTGCATGTGGTGAAATAAATTGCTCACTTGATGAGTTTGAGTTAATATAGGGGTTGTTTTTGTTGGGATGTTTTGACGAAACAAAACAGTGATTATACTATGGCTGTTTTAATTTGAGTTAATATTAGCACTGATTAGTTGGAATGTTTTGAATGAATAAACTGTGATTATACTTGTTTTTGGAGCTGTTTTTTGTTTATGTTGTGGTTTGAGGTTGCTTATTTTTTTTTTTTTCTATCAAAATAGGTTATTTTTGGCAAAACTATTTATAGAGAAAAAGTATTAGCTAGAAAAATTATTGTCATAATTTTTTTTTCTATCAAAATAGGTTATTTTTGGCAAAACTATTTGTAGAGAAAAATAATTAGCTAATTTTTTTTTTTTCAGAAATCCTTTTTGGATGACAAATTAACAATCTTTAAACTCTTTTTTTTATGATGTCTCTTTACAGGAAATAGATTTTTGTGGTAATGTATGTTGCCAATACACTTGATTAGTGGCAACAGAAGCAGTGGATACTGCCTCTTTTGTGGCAACATTATATTGTGAGAAATATGAATATAGGTCCATAGGTAACGACTTTGAAATTGTATTTTTGGCCAAATATTTGTTCATATGTGACAAAATATTGTTGCCACAATAAGGCAACAATTTTCTGCAAAGCAGCATTTTGCCAATAATACATGAAAATTGGCTCTTCTTTATCCTATTTTGTCAATATTGATGTTATTGTGGCAATATTTATTAGTTATTGTGGCCAAATGCATTGCAGGAATAGGCCATATTTGTTGTAGTGAGGTTTGACAGCAACCTGAACTAATGCAATATACATGAATTTGTAACATTTTTCAATAAAGGCCTGAATCGTTGTTCTTTGAAACAAACAACATTTTTTTGGGAGTTTGAAATAGCAAATGTTTGTTCAACATTTTTCACGTTGAACTCAGTTTTGAAAGTAGATTCAAACCATGAAGTATTGTAAAACGAGGTAGTATCAATTTTGGCATATATGTCATCAATTGATATCAAGTGAATCTGTTTTTCAAAAGCACAATCTTTCTGATTGATTATATCAGGCAATAAATTAGACTGGGAACTAATAGATAAATTGGATCTAAACATCCTATTCATCTTGGTAAAATCCAAAATAATACTCAAGAACTTCCTAACTCTAAGTCTTGAACATTTTCCTACTGCATTTTGTAACACATACCCTTGGCCCACAACATCAGTATCTCATGTCTTTCACGCGCTAACCTAGCTTCTACTAAGGTCTTACTATTCGTTGGTGTATTCGAACGAGATGGCACCAACATAAAGAGGTTAGAACAAGAATTAAGAAATAGAGAGTATCATTTTGGAAATTATCAAGAGTAAATAAGCATAATAGAACTAATTAATCTATATATATAACAACATAGATATGAAACTACATGCAGCACCCAGCAAGTATCTACTTAAATAATTCAAGACAAAACTAAAACATATATAGCTATTTTGCAGCAAGTTAAAGGATGATATTTCAAAGTGACATTCCATCAATCCACATTGGATGGCTATCCAAAACTTCCTAATAGGAAGAGGAATTCTTAAATTTGTAATGGCTAATCGATAGTATCTCACTTGGGGAAAGTCCACGTGACTGCCGAGAAGTGACTGTCGAGGGTGTCACAACAAAGAAGGCTGGACATAGTGACTGTCGAGAACTACCCAAGGACAACTAAAGAGTCAAAAGGACATTTGAGGCAACCTCCCACCCCCTGCTAGGTAGCTGAGGTAAGACTCGGGATGAAATTGGGAAAAGTACATCAGCGTGTTGATATCTGATTAATTAAGGAAATAAACACATAGTTTGTAAAGAAATATAGCAGTTGGTGGGGGGAAACATAAGATAGCAGGAATGTAGAGTTGGGACGTACTTTGGATTGGGCTCTTTTAGTCTTATGTAGTAAGAGTTATATATGTAGTTAGTTAGTTACAGAACAAGTCCATGCCCAAATATTGTATAAAAATGGATTCTTCTAAATACAGATGATCATTTAGTATTTTTTTTATAAGCAAATTCATTAAGTGATTTTTCTACAATGAAAGATTTTGGAGGTTATTGCTTCCTCAAATAAGCCATTCAATTTTTGTTCTTGAAGTCAATTTTTTTTATATATATTTGATTTTTTTTTTTGATAATTGTGGTAGTGATTATGTATAATAAACTATTTAGATTTATAAAATTTATCATAAATAACGGTGCGCATATTATGCAAGTTATAAGCTCGTATCTATTATTGATATGACATAAGCAAGCATGCCAAAAAATTTAAAGAATAATGCATATAAAGAGAAACATCCTATACTTTATTCTCAATATTCAGTTTAAACATTCCATCACAAGCATAGCCTTTACCCAAATAAATCTCCCTTTTTTTGAAATTACATATTGATTAGATTTCATATTTTGTTTGAAGCCCACTTTATCGAGTAAAAACCTTGACATCAAATTCTTTGTCATAGATGGTGTATAGAGCATATCTTTGAGCATCAATATACATTTAGAGGTGAATTTCAGCTTAACCTCACCACTCCCAATAACCTTGGTCATACTTGAGTTGCCAAGCATAATAGTCTTCTCTTCTTTAGAGGGAGTAATATTTTTTAATCAATCTTTATCATAGTAGACATGCTATTGGCACTAGAATCTGCCCACCACCCTTTGACAAATGGAACCATGTTAATCTCTATAATCATTGTTACAATGGCTTCTTAGTTACGTTAACATGAGGATTATTTTCTCGCTTTCGAAACTTACAAATTTGAGCAAAGTGCCCACTTTTGCACCAGACAAAACAAGCTTGATTTTGTGAAGGGATCTTTGATTCTTATCCTTTTGGCTTTAAAATCCTTTTTGTGAATCTTACTGAATTTCTTGAAATTTTTTCTTTGTGGCTTCAAATAACTATTTCATGTATTTTGACCTTTGGGCAAACAATCATTTTTAGAAACTAAATTTACATTTATCATGGAATCCTCATTACTATTTTGAAACATCAAAACATCTTGACCTCCAGCTTCCTCTTCTATGCGAATACTCGTGATTAAGGTCTCCACGGATGTCTCTTTTTGTTTATGGCGCATTGACTTTTGAGACTCCTTCCATCAGTGTGGTAGCTCGTCGATGATGCCACAAGCAATTAGACTATCTCCAATCTTGATGCCTTTGGATTTAACTTCTACTACAACAATTTGAAAATCTTGCGCTTGCTCCACGACAGATTTTTCATCTATCATTTGATATCGAAAGAAGCGACTTGTGGCATATTTCTTTGGTCTGACTTCTCCCATATCATATTTACTCTGTAAAGCTTTCAGAATTTTCTTTGCAGAAGTGTAAGTAGTGTTGTAGTAATCATAAAACTTATTAGCAAGACAATTTAAAAGATAACATTGATAGTTATTTTCATCTTTAACATATTTTTCAATCCTTTCTTAATGAGCTTTTACTTGTACTTCAGTCATGTTCTCCATAGTGATTTTGTGTAACACCCCCTTCTCGTAGGCTAAGGAGTGTTACTAAACTTTTTCTAAAACTGTTAATCTAGCACAAGATTTTTTCTTTTTAATAGAAAAATAAATAATATTTATTCCAAAAGAAGTTATAATAAAATGTCTTTTACAAACCTTAATTGAAAAAAAAATAACTGAAAGTAACTTGTGTCGTAGAGACATTTATTTTCTAGAAAACTAAAAACTCAACTGAAATAAACGAAAGTAAACTTGTGTCATAAAGACACTTATTTTTAATAAGACTTAAATTAAATAGTTGCTCAATTTACTCCTAGTCTGTCTGCTCACACTGGTCATCTTCCTCACCTGGGTGGTTTTTAAAAATGAGTCGATAATTCAGTAAGAAAATCCATCACAACGTAAGATATTACTATAAGAAATTTTCATAAAATTTTTATGCTGAATTCTGAAAATATGACAGTACATGTTAATGCTCATGCTATGCTTAACTGAACTATCTGATTTAACTGACTAACTAACTTAACTGACTTATCTAATTTAACTAACTGATCTAACTAACTTAACTGATCTGACTGACTAAATAAATTTAACTGAACTGATTTAGTTGAATTAATTTAACTGAATTAGTTTAGCTGAACTGATTTAACTGAACTAATTTAGCTGAACTGATTGGTCAACACACTTAACCCTGTGTGCAAGGTTACGCACCAGCCCCACGTCCCATTGTTGTGACGGCCCCAAAATTATCATACTTTGCTTTTATTTAAATATATATATATATGGCTTAGTGACTTAGGCAAATTGGTGGATAAAGTCTTAAGAAGATGGACTTAGCAGTTTAAGGGCCTTAAGGCCATGGTAAGAGCTTTGGGCCTAGGTGGGGGAGAGACAAGCCCATAGGTCCATGAAAGGAAGCCCACTAGTCAACCCAAGCCCATGCTTGATGACACATGTGAAGTTAGGAGAAGTTTAGTAATTCAAGTCAAGACTAGTAGTTGAAAGAAGAAAATGCTAGTAGGTGAGATAGTTGACTAGTTGTTTTGGTTGGAGAAAGGAAAGAGAAGACATGAGTGGAATCTTCCATCTTTTCTTACCTAGGTAAGTGTGCGAGGTGCAGGATTTTGCCAAATAAGATCAACATGGGATCCTACCATATCTAGTAAAATGATGAAAATGGGATTTGAGAAGATTTGGAGATGAGAAAAGAGAGAGGGGTTTCGGTGGGGGCTTTGGCCGAATGGCCTTAGGGCTTTCTCACCTAAACACTTCCAAATCTAGATGGAAAGTACATGTAGGATTTGTGTAAGATTGGATGAGACATGATGTGTAAGAGGGTGTAAGAAGAAGTGACATGAGATGAGTTGATGGAACAAAAAGTGGGAGGAAAGGAATGAAGGTTTCGGGTATGGCCTTAGCCGACTCCCCCTCCCCCTTGTTTGACTTCCTTTTCGCCACCAAATCTAGATAAGGATTTGCGTAAGAGTGACATGACACGCTTGTGTGAGATGTGAGGTGATTGGTTGATGGAAAGACCATGTGACAAAATGGAAATGAGAGTGAGATGAAGATAGGGTTCGGATGGAGGCCATGGGATCCGAAACCCACTTGTGTGTTTTCCCAAAAATGGATTCTCAAATCCTTTTGAATAACATGTGAGAGGATTGTTGGGGAGACAAGAGATGCTGTGAGATGATGGAAAGGGGTTGGAACCCTAGAATGACTGGTCGGCCATGAGGAGAGAAAGAGGGAGCAAATCTCCAACCTAGGATGGGATAGATTAGGCTTGATGTGATCAAGTGATGGGAGTCACTCAAGGGTCTTTCAAGCCCATCACAAGTCACTCAAACATAGGGGAATGAGTGGCCTAGGAGCCTAGTGGAGCACCTTTGCCGAATGGCCTTGCTTTCCCTTTCTTTTGGTTTGCTCATTTCGGACACACACACACATCCCTCACTTTGCACCTCACGGCAACACTCCTCATTTCCCTCCACTTTGCTTCACTTCTTTTCACCACTTAGACACCTAAACACTCCAAGCTAAGAAGGAGAAGAAGATAGTGTTTGTGGAAGGAGGAGAAACCTAGAAGAGGTAAGTAACTTAGTTACTTTGAAATGAAACCTAGAAGCATAAGGAAGAACTCTATGTTCATACCTTTCAAAAAGAAAACCTTTCTTTCAAAAATGGTAAATTTTTAGCATGTTTTAACTAAGTATATTTTTTTTATTTCCAGAAGTTATATAAGCTAGCTAGGAAGATTTGTAAGTATATCCTTACTTTGCCTTTAGCATTCTTTGTATATTTTGGAGTGAATGTGCTTGAATGTGTGTATATGCTTGTATATGCTTGTATCGTTTGGTTACTTGCTTAGTAATGCCATGATGAAAATTTGAGAGTAGAAATGTTATTTTGATTAGGATCCACGTGTAGAACCAATAATCTTATTGGTTAAAGAGTTATTAGATGATTGATGATCTTGGTGGTTTGATGAGGAAAAAGCATGTAAGCATGAAGTTGTTAAGTAAGTTGAGTATTGGTGAATATGGGATATATATGCATATATGTTATTTGAAGAAGCATCTTGATTTTTAGTTGTAAATATCTTGCTTATAGAAATGCCATGCTAGGATGAACATGTATAACGTATTGATGGAAATTAGTTATATTGATCTTGGAAGATATTGATGTTATTGTTGCTTGGTGGTTATAAAAATGCATGCTTGTGGAGTTATGTTTTGGGAGGAATTTCTTGAAGTGGAAATCTTGAAGCTTTAATTCCTTATCTATTTAACATTCATGTTTGGATATTTTGGAGAAGTGTAAATATGTATATTGGAAGGATGACATGTATGGACTTGGTTTCACATAGAGTATTCAAGTAGGACCTAGCCTTGAAGGGCTAAGAAAAGAAAACACAAAACTTGAGAGCTATAGGTTTTGGGTTTGACCCCTTGTAAGGCTAGGAAATTGTTTTAAATATTGAACTAAGGCTAGATGGGGATAGGGAGATAAACGGAAGAAGAGAACATCAATGGGAGACAAGTAGGGTCTCGGCCCAAACCCTAGGGTTGGAGGCCGAGCACCCCATTCACCCTAATGCACTTGTTTGAGTGTTTTTGCATAAGTATGAGTTAAGAGGAAGTAGGTTTTAAAGGAAGAACGACCAAATGGGTGTACCCGAGTTCGCCTCGAGTTTTGCATTCACAAAGTCGAAGGTTGCATGTCCCATGCATAAGCACGAAAACCCATGTTTTGAGTAAAGTATGTTTTCAGAAGAAATGAACTAAAGTTTTAGAAGAACCCCAAAGGCTGGGACGGGGAAATGTCCCAGTGGAACTCTCTGTTCACTCAGGAGTGTTTAAATTGAGTGAAAACCCCTGGGTCGACGAAGAATAGTCGGCGGACCATGTATGGCTCCAAAAGGTGTCCGGAGCGAGGTCGCACCTAATGCTAGTGGGTGCCATATAAGCGGTGTTGGCTTAGGCCTCGTCATCCGATAAGGTTGTACTTGCTCGGACAGAAATCCTCGAGTGATGAAAGGGCGCGAAATGTATTCACGTAGGTCGACTTGGTCGCCGGGTGTGACGGTAACTAGCGAGGAGCACACGGTGCATAGGGGAACCGTGAGGTGTCCAAAATAAGAAGTCATGACGAAAAGAAAAGGGCTTTCGAGCCATAAATGATATGATATGATAAGTGGTACCTAAGATAAGAAAAGATGAAAGTTTTTGAACAAAGTGTCTTTTGAAAGAATATGCATTAAAGAAGCTTTGTTACGTGATTTGAACAAGTATGTTTTGGAAATTGAGACAAGGAAAAGAAAGATGAATTTTTGTCACGAGCATGTGCATCAGTCTAAGCATGAGTCCCATGTTAATGCATACGTAAGAAATTTGTTTGTTATTCACTTGACTATATGCCTAAAATGCTTCCGTTAAAGTATAGATGTACTTGCTGAGATTTCCCTCGAAATCTCACCCCACTCTTTATGTCCCTACTATCCTTCCCTCTTGGGAACGATAGAAGTACTTGTAGGTGAGGATGGCTCCGATGAGTACGACCCCCGAGATGACACCTCGGATCCTCAGGGACCCGATTGAGGCCGCCCTTAGGGGACTAGTGACTCTGGACCGCCCGGGCCAATGGGAGGTGGAGTCACTAAAGGTGACCATGTACAGTTCTGTCGGTCTATACCCTTCGGGGTGTTGCTTAGTATTAGGGGTAGACGAGTCCCTTCACTTGGGACGTATTTTTGGACCGCCTTCTAGGGCGATATGTGAGGTAGGGCCCAGCATGGACTTGGATCAGCTTCACTGGGGCCAGAACCTTAAGAAGGTGAAGAAGGAACCCGTCGGTTGAATTTATGGGCAATGTTAAGACCCATATTATTTTGTAATGCCCCGTATTTATATTTTTGGTAAAGTCTTCTTGCCTGTGGGAAGCACTATTTTGATTACTTGGACAAGGTTATGTAAATTTATAAATCCGGGCTATGCATGATATTATGTTTGGGATCCATAGCGTAACCATGTGATACATGTTATAGAAGGCTTGGCCTTTTTATTCCGCTGCGATAATCTTTACTTGACGTTTACAAAAAAAAAATGTAACGTACGACATGACGAGGGGTGAACTTCCTTACGTTGTTCCTCCTCAACGCTTCTATTCACGTGCGATCACAAGCGTGAGTTGGGGCGTCGACAATTGCAACAATGGAAGCTGCTGATAGTACTCTAGCTACTATGGTGGACCACGCTTAGGTTCGTGGCTTGCACATCCACCTTGATCTGATATGCATTGGTACCATGGATCTAAATGGCCATCTGAGATAACTGATTTACTGAACTAAAGCTAGCTGAACTGTTTTAACTGACTGATTTAACTGCATAACTGCTTAATTGATTTTTGATCTGATTTAGTCTTATACTTGAACTTAACTCAACTTATGTGACTTATGTGGCATGATATGCATAATACATACTAATATAAATAACTATAACTTGCTGAGTCTAAACATAATACTGATGACATGATCGTATGCTGTGCTGAATCACATGCTTGCATAATGTGAGAGGTATTTAAAAAGGGCTATAAAAAAACTGGCTTTACTAATAATATAAACTAATGTGAGGATCCTAGTTTTGTGATCAAATTCACTTACCTTACTGCACTGCTTTCTAAATCTCACTTCGTAACTTGTCACCTATACAAAATATTAAATAGTCACTAATCTATCTTGAGAAATTATCTAACTAATCTACTAAAATAAGTTCATACTGTAGAACTTATCATAATAAATATTCAATTTATTGGGAAAATCAATTTAGTAGAATACCATTAATTATTTAAATACTACTAATATATTTGCACCTATAATTTAGTAAAATACTTGGAATATATTTATTTATACTAAAATAAATAGTGAAAACATAGATTCTTAAAATAGGTTAGCATTCTTATGTTTAACCTAATTATTTATTTTTACAAGAAACTCAATAAATACTATATCACTTGAAAATTATTTAACATATTATTTTAAATTTAAAAGTAAAACTTTAATAGCATATCTATTATATTAAGTAAAATTCAATTCACATAATAGACATAAGTTAAAAGTGTTAAAATAAGGATTAAACATCTAGTATTTACTACTAATATAATATCTAATAATTTAATATTATTTAAAACATATACATATATGCATATAAGTTCATAGAAAATACAAACCCGAAAGCACCCGACTCATAAGATAAAATTAATAGTATTCTATAAAATTATTGAGGCTATTAGAATAATTCAAATCTTAATTTAATGCTTAATTAACAGTAAAAGGTTCTGAACTGCCACTTTTATATAATTAAAACCAAACCTATGTAAAAACATATAAGAAGATCGAGCCTCGCATAAACATGAAAACAATTAAAGTATATATATACTACCATGACTTACAAGGTAGGGTGATAACACAAAGGAGTTTAAGGGCAAAGCAGTAATATCATGCCTAATCTTCCCCATTATCAGATGCTACGTAGCAAAGAAACAAACATCTTTCTATTTGCAGGGAAGACCGAACTCACCGTGAGGGACGAAGTTGTGATAGTGGATCGGAGCGGCACTGGGTGCACATCGACGGAGAAGCAGCTGGGAGCGTCGTCGGCAGGGCACTGTGAGTAAGAGAGAGATGAGAGAGAGGATCCGAGAGTGGGAGAGTAACGTGAGATAGAGATCGGTGCTATTAATCCGACAATCACGACGGAAAGAAATAGGCCGAGAGAATAAGTCGTTGCGGGCTTACCGTGATGTTACGCCGAGTAACATGGGCAGAGGCAAGGCGAGGTTACGGCGGGGGTTGCTCGTGGGTGAGAAGTTGCTGCCCTGTTTTGCTAAACAAGAACAGAGCCTTGTCTTCACGTTGCCCTCTTGCTGTGTGGCGGTGGTATGTCCTTGGAGCAAGAGTTTGCGTCGGTGCTCGTCCATGGGGGAGACTCGATGGCTAATGGGCGTGCGTGGAGGCTTCTCGGTGGTGTGATGTTCATGGCAGTTTTTCCTTGCATTGAGATGCTCTGTTTTTGGTATATTAAAATAGAGGCTACAATGATATAATATGACATGGCTGACTTCGGTGTTGAGCAAGCTGAAAGGGAGGAGGTAGTGGCTGAAAAGAGGGAGTACGCATGCTGCGAGGTGAAGGCCGGAAGTTGATGGCCATGACTTGAACGTACATAGTGGGTTTTCTGGGTGAAGGAGCGACGCGAGGGGCTGAATGTGGTGTAGGATTTGCTGCACGCTTTGGATTTGGTATGTATATATGGAAGGAAAATCCTAAGAGGATAATGATATAACGCTTGAATATATCGGACGACTAACTCGTCCGTCAATATGGTCACAGGCGGAATCAAGATTTTGTGTTTGGTCACAGGCGGAATCAAGATTTTGCGTTTGGAGATCGACCGATAAAATATGTATTATATATAAATTTTAAAAAGATAGGATAGAAGTATCACATTCTTTCAGTGTTAAATTTTTTAAATATATTATTCTCCGAATTATTTATGTCATTTTAAAAAAAATCATTTTTTTTACTTACTCATATTATTTTTTGATTTAAAAAAAATTATGGATCAAGAATAAATATAAAAAATTTCTAATAACTACTAATATATCGATGTTAGATTTTTAACAAACTATATCTCATAATTATACAATCAAGTTAGAGTTAAACTATATAAGTAAGTATAATTAATTAATTTTGACAATCATATACATTTATAACCATAATTTTTTTAAAATTAAACTGTTAAAGTAATTATGAGACTAAGTGAATTGAAATTTGAATTTTAATAAAATTAAAAGTTAGAATAAAATTATTTGTGTATTGACATTTAGAAGAATAATTTTAATAAAAATTTAGAGGGGTAATTTTTAATTTTTTTATAATTTGAGGAATAATTTAATATTATATATATGAAAATATATATACTTATATATTATATATGAATTTCTTGAAGAATTTTAAGGGGCTACAGTCTCCCAACTTCCCAAATAGGTCCGCCCCTAAATGCAGGGATTGAGGGAAATAGAAAATCTAAATGATGGATAAGGAAAGGGGCATGGTGTGAATGTACACGCATGCATCGGGTGAGAGACGTGAATGGTTTTAAAACTACAGAATCTAATCTATTGGTGATAGTTAGGAAAGAAATCTAATTAAAAACAACTATATTTTAATACATATTTCAAAATAATAATACTAATAATAAGATCATACTTCATCTATTATAATATCAACAATTATAATTAAAACGATATATATAAAATAAATCTACATTTAAAATATAAACTTTTATTAACCTCTTATGATCAGATAAAAATATTACTAATAATATAGGAGTAAGAAGATTGTAATAATATGAGAAATTGAAAGATCAATAATTCATGCTTAAACTCTAATAATTAATAGCCGGGTTGGGATGTTACATCTTGTTAGGTTCTTTGTTGTGAGAACATAAGAGACATTGAGAAGGATTATATAGAAGAGCACATTGCACTTCCATCTCTTGAAATGAGCTCCTTTGAAACGAAAGAGCTTGGCGAGATCTCCAATGGTTTCCGTGGATTTTTCAATTGTAGGCTCTATGATGAATCTCCTTAAATTTGTTGGTAAAATGCACACTAATAAAATAAAAATTGCAACGAAATTAACATTCAAATGAAATCAGTTTAGATTGAGGTATGAAAGTCTCGCTCTCTTTATGAGGATTGAAGCCTTATGTGGTGTACAAAGTTTCGAATTAACCGGTGCAACAGAATTTTTCTTAACTTAACTCCTTCATGATACAACAGCTCAATTGATCGTCGTATAGTTTAAAACAACTTTGTACAACCGATTGAGCTCAAAGCTTCACTAAAAGAACACATTTCTTTTTTCTAAAATATACTCTCAAAATTATCTGCACACTTTCTCTTCTCTTATCTCTATCTCATACAAAAAGGACACACAAGAATGAAAACTCGAAGGGAACGCCAAGAGACAATCAAATAGCCAACTTACTACTGGAAAATCAAGTGGGGCTTATTTCTACCGATGCATATTAATGCACTTTTCGTCCAACCATTTTTTGAAAACTAAACGTTGGACACTCTAGTAATGACTCTTGATAATATAAGCTCTTTAATGCTGTAAGCATAAACTTAAAAAGAAAACTGATTGAGTTAACACCCAACCAAATGGCTTCCTTTTCTTTATTGCCTTAAAAAATGTTTAAACATGATCAAATGGTAAAGTAAATGGTGGAACTAAAACCCATAAAGCACTAACCATTCAGAACTTAAAAAATGCTTGGAAATAAAAGATGTTGTAAAAGCTTTCTTCTAATTCAAGAAGAAAAAAACTGAAGGAAAGCTTAAAGAGAAAAAAAACAGTAGTGATAAAAATGTTATGAATGAATACCATTTATTAGAAAAATACCAACAATGAGAATACATAGTGCCTGCTTGGAAATTATCAAATTACTATATGGTCAATGGTGCATTGCTTGAGGACGTGGAGGCCTCACTATTTGTCTTCGGTCTAGATTTATGGTCAAGACTGCCGGTTACAAGCTACTTTGCTACATAGAAGAAGCTTTCTTTGAAACAAGCGGGCACAAATTCATGTCAGAGTTTGACTTTGTGTTAGAGTAAAAGTATAAGTCACGAAGAACTAACCATGTAGGAAAGTTGAACTTGTTGCTTTGAAGGGAGAGGAGCTAGCTGCCATTTGCAAAATAGATGGGACCTTGCCTGAGAGGGGAAGGTTTAGAGAGGTTCCTTCCTAGTGGATAGGCTAGTGCTTCAGGCTAAGTCGGGAGCTAAAGTTTAGCTTTAGATCAGTGGCTATTTATTGATCATTAGAGGGAATTGCCTCTATGTGCCCAAGGGTGGAGACTTATTCTTTACCACCACGCCTCCCTAACTTATTTGGCTCATGGGCTTTCGGCTTGGGTGTCCTTCTTGGACCAATACATTTCCAATGGCATTGTCTGATGCTTTAGTGTGCACTTCGAAAGGCATAGTATAGTCAAGTAACCTCCACATGGGTTCCTACACCTTGGCCTTCTTCAAGTCCTCAAAGGCTCGCTAGCACTAGTTTTTAATCCCTTTAAATGAAAGTCAATACCAAGGCTTTCTTCAAAAGATCTGCGAGTGGAGTAGCCTTCGGTCAATATCAAGTGAAGAACTAGATATATATAAAATTTCGTTCAAAAGGCAAACAAGAAATGATCGTAGCTCAATCACGGGGACTTCCTAGTCTTCTATTGCCTTCACCTTAATTTGTCCATCCTAGTTTGGCCATCCCCTATCCCAATGCCTTAGGAACATTACTTCTCACATGGGCGAACATCCAATTACTTTCTATACATCAGAGATGAGTGCAGCTTTCCAATATGACAAGAAGGAAGTTTGACTGGTACAAAAAAAAAAAAACAATTGTGAATTGATACCTATTCTTTAGCTTGTTTTCATGTGCATTAGAAAGCAATTATCATATCATAAAATATAGAGATACTTGCCATAGAGTAGGCCTACTAAGATAAGAGTAGATCATGAATCCAAGTGATTAATTATGAAGTCAATGAGGCCTTAAAAGAGCTCACACATGATGGAAGTGCGAAGTAAATTACATCCAAGTGAGTATCTCATGAGAACTACAAAGCAGTAGAATTTCCTCATGTTGTGGCGATATTTGGACATGAATATGATTATATGAATGAGGCTTGTGTCTCTGCTCGCCATGACGAAAACTGTGAAGTGAAGGCCTGAGAAGGTTGTTCCAAGTGCATGGAGAACAAGTATGATACAAGTTGTACTCTTATGCACAAGTTGCCAAGTATTGAAAAAGTGAAGACAAAAGGAATTGAGCTCAATATATAGCATTTATTGTGAAACTTTCCCATAATATTAAATACTTAATAAATCTTGTAAAATTAATTTCATCAATCTCTCTTTTTCTACTCAGGCTTTTGGTCTGAGAGAATCTTGCACATTTCCTTCCACTTGAAGCCTCCTATCGAACTTGAGGGGAGTCATGCATCCTTATATGACATCTCTTTCTATTAACATAGACAATATTTTAGATTCTAATAAGGAATTGTAGGCATTGTACAAAGCATTGTAAACTTTATTTTTCCATAGGTTGTGTATCCGTTTTGATTCTTTTTTAGTTTCTAGAATATTGTACTCACTATGTATAAATATCCAGGTAAATGCAATACAATACAAGATAGAATTTCAAAGGAAATGGTATTCTATTATGGTATCAGAGAGTTTTGACTAACGTCTCTTAATCCATTGATCTATCTTCTTCCGTCCCTCCCCACCTCTCACTCTGACCCCTGCTGCCACGCCATCATTTTCTCATGTTGTCTCTACTATTCTTACTACTGAAAATTACTCTCTCTGGCATGTTCAGATTTTGGCTTATCTCCGTGGCTAAGGGTTGTACCACTACGTCGATGGCTTTTCCCCCCCTCCCCTTGAGCTTCTTCCACACACAAACCAACTCAACCTTGCTTATTCCTCTTGGCGACGAACTGACCAGCTCATCTTAAGCACTCTATTTTCTTCCCTCTTAGATTCTCTTCTTAACCATGTCCTTTCCTCCAAAGCTGCTCAAGCTCTCTAGTCATCCCTCTCCTCCTTTTTTGCTTTTCATTCTCATGCTAGACAATTCCAAGTTCACTTTCAGCTTGCCAACTTAACCCGTGGTGGCCAAAGCATCATTGAATATTTCAATAAATTTCGGTCATTATCTGATATCCTCGCTGCCTGTGGCAACCCAATCTCAAACATTGATTTCATGACCTACCTTCTCACAGGTCTTGGGTCTGCATATGATGCTTTCATCACCTCAGTTACTACTTGGAAAGAGCCCATTTCCTCAAGTGAGTTGTACCAACTTCTGTTGGTTCATGAAAGCAGACTTGTGCATAGTGGTTCTCTCTTTGTTGAACCCTCAGCAAACTTCACCAACACCTTGGTCGAAGAGGACGTAATCAATTCTGTGGTGGTCGCAATGGTTGTAGTGGACGTGGTGGCCACTCCAACTACAAGAACAGAGGAGGACAAAGCTTCTCCCCTGCTACCAGTTAGTGATCAACCTGCCAAGTTTGTTAGAAATCTGGCCATGTCGCACTCCAGTTCTGCTATCGCTTTGATCACAACTATCAATTTTAGTCCCCAACCTCCTTCTCGGAGAACTTCACTTAACCCAGCAACTTCCAAGATTCTACATGGTATTTGGATTCGGCAGCAACACACCATATCACCCACGACTTCAACAATCTTAATCTTAGCTCCGAACCCTATTGTGGTAGTGAACAGATTTGGGTAGGGGATGGTTCAGGTCTCCCTATTCAGAATACTGGTGACTCAACTCTATCCTCTCCATCTTCCTCTTTCTTACTTCAAAATCTCCTCCATGTGCCTAACATTACCAAGAATCTTATCTCAGTCTCAAAATTTTGCAGTAATAATTCTTGTTATTTCCAATTCCACGCTTCTTTCTTTTTTGTGAAGGACATCTCGACCAGGAGGACCCTTCTCACAAGGCCAATCCATGATGGCTTGTACATCTTCCCTTCGGCATCTTGTTCCAATTCCACTCCCATCTCCTTCCGCCCATCTCAGCGCAAACTCCTCTATGGCTTAATGACACCGTCAGTTGGGACATCCCCATCACTCCACTCTCTCTCATGTCTTGCACAAGAATTTCCTCTTTATCTCTAGTTACAAGTGTACCGACTGCCCACTAGCTAAAAGCCATCAACATTCGTTTGAACCCAGTTTGGCCCAGTCCAATAAGCTTTTAGCTCTAGGTTTATGCAGATGTTTGGGGCCCAACCCACACTGTATCTAGGCAAAGTTATAAATATTATGTGTCATTTGTAGATCAATATACTCAATTTACATGATTTTTCTCATTAAAATTGAAATCTGATGTTCTTCATATATTTTCCAATTTTTTACCATATGTTGAACGCTTGTTTAATTCCAAACTCATCACCCTTCAAACCAATGGGGCTAGTGAGTTTAAATCATTAACACCTCTGTCAAAAATTGGACATTAATCATAGGTTTTCTTGTCCACATATCCATCAACAAAATGGGCTTGTGGAAAGAAACATCGTCACATCGTTGAGACTGGACTTGCTCTCTTAGCCCATGCCACACTTCCTTTCACCTTTTGGGCTAATGCTTTTGAAACAACCGTCTACCTCATAAATTGTTTACTGTTTAATCATGTTCATCATCGTGATCTCGATTACCTTTTTCTCAAAGTTTTTGAGTGTGAGTGCTTTTCCAACTTGAGGTCCTATAATTCCCATAAATTGAATTTTCGATCCACTTCATGTATTTTCCTTGGGAATAGTTCGGCCCATAAGGGGTATAAGTGCTTGGACCCTAAAACAAATAGGCTTTATGTTTTCCGAGATGTCCTCTTTCATGAAGATTCATTTCCTTCCTCTCTCACTCGGCCTAAGCCCGTTCCACCTATTCAATCTGGGTCTCCCACGTCTATTGCTCTCCCTATATTACATTCACAACATTCTCTTCTCGGTCCAAGCCCTGGCTTGATATCACTTTCTTCTCCTAACTCAAACTTAGGTCTTCGTTCCCCTTCAATCTCTCGATCCCCCCCGCCCCCAAATTTCTCCAACCCTAATTCCTTCCCTCCCTCCTCCCAACCATCTTGCAACCCCATGCCGATTCTTATTCCCCCTAGATCACCGATCATCACCAGGTCTCAAACGAACTCCTCTAGACCACGTATTCAAAATGATGGAACGATTCTTTTCCCTTCACGGCAATGTTTCACTACCACAATCATCCCCGATACCCCTTCTAGCTACTTTATTGCTGCTAAACACCCCGAATGGTGTGATGCCATGACAAAGGAGTACCATGCACTTGTTTAGAACTGCATTTGGTCATTTGTGCCTCCTAACCCAACCTCTAATGTCCTTAGTTGCAGATGGGTCTACAAGACCAAAGTCCATGCCAACGGCTCTATTGAGAGGAGAAAAGCACGTATGGTTGCCAAGCAATATGGGTTTGACTTCCATGAGACGTTCAGCCCTATGGTCAAAGCTTATACTATAAGGATCATCTTGTCTCTTGCTGTGACTCGTGGATGGCCCCACAAGTAGCTTGATATCCAGAACGCTTTTCTACATGGTACCCTCATTGACTAGGTATACATGCACCAACCCCAGGGATTTATTAATCCCAAACTTCCTAATTATGTGTGCAAATTGAACAAATCCATTTACAAACTTAAGCAGGCCCCTAAAGCTTGGTTCGCTCAATTGAGCTCCTGGTTGCTTGATTTTGGCTTTTGGACCTCTCAGTCTAATGCGTCTCTATTTTTGCTTGTTCATGGTGACCTACATCTTTACCTCTTGGTGTATGTGGATGATTTTATAATCACTGGTTCTCAAGCCTCTGTTATTGATCAATTTATTCATGACCTAGTTGTGGCTTTTCTAGTTAAGGATCTTGGCACTCTGTCTTATTTCCTTGGCTTGGAGGTTACTCACCTCAATGATGGTTTATTGCTCTCTCAATGGAAGTACATAAAGGATTTACTTACTAGGAGTAACATGTTGCATGCAAAACCTGTTACCTCACCTATGGCTGCATCTTTGAAATTGTCTAAATTTGATGCTCCAAGCTTTGATGATGTTACTCTCTTTAAAAGCATTGTTGGGGGTTACAATATTTATCTTTCACATGGTCTGCTATTTCTTATATGGTAAGTAAGGTGTGTCAGTTTATGCAAACTTCAAAATTACCACATTGGGTTGCTATTAAACGCATACTGTGTTATTTGAGAGCCACTATAAATCATGGCTTATTTTTCTCCTCCAAGTTGTCTCTTAATTTGCATGCATACTTTGATGTTGACTTAGCTGGGTTCCCAGATGATTGTTAGTCTACTGGTGGCTATTGTTCATTTTTAGGGCACAATCTGGTATCCTAGAGTTCTAAAAAGTAGAAAATTGTTGCAAATTCTAATACCGAGGCTGAGTACAACTTAATCGCTTCTTCAGCAGTCGAGATAATCTGGCTTTAGACTCTCTTATCCAAGCTTGTTATTACTCTTCATCATGCACTAACCCTATGTATGGTGTGATAACATTGGAGCCACATTTTTTACTACCAATCTAGTGTTTCATTAAAGGACGAAGTATATGGATATCGATTTCCAGTTTGTTAGAGATCGTGTTGCTGCAAAGTCTTTACATATTTTTTTCATCAGCTCCAAAGATCAACTCACTGATATATTTACCAAACCTTTGGTTGCAGACATACTCTTTACATTGAGGTTGAGTCTCAAAGTTGTTGATACCCATTTGGACTCACAGGGGCATATTAGCATAGACAATATTCTAGATTCTAATAAAGAACCGTAGGCATTGTACAAAGCATTGTAGACTTTATTTTTCCTCGGGTTTTGTAATTGTTTTGATTCTTTTATAGTTTCTAAAATATTATATTCATTGTGTATAAATATCCATGTAAATGCAATACAATACAATACAAGATAGTATTTCAGAAAAAAAAAATGGTATTGTGTTGCACTTTGCTTTTTTTATTTTTTTGGACCACAAGAAAAAGATAAAAAGAAATCATGGAAGGTTTGGAGAGAAGAATCCTAGAGATTCATTCATTCAAGCCAATAACTGGATGGTATCATTACTAAAATGATGGTCTATGGTGCACTTGGACTTTCTTATAACCCGAGCCTGAAATAGTTGACTAGGCCAATATGCCACTTGTTGAGGGTTTATCATTGATCCAAAAAAAAAAAAACAAGGAATTCTGCTCTCCATGAGTAAGGCTGTTCATCCAATCCGACCCGACTCGATAAGGGTTTTTCCGACTCAACCCACTTTCAATCAGTTCCGTTTGGCCGATACCCGTTAGCTCGATAATGTTTCGATATCCTTCACACACCTACACACAGTGACGACTCAAGACTACTCCTCTGTCCCTTCTACGCACACCACTAGCCACTGTAATGGGAGTTGAGCTACAACCACCCAAAACCCCGATAACTACAGGCCCAATGACTAGAGCAATGACTATGACTGCAACAACAACTGTTGTAACAGAGACGACGATGTTTGTATTGTCGGTGACCAAAACCCACAGCCGATTTCATTAAAATCGAAACCAACACCAATCTGATTTCATTTAAAACTAAACCAAAATCAAAACATCAAAACCACCAATCGGCGACCAAAACCCACAACGGATTTCATTTAAACTGAAACCAAAACTAAAATCAAAACCAAAATCAATCTGATTTCATTTAAATCAAAACCAAAACCACCAAACCACCAATCGGCAACTAAAACCCACAGCCGCTTTCATCTAAGAAGGTCGAGCATTTCGCTGGAGAGCTTTTCTGGCTTGGGGTCAATGAGGACGAGTTCCGGTGACGGAATCTTGTCTAAACGAGTTAGGATGGGTTAGGCCATCGTCGGAGAGAGAGAGAGAGAGTGTGTCGCGGGATTGAAAAGCTAAAGGCCGAATGGGGAGAAACTAGAAAGAGAGAAATAGGGTTTAAGCGGGTAATTGGGTAATACCCGTTAACCGTTTAGTCGAAAATGGGTCGGTATCGGGCGGAATATTGGGTCGGGTCAGATTACGTCTTTTTTGAACAGCCCTATCCATGAGACATTGCGGCTGTAGTTGAACAGCTTCTCTGACTACCATTACAGTGGTGCATTACGTATACACAAAATAATGATATTTGAGTTTTTTTGATCTAATTCATTTATGAAGATGAGTTAAACTTTATAAATAAGATTATGGGTGAGCTTTGTGAAGTTCATCTGAAGTGATTTTAAATATATTTATATATTAAAATAAATATAAATATATTTATATAAAGTTGAAAAAAAATTAAAAATCTTAGGTATAAAAATATGTTTGATTGAAAAAAGTTGTGATTGTGCATTTTAAAAAATTTTGAATTGAAATAAATTAATTATTTAAAAGATGAAAATTTAAATGTTAAATCTAACTTAAAATTACATTAAATTGAATTAATTTCAGTTGAAACTAACTTCTAAACGAGGCCTCATTCTTTAACTATCAAATGACTCTCCAATTGGATGAAAAGGCCATCGAATAAAAAAAAAAAAACAACGTAATTTTCTGTCAGAATGTGGTGCGGAAAAAGGACGAGATTGTCGGAATACTTGTAATTTGTTTAGGACAAGGAACGGAATATTATTCCACGGATTCCATCGAAGCCGGTCACCATGCAATGATAAATTTGTTAATATCCTTTAGTCCAAATTAAACTAACTCTCTGAATTTTTTTAACGATTATTTTAGTACTTTTTCTATTTCATGATTTGATAATAATTACGTACTTTTCCAAAAACTGATAAATATTATATACGCATAATTTTTTTTATAATAACTAGTTAAAATATATCATTTTTTTACGGTAATATTTGTTGTATTCAAAGTTGTATGTGAACAGGGAAAGTTAAATTAATAAAAGGGTAATGCTACATACAGTCGTGGAGTTGCAAACGGCATGCAGTCGCTTTAGAAAAAAAGTTAACTTTTTCACGTGGGTCCCATATATATTCACTTTTTTCCAAAGCGACTGCACGCCGCTTGCAACTCCATGACTGCATCTATCATTTCTCTTAATTAAAAAGCTTCCCAGCAGAAAAGGGTGTGAATTAAACGAGGAAAGAGCAAAGACTCGGACTTTGGAGGCTATTGGTCAAGACGCGTTCTGTTGTTTCTCGTTTTTCAGCTCCCTTTAATACCCCTAGAGGGAATAATTTCCTGTCGAATTCCAGTTTGTATTTCCAATTTCGTTGAAGTTTGAGAAATGAGGGAGAGTTGAAAGAAGGGTCTTTGATTCCCGAGGTGAATGCAGATCTGGGTACGTCTCTCCTCACAGTAGCGTCTGGCTCTTTATATATTTTCGTATGCATATTCAACCAGAAATAATATAGTTTTTACTGCTAATTTTTGGTGGTTGTTTTTACTATTTCTGTTTCTCTCTTGTCATGTCGTCATTGTTCTTCGTCTCTATTTACAGGGAAGATGTTTGTAGGACTTTCTCTGAATTTAATCTGTCATGTCAATTTTCGTGGAAAGTTAATGTGTTTCTCACACCCTAATTATTCTCTATATGTCAAATGTTTGGACGCTCTGATGTTTTTAGTGAAATGGATTTTTCTGTCTTGCTATTCTTTCCTTTATCCCATGTCAAATTTTTACTTTCTTTGTATTCCTATGGTTACCAGATATGGGGACTAAATGATTAGTGTTTCTTGTTATTCACCTGCCTCCATATTATGGTAGATTTAGAGTTGTTATGTGAATTATTTGTTGGAAATTTTGGATCTTCCAAATTCTCCCCACCAGGATTTACTTTTGACAGAATATCAAGAAAAATAGAGAAATAAATATAACACAAGAATCACACCCTACATCAATGCCAAACCAATGCCCGTGTATAAACTTGTGGAACAACTAACATTAACACATCCTCTATCATGGCAACTTTGGGATTAGCGACATGCCATGAGGATGTACATGTCTCCTTTTAACAGACACCATTTTTGTAAAGAGAGACACGATGTTAGTTTCATTGTCAGTATCTCCATTTACTGATTTGGAGCCTCTTGCCAAACTTGCTCCACCTCTTGGACAATTTCTTCTGACTTGCTCAGGTTGTCCACACACCCAGCAGACTACTTTCTTCTTCATGGAGTTCTTCCTATTCCAATCACCAGTTGTCACCATTGCTAAGTTCTCAGGTAAACCATTACTTCCATCACTTAACCTTCTTTCTTCAGAAAAAAGTTTACTGGTAACCTCTGAAAAAATTATTTTCTTCTTCTCATGTATCAAAATAGGCTTCATATGCTCATAGGAAGATGGAAGAGACCAGATCAACCTCAAGACTTGATCCTCATCATCAATTTTAACTCCAATAGATTCCAGCTCAGAGACAATGCCATTGATAATACTTAAATGATCTGAAATAGTCGTACCTTCACTCATCCGCAGTGTATGAAACTGCTCATTCAGGTACACTCGATTCGAGATATCCTTCGTCAGATACAACTCTTCGAGCTTTTTCCAGAGTCCCTTTGCCGTGAATATTCCATGCACATTTGCAAGAACATTCTTGGCCAGGCACAGACGACTTGCACTTGCCGCTCTCAAATCCAAATCCTCCCAATTTTCATCGCTCATTCTAGATCTGCTCTTTGTTTCACCAGTAGTGCTTGGACTGCTCTGACTTCAGGGACTGGTCTACCTTTCAACGCCTTTTGTAATCCTGATTGAATCAAGATATCCTTAGCTTGCACTTGCTACAAGCCAAAATTGATTCTCCCATCAAATTTCTCCACATCAAATCTGATAGGATTTGAAGCTCTACCTCCTGACATAACTTCGATGAATTTTACCGTAGAAATGAATAGTACCCACTAAGTAAGTTCCCAGGAAAGACCGATCTTTCCTAGTCAGAAGTTCAAGGTTCCCAGGAAAGATTAGAGGGTCACAACGGACATACTTAAAATTTTCAATCTTCTAGACAGAACCTCCTTAGACTGTACGTATTCACACTACCACACTAAAGCTCCACCCTGCCAAAAGAACCTAGTGGCTCTGATACCACTTGTTGGGAATTTTGAATCTCTCAAATTTCCCCCACCAGGATCTACTTTTGACAGAACATTAAGAAAAATAGAGAAATAAACACAACACGAGAATTTACGTGGAAAACTCCTAAATTAGGAGAAAAACCACCAGACCCAGAGAAAAAAATCTACTATGTGAAAAATTGTTACAATCACACAATTTTTCTCCTCACCCCAACAACACCTACAAAAACTTCTCCCACTAGTAAAACTCTAACTTTTACCTCTCTTCCTTTTACATACAAAAATGATAACAGAGGAATTTTACTAAAGTCAAAAGTTACTAGATAAGTTTCTGACTGGTGTAATTAACTAAGGAGGCTAGGCCTCCTTTTATAACCATATGGCCTTACCCCCTATTACAAATCCCAATGATGTGGGATTACAAAGAGCAACAAACCAACATTACTCGCATACTCAAATCTTTCCCCATGGATAAGAAGCCTCGCCAAACCAGTTCTGTAGCATTTTCCTTGACATGATGTGAAGGCACAACCATAAAAAGGCTTAGGACCATTGGATTCTGATTTGGTTAAACTTTAACCTACACATAGATAGTGAATTTTCAAATCTTCACCAATTAAACAAGCGAAGCTGAACATTCCCTAAAAGTGGCTTAGAGAAAAAAAAAAAGAAAACACTGAAACAAATGGGAAAAAGAAAAAGAAAAAGGAAAGTTTATGTTTATAAGTTAAGATTCTCAGACAATTTCTGTTGAGTACTTAGATATAGATCTTGTTTTAACTAGTTTACAAGTCGTTGCCTTTGTTTACGGTGTATATGTGACTGAAGATAGCTTATGGAGTAGTTTTGTTGTCCTATTACCATTCATATATCGTTGGTACTTGTAGTTAAATATGTTCATCATATAATTGTAGAGCAAATGTCATTTCTCTTAGGCATACTAATACATTTCAATATATTGGAGGAGAATAACTTTTGGAGGTAAACATTTGTGTGATCAAAGTACTCATATTTTTTTGGTTGCTTCTATGTCAAATGGAGATATTCTATGTAACACGTTTGTCAAGAAGAATATTAAGAATTTATGTAAAGATAGAGTTCTATCAGTATGTCTTTTCTTTGATAAATAAGAGTAAATCTATTGATAGGAATGGAATAGGCATAGTCCATGTACGTAGGAAGTATACAAAATAAACCCTAAATACATTCTAAGAATGATTGACTAAGGATAAGAAGTCATGAACATTGTTTCCATCAAGTACAATAGTTGAATACCAAAGCATTAAAGTGTGTACAGAAAATTTTTTAAGCTCTGCTATTGTACGCTTCCTATTTTCAAAGTACAGCTCATTTCTTTCCAACCAAATACACCACATTATGCACAACGGAATCATCTTTCACACTGTTGCCACTTGAAGACAACCTTGAATCTTCTTCCAACAAGCCAATAAATCCACCACCCTCAAAGGCATATCCAAACAATGTCAACTCTTCTAAAGATCTCATCCCACAACACCTTTGCCACTTCACAATATAAAAATGAGTGGTCCACTAATTTTCCATTCTTTTTACACAAATTGCGCCAATCCACCACAACGTAACTCCTCTTCCTCAAGTTGTGCGTGGTCATAATCTTCCCAAGAGCAGCTGTCCATACAAAGAATGCCACTTTGGAAGGCACACGAGACCTCCAAATATTCTTCCAAGGGAGAGGAACATTAACCTGTGACGTCAATAATTTGTAATACTCCCTGACTGTACACTTTTTGATGCCATTAGACCTCCATTACATCCTATCTCCCTACGTCGTGGCGTTTCCCAAGGAGTATGTCAACCTGAAAAAATCTACGACAATGGGTAATTCCCAATCATGAATATCCTGATTGAAGAGGATATTCCACTAGGGAGGGCCATGAGATGATACCTGCAAATCCGCTACGAAAGATTCTTTATTAGCTGCTATACAAAAGAGTATTGGAAACCGTGTTAAGAGCGCAGTTTCCACATCAAACATCATGCCAAAACCTGATCTCGTACGCTCCAGCTACAAAATGGATATGATTAACAAAACTTGGCCATCCCTTCCTAATAAATCTCCATAAGCCCACACCATACTCTCCTTCACTTCATAACCACCCCAAGACTATCTTGTCTACAATCAATAATCTCCTTTCACAACGACTCTCCTTCCAAATAGTACTTTCATAACCATTTTCCCAACAAAACTTTATTGAAAGTCCTCAAATTGCACGCTCACAATCCGCATTCGAAATTGAGGAACAAACTTTATTCCAATGAATAAGATGGAACTTTTTTTCCTCCCCCACTACCGCCCATAAAAAAGCCTGAAATAATTTTTCAATCCTGGTCACCACCCTTGTAGGCAAAGGAAACAAAGATAAAAAATAGGTGGAAAGATTCGTTAGGGTACTCTTAAGTAGAGTGAGCTGACCCCCTTTCGATAAGCATATCCATTTCCACCCAGCCAACTATTTCTCTATTTTCTCCATTACCCCATCTCAAATGGCCCTGGTCTTAAAAGTTGCCCCCAATGGGAGGCCAAATATTTCATAGGTAACGAGACACTTTACAAAATCTAGAAGGCTTGCCAAGCTATTAATACTGGGCATCACACACTACAACCATTTCGAACTTTTCCAGGTTCACCTTAAGCCCCGACACAACTTTTAAAATATAATAAGAGTACTTGTAAAGGTTGAATATGGCTATGGTACGCTTCGCAAAAAAGTAGAGCATCATATGCAAATAAGAGATGTGAAATTATGGTAGAGCCATCATTACCATTACCCATCGAGAATCCTGAGAGAAAACTGCCTCCAACAGCCGTCTTAATCATCTAGCCAAGTGCTTCCATGACTATGACAAAAAGAAAAGGAGAAAGTGGATCTCCTTGCCTCAATCCACGAGAACTATTAAAAAAATCAACAGGAGTATCGTTCACTAAGACTGAGAATCGAGTGGTGGAAACACATTGTTTAATCCATGAGGTCCATCTATCACCAAACCCACACCTCTTGAGCAAGTATATAAGAAGTTCACATGATCGATCATAAGTCTTTTCCGTATCAAGCTTGCATAGAATACCAGGAACTCCCTCCTGCAGCCTATGATCCAAGCACTCTTGGCAATAAGAACCGAGTCTAAAGTTTGTCTTCCCCAAACAAATGTATTTTGAGGCTTGGAGATAATATGTTTCAATACCGTGCTTAAGTGGTTAGTAAGGACCTTTGAAATTCAGTGATAATAGTTGAGGGTATATTGTTTAAGAGGGCATTGCTTCCTTCCATAAGTGTATTTTCTCTACTAAATCTATTATTCTTTTATCAGATCTGATCCACTACTACATTAATAAGGGAATTTCCTTAATTACAACTATTGATAAAAAAAAGTTTCCTTCATTACAACTACTTGAGCTTGCTTTGTTTGTTTAATCCACTGCTATGAGCATGCACATGCACATTCATTGCCCATATATGTCTTAAGTTCATCATGATGCTTGAAATTAATTCCAAGATCTGTGGAATGAGGAATTGCTGCTTTTTTAATATGAAGCTAATGGCTTACATTCCAATACATGTGTCATTTCAAGAACAATTTCCTCTTCCTCATTCTCTTCGGCATGAGTTTTTGTTCCATGGAGCATCTTATATTTCCAGCCTCATGTTCAAGGAAGCTGCAACATGTCTTGTAATTTTCTTTATCTTTCATGCTATTGACAGCTTCTGGCCTTCGTTTTAGATAAATGATAGATGTATCAGTCAAAATAATTCAAGCCTAGTCCAAAAAAAAAAAAAAAACTCGCTAGTTCATGGTCACCATTTAGATTGTGTTATGGACCCAATCACTGGAGGAAACAGTCACAACAACTCCAGTCTTGCCTCGAAGCAACGCTTGCGTTGGACACATGAGCTTCATGAACGTTTTGTTGATGCTGTGGCACAACTTGGTGGTCCTGACCGTGAGTCATCTCAACCTTTATATTCCTAATTAGGTTTTGTTGTTCGTTGTCGTATCTCTAAACTGTGACCTTTATTTGGCAAGATGCAGGATTCATCGGGTAAATTAGCCAGGATATTATTTGGTATTAATAGGGTCTACTACTACTCATTTTAACTTCTATATCTAGTTTTGTTTTGTTACAATTTTGATTCAGTTTCTAATGCTAGATGCTATAATGCAATAAGTGGGAACGCCAGGCTCTTCTAGTAAGTTAAAAGCAATGGAAAGGATGGAAGAAACAAACAGAAGTAACATTTTTTGGGGTTCTAGTAATGCTGTATGGTGTGAATTCATCACGCATTTTGAGCAAGGGCTGCAATAGCCCCACTTATGCCCATTTCTTTCTTAAATATCAAAGATGTCACTTTCCAAAGGGGAATATGAACTCAGAACGATTTTTTACATATCTAATCCTGTGTGTACAAGTTGATTACGAGGAAAATAGGTACCCTAACTCAGTTCTAGGTCGTGGTGCTAGGTTGTCATATCAAATGTTACACTATTGAGAGGAAGAATGTGTGAATTGCATTAAAATCAAATCAAATGATCCTAAATTTCTCTTGAAGGAGTACCAAAATTCAATGGATAAACTCACCAAATCCTATGCTAACTATTATTTGTGCATATTGGAATTGTTGTAAATGGTTTTCTTCTTTTTCTTTCTGGGTTCTGTTTCCAGGGGCTACACCCAAAGGTGTCCTTAGAGTAATCGGTGTTCAAGGTCTAACAATATATCATGTCAAAAGCCATTTACAGGTATATAAAAAATGATTCTGTTCTATGCAAAAATTCCTTCTTCCATTTATCTCAAACTTTATTTTTATTTTTCCAGAATGTTTGTGGATGGGTTTGAGGAATTCCTATGTTAACATTCATTGACATCTGTCATTTTTGTTGACTCTTTTTTGTAATGCATCCAGAAATACCGGCTTGCAAAATATCTCCCTGACTCATCATCAGATGGTAGGTTAACCGATTTCTTTTGTTCAATGTTCATTTATATTTAATGATGGTAACTTTGTTCTGATTGGACCAGTGTATAGGGCAGGTTCTCTGTGATGATAACCATAGCTGCCTCATTATTTTTTTTCACTTATTCTTAAATTTTGATGCAAGGGAAAAAAGCTGATAAGAAAGAAACTGGGGGTATGCTATCAAGTTTGGATGGTTCATCGTAAGTCAAGCTGCCTGTTTTACCATGTCGTTCATGCCATAATATACTCATTTAGTAGGTTATTAAACAGTAACAGCTCCAACATTCTCGATGCAAAATTTCCATTTATATCGTTGGAACCATTTATTTTTTTCCTTTCCTGTTCATTGTTCTCTAGTGTTCAAGACATAAGGACATAAAATTTTTTAAATTATGATTACGTCTGATAACATCTGACTGTCAAAATGGCTTGCAATTTGGCTGCTCGGTATGAGAAAGAATGCGTTCTTCCTTTCTGCAGTGGGATGCAAATAAATGAAGCCCTCAAGCTGCAGATGGAGGTGCAGAAGCGACTGCATGAGCAATTAGAGGCATGTTTTCTCTTTGATACTAGTATCAAATTAAGTATAAGCTACTGATTTAGTTTTTCTTTCATCATTATCTATCTTATCATCCCCTTAATCCAGCTTTTCTGAGGGAAAGAGAGCATGTGACCTATTCTACTTAAGTAAATTTGAGTCGGAGAATGGGACGGGGATGCAATTAGTCTTTTACATATTCATTTTTTGGTGCTGCAGTGTAATGAGACATGTTAGGGTCTTAATTTGTCGACTCTCACCAAACCTGTAATTTCTGCATATTTTCAAGCATGACAGGTTCAGCGGCAGCTACAGTTACGGATAGAAGCCCAGGGCAAATACTTGAAGAAGATAATTGAGGAGCAACAACGACTTGGCGGAGCTCTTTCAGAAACATGTGGTTCTGGGGTCCCAGGTCCAGCGTCAGGTGACAATTGCCCAGATTCTGACAATAAGACTGACCCAGCAACACCTGCCCCAACCTCTGAGGGTCCCTACAAGACAAGGCCGCCAAGGAAGGTGCCCCTGCCAGCCTTTCCATTGATGAATCTTTCTCATCTCGCCATGAACCATTGACTCCAGATTCTGGTTGCTATGTCAGTTCCTCACCCGAGAGTCCCAAAGGTGAAAGGTTGTTTAAGAAGCAAAGAGTCCTTGTGGGTGGAGCATATGCTAAACCAGAAATGGTGCTTCCACATCAGATACTCGAGTCGAGTTGCACCTCATACCAGCAACAACACTCCATTTTTCTGTCCAGAGATCAGTTTGAACCTTCATCGGGTATATCAATTAGGAATGAAGATCACATGGAAAAGTTTGGGGCAAACCGATAACTTTTTTAATTATTTTGGTTGTCTCTCAAGAGGATATATCTCTAATTTAGTCGAAGAACTCTTTATCATCAATGTTCTGGGATGATTAAGTTTCAGCATGGAGACATTTCCATAAGAGATGATGTTTTATTAAATTCAGAGAATTGTTGTAAACAGATGTTGGGGTTTGATTTAATTATCAGGTGCTACTTGTAACATGGACACCCAGATTTCTAATAAATGAAATAGGAAAAACCTGGGAACCGGCCCATCTTATAAGCTTTAAAATTCAGACCTCCAATCACACGGCGACATGTAAGCATTTGCATGGTTAAACTGATACACCGCATTCCACCAGATCAACTGTCACTTGACTCCCTCCCTTACTCCTTTGTGCACCTTCGGTTTCGCTCCTCTTTGCAAATCTGTTTTCCTCCTTTGTACAATCCACCCAGACGACGACAACCCACCCAGACGATGGCGGTAGGTGTATTTTCTCTATATTTCGATTGGTTAGGGCTTCCTCTGTATTTCAATTTGAGGCTACTGAATTGGTTATGGGGTTTGGTTTCTTGGACTTTTTTGAATATTCATTTTCTTGAGCTTGGTTTGTATTTTCAATTATTAATTTTCTAGAGATTGGTTCATGGCAAGATGGAAAATGTCAATTTTCACCATTCGGTTGTTCTCAAGGTTGAGTTTGGTTGTAGGAATTCGATATGCATCAAGTGCTTTCAATTTTAGACTCTGGTGGCACTTCCATTTTTCTACTACTATCATTGCTTGTAAATTGAGTATAGCGTCTTTTAGCATCATGTTCAATCATACATAACAATGAACTGAAAGCACTTGATGCATATCGAATTCCTACAACCAAACTCACCTTGAGAGTCCATAATTATTAAATTTGTTGTTCATAATTATTAAATCCATAATTATTTCAATTTTGTACTGCTTCCACAGTGATTCATTTTTGTACTACTTCCGTTGCGTCTTATGTCCGCACTCCATGCATTTGAGTCTTCTAAAAAGTAGGATTGTTCCCCACTGTCCTTGAATTGCAGTAGCAAATTAATATGACGATTTGGATGGCGAATTTGGGAGAGGGTGAAATCCGGACTAATCAGCATTCGTTCTGGAGCCTGCTGGCGGTGGACTGGTCGGCATTCGTTCTGGATGCTGGTGGTGGAGGAATGGGGCTGCGTTAGTTCTGGTCGGCGAATGGGTCTGTGGTATCAATTGGAAGTGCAGGGGCGATGCCGCGGGTCTATTGTTCTACTTTCCCTTGTGAAAATCCCCATGAAACGAGTCCACCAACGTTTGTTTGTGATTGCTGACGTGGCATCCCCTAATTGGAGGGTCGCTTTTCCTATTGTATAAGATGGACCAGCTAGCAGCATCTCCCATTAAATAATTTAAAGTTAACTAATAAGAATGGATCGATATATAAATACATAAAAAAATGATTAAAAATTCTATCTCTATACAAAATGAATTTACTTTACCAATAAATTATTTCATGGTTAATCTATAACAATGAAAAATCAATATACAAATGTGGATCCTTGCATTATATGAGTTTTTCCACTATTTGTTTGGAGATAAGCGAAGACCGTGCCTACAACAAAGTAAGAGAGAATAGCAAAATCAAAACGCATATAATCATTTACAAAATTTCTCAGCCAAATGAGATAAGAAAATAAACCATTAAAGCCACAAACTGTTGCAATGACTATTTCTTTAATGCAAGCCTTATAGACCTCGATAGTCTTGCAACCTTCCCCAAAAACACGATCTAAAAACTCAAAATTTAGAAAGAAAAAAAATATGAAACAGTTTACTGTTTATTTGCTCTCAATTTATCTATAGTCTACTCAACAATCATTCAATTGTATTTTATCCATGATCTTAATAAGTTATACATAACATCTCAAATCCAACTTCAATTAGCAATGACTTAGTAAATAGTTTATTTATAAACTCCAATATTGCCAAATATTTATTCGGGACTTCTTTTAAAATGAAAATTATACATCATCCAAATAACAATAATAAATACCACACTATAAAACTTTGATGGTTACCATTTTTTGTCAGGCCAATTATTTATATTGCATTACATAATGCAATATTTTGGATACTTTCCAACTACATTGTGAAGATTAACACACTTTGATTTGTGACGGCACACAAAGAAGGAAGGCAATATCTATAGCAAATCAGGAGGAGCATTTTCGTTCTCCCCAGCTATTTCATTGTAAATTTCTCTCTTTTGATCCCTGTATTTTGTTTTAATCTCCATTTTTCGTCTAAAAATCATGCCTTTCTCGTCTGCTATTTTTTTTTACTTCTTATGGGCTCTATTAAATGAAAAAGAACATACATGTGCTAATTATGCCGATATCTTATCGCCCTTAATAAAATCTTCAATATGCATCTCATTCAGAATACAAATTGAGGATAAAGAAGTGAGAATAAATTATTCTGATTTGTACTGAAAGCAGAGTTGTTTTGACGGAACAAACGAAAGAAAATGAGGGAGAGAGATCTAGAGAGAGACAGAGGGTTTTATAGTGAAAAAATTCGAAACAATTTATTGGGTAATTTCTTTTGACAAAATGATAGATAGGTTGAGTCTTGAGATAATGTTTCAGATGAAATCTTGAATAAATTTATATCTTTATATCTAAGAAAGAAAATGAAATTGAAAAGTTACAACAGTTCATAATTGGTTAAACATTACTTTTAAAAGGATTACTACTTTATAAACATAATACTTGATAATTTCATTTTTTCAATCCAAATATCGCCAACAATAGCTTACTTTTAATGGGTGGAATATCACGTCAGACTCATATAGCTCCTTTTTTTATATATAGTAACAGATATGACGGCACTACAGTCTATAGAGGATAAGTCACACACGGAACTAAGACCCCAACTAGGGGTAAAAAAAATCGATAAACCGTTCAACCGGACCCGATCAAACTGAACCGGTGGGTTTGGTCCGGTACCAAGTTTGGTTCAATTCGGTCTGGTACCAGTTTTATTTATCTTAAGACCAATTATATTAGTCTAGTTTTGGTTTTTTCTTTTTTAAGATCGGACCGAATCGGTTCATATATATATTTAAATTCTTATATTGTATATCATTTTTATATATAATATATAATTGTATATAAAATATTTTTGTATTATGTGATAAATTATTAATTAATATAATATTAAATTTTAAAATCTTATATCACTATATTATATTTTTATAACACTCCGACTTGGATATTTAGTATTTAAATGTGAATAGTTTGATCTTTCAAATTTCCATATTATTATATAAATTTATTATCATTATTATTATTATTATTATTAGTGTTATCAATTTTTTTATTATTATTATTATTTTAGATATGTTTTGAGTTGGGAATTTATTTTGAATAAATTTTACAAGTTATTAACGGATCAGATTGTTTTTTAATCACTCTCTATGTCGAAACAAAGATCACTTTTACTCACACACATCTCTCACCAGCATGCACGTTTCTATTTTTTTCTTCGTCACTAGGGTTTTTCCAAACGCCTATAAATATACACCTCTCTTCTACGTATAGTACTGACTCTGCCGCCAGCACCTCACGTCCCCAAACCACCAGCAGCAACCATCACTGCCAGGCCCTGCGTTCGCTCGCCTCACACGAAGTGCACCCTTAACTGTGGCACCATAGCACTGCCCCTTAATACGTCGCCCCATAGCAGATCAAACCTGAGCTTTCAACACCACCTTGCACCTGGCAGTCCCATGCGCGACCTGGGCACCTCATTGCTGTAACACTGCACCATGTGAAAACCGAAGGACCACCAAAACAGAGCCTTTTCGTGGTGCTCTCAACACAGCCGCCCCCATGGACTTGCATTAGTTTCCACCGTGACTCAGCCCCCACCGTGCTCATATAACGATCACGCAAGCCTCTGTTTTTGCCCATGAAAAACAGAGCCAATCGTGGGCCACCTTTCCCCTACATGCAGTGGCGCCGGCCTCTGTTTTGCACCACTGCACTGTTACCGACGAGCAGCCCTGTCTTCCTCTCCATAAACAGACAAACACAACCCTTTTGTAAGCTGCCATCCCCTTCAACCACCAAAGTTGCACCTCAACAAACACCCCTGTTTTTGGTGATCGAAAACAGAGCAACATTAACCAATTAGTGCTCTTCTCATTCGGAGCCATCCTAGGACATCGAAGACCCATCGACGGTGCCGGAAATCCCTGTACCGTCACACCCACTCTCGTCGGTAAGCCTTTTCCGCCGCACTCTCGCCTCCCTCTCTATTCTTTCCAGTTCAGTGCTCTCTCTCTAAAATCTCTTTCTCTATCTCACCTTGTCGCTTCACCACTACCAGAGCACTCAGTTGGTGCCGCCGAGAATCCCAGCCACCCAAAGCTACTGCACATCACCTCCTCTTTCGGTGAGTCCCCTGTTTTTTCGAACAAGTCATGGCAATATGCTACTCGGCCTGCTTTTATGTTTACACCTGACTTGTTTTAATTAAGGATATTTGAAAAGGCTATGTAGGATTTATTTATAGCAAAACTATTTTATTATCTTTTTCTCATACTTGATGTAAATTAAATGAATATGGCAGCTCAAGTTTTCTCTGTTTATAGAAAATCTTTAAGGGTTTTGAATTATATTATCAAGTATTATTTTATTATTAAACTATAGTAATAGTTTACAATAAATTTTAATATTAAATACGTTAGCCATAATTTTAGTAAGCTTTATTTTCTATAGGAAATAATTAAGGATATTTTATATTAAGTATTATTAAATTTATTTTATGAACTAAATCTCAGTTGTCTTTTTTTTTACTCAAATGAATATATATTATTTACTTGATTATATTTGAAAAGGCTATGTAGGATAGTATTGTTTTAATAATTATATGAAATTGGTATTTATTAGATTTCTTATAACATTCAATAAATATGTTAATAATATTTTAAACGTTTTTAATAATTATTAGATTTATTATAAATTTCAGTATTTATGTTAATTATAAGAAGGTAAACCTATTTTAAGGATTTAGAATTTCACAACTCATTTTAAAAGAATTAAATATAGTTCAAAGTATTTTTCTAAGTTTTAATATGTTATTAGTATTTAAATATTTTAAAATATAAGTAGCCGACATGTTAAATATAGATTTGATTATTTTACTACAGTATATTTTTAAAGTGAAATATGTTATTAATACTTATTAGTTTTGTAATATTAATATTTAATGTCTTTTGTAAGACGCATAATATTTATAAAAATTTAAATCATTCTGCACGATATGTATTAATTCAGTAAACTATTACAGTATGTTATTTTAGAAACGTTAGTGATGGTTCGTACTTCATATAAATAACGTCGAGTTATGAAGGAAAACTTAGAAAGCAGCACAACGAGGTAAGTAAATTTGATCACAAAATTAGGATTCCCACATGTAGCTTATATTATTAGTAAAGTCAGTTCTTTGATAGTCATTTTCATATACCCTTCATGTCATGCAAGCATGTTATTTAGCATAGCATGATACACGATCATGTCATTATGCATCATGCTTAGATTCAGCGAGTTATAGTTATTTATATTAGTATGTATTATGCATCTCATGTTGCACCAGTCGCATAAGTTGAGTTAAATTCAAGTATAGGATTAAGTCAGGTTAGAAAGTAATTAATTAGTTATCCAGTTAAATTAGTTTAGTAAATTAGTTAATTCAGATGGTCATTCAGATGCATGGTATAAATACATATCAGATTAGGGTGGATGTGCAAGCCATGGACCTAAGCGTGGTCCACCATAGTACGCTAGAGTACTATCAGTAGCTCCCCTTGCTGCAGCGGGACGTGGGACCGATGCACAACCTTGCACACAGGATTAAGTGTATTGGCCAAATAGTTCAGTTAAAACAGTTCAGTTAAAATAGTTCAGTTAAATCGATTTAGTTATATCAATTCAGTTAAAATAGTTCAACTAAATCAGTTCAGTTAGATCAGTTAGTAAGTTTAGTCAGACCAGTTAATTACTCAATTAAATCAGATAGTTCAGTCATGCATAGCATCATGAGCATTAGCATATATAATCATGTTTTCAAACTTCAGCATAAATTTTATGAAAAACTTCCTATAGTATTATCTTACGTTGTGGTGGATTCATTACTGAGTCATCGACTCATTTTAGTTTATTTTCTATTTTTTTTAAACCACCCAGGTGAAGAAGAAAGCCAGTGCGAGCAAGCAGGCCAGGAGTAGATTGAACAATTATTTGAATTTTCAGCATTTCTAGAAATAAATGTCTTTATGACACAAGTTTTACTTTCCGTTATTTCAGTAAATATTTTTTTTAAAAGACATTTTATTAGAACTGCAGTTTATATACGTTATTTTGTTTTTATTATTAAAACCAAGAATCTTATACCGGCTTAACAGTTTTTAGAAACATTAGTGACACTCCTTAACCTACAGAAAGTGGATGTTACAATTTTGTTAATAGTTATACTATTTTTATATCACTATATATTATGATATATTATAATATATCAATATATTATATATTATAGTATATCATTATATTATATATTATAGTATATCATTATAGTCTATAATACAATTACAATATATTATATATTATAGTATATCATTATAGTCTATAATATAATTATAATATATATTATAATATACTACAATATATTATCACTATAGTTATTATATAGTATAAGATAATATATTATATATTTTATAAGATATTTTATAATACATTAAAATAGAAAAATCGGATTGGAACCGGTAAAATCAGAAGTGCCAGTTTAGGGGGTAATCAGTGTGTAATCGATTTTTGAAAATGCAAAACCGGTGCATACCGATTCGGTTCTAAATTTTGTTTAAAACCAGACCAAACCAAACTGGACCGTTTACACCCCTAACCCCAACCTTCTATCTCTCTTTCAAAAATTACTTTCCATCTTCTCTCTCACCCAGTAGCAAGATTTCACTTGACGATGTAGGGGCACCAAAATGGAGATTAAAGGTCTCATTTGGATATAAAATGGTTCACCTCATTTTATCTCATTATTATAATTTTTTCAAAATTTTTATATAAAATATAATAAACAATTCAATTTTTTTCATTTTTTAAAATAATAATAATATTAAAAAATAACATTCTAACAATATTTTATTCAACTTTCAACTTTCATCTATTTTTTTAGAAGGAAAACTCTTAAACCATTTCATTATAATAAATAGAAAATACAATGAGGAGCATCCTCAATTGTTACAATCAAATTGGAAATGGAAAGAGAATCTTTTGTTAATAAATGGGCCATAACATTGCTATTTCTCCTAACATGAGAAACCTTTTATCTAGCATTTTTTTTTTTTTTATCAAAAGTCTAGCTTCACACATAAACATAGAACCACTGCTCTCACCTCCCTTATCATCATGTAGAACATTGATCACTTATAAGGAGTTTCTTTCTATTATGACTTGTTTGGGTCCTAGATTCAACACAAATTGAATGGCCTAAAGAGCATCATAGGACTCAGGTAGCAAGGAGTGTGAAAATTGTTGTTTACCTTGTTGCATGGTAGCTATGATTTGCCCTTCACAATCTCTCACCAAGACACTAACACCTATCAGTCTCTTCTTTATATCAATAAAACCATCCTAATTGATTTTGTACTAGTGCAAGAGAGGAGCTTGCCATTCTTTTGGATGAGTAAATTCATTGCTAAAGATAAAACAATTCATTCTCCACTAAATCTTCCTAGCCACCATTAAAAATTCTTGAATCACCTGGTTCTCTATTAAGTGAGTTAGAGCAGCAAATAGTTCCAACAAAGAAGTTTGAGGCAAATAGATCTTCTATAACTTTTTTTAAGATGAAACCCCATATCCTTAGCAAATTTACAGCTCCAAAAAGAATGGACCACACTTTCTTCATCCCTGCAACAGATAGGATATAATGGATTATGGTTTTCTTCTTGTACAAATCTAACCGAGTAGGGAGGGCCTCAAGGCAAGCCCTCCACAAGAAGAGCTTATCTTCTCCGGGTTGCACCTTCAACTTCCATAGTTTCTGCCAAACCTCCCTAAATTGATTGCAAAAAGATGCCTAGCCCTTCTCTACTTGTTCCCCCTTCCATAGTCTCAATAAGCACTTCTTACTGAGAAACTGCCATATTTTTTACCTTGCCAATTAATTTTGTCTCTTCCATTCATAGTACTAATAGGCATTTGTCAGATTAGACTGGCCCCCCTTTCCTCAAAAATTTCCTTCACGAGCTCAAACTTCCATAGGATAGAGTTGTGATCAATTAGCTCAGAAATATAGCTCTACTATCCATTTGCAAAACAGGATTGAGGACCTTACTAGATGCTGGATTGCCAAGCCATTTATTCCTTTCGTAAATTAGGGTTAAGCACTACCTCAGGCAGAGTTGGAGAGGCCATATACCAACTCTAACTCTAACTGAGTCGGAGGTGGGATATGACCTCCGACTCCGCCTCCAAAGCGGAAACTACCGCTTCACCTCCGACTCTATTTTTTCAGAGTGGAATTGGTGGTTTTGAGTGAGTTTTGGGCTATCCGTGGGCCTTGATATTTTGGGCTTATGTTGGACCTTTTTTAAAACCTTTTTAAAATTCATGATGCCAAATTGGGCTTTCTGTGGGCCTTAAATAGGATGCCAAATTGCCTATTTTTAATCTTTTTAGAAATTACCTTTGGGCCTTTGGCTCACTAATAAAAATCCACATTAAAATCTAAACATCTAACTAGTTATGATAATAACAGAATCTCTCGAGAAAAAATAACAAAATCAAGATATGATGAAATAGATTTGGGCCTTTGGCACACTAATAAAAATTCACATTAAAGAAGCATGTACTTCTTACATACAATAAAAACCCACTAATTAATATGATGCACCCACATCCAAAATCATTCACATCCAACTAAATCACTTCTATATAAAATAATAAAATAATAAAACTAAATATCACTTCAAATATAAACATCCACATCCAAAAAAAAAATTTATATATATATATATAGAGAGAGAGAGAGAGAGAGAGAGAGAGAGAGAGAGGATAGGCACGACATCCATATCCATCAATCCCACTTCCATTCATCATCCACATCCATCATCTACACTTCACATTTATCATCCACACTTCACATCCATCATCCACATCCACATTCCACACTCACATTCCACACCCATCATCCACATCACTAATAATTATAGGTTCTTACAAGTTTACAACAATTAAAATAAACATGTTCTAAGTTCTAATTTTAACAAAAAGATCAAATATATTATTACAAACTAGGTACCGAGTTCCAACCAAATAAAACATCAAATTAAAAGTGTCAAACTCCCAACAAATATATTTGATATTACTAAAACAATAAGGTTCCACCTTATAATGTTTTTTTCAACAATGCCTAAAAAGATGAAAAGATCTTAATAAACATGAGTAATATATAACAAAATAAGTTACACATAAAATTATAAATTTAAGAACATCACAAGAACTCAAACCTCAGTCATTTTCACGTAGTAGGTTCGTCATACCAGTGATTAATTCTACATTAAAATGTCAAAGAATAGAAGATTAGTATCACTAGGGATGTCAAAATCAACGTATATACAAGTTTTAAAAAAATATATTACCTATCTAACTTATAACTTTTCGCATCATCAATGATATCCGAATAATTCCTAATCAAACATATAGGAGTGAGCTTCAAATACTCTCTTTTAATTTTACTCGATTTGGATTCCTTTTGGGACAACCGATCAATGTGGTCATAAGACGACCTTTGAATAAATAAATAAATTGATAAAACTGACACATTTTCAAATAATGTAAGCAATGTTTTCTTCTTTAAAACCAAAGAAATCAAAGGAAAAAGAAGGAATGAAGGTCAATAATGTAAGCAGCAGAGAAAACCAAAGATTCGGCAATGTGTGGTTATGAAGACATGATGAATGCAGAAGTTTGCTACTCAATAACACAAGTCTGGACAAATAAAAAAACATGGAAGAGAAATTTCATTCTTAAAAAATGAAAACAGAGAATGCCTTTTGCGGCTTTGCCCCTTGAATTCGTAAAAATAAAAAACAAAATAAATCGACGACATTAAATTATTCATTTACCAACAATAAACTAGCTTGGATTTTGTAGAGAGATGTACGTATATCTCGAAGTTTATAGATGAAGCAGAGCACAGAAAATCATATCTGCTATGCCATTTGGATTCAACTCAATCGACTTCAAAAACAAAATATAAAGCATTTATATTAGTAGCTCTAACCTTCACTCAAGGCAAGGCTGTGATGGGAGGCAATGAACGATGGGGACGAAGTTAAAAATGATCAACGAATCGGCGGGGGGGAGACTGCTGACCCTTGGATGTAAGAAACGGGATCATTTTTTACATGGTATTGTTTTTTCTTTAAGTTAAAATAAGTAGAATAGTTTTTTTTTTCATATAAGTAAAATAAGTAGATTAGTTTATTATAGTAGTGTTTACACCTTAATTTATTGCTTATTAATCTATTTATATTATTTTATAAGTAGCTTATATTATATAGCTAATAGTCACATAAGTGTAATAGTATATAACACTTACACTTACACTTACACATTAGTATATAGCTTATAAGTAGATTAATTATATTAGTAGATTAATTATATTATATAGATTATAAATTAATTATATTATATAGCTTATAAGTGGATTACTTATTAATAGATGTCTATTTATATTATTTTATAAGTAGCTTATATTATATAGCTTTTAGTCACACAAGTGTAATAGTATATAATATTTACACTTACACATTAGTCTAAAGCTTATAAGTAGATTAATTATATTAGTAGATTAATTATTTTATATAGCTTATAAATTAATTTTATTATATAGCTTATAAGTGGATTAATTATTAATAGATGTCTATTTATATTATTTTATAAGTAGCTTATATTATATAACTTATAGTAACACAAGTGTAATAATATATAATACTTACACTTACATTAGTTTATATCACTTATACATTAGTAAAAATTTCTACTATACTATATATGTCTACTATAAATGTCTACTACACTTAAAATGTCTATTATATTATAAATTATTATACTGGTAACTTTACTAACTTCTAAATTTATATCATTTATACATTGGTAACTTATAACATATCAACACTTATTATAGATTAGTAATCTAGCTAATTGTATTAGTTTTTATCATTAACTATTAGTAGTCTAATAGATGTCTACTATATTATAAATTATTATATTAGTAACTTTACTAACTCATAATTTTATAACACTTATACATTAGTAACTTATAAAATTTATTATACGTTAATAATATAACTAATTAAAACTTATATTATAAGTAGATCTAATCATCTAGATGTTTATAACTTATAAGTTATAACATATATTAGATGTATATTATAACTTATAACATATTAAAACTTATTATAACATTAGTTTATGTCATAATATATCTATATTTTTATATTTATATGCAAAATATTGGAATTAGAGTCAGAAGTAAAGCTGGAGGCGGAGTTGGCAGAGCTCCCTCCTCTGCCTCTGCCTCCAACTCCGACTCCAACAAATCGGAGTCGGAGTGGAGCCGGAGCGGAGTCGGGTTGGAACTGGTGTCGGAGTCGGATTTTCGGATTTCTGGTCAACCCTACCATAAATGGACCTCTTTTCCATTTAAAATCCTCCAACTTGAATCAGCTTCCACCACATGTCTAGCATCAAGAAAGCTCCTCCAAATAAAGGATGGCGTAGAGATTAATTTTGCTGACAGAAAGTTAGAATTATGGAAGTATTTTGCCTTTAGAACCCTTACTGCAAATGAATCAGGTTCTTGTATTAACCTCCAACATTGCTTTATAAGCATTGTATTATTAAAGCACTCAAGGTCCCCGAACCGATTCCCCCAACAGATTTGGCCATTCCCATAGTTTTCCAAGAAACCCAGTGAATCTTATGTTCCTTTTCCTTCTAACCCCACCAAAAGTCTTGAATGGCACTGTTTACAGAGTTCAACAAGGATTTTGGTAACTTAAAGACACTCATGGTGTTGTTAAGAAGAGCTTGCACCACTGCTTTAATAAATATCTCATTCCTTGCTTGAGATAGGCTCTTCATCTTGTGACCACTAATTCTCACTCTAACTTCATCAAAAGTTTCTTTGAATGACTTGTTTCTATCCCTTCCAACAACAGATGGAAAATCTAGGTATCTTTCAAAAGACATAGCGGATCTCATTCCAGCAATTGGCAAGATATATTTTTGAGACATCTTGGAAGTATTTTTGTTGAAAATTATGGATGTCTTCTCAAGGTTTAATCTCTTACCAGAAGCATTCTAGTAGACTTTCAAGAGCATTAGCCTTACAAAACAGAAGGCTGTCATTAGCAAAAAAGAGATAGAAGACTCGAAGTTGTCCTCTTGCAATTGGTATACCATGAATCACACCAGATTTGTTAGCTTGTCCAATAAGGTTACTAAGAGCTTTTGTACATAAGATAAAAAGATAATATGAAAGTAGATCACTTTGTCTTATACCTCTTGTTGGATGGAAAACTGCTTGAGGAACTCCATCAACTAGGATAGTATAGGAAATTGATTCAATGCATCTCATAATGAGGTCCACCTACTAATTACAGAAATGCATTTTGTGTAAAACAACTCTGAGAAACTTCCACTCAATTCAATCATATGTCTTGCATATGTCAAGTTTCAAGGCCATATATCCTTCATTTCCTATCATTTTATTCTTTATTGTATGCAAAGATTCAAAAGCTACAATCACGTTATTTGAGATTTACTTGTTAAGAACAAATGCTAAATGGTAGGGAGATGTAATGCTTGGCAAGATTTTTTGTAATTTGTTGGCCACTACTTTGGAGATCAACTTGTAGACCACATTACAACGAGATATAGGTATGAACTCAGTCACTTTTGTGGGTTCTTTTACTTGGAAATTAAAGTGATGAAAGTGCTATTAATATCAGTCAAGCTCCCTTTTGAACTTAACACATATAACACTACTATTAATATTAGACAAGCTCCCTTTTGAATTTAGAACATATAACATTGCTGCACTTGCTTGATATCCCATTGTATTCCAATGTTGTTGATAAAATGGTAGGGTAACCATCAGGACCTAGAGAGCTGAGGCCATTCACCTAGAAAAGTTCATCCTTCACCTCTTGTGGAGTACATGGTCTGAGCAACATGCTATTTTGGTCAACAGTTAGACAAGCCTTCATAGAACCAAGACAATCTATAGTATTCATGGGTTGAAAAGAGGTGAACAAAGATTAAAAATACTCTTGAAACAGGTTTGAGATTCCATCTTTAGAAGTAATTTCTTGACCATTGTCATCAACCAATTTCTTGATCCAGTTAGTTTTCTTCCTCTAGTGGCATATTGGTGGACAAATCTTGTATTTTTATCCCATTCCCTCAACCACTTTTGTTTGGTCTTTTGTTTCTATTTTGATGCGTTCTTCTTCAAGTAAACTGTCCAGCTTCTTTTGCAATTGCTTTATAGGCTTAGTAAGATGACCATGATTTGCCTTTTGGAGGTCAGATAACCAGTTTAAATGAGCTTTGATCTGTTTACTCCACTGCAATAGATGCATCCTATCCTTGTTTAGACCTTCAGTAGCAATTTGAAGTTTATTCTCAACCACTCTAAATTTTCTCCAATCCTTATCTACTAGACTACTACCTTGTAACACTCCTCCCTTAAGGACCAACTGGCCTAAAATCTAAATGATTTTGCATGTATGATCAAGTCACATTGAAAAGGGCCCATAGTGATGACTAACTGATAATGATTTGAGCTCAATGCTGGGAGAATGTGCACTTTTAAACTTGGAAAACTCTCAGTGCATTTCATATTGCAAAATGCTCTATTAAGCCTTTATTTAGTAAAAGCCAGACCTTGCCTGCCATTAAACAATGTGTACTTATTACTAGTATAGTCCATATTAGAAAAACCACTGTCCTCATTAGCCTATCTGAAGGCCTCTATCTAATTAAAGGGTCTTATAGCACCCCCACACTTCTCACCATTGCTAAGCATCTCATTAAAATCTCCAACACATAACCACCCTTAGACATCTTAGGTCTAAGAACCTTGAGAAGTTGCTAACTCTCCTTCCTCTTAATAGTGACATGGCTTCTATAGAAACCTGTTAACACCCAATCCATACTATCTTTCCCCCTGATCAGTAGGAGATGTGGTTATGAGTATAGGACATAACCTTAGCCTCTACATCATCTCTTCAAAGAAAAGCCAAACCTCTACTAAGAATCTTACAATCTATAACAAAGTTGTTGCCAAACTGCAGCTGCCGTTTATTCTTTCAATTTTATTTCTTTTACACTTTGGTTTTATAAACAAAAAAAAAAACAAAAAACAAAAGATAAAGATGGGAGCCTATGTTGCATCATTTGATGTAGGTCCTAAATTGTCATTGGGTTTCCAAGCCCATGACAACTCTAACTTAAACAATTTATGACCCTTGGTGGGGCTATGAGACAACCACTACCATATCGAAGTTGTGGAAGTCCATAGGGTCATATCTTTCCCCCCTGATCAGTAGTGAGATGTTGACGCCAGATAGAATAGTGATTATTGTACAGGCTAGTTCCAACAGATGATTCACAGGGAAGAACACAAAAAATTTGCCCTAAATACAAAGAAAACGCCTCTAATATTCAATTGAATATTATCAAATCAAGTAATGCCGAAAATCAGTCCACAAGCTGGACTGTATAGCCAAAAAATTTGTCTATATCAAAATTTTATCAAAATGAGCAAAATTCCAATATTCACACCAAAATTAAATATAAACTAAAAGAAGTGATCTGACAAAAAATTGACTTAAATTAGATTCATAATCATTTCCTAAACGACAAATGGAATATTGCCAAATAAGGAAAATAAAAACTAAAATTGGGAATTCAAAAGGAAATATAGTGGATTTTAAGGTCGAAACGATGAACACTAAGCATAGTTTGGTGGCCACGACGTGTGTGCCAAAGAGAGTTTTCTAAATTGGGGTTTTATGCATGATTCCGATAGCCGTAACCAAAGTTATATAACCAAAATATTGAAACGCACCCAAAACTGCCTCAGTTAGGAAAAAAATCACTATCACTGATGGTCTTTGCGCTGATTTGCCCTCTCACGGTATCTTAGTGCCATCAATGTTCTATTTGACACCTCAACATTATTTGACTCGGATTCTCCTATATCAGATGTGGTTATAAGTATAAGACATAACCTCAGCCTCCACATCATCTGCAAGACCTCAGATTTTATGTACTTTACGTATTATTTTTTACTATTATTAATTGTTGATTTATTTTATCATTATTATTGGTGGTTTGTTTTACTAGTGATTATGGGTCATGTTATTTTATTTAATTACAATTGTTGATTCTTTGTGAGATCCTTAATTTTAGTATTGTTATTTATTTAATTGTTATTGGCTGTTTGTGAAATACTTAATTTTAGTGTTTTAGTTATTCTATTTAATTATTAATATTGGTCATTTCATTTAAATTGTTATCATTATTGTTTTTGGTGTAGTTGTTTTAATTTCAGTATAGTTTAATGGATTGTGTTTTCTTTTATGTAATGTGCATTTTATTTTAGTGGACATTTTCAAATTGGTTCATTGATTTTGACTTATTAAATTATTAGGTCTTATTATTTTATCGAATTTATTAAGTGGCATTTTAAAGAGCTCCAAAATATTATAATTGTAAAAAATCATTTTATAAGCCCGATTTTATTTGTTTAGAATATTGTGGGATTTTAATTATACTTTAAATCTTCGAATTAAATAGATGGCATTATATTATTAAATAATTAGTGAGTTTCATCATTTTAATTAATGATGAGGAATATTATTATACAAACTATAGTTAAGTTGAAATAATATTCTATTTTAATTTCTCTAAATATTTTTAAGTTAAATTGATTTTATGTGTTTTTGAATCAGTGTTTTAAGCATATTGTTTATCTGTTTGAAAACCCCAATGTGTAGAGCCTATAAATGATCCGAAGTGGAAACCAAGCCCCTCATTTTTTCCTCTCTCACTTCTGTCTTTTCTCTCTCTTCTCCTTTCTCTCTCGTGTGCAGCCTTCTTGGCCGTTTGGCCACGACCCTAGCCCAGCTACCGCCGGCCATCGGCATCAACACTGCCACACCGCTAGACTCCTCTCACACCGGCGAGTCCCCTTTGGCAACTCCAATTTCGACTGACCCTTCACCTTTTCTCACATCCCTTCAACCCAAAAATGGGTTTCAAATGGGTTTTCCGCTGTTTTCAACAGCACCGCCGGCCACCGTGGCTCCAGTGACGCCCCTAGCAAGCTTCCCCCCCATCGGTGACCCTCCGGCATAGCCCTTCACGGCAGTCCAAAATACCCCAACCCCAAATGGGTTTTTCTCACACCATGCACATGAGTTGAGCCACCTAGAGTTGCCACCGGCCACCACACAACCTCACTGTCGACACCAATGGTCTCCCTTGCCTCCACTGACCTCCCTCTAATTCCACTCCTCTATCCATGGCCCCACCTCCCTTGTACAAGTCCAAACCTGAAAATGGGTTTCCACACTTTCCAAACTAGATCCACCACCTTCTGATGGTTGCACCGCCTCACCACCACCGCCATGAGATACACCTTCCTCTATTGAGTATTTTCCTAACTTCCGGTTTCAAACTGAGCACCTTAGCCCAAACAACCATTAGCCGTGCTAGGAGGCAAACAATGTACGGGTTTACCCTACTATGAATCGTGGACCTGTACGAGTTCAATTATCAAGACATTCGCTTATGCGTTGTAAGTAATCTTCCAAACTCAATTTTAGGGTTTAAAATGATATTTACGCTTTAACCCTTTTATTTGCAATTTTGAAGTGTTGGTAACTGATAATAATATTAAATAATAAAACAACTAAAGGTTGGTTGGGCCTGAGGCAAAGAAATGGAGGATGAGATCACCCCGCAGTTCATGTAGTTGTGAATTGGAAATGTTGATGCGTTTATGTTGACGTTATGCTTGCTTTTGAGTGTCATTATCATGTCACCCAATACCTGCCTACCATGTATATACATTTGTGATGAGATGCCATGCTTGTATTGGAAGATTGGATTATATATGTTGATTTGATGTGTTGGTTTAATTTCTTAATTACTTAAATATGTTGTGATGCCATGTTGTGTTTGAGAAGGGTGATGTGAGCGGGATTGATATGTGTGGGTGCGTGTGTATCACGATCCTAAGTCGAGATGGAGCATTATCTCGGTAGAGCTTCTCTGGTTACTCGGGAGCGAAATAAACTGACGTGACGTCCTCTGGGTTGTCACTGGGCGACAATGGGACCAGACGAGATGGTGACGCTCTCGTCCCGACTCCATGGGCCCTTGTTGGTGGTGGCTAGAAGATGCCTAGTCACGGTACGCTCCGGGCGCGAAGCTGGGCATTGCTTGTTACGAAGTGATATGCATGGTCGTTACTTGTGGTGTGATAAAGAGAGCTAAGGTATGCGGATGGTCCTTAGGGGAGACCAAAGTGCATGAGCAATAAAACAGATTGTATGGATTGTGTGAATCATGACCCCAAGTCAAGATGGGGCATTGTCTTAGTAGAACTCCTATGGTCACTCGGGAGCATAATAAACTGATGTGACGTCCTCTAGGTTATCGCTGGGCGACAACGAGATGGAATGAGATGATAACGCTCTCGTGTCGACTCCGTGACCCCTATACTGGTGGGGGTTAGAGGATGCTTGGTCATGACATGTGCTGGGCATGGAGCTGTGTATCGCTCGTTGCAAAGTCACATGCACGGTCGTCACTCGTTGTGATGCCCCCAATTTATGTTCGTAATTCAACACAAATTGAAGTGTCAGGATAAGTAACGTTAGACTACTCACCCTCGTATTTATCGAAATTGCAGCGGAAGAGTTCTAAATAAAAATTTTCTAATGATCACATGGTGAACTAAAACCACAATATCCACCTTATCCATTATTATAATAACATGGTATCATTACATACATAACCCAGTTAGTTTTGTCAGTCATGTACATAATTTATTCTCAAAACCTAGACTAACTTTATGGCCATTCAGACTCCTCTGAGTTCCTTAAGTCATCGGGCCTTCTTTTAACTCAGCCATCAATCCTGCAACATAATTTTATATTTTCAAAAATAGAAATATATAAGAGTGATATATTCTTAGAAATCTTAGTAAGTATACACGTAAGTTAATAAAAGTATAGACATCATAAAATAATCGTATACAAGCTAGACAGCCAGAGTATACATTTATGACATGCTTCATATGGCTCATGCATGACTTAGACTTACAAACTTATATAGTGCATGGATTTTTCATTCTTATCTTAAAATTATTGTTCTTATAAAGTTTTACTTATATCCACTATTATTACTCGTGGTTGAGTCATGCCACTATTATTACTCGTGGTCGGGTCATGCCACTATTATTACTCGTAGTTGGGTCATGCCACTATTATTACTCGTGGTTAGGCTATACCACTATTATTACCCATGGTTGGGCCATTTCATATCATTTCTTATTTCTTTAATGCTTGACATAACTTATGACGACACTTACTTGACGACATGTAACATAGACTTTTCTTAAAACAGACGTCATGACTTATGATGACACATGTATGTGACAAAATGCAATATACACATAACTTAGGCTTATGACATGCATGTTTCATGTCTTCATAATTCATGTGACATATAAAAACATATCCCAAGAACATACATCACATATACACGCACTTACGTCACATAAATTCATAATGTCAAAACTTAACAAATAATGCTTACTATGGTAAACTCGATTCTGCCACTTCAATCTCAATTTCATCCTTTGTTGAGTCCTTATCTCTTAAAACTCAAAACATAAACATTGTATATCTTTCTCTTATCTTTCTATATCCTCTTGAATTATTTAAATCTGATATCAAACGAATAAGTTATGTCTGATTTACCAAAAGGTGTCAAATATGCCAATAATAATCCTATTAAGGCCGAAATTCACTAGAGTTGTTTCTTCATTCTTTTCCATAGAAAAATCTTATGTTTCCACATAATTATCTTCATGTAACATCATAGAATATATTTCTAAAGTCTCATAATTTTCCTAGCACTTTTCCATAACAAAAACCACTCCAAAATCTAATATGTTTCAATTTATCACATAAACAAAGATTAAGCTCAAATAAATATCAAACATAATCCAATCACCAAGCCACTTATTCTATGCCAAGATTAAGTTAATATATGCACTTACAAATTTTTTCAAAGCTAAATTGGATGTCTGTGATTGGTATTGCACCACTTTTTCTCCAATGCTCTCAATTAGCTCTCTTTTGGCACTTAGGTGATGTGAGTGAGTTTTTGTGTATTTCTCTTGAGTATTTCTCACTATGGCCCACTGGTATCTCCCATTGGGAAAGAAGAGAAGTCCATGTATCTATTTATAGGCATAAGAGGCGTGGGATGAAAGGAGAAAAGGCTTGGCCATTTCAGCAACTCGATTTGGCTACATAGGTGAGGTGTCCCCTACACTTGTGATCTCATGATCACCCCTAGTCCTATGGGGATTTGCTGATATTTTAATCCCATGGTTGAGATTAATCCACCTATAAAATGATCTTGATCAAGGGCTCAAAGAGTTTCAACACATGGGGGTAAAGACAAGATAACATCATAGGAAATCTTCCAATGGGTGTATCTGGCCACTTGGCCTCTCCTGGGGGTCAGCCACGTTCCAGTCCAAATAAGTCCTAGATAAAATTCAATTCTTCAAAAACTCAAAACATGAAAGTTTAATATCATCCTCTTAAGATTTTATAAGATTTTTAATCACTTCATTAAAAAATAATATGAGAGAGATATGATTATTTCACCGAAACACATCAAAACCACTCGAGAACACCCGATCCGAATTCTTCATTTGTTTTCCTTTGTTTTCTTACCCATCAAGACTTCTAGATCAATTCTTATTAACTTTTCACATGTTACCACACATGTCAAGATCTCCGAAAAATTGATATCCAATCACAATTTTCATCACATGGCCGAACATAAGATAACTCATCTAAGTCGGTTACCAGTTAACTCTCATTCCCATCCATCCACTTCACACCAGATTTAGTCCTTGGTCCATTATTTATCTTCAAAAATACAAAACATGAAAGTTTTATATATTCCTCTTAAGGTTCTACACAAATTGGAATCACCTTGTTCTGACCTTATATGAATGAGTTAAGATTATTACACCAAAACCCGATGGATCAGCCTTAGAACTCATTTTGGCACACCAAATGTTTGATGTTTTGTTCTATCACTTCCCTTTGAATTTCTTTCTCAAATTTAAAAAATTTATCTCTTTCTAGATCTAAATTGAATTTCTCTAGTTGACAGCTTGCTAAAATTCCCAAAGGTCAATCCAAAATTTTTCTTCGAATGCATATAAGCCTCAAATCCTATTTTTATGGAAAAAATATCATTCCAATAAATTATTTAAAAATATTCATAAGTAAATGCTTTATCTTAAAAAATTTGGATTATTACACCTGTAGTGTGGTGAAGAGAGCCAGGATGGATAGATGGTCCCTAGAGAAGATCATGATATGCGCTTGATCTTATTGTGTGCTTAATAAATGGATTTGTGTTGAGAACTGAAAACTGGGTTTTTTGCATGTATGTGCTGAGGTGTCATTTTTTGGAAAAAGGATGTTTGTATTTCGGTGTCCTTTTCTAGAATAATGACAGATTTATGCGTACATGTATTATTGTATATTTGTGGATTGTATTGGTTGCATGAATGTGATTTTAAACTCTTGGTTGTGTTTGATTATTTATTTGCTGGGTTGTCATAATTTCATGTAGTGTTTCCTATCCACATGCAGTTCCATTTTATGGAACCATAATTTTGTTGCAGAGGTCCAATTTGAGCGTTGGACTGGCTTCGCCCGATAAGTAAAGTGTTGAATTGTTTTAGTTGTGAGTTGAGAATTTGTCTTTACCTTATTGGTCAGTTGGGTTATTGTAATAATTTTGTAAAGAGTCTTGATTTGGTTATAAATTTTAAATTTTTGGTATTAAGATTGTATGTCTTTTATTTTCCATTGCGAATATTATTTGTACACTTTATGCATGATGCACACACCTTGAAGCACTTATTGATGGGATATGTCCCGTGTAGTCATCATTTAGGTGTCTCGTCTTCCACCTGTTCACACGTGAGGGTTGGGGGCGCTACATCATCTCTCCAAAGAAAAGCTAAACCTCCACTAATACTCTTAAAATCTATTACAAAGGTATTGGCAAACTGCAGCTGCATTTTATTCTTTCAATTTTATTTGTTTTAAACTTTGTTTTCATAAATAAAAAACAAAAGTTGGGAGCTTATGTTGCACCATTTGATGTAGGTCTTGAATTGTCATTGGGTTTCCAAACTCACAACAATCCTAACTTAGGCAATTTATGGCTCTTAGTGAGGTTGTGGCACAACTACCACCATATCAGATATTAGAGTTGTGTAAGTCTATAGGGTCATCCATCTTTTCTCTTGCCCTCTTGACTGTAGACTTTATGGGTCTTTCTTTTAACTAATTTTTAATTTTTAGTGTTTTCCTATCTTGGACACTGATGGAAAAAAATTAATTAAAAAAAAAATCCACTGCTGGGATTTCATTCTGTTTTTACTTTCACTCTTGGCATAGCATCTTCCACGTTCTTTGTTTTCCGGAAGGATCGTTGAGAAAAATTGGCGTTGGACATTTGAGAAGATTTTGGTCAATTATTATGGTTTATAGACCCTGGTTTTTAAAGCGCAAACTTCTTTTTGTTCTTATTTATTATAGGCCAACCTTTACGGCTCACGGCTGACTTTAGCAATTATTTAGCATTTTCGCCTTGGACTTTAGTTTGTTTATCTTTTCATTTTCCACGAAAATATGTGACTAATTCGTTGCAACGCCAGTCAAATCTACAAAATACATATATATATATATATATAATATATTATAAAATGACAACCATATTTGTCAAAAGGAAATGCAATTTCTATTTCTATTATCCAATTAATAATCATTTGTAGATTTTTCTCACAACTACCAAAATTAATACTTTTTATATTTTTTCTAAATAGTACAATGCCTGATTGGTATATTAAAATCATGTCATTTAAGGAAAAAAATTAGATAAAAACAATTAATATTAAAATGAATTTAGTTTAGAATCAAAGTTTTAAGTAGCAACTTCTAAATAGTTTTCTGATTGATTAATAAAAAGTAATAAAAAAATTAAAAAGGCAAAAAACATCATTTTCATTTTTCCATGATGGCAGTAGTGGGATTGGAATAAATTTACATATAACACAAATATATAAATGCCATAATTAGTGAGCACTATATATTTTGTCAAGAATGCAGGGGTCACCGTTTTATTACAAAGGCAGAAGAAAGAAGAAGCCTAATGCTTATTGATTTTTTTTTATCTTTCAATCATATTTATATGATCTCTTAAATACTTTTATATATTATTTACTTTAATAATAGATGTTTAAAATAAAAACAAGTCTACTTCCAATATAATAACATATTACTATAGTGGGTCCCATAAAATAGAAGTATATTTGTATTTTTAACATATTATATTTATGGTGATTTGTTTTTTAAGGCAAGTAGATTACATTAACTAAAAGAGTGATACAAGAGAATGGGGGTGGAGTTTCCTGACAATTATTCCAAAATTTACAAACAACAGTACATAAGTGATGGAAAAAAAATGCGAGTTTATTTGGGACCAAAAGTTTGGTCCTTACCTAGGTCCTACTAGTGGACGTCATCTTATAAAAAGATGGAAATAAAGTAGTCGCTGGAAAGCGAACCACAAGTCCACTACTAAAAGTGGTGGAAACTCTGCAAAAAGTGGCAAGCAGGATGGATGTACTTCTGTTAATTGTTTGGAGCATATTGTTAAAATTGACCATGAATCCTAGAACAAGATTATTGATTATGCAAAGCATAAAAATAGGATAAACAACAAACGTTTTTGATACATTGGAAATGGCCCCACGTTGGCGATGACGGCGTGTGTACACCATGCACCACCTAAGACAAAGAGGCATAGTCAGGCCTGACGAAACTTGGACCTCTGATACTAAAATGGTCACGCATGACGTCGATAGCCTTCCTAAAAAGCGTTTACACGGGGCCAACGCGCACGGCCTAAGTCACGCATGTGGCCAACACGCTAATTCAAACGGCGGTTCATCGCTGCAGTCTTGAAGATCAGTGGAGGGACGATCTGTTGGTATTGCGCGTGGAGATCGAAGGAGGCCAGCAAGCAGAAGATTGGAAGTGGCCGATGCTGTAGTAAAAACCCTAAGAAAACTTAACGGAAGCTACCAAAAAAGTACTAGATATACCAAAAATACAGTGAAAATGAAGAGAAGGAGGTGGGTGGAGCCAAAACTCCAGCCTACCTCCACCCTTCAGGGAGGAAATCGTGAGAGAAGTTGGTCGGAAATCGTGAATGTAGGAGAGAAAGTTGTTAGAGAGAGAGAGTCAATATATTTATGATGCATGTTAATTGTTCAATCATAGTAATGATAGTAATTAAGATACAACGAAAAGAAGAATCTATTTAAAAGTCGATTTTTTTTACGTATCTAACATATTACTGACATTTACGCAAATAAAAAAAAAAAAACATATTACCGACATGAACATCAATTTTGTTAAAATAAAAATAAATCACCTAACATATTTCACAAAGATATTATATATAAACTATTGTGAAAAATTTAAAGAATATTATCAAAATAAATTATATATAGTAATATTTAATCATGATAAAATGGTAAAAGAAATGATATTTAAAACTTTAAAATATACTAATCTCGCATATTTTATTTAAAAAATAAATAAATATAAAACTCACATTAAAAAATTAAATTATAATAACAATTCTCATTTTTTTTCTTTAGAATAAAAACATGGACAACTTTGCTACCTATATCCTAAGAATATCAAGTCTTTGCTCAAAGAATAAAAAATTATTTTATATATGATTTTATTCTTATTTTATTATATAAGATGTAATAATATAATAACATGAGAATATAAAGTATAATATTATTATTATTACGTTGGTGTAATTTTTTTTTAAACGAGCGCATGGAAGGTTAGTATCAAACCTAATAGAAAAATGCTATTTGTCTTTATTTTGAGATTCTTATCATGAATTTTTTTTAAAAGTATTTTTTTAATATTTAAAAATATAAAAGAATTACAATATTATTTAAAAATATTTACAATTAAAAAAAAATACCTCGGAATCCAGTTTGAATCCCAAAATTGGGATCCCTACCCTCCCCCACATAATATACAGTGCACGTGTCGCCAACCACCCATTTGACTTCTCTCTCACCACCGTAATGTCCCCGCTATTAATGTTTCTTCAAAGCTCACGTTACTTCCCCGGACCCCCATATCTTACTGCCTTTTTGAATTTGCCTCTCTCTCTATCTCTCTCTGTAGTCCCAACTGCTTTGGCTGCTAAAAAAAAAATCTCCTCTGGCACTCTGTTGTAGACAGAGAAAGATACAATTGGAAGAGAAAAGAGAAAGAAAAAGAGAAACATCTCTCCTTCAGAGTCCAGACCCACAAGCGTGTTGAAGTCAGATTCACCATTTTTCCCTTTTGCCTATTCCATTTCTCTATCCGACAGGTGTGCTACTTTCCCTTTTTCTCTTCCTTTCTCTTTCTTTATTGTTTTCACAACATGCAAAACCCATTTCTTTGATGTAACGCTCTCTCTTCCATTCGTCCTTTTTTTTCCTGTCTCTGTACTTGGGTTGGGTTGTATCTGCTGCTTAATTTGCTTCTCAACCGAAATGGTCCAGAAAATCGATCCAACTCTTGATATCTTGATTCTGGAAAAGGGTTTTGCTGCCACTTGATTGTTCATCCCCTCTCTCTCTCTCTCTTGTCGGTGTACTCTTTCAAATATGGGTGCTCAAGGTTTCTGGTTAACGATTATTCTTCTCAGTTTCTGCTTCCAATCTCGCCTTCTGAATTCCCAGAACCCGACGTGCAATCCAAATGACCTGTCTGCGTTGGAGGATTTCTTGAAGGATTTGGAGTCTGTAATCGAGGGTTGGGACACCAATTCTTCTGATTGCTGTGCTTGGCCAGGCGTCACTTGCGAATCTTCTTCCTCCCTCAGTTTGGACGACCCTATCGATTCCAATAGAGTTGTTAAGTTGGAGCTCCACAATAGAAGAATAAATGGTAGACTCTCTGAATCATTAGGCACCTTGAAACAGCTCCGAACCCTCAATCTCTCGCTAAATTTCCTCCAAGACTCGCTTCCTGTTTCACTGTTTCATTTGCCGAATTTAGAGGCCCTGGACTTGAGCTCTAACAAGTTTTCAGGCCCGATTCCAGTAAGCATTGATTTACCTTCAATCCAGTCCATCGACTTATCTCAGAACGGCTTGAAAGGTTCTATTCCTTCTGGCATCTGCCATAATTCAACGCGAATTCAGGTTCTGAATCTAGCTGTAAACGAGTTCTCTGGTAATCTTCCACCGGGTCTGGGGAATTGTAGCTCATTGGTGAACCTCTATCTCGGCACGAATTACCTCACTGGTGGTTTGTCTGATGATATATATGGACTAAAGAGATTGAAGCGGTTGGGTGTTCAAGACAACAAGCTTTCTGGTCCGCTAGGCAGGGGAATCGGTAACCTTACTAACCTTGTTCATTTGGATATATCCTCTAATGGCTTTACTGGAAGTATCCCAGATGATTTCTATGACCACATAAAGTTACAGGATTTTGTCGCTCGTTCAAACTATTTCACTGGTAAGATACCACCGTCCTTGTCCGGTTCATCCAGTCTCACTTTGCTTAATTTGAGGAACAATTCCTTGGAGGGTCCAATTAATCTTAATTGTTCAGAAATGGTTAGTTTGGCCTCTCTTGATTTAGGTTCTAATCGGTTCACTGGGCCTGTCCCTGCTAATCTTCCCTCTTGTCTAAATTTGAGCAACATAAATCTTGCGCGGAACAACTTCAGTGGCAAAATCCCAGAAAGTTTCAAGACATTTCAGAGTCTCTCTTACCTCTCACTCTCCAATTCCAGTCTCTCAAATCTTTCGTCTGCCCTTTCAATTCTACAGCAATGCAGGAAACTAACCACTTTGGTCCTGACCCTGAACTTCCATGATGAGGAATTGCCGGCTGATCCTAATCTGCTATTTGAAAACCTTGAAGTTCTCATTATTGCAAATTGTAGACTCACTGGTTCAATTCCACAATGGTTGAGAAGTTGTACCAAATTGCGGTTGTTGGATTTATCATGGAACCAGTTGCGCAGAACAATCCCAGAGTGGCTTGGCAACTTTCAATTTCTCTTTTACTTGGACCTATCAAACAACTCATTTACTGGGGAAATTCCAAAAAACTTAACAAGTTTAGAGAGTCTCATTTACAGGAATATCTCATTGGAGGAACCTTCCCCAGATTTCCCTTTTTTCTTGAAGAGGAATGTGAGTGCAAGAGGATTGCAGTATAATCAAGTTTCGAGCTTACCACCAACACTGGACCTAAGTCACAACAATCTTAGTGGAATACTCTGGCCAGAGTTTGGCAAACTGAAAAGGCTCCATATTTTGGATTTGAAAGTTAACAATTTGTCTGGACAAATTCCAAGCAATTTATCGGGGATGAGAAGCTTAGAGACAATGGATTTGTCTCACAACAATCTTACAGGGATAATCCCACCTGAATTGGAAAAGCTCAGCTTTTTGTCTCGGTTTAATGTTGCGAGTAATCATCTAAGTGGGGAGATCCCTTCAGGAGGCCAGTTTCCAACATTCCCAACTTCAAGCTTTGAAGGCAATGACTTTTGTGGACCCTCACCCTCTTGTCATCCACCAGTAGAGCCAGGAGGACCTCGATCGTCAAAAAAATCAGGAGAAAACAGAGGACCTATCATTGGAATGGCTATTGGGATTGTTTCTGGAGCAATTTTCCTTTTTGTCCTTACGATCATGATTGTGTTGCGGGCAACTAGCCGAAGAGAGATTGATCCTGAGAGAGAGGATGCTGACACAAACGGTAAAGATTTGGAAGACCTTGGGTCAAGATTAGTGGTTTTGTTCCAAAACATGGAGAATAATAAAGAGCTTTCCCTTGATGACCTTCTGAAATCTACCAACAATTTTGACCAAGCAAACATCATTGGCTGTGGGGGATTTGGTCTAGTTTACAGAGCCACCCTCCCTGATGGTCAGAAAGTTGCAATCAAACGTCTCTCCGGTGACTGTGGTCAGATGGAAAGAGAATTTCGTGCTGAAGTCGAAGCCCTCTCAAGAGCTCGGCATCTGAACCTCGTACATCTTCAAGGGTATTGCATGTACAAAAATGACAGGCTCTTAATATATTCTTACATGGAAAACGGTAGCTTGGATTATTGGTTACATGAAAAACTTGACGGCCCATCCTCCCTTGATTGGGATACTAGGCTTCAAATTGGTCAAGGGGTAGCAAGGGGGCTTTCGTATTTGCACCAATCATGCGAGCCCCATATCCTTCACAGAGATATAAAGTCAAGTAACATTCTTTTAGATGGAAACTTTGAAGCGCACTTAGCCGATTTTGGTCTCGCAAGGCTTATACTCCCCTATGACACTCATGTCACCACTGATCTTGTAGGGACACTAGGCTACATTCCTCCTGAATATGGACAAGCATCTGTTGCAACTTACAAGGGAGATGTGTATAGTTTTGGGGTAGTTCTGCTGGAACTTCTGACTGGAAAAAGGCCCATGGACATGTGCAAGCCGAAAGGATCCCAGGATTTAATTTCTTGGGTATTTCAGATGAAGAAAGAGAATCGCCAGAACGAGGTGTTTGATCCGTTCATATATGATAAGCAGCATGATAGGGAGATGTTGTGGGTGCTCGAGATTGCATGCCTTTGCTTAAGCGGAAGCCCTAAGGTGAGACCTTCAACCCAGCAGCTAGTTTTTTGGCTTGACAACATCAATATCAACATCTAGCTTTCTTACATAGCTGAGTGAAAAACTGGTTGTACAGCTGAGATATGCCTCCATGCGCCTTCTAAGTTCCATTGTTACCTCTACAAATTGGTGTTTCTGTACCTTAACGGTGTTCTTTGTAAAGTTCTCAGGAATTATCTGTCTGGGCGAGAGAGGTATCTAACTAAAAGCAACAAAACTAGTAAGCCTGATTACCGAGATTTAGTTTTTCGCTTCCATTTGTAAGAGAACATATAGCCTCTCAAAATGTATAAATAATAAAACTTTTGAAGTTTCACTCTGTTGTAGTAGTGCATAGCTAATATAGAATGACAAGTTTGCATTGTGATCATATCGCGATGTGCAGTACGGATTAAGGTTATCTGAGTTAACGGATTAAGGTTGATATTCCCATACCTATTGGAGTTCAGTATCAGAATTTTAGTTGTTGTGATTCTCCAAGTCCTTTGTTGTACATGACTTTACAGAAAGTGGAGCAGGAAGTCCCCATTTTTTTCCGTTTAAGCAGTTAGCTGGTAATAGAATCTCTCTAATGCAGGAAAAGGCCCAACAATAACACTATAATTCAAGGAGGATAAAAGGGAAAGGCTAAATTGCAGATGGATTTTAGAAAATTGTTGTCCAGTCCTCTTCATTGCAGATACGTGCATTGATTTTATTGCACTTCTTTGTGCTTTTTCTTTTTCATTCAAATGTGTCGGTGATTTTCCAAGGCCTGCTTCTTATTTTTTGGGGTCGACTTTGTGCTCCGCCTTGCCATGCTTGTAGAGCTACAAACGAACAGAATCGCTCGTGAACAATTCAAGTTCGACTCGTATAAATTCGACTTGGATTCGGTTGATTTAATAAATGAGTTGTTCGCGAATAATAATATTAGTTCGAATATTAAACAAACAAAACTCGTATAATCTCGACTCGATTCGGTTTAAGTTCGTGAACAATATTCGTATAAATTCGATTCGACTCGTTTTGAGCTCGTCACAATACTTGTAATATATATATTATATATTCTTTTATTATATATATTTTATGTGTTATATATATTATTTTTGATACTTTATGTAAGTGATATATATTATTACTTTAAGTTTATATATAAATAACATGTTTTATTATTTTACAATAATAATGTATTAAGTTCATAAAAGAATTATTGAGTCAAATATAAAATGTTTATAAAAGTAAGCAACTTTAATTGATTACGACACTTTTTTAACTAATTTTATTTTAATTATTTGGCCATATGTAATATTATAACAAGGACAATTGAATATTTAATATTAAATTAATAACTTATTATGTAATTTTTTAAATAACTTTAATGTACTAGGCATTCTTGATGTCATATGTATTGGAAAGTGACAACGAATTAATGTTACACTGATATTTGATAGACTTATATTATAGTATGTGTATATGGCTCATATCAAGTGAAATATCCACTTCTCTAGCCATGCGAAAACTTTAAGAAATGAGCTCCATTTTATCCATCAAGCATACGGGTTTTACATTTGTTTCACCCATTCGATTTTCACTCCAAAGCTTTGCAAGAAAGCTTGAATCTTGTTCCAAATGGATTAAGTTTGAAGGTAATAGAGTATAAATTTTATTTCCTTTCTCTCTTGCTTATGGGTTTCGGTTTCTAGTCATTTTCTCATTTGTGTATTTTGGTTATAGCTTAATCAAAGTAGTGGGCTGTTGTGTTCCACCCATTTTCGATTTCAACTCTCTATTGTGCCATCCATCTCTTTTTTTGAAAGCATTGAAGTTTGAGGTAAGAACCCTAAAATTTTCTTTTAGGTTTGGGTTGGCTTTTGGAAGTAAAAATAAGCGTTTTGACTTGAGTTTAAGTGTTTGACAATTATTATAGGCTCTTACAATTAGTAAAAATACAAGAAAGTATGAGCCACTCTTACCGTGTCCTTCTACCTTCTCGCTTTCGCTTCATTTATTTTGTTGGGCGTTCTCTTACCGTGAATTTCCAGTTATATTTTTGCTTCATTAATTCTTCTGTTAGATTTTTTATACGCATTTCCTTTAAATATTCAGTTCTTCTCTTTTGAATAATTTATAGAGGTGCTCTATTTCATGATGTAATACAGTAATAGTAATATCATTTTTCATTACCATCTAGAACTCGTTTAACTTATTGAGAATTTGTTTTAACTAATTTTTCTTTTTCATTTTTTAGAAAGAAAAACCAACTTATGAAAAGATTTTACTGCCTTGACAGGAATCAAGTGGCAAGTTATATATTTTTTTCTTTTGGTATAATGCTATTTATTTTTGAATTGTTATTTTGTTATATCATGTTGCTAATTATATAGTGTGTGTTTTGCATTATAGGTTGATGGTGATTGACATCTAGTTGGTTTTTAATCTTCTTTTTTTTTTTGTGTGAATTGATCTACTAGAAATACTACAAAAAACAATGATAGGACATGTTGTTTAAGATAAAAGTTGTAATTATTCTTATAGACTAAGCTTATTGACTCATTAGAGGTTGGAGGCTTGGAGTTGTCCAGCTAGAAAAGGTTGGAAATTTGGGATTTTTTTTAAGCTTGGATCTAGGTAATTTCATTACTTGAATATCTGACTTGAATTGCAGCCCTAGTTTTTTGTAAAAATATAATTGTGCTGAATGGATAAATATAAATTATTATAAGGAGATTTTTTGCAGTGTTTCTTTTTGTACCTGGTGCTCAAAGAAATGGTATTTACTATTTATTATTTACTTATGTTGTTTATATTCTGTGGAGGTCATTTGGATTATATATAATCATCAATGGTAAGTGGAGAAGAATACATGTTATTTGAAGTTTGATAGATATTTGTAAATAAGGGTAAGTGAGCTTGTTTTTGGATATTTTGTCTAATTTTTAGTTAGATTTTTGAATGTGCACCATGGAGGCTTTGATGTTGTTCTATCAATCTACCATTGCCTTTTGTGATAATTTTTGGCTTATTATTATTGAAAAGGTCTGAAGCTACTAAGCACTAAGTCATTAAATTGTGATATATTTGTAATGAGCTATATTTGTAAATTTGAATTGGGATATATTTGTAATGAGCTCTAAACTTTTGAAGCTACTTAGTTTATTCTTTTTGTAAGTTTGCTGAAAATTGTAATTGTAATTAGTGATTTACTATTTGAAATTATAATTTTTTATTTTTTATTATTTTTTTAAGTTTGCTAGAAATTGTAATTAGTGATCTATCATTTGAAATTGTAATTTATTGTGATATGATATCTTAGATGTTGGAATTATTATTTTATCTTGACCTATTTGTAATTTGTAAATTAAATTTGTAATTATATTGTGGGAAGTGATGAATCTTTGATTTATGTCTAGAAAGCTTTAAGAGATCAACATATCACAAATCTAGTTAAAATTGATTAAGAGAAATAATCTTATTTATTTATAAAAAAAAATATCATTTATACTTCAGCCAACCAAAATAAAATAAAATTATGGATCAAATTTAGACGAGCTCGTGTCAACTCGAGTATTTTTTATACTCAAGTTCGAGTCGAATTCGATCATAATTTACATTAGACGAGTCGAGCTCGATCAGAAATTTTCAATATTTTTCGATCTCGAGTCGAGTTTGAACAGATGTATATATTAAATGAGCTCTTGACACCTTATTTGAACTCAACTCGATTTGATTTGTTTGCAGCCCTACTTACTTGGTAAGGTTGGCTCTGCTACCATACTTTTTGTGTTTGTTCTGCCTCTCATCATTGCCTCTCTGGTCCTCCCAAGTCATGAAAGTTATGGTAGTAATATCCTTATAATTTAACTACTTGTTTACCACTTTATGTGTATTTGTTTTATTATTATTATTTTTAAATATTTTTTTAACATTACTAATCATCAAGAAAAAATTTAAAATATATATTTTTAAATAATCACTTACTTATTCATTAAGTAAAAGAATTTTTTTTAACAAAATTAAAAAAATAGTAAAAGAGTTGCAAAGAAATTGTAAGGCTATGATCATTTTCCATGAAAGTTTACCCTGCTATCTGGAAAGTCATTCTAAAGTTTGCGTATAATTCTCAGGACAATGGTAGGTGCACTTTAAATATGGACGTTAGTGTAAATGAATTTTTTTCCTTTTAAATATTTTTTAAACATCCTTAATAAATAAATAAATTAAAAATAAAAATGCACTAATAATCAATTCCTTGAATCATAACTATTAATAGAAATAAAAATAAATAAATACATGAATGAGTACATTTGATTGGCACATTTGAGAGTCATATTAGCTTTTTCCAATTCTCAGAGTTCTTTTGAAACCACTTCATTAATGATAATAGTATCATTGGAAGAAAATTTAGATACTATTTTTCATCAACTCATACTTATTAAATAAAAATAGTATGCATTTTTATTTTATTTAAAATTATGGTTTAATTTTATAAAAATTGTATTGATTAAATTACTTATTTTCATTTTTCTTTTTGTTTTATTAGCTTTTATATTTCAGTTTTACAACCAAACAAGTTATAAATATTATTGAATATTAAATGCAGTTCAAAGTACCAGCATTGATAAACTTTTAAATTATTTTATCTATTGCATAATATATATATAGCTGAAGGTAATTTAGTTTTGTTGTATAGAATACTTTTATTTAATAATTTTAGTTATTCATGTTGCGCATCACGCAGCTTTGCGACTAGGACTGTGGGACTTTATTTCTATGAAATAACATCATCAAGTTCAACTATCACGTTATATTCTTAAATAAAAATTAGTGTTATAAAACCACATCATCCTATCTTCATCTGTGTTATCATTCAAGAAAGTTACATAATCTAATGTCATTAAGTTAAACTTATGAAAAAGATCAATTACTTTTCAGGTCTCTAGCATCACTGGCGGAGTTACATAATCTAGCATCTCTAGCATCGTGCATGTGGTTTAAAAAGTTTCTATTTGATTTCGGAGTTTAGCATCACTGGCGGAAGTTGGAATAACAATTTTTTTTTTTAACTTTTTTTTTTACGGTGTAACAGATTTAATAATTTATTATATATGAAAAATTCTTTTTGCAGCCCTGAAGTGGGAGACTGCATTGCATGCACTACAAGAATTATGACCTTCACCAGCGCTTTTATATCTGTCATTAATGATTTAGCCGCTATAAGGGCAGTAAGTCCGACGATCACGCATTAGCTGCAAAAGAATTTGCTTTTAGGCCCTGAATGAAATGAGATGAGTTGAGATAAGTTTGGTTTATTTTTTAATATTATTATTATTTTAGAATTTGAAAAATGTGTGTTGGAATTTGAAAATGTGTATTGGGATTTGAAAAAAGTGTATTGGGATTTGAAAAAGGTGTATAGGAATTTATATTTTGTATAAAAAATTATAAAAATATAATGATGAAATAGAAGTGAGTTGAGATGAGCTCAACCCACTTCCGAATCCAAACAGCCCTATATAATCAATTGTTGAACGCGGTTACAAGACAAATATGGATTTCTACAGTTGGCCATTTTGTTATGGTGATATTCAGTGCTGTAAAAAGTTTTAAATGCCTTAAAATCCCCATTTCGAACCCATATCCTCTCTCTCCTCTTCACACGCTGACTGCAAAAATCCCCCTGCTCACCTTTCCTCATCGCCGACTGCTAGCTAGCTGCTACGCTCTCGTCGCCTCGCTTCCAAGGTGAGGCTCTCACTCCACCGTCTCTCACTCCGTCATCTCTAAGTTTTTGGTTCTCAATTTGTTTCTATCTCTCACTCTCTCTCTCGATCGAAGCTATAGAACTCACTCAATCCCTCTCTCTTGGTCTTCATCTCTGTAGCTTCTCTCTTTTGCAGGAACATCATCGCGTTACAGCTTGTTAGAGATCTTTGAGCTTGATGATCTATGGAGGTAAGTTTGGATTTTTAGGGTTTCGGTGGTAAGGGGCTCGAAGTGGTTTGTGTTCGAACACCATCACTCTCTCCGTTCATCTCTCGTTCCCTCTATCTGTTTCTCTCTCTCTCTCTCTTTCTCTAGTTTTTTTCGGTTTTTTTTTTCATTTTCTCAAGGAATAGGTCATCCGATTCCTTTCTCTCCTTTCAGTTTTTTTCTTTATTTACTTTATCCTCGAATTCCATGTTGCATTTGTCGAGTTTACGATAATTGTTGGTTTGGATTCTAGATTTTGATGGCAGAAATTCTTAGATAGTTTATCTTCAGAATTTATTATTTATTATCATACATGTTGGCAGTGCTAGCGTGGAAATTGATTCTTCTTCTGGACGAGAGGGAGATGGACAATAAAATTGGTTAATATATATTTGATGTTTGCATTTATTTGGTGGAAACGTTAGTTGTAGCTTTTGCGTTTTGTCATTGCTTGCCCTTTGTCACTGCTAATAGGGTATTTTCCATTTATCTTATGACTGCTAAATATGGACAATAATTAATCCAGGTTATGTTTTTGGCAAAGCTGGAGTTTGGAAATTTAGATTAGGCTTCATATGAACTTTTATTTTCAGTTATCCCAATGTTACATTAATCCCTGTGTTAGTTTTAGTATTTTAACTTTTGTCCAACTATGATATGTTTTAGCCTATTGGTCTTCTGGTCGGTACTTTCCAAATAAAATATAATTATGCAGGGGTCTAGCCTTTTAATTGCTTCTTCGTTGATAGTCTTAGAAAGTTAGTTATCTATTGATCTTGAAGTGTTTTTTTCCTCTTAATGCATTTTCTATTTTATCAAATAAAGTAAATAGGCGAAGCGAATTATGCATAGAGTAAGTTATTATTTTGAGTTCGTATTTTTTAATATCCATGTTTCAAATGTTTTGATCTTATGATATAATGCTGATATAATCCAATTAGAACCTCTTGATTATAGCCTCTTACAAGCATGCTTTTAGTTGATATTGTTATCACTTGGTAAATAAAAGGACTCTGTTATGTTATAAAATAAACTAATTGGTATTGTTTTAGTGGTTGTGAACTGTTATATTCTTTTGTAGGTATACTGTAAATTTGACAATGTTCTTTCTTGACAAATAATTGCCAGGTAAACTTTAGCATAACATCCTCTTTTTAACTTATTTGCACATTAGATTCTGGTGGAATTCAAACTTCTTGCAGTTAATAGCATCAATATCTATTCTTTATGCACTATACATCCACCAAGATTATCCAAAATTCCTATCACTTGTCAACATTGAACCGAAGTTTAAAATCATATACTTTAACTTGCACTAAGAATGCCTAATCACCATTTGTGGTGACTCTATTTTCTCCATTTCAGAATTTCTGAATCGTTCGAACAAGTATTTTTTCAAGTAGTTTTTTGCACGTGTTAATAATTCAGATTTACCAAGTATTTTTCCTTCGACATTGTAACTTTAATAGCTCTAAGTATAATTGAGGATTTGCTTTTAATCGACTTGTTTCTTGTTTATATTGTAGGAACACCTTAAACAAAGTGATCTCTCCTTTGTATTCTGGTTACAAGTGTGCTACTGATGTTATTATATCTTGTTGCGTTTAGTTGTTTGTATTAGTGTCAATTTAGATTTTTCCGTTCTTTTAGGCATTGATGAAGAGGCTCGTAGTTTCTGGGTTTTATCATTTTAATAACATTTACCATGTTTGTTATATCTATCTTGTTTCTCTATTGTTGAGTTGATTTCTTAGTGTATTTTAGTTGATCGTTACCTTATGTCTTTGATTCTAAAGTGTGGGCAATTCAAAAATGGATTGCATGGAAGGGGATGGGTAGTATTAATTGTGTTGCTAATGAGGTTGATGAATATTGAATACCAGATGTATGATTAATGGTCTATGTTCGAATTCCTCATACTTATAGTTATGAATGAAGTGCATTTTTTGGGATGTTTGCTTTGGCAGATAGAAAAGAAGACAAGGCAATGTTTCCTTCTATTTCTAAGTAAATTCCTATCATATTCACATTCTTAACCCACGATCTTCATATATCTTTCATGTAGAAAACTCAATGGCCTTCATTGGACAGCAAGTACCCTTTAGTCATGTTCATGAATTCCTTTAAAATGCTTATATATTCTTCAAATGGTTGCATCAATGTTAACAATTGTACCAAACACATTGACAGGAGGAGCTGCTAATGATGGTGTAGTCTAGAAATCTCACTCTTTCTTTTTCACCCGAAAGCTCAATTGAGGAGAGAACTGAAAAGAGAAAGTACTACAGCGGTGTCATGTTTTCAAAGATTAGTCTTGTTTTCAAAGATTATTCATGTGACCAAAATTTTCTATTTTGTTGGAGTTGTATTGGCATAATAACAGCTTTGTTTCGTTGATTTGCAATATGAAAGAAGTAGTTTGTAGCTGAATATGGTATTTTTAAAACTTTAACACTATTAGCGGCGAACCAGACTCGCATGAAAAAAGCTATTATGCAAACTAACAGACTATCTGCGACGAATTTTTGGCCATTTCCTGCGGCAACAATTTCCCGCAAATAATAAATAATGCCGGCGTATTGAACTAGTGCACGCGATAGACGAGCAGCGTGGCATTTCTATAAGCGAGATTCCGCTGCTACAGTAGTCATCGAGGATGTATTATTCTGGCATAAATGCATGCTTTTAGCTACTAATAGGAGTGCCGGTAAAACTCCATATTGTTGTAATGGCAATCCTATTAATAAATGAGGGTAAAAGGAAAAAATGATTATTTTAAAATGGATATTGTTATAATTTCGCAACTTTTCTACAATAGGCTTGCATTGCAATCCTCAAATGAGGACTATATATATAGCATTGTTCGTTCTACTACAAAGATTTAAGGTTTTAAATATACAACTTAATATATATTTTAGATTTATGACAAAATGTTTTATGAAATAATATTTATCCATTATTATTTTTGCAATGAAATAACTTAGAATTTATTTACTTCATAAAAACTATCAAATGATATTTTAGAATATCATATTTAATTTTAGTATGTCTCGATCGCTTATACTTTACTACCAAGGGTGAGCTACCAAGGGCGGTCTTTCCCCTGCATATACTTCATATTTCATTTTAAAATGGTGAGCAACACGAGCCTTCACACAAAGTGGCGGTCTTTCACTTGTGTTTCGACTCATTTTTCAGTTGTTACTTTTCTATGTTTATGTTTTACCTACCAAGGATCAAGATAAAATGGTCATGAAAGTATACTTCAACCAGTCCAGCCCAATAAAATGCAGCAACATAATATCACTATGACTTTTAACTGTAGAAATCGCTTCCAGCGGCTTTCCTTTGTGAGAAATGGGTAGGAGACAAATTTCAGACTCTAGATTCCTCTTGTTTTATTATTTCACATGTATGTTGTATTTGTTGGTCTTAGGATGATTGTTGCAAGCTCCCACTCTATTAAATCTTGTATCTTGTAATTCTTTAATTTATCTATGATTTGCTTGTTTGTTTAAAAGAAAAAAGCACATGACAAATGTAATAGCCCTAAAAATCTTCATCTTAATTTAATTAGTTAATTAAATGCTAATACACAATATTAGTGATAATTTGTAAAAGAATAAAATAGGCTTTAAAGAGGTGGGCTTAGGAATGAGACTTTTGAGGAATGGATCAAGTAAATGGGCCAAGAGAGCAATAGTGAGCCCAAAAGCCCATAGAATGAGCCCATGGCCCATCAAGCCCATAGTAGAGACACATGTCAATTGAAGAAAAATCCTAGAAAATTATCCAAATACTTGTAGGAAAATCCTATTTGGTGGAGGTTGACTAGTAGGTGGATACATGCCATGTAGGATTGAGTGTAGGATCTAATGGAATGATTTTCCTACCATGGAATCTTGGAGGTACAAGACACCATTCCTTGACTTGCCAATTGAGATCATGGTGTGTAGGGAAGTGACAAATGGCATGAAGAGAGGCATGGAAGCAAGGAGCAAGGTGGTTTCGGTAGAAGGCAACCCGTGGGGTATATTTGGAGAATCTCATGGGGTATGGCCACCAACAAGTGATAGGACAAAAGGGGAAGAGTGTGTAAGTGAATAAGGTACATGTGTAAGAGAGTATGGTGATGTGAAGAGAGGTATGGTGTAGGTGTAGATGATGGAAATGACAAAAACTAGGAAAATGGACAAAGTGGGTTTCGGTGGAGCTTGGCTTGGCCGGATCATGCTTTGCTCAAATTCCAAAAAGCATGGCTTGGAGATCACTTGGATGGACACATGAGAGGATGGGGGAATGATAATTGAGTGAAAAGCAAGAAAATGGGTGCTAGACACTCCAAGAAGTCGCCGGCCATAGCTAGTGAGAGGGAGAAAGGAAAATCCACCAAGGCATGGCCAAGATTTGATCTTGGAATGGCCTAGAGTTGTCAATCACTCAATCTATCATTGGCCATACCTAAGTATGGTAAAAAGTGTACCAAAGACCCTAGGAAAGAGAGTTGGCCGTGTGACCCCATATGCAATTCCCTTAGCTCATTTCACTTGGACACATGCAAACACTCTCCTATCTCACCTCTCGGCCAAACTCACTCAAGCCACTTCTACTTTTGCTTCTTCTCCTTTCACCACATAATTTGAAGAATCCTATAGTAGTGAAGCCAAAAATCAAGAGTGTTGAGGTGATCAATTCTTTGGAGAAGGTTAGTGACTACATTTATGCAAGCTTAGGAAGAACACACACACACATGTGACACTTTGTTTTGGTTAGAAGGAAATAGGGTTTCCTTTAAGTTTTATGTTTATGGCTAGCCTAATAAGAGATTTCATATGTGTATTTTAAGATTTTAAGCTAAAGTCTAATAGGAGTGTTGTAAGTATACTTTCACATTTTCCTTAACAATTCTTGTATATAGGGAGGTGATCATGCTTGTTGGATTAATGGTTGTAATTGCCATGTTTGGATTGAATTGATTTTACTTGCCTTTGATATGAATATTCTTGTGTAAACTTCTATGATGAAATAAGCTTAGAATGTGAGTAGAGATGATGGATCAAGTATTAGTTGCAAAAAGAAGAAAAAGCATGATTATTATGTGAAATGATGAAGTTGATGCATGATGGATCTTAGTGTTAAGTATTAAATTTGATGTTGCTAAGATAAAGCTTATTTGAGGAAATTAGTAATGAAATTGATTTATTCGAGGAAAATATTATCTTGAGGAAATGAAAATGGACATGGGAATAAAATACATGATTAGTATGAATTGAATTAGTGTATACTTGTATATGGAAAGAAGTAACCACTTGTGCATGATGACTAGAATGTTTACTTGGAATTTTATGATATTTAAGGTTGAGATTAGAAGATTTAATTATATTGCTTGGTGGTGGAATTATTTAGTTGAGCTTATAGAAGAAACTTGTAGGAAAGGAAATTTTGAATATATTAGTGGAAGGAATTTCCCAAGCTAGAAAGGTGAAGGAAGGAAGTTAGAAATAATTAAGTTTGGAGGTGAAAATGCCTACTTGGGGAAACATTAAGGTTTCGGTTACCCTTGCTAAGGAGGGTACATGTTATAATTTAACACTTTTAAATTATTGGAGGATAATTGGAGTCAAATGATGAAGGAAAGTCCTAGAATTCCCTAGGAGGGTTCGGCCATGATGTGTTGGAGATGGGCCAAGTACCCCACTTCAATCTTAGGCCCAATTTTGGGTATAGAACATGATGACTAAGTAGGAAGTTGTGAAGTTATCCCAATGAGGGAGAAAAGAAAATGAAACGTGAATGTACTCGAGCTTGTCTCGGGTTTTGCATGAAAATAAGTAAGCATGCATGTCCCATGCATAAGTCATGAAAAGTACGTTTTTAAAGTCCAAGATGTTTTAAAGAAAAAGAAAAGAAAAGAAGAGATTGAATTTTTGAAAGAAAAGAAAAGAAGTAAAGTTTTATAAGAACCCCAAAGGCTGGGACGGGGAAGTGCCCCAGTGGAACTCCTTGTCCACTCAGGAGTGTTTAAAGTCGAGTGGAAGCCCCTAGGTCGACGAAGAACAGTCGGCGGACCGTGTATGACACCAAAAGGTGTCCGGAGCGCTGTAGCACCTAACGCTGGTGGGTGCCAAGGACGGATAAGGTGTAAGGACCTGCCGTTTCAAAGTTATAAGACGCACTCACATTAAGGTGATGCGGTAACCAGCAGGGAACACGCGGTGCTTAGGGGAACCGTGTTGTGTCTCATACATGTTAAGTGAAAAGTCATGACAAGATGGGCTTTCGAGTCATAAGAAAGATCTGTTTAAGATAAGTGGCGCCTAAGAAAGAATAAAAGATACGAAATGTTTTAAAGAAATGATTTGAAAAGCAATGATATGAAAAGAAGTCTGAAAGGAGAAATCCGTATGAAAGTTTTATGAAAAGAAGTCTGAAAGAAGCAAGTCTGTTTAAAAGTTTTCATGAGCATGTGCATGAGTCAGTCATTCATTGCGTGTGCATTAGTTAAGAATGTTTTGTTCACTTATCTGTATATTGGAAATGTTCTGGTTTAAGTGCTAGTATACTTGCTGAGATTTCTCCCGAAATCTCACCCCTTTTTATTTATCTCTACTATCGCTCCCTTGGGAACGATAGAAGTTATTGCAGGACATGATGGATCCTCGGATTACGACTCTCGAGAAGATGGGTCGGACCCTCATGGGCCCGACTAAGACTGAGACTGCTGGGCCAGTGACCCTAGACCTGTTGGGTCAGTGGGCGGCAGAGTCGCTTCCTATGGCGACGTATTTTTTTGACGACCTCCGCCTTACGGGGTGCTGTTTGGTGCTAGGAGTTGACGGGCTCCTCCATATGGGACGCCTGTTTACGTCATCCTCTGGGATGATGTGTGACGTAGGCCCAGGACTGAGTCTGGACAGCCTTCGTTATGGCCCGGACTTTAAGAAGATAAAAGAAGAACCCGCCTATTAGTATGGTTGGCGGAGGGAGGAGTGGATTGGCAGCATCTTTATTGTGTATTCACCGATGTATTTTGAGGAAAAATCTTCCCGTTGTTTTGGGAAGTACTTTTGTATAAAACTGTTTACATTGGTGACCTTAACTTGATATATATATGCATATGATGTTTAATTTGGGTTTTATTTCGTTAACCATGTGATGTGCGACAAGCGTAACGTTTTGTCGTTTGTTTATGGCTTGACCCTTTTTCCGCTGCAAGTAAAAAAAAAAATATATATATATTTACTATAACTTAAAACAAGGCTCTCACACGTAAAGATGAGGGATGACTTCCTTGTGATGTTCGTCCCCGACGTCGCAATTTGCGTACGAACCCAAGTGCAAGCTGGGGCGCCGACAGCGGTGGTATCAGAGCAGTTAAGTCTCTGGGTAAGAAACCACAAGTCCTAGGAGAAAGAATCACATGGTATAGGTTATGATCCTTTAGACTTAGGTCTGAATCTTTAGATAATGAATTGGAGATAGTAGTGGTATACAAGTATGATGTGATGAGTTACAAGAATCGGAGCACAGGAGTTAAGGTAACTCATACGAGGATTATGTGCTTTTCAGGGAAGAATGGCAGGAGGGCGACGACGTGCCCCTACTCCAAGACCTGAAGCATTACCGAGAGTTAATGTTTCGAGTCCAGTGCCGACCGTAGAAAATGCGCCACTAATTTCGCCACCTCAGACCGGAGGAAGGGAGACCCCGAATACCCCGTTGGATGGTGGACAAGCGATAGCGGAAGCTATTCGCCAGATGACGGAATTAGTGAAGCATCAAATGGAGCAGAGCCGATGTCACCCAAACGTCAGTGGAGGGACGACAGGGTGCTCATATGAAAAATTTCTGGTGTATCGGTACCCGAATTTTATGGGGACTGAAGGAGCTATGAAAGCCGATCGATGGATTATGGACCTAGAACGCACCTTCGAGATCAGTGGGTGCACTGAAACACAAAAAGTGCAATATGCTGGTCACCTATTACAAGGGGAGGCCGGACTATGGTGGGACACAAAGAGAAGGTTACTGAGACAAGAACTGGGAGAGGATGTAGTTCTCACCTGGGATAGGTTTAAGACCGAGTTCGATAATCGATTCTTTCCGGAATCGATTAAACAGCAGAAGGCGATAGAGTTCGCCACGCTAGTGCAAGGGAGCATGACGGTGGACCAGTACGCCGCTAAATTTATGGAGCTGACACGATTCGCCCCGCATTTGGTGATAACAGAAAAGATGCGAGCGAAGAAATTTCAGGATGGATTGCAGCCAAGGATTCGCAATCAAGTGGCTTGTTTGCGAATCGAAAATTTTCAAGAGTTGGTAAATGTGACGGCCATTGCTGAAGCCGAGCAGAGAAGTCTGATCAATCAAGCTCAGACTTACAAGAAAAGAAATTTTCCGTATTCTTCGGGAAAAGATATGGATAAAAGGAGAAGTACTCGTCCCATGGATAAGGGGAAGGGTAAAGTAGGCGGACCAAAAGGAACGATCTCATTTCCACCATGCAGGACGTGCGGACGCCCGCATAAGGGAGAATGCTGCGCTGCAACAAGAGCTTGCTTTAGGTGTGGTCAAGTGGGCCACCTAATCCGTGATTGCCCACAGACAGCCCCTGGCGGAACGACATCACCTGGAGGAAAGGCAAAGGCCCCTGTGAAGTCCAAGGTGTACGCTATTACTCCGGGAGAAGTAGATGTGGATGACGAGGAGGCTATTAACGCCGGCATTATTACTGGTAACGATCTTAATTTTTATCTAGAATTAAAGCATAGATAACTTTCTTAAAATAACCATGAGAAAGTTTTATTATATAGGTGAAATTATATTGATGCGTAATGTGGTATATGCTTTGTTTGATTTCGGTGCGACGAGATCTTTTATTTCTTATGATTGCGTGTGGAGGTGTAAGTTAGAGGTAGAGCCTTTAACTCGGAAAGTGTTGGTGACGCTCCCTGATGGGAAGACATTTGGATGTCAGCGAATAGTGAGGAACTGCCCGTTAGAAATAGCTGGCGTAAGGTTTAACGCTAATCTGATAGTTTTCCATTTGTTAGGATTTGACGTGATATTAGGCATGGATTGGCTATCCAAATATTACGCCAAAATTGACTGTCGCAAGAAGGAGATTACATTCGAACTGCCCGAAGAAAAGAAGTTGCGCTACGAAGGGGAAATAGTTCACTATGTTTCTTCTATAGTGACAACGAAAAGAATGACGAAAAGTTTAAGAGGAGGAGCTGAAGGATTTTTGATAATGACCCTGAAAGCAGGCGGAGATACTAAGAATATTGAAGAAATTCTGGTAGTAAAGGACTTCCCCCAAGTGTTCTCAGATGATCTGCCAGGATTACCCCCGGAACGTGAGACTGAGTTCACAATTGAACTTGAACCTGCGACGACTCCAGTTCACAAGGCGCCTTATCGGATGGCTCCAACGGAATTGAAAGAATTGAAGACTCAAATTGAGGAATTGTTGGAAAAGGGATTTATACGGCCTAGTTCATCGCCGTGGGGAGCCCCAGTCCTGTTTGTGAAGAAGAAAGATGGAACAATGCGGATGTGCATCGATTACCGAGGACTCAATAAGGTCACTATTAAGAATAAGTATCCGCTACCCCGGATAGACGATTTGCTGGACCAACTGCAAGGAGCCACAGTATTATCTAAGATAGATCTTAGATCAGGGTACCATCAGCTTAGGATTAAGGAGCAAGATGTACCCAAGACTGCTTTCCGAACTCGCTATGGACATTTCGAGTTCTTAGTCATGCCTTTTGGACTGACAAATGCCCCAGCAGCCTTTATGGATCTGATGAATAGGATTTTTCGATCTACCTAGACAGTTTCGTCGTGGTATTCATCGACGATATTTTGGTATACTCTTGGAATGATGAGGAACACAAGGAGCATTTAGAGACAGTGCTAAAAATTTTACAAAAACATCAGTTGTATGGCAAACTTAGTAAGTGTGAGTTTTGGCTCCACGAAGTTAAATTTTTGGGCCATGTAATTTCAAGCAACGGAGTTTCCGTGGACCCAGCAAAAATTGAGGCGGTAACCGAATGGCCTCAACCGACGTCCGTTCATGAGATACGCAGTTTTCTTGGCTTAGCAGGATACTATAAAAGATTCGTTGAAGGGTTTTCTAAGTTATCTGGTCCTCTAACGGCTTTGACCAAGAAGAATGCTAAATACGTCTGGAATGATCGGTGTGAACAGAGTTTTCAAGAGCTTAAGAGGAGATTGACTTCGGCACCAGTGTTGGCCTTACCAGAGCCCCACAAACCGTATGTAGTATATATAGCGATGCCTTAAAGTTGGGTTTGGGATGTGTACTAATGCAGGAAGGACGAGTAGTCGCCTACGCGTCCCGACAGCTTAAAGATCATGAGCGAAATTACCCCACCCACGACCTGGAATTGGCAGCAGTAGTGTTTGCGTTGAAAATTTGGAGGCACTACTTGTATGGGGAAGAATGTGCGATATACACTGACCATAAGAGTTTAAAGTATCTGTTTAGTCAGAAGAATCTAAATATGAGACAGAGAAGGTGGATCGAGACTATAAACGATTTCCGGTATGAGATCAAGTACCACCCGGGAAAAGCTAACGTGGTGGCAGATGCTTTAAGCCGAAAATCTCAAGTGGAGGAACCACCAGTGCTGGCAGTCATGCAAAGTATGTTGGTCAAGAATCAGCCTAGAGAAGCGATGTTAGCAACAGTTCAAGAGATTGTTTCCCTAACCGAAGATGAAATCCGGGAAGGACAACGGCAAGATACCAAACTGGAAAAGATCCGAACAAATTTACTCGAAGGAAAAGGATCGCCCCATTTTACCATGTCTGATGATGGAACGTTATACTTTGGAAAGAGAACAGTGATACCGGACAACTCAGAATTAAAGGAAAAGCTTATGAGGGAGGCACACTGCACCCCTTATACAGCCCATCCCGGAAGTACCAAAATGTATCGAGATCTAAAGGAGAGATTTTGGTGGGAAGATATAAAGAAAGATGTAGCTGCTTTTGTGGCAAAATGCTCTGTATGTCAAATGGTTAAAGCAGAGCATCAACGTCCTGCAGGATTGTTGCAACCTCTTCCGATTCCGGAATGGAAATGGGAAGATATTTATATGGACTTTGTAATAGGATTCCCAAGAACCTCGGCGGGAAAGAATACAATTTGGGTGATAGTGGATAGATTAACAAAGAGTGCCCACTTCCTACCGATTGCAAATACTGATTCGATGGAGAAATTGTCTCGAATTTATGTGAAAGAAATAGTTCGTCTGCATGGAGTGCCAAAAACGATTGTCTCAGATAGGGATCCGAGATTTACCTCTCACTTTTGGCAAAGTCTACAGAAGAGGATGGGATCCAACTTGAAGTTTAGCAGCGCCTATCATCCGCAAACTGATGGTCAGACAGAACGGACTATTCAGACTTTAGAAGACATGTTACGGGCGTGTGTGCTAGACTCTAGTGGCGATTGGGAGAGTCTTTTGCCTTTAATTGAATTCGCCTACAACAACAGCTTTCAAGCTACTATCCAGATGGCACCGTACGAAGCTTTATATGGAAGAAAGTGCAAATCTCCTTTATATTGGGATGAAGTCGGTGAAAGCAAAGTGTTAGGGCCTGAGTATTTGCAAGAGGTTAAGACTCAAGTAGAGCTGATACGAGAAAGAATGAAAACTGCCCAAAGCAGGCAAAAGAGCTACGCAGATCAAAGGAGAAGACCCTTAGAATTTGTAGTTGGCGATTGGGTGTATGTTAAGATTTCGCCAATGAAGGGAGTGGCCCGCTTTGGCAAGAAAGGAAAATTAAGTCCCCGATACATCGGATCGTATGAAATTCTGGAAAAAGTCGGACCGGTAGCTTATCGTTTGAATCTGCCAGTGAACCTACAAGGAGTCCACAATGTGTTTCATGTGTCGTCTTTAAAGAGGAGTTTCGGCGACAAACCAGCGACGGTAATGGATCCGAGTACCATTGAACTACGCCCTAATCTAACTTACGAAGAGTGGCCGACACAAATTACCGATCGCAAGGAACAAGAACTGAGAAATCGAAAAATCTCCCTAGTAAAAGTGTTATGGAATAACCCGGCATTTCAGGAAGCAACTTGGGAACGCGAAGATGCTATGAGGGCTAACTACCCTCATTTGTTTGAAAATTTCTAGTGTATTTAATTTTCGTTTGACTGGATTTTGTCGTGAATGAATGAATGCTTTGTTTGAATGTACGAACAATTGATTGGTGTTTTGAATGTTATATTCCTTGAATTATATCACCAAACTATAAGTAATTTCTTAATAAAAATTTAACCAGGTTATGGCCCGAAATAGAAGAACCCCGCGCAAGTCAGTAGCCACTATAGCCCAATTAAGAGAGAGGAGAGAAATCAGACAAGGAATCTTGCGTAGAAGGCGTGAAAGAAAGAGAGTACAGAGGCTTAGGCACCTGGAGCGATGTGAGAGACACCGTACCCATCGGATGGACATAGGGCCTAGAGGAAACCTCGTATTCCGTAGAGCTGCACCGAACGAAGAACGACAACCCCCTAACCCGTGGATAAAGGGAGAGAGAGAACAATTGCGTAGAATAGTACGGGGAGAAGCGAGTGAACCAAACATGGAACCCCTGGAAAATTCTGATACCTCTAACGATCGCATAAGACAAAGAATAGAAGGAATACCACGAGTAGAGACAGAAGAAGAAATAATGCATAGATTGAATGAATTAAGGACGAATATATATTACGACTCGGACGTGGATGCTATATTTTATTTTTCTCAAGACTCTGTGACCGAGGAAGAAGGAGTACCCACTTATTCATCATCAGAAGAGTCCATTACTAATATTCCTCGAGGTATGATATAATTTATTATTATTCTCCATGTCATCGCATGCATTGATTTCGAGGACGAAATCTTTTATTAGTGGGGGAGGATGTAATAGCCCTAAAAATCTTCATCTTAATTTAATTAGTTAATTAAATGCTAATACACAAGATTAGTGATAATTTGTAAAAGAATAAAATAGGCTTTAAAGAGGTGGGCTTAGGAATGAGTCTTTTGAGGAATGGATCAAGTAAATGGGCCAAGAGAGCAATAGTGAGCCCAAAAGCCCATAGAATGAGCCCATGGCCCATCAAGCCCATAGTAGAGACACATGTCAATTGAAGAAAAATCCTAGAAAATTATCCAAATACTTGTAGGAAAATCCTATTTGGTAGAGGTTGACTAGTAGGTGGATACATGCCATGTAGGATTGAGTGTAGGATCTAATGGAATGATTTTCCTACCATGGAATCTTGGAGGTACAAGACACCATTCCTTGACTTGCCAATTGAGATCATGGTGTGTAGGGAAGTGACAAATGGCATGAAGAGAGGCATGGAAGCAAGGAGCAAGGTGGTTTCGGTGGAAGGCAACCCGTGGGGTATATTTGGAGAATCTCATGGGGTATGGCCACCAACAAGTGATAGGACAAAAGGGGAAGAGTGTGTAAGTGAATAAGGTACATGTGTAAGAGAGTATGGTGATGTGAAGAGAGGTATGGTGTAGGTGTAGATGATGGAAATGACAAAAACTAGGAAAATGGACAAAGTGGGTTTCGGTGGAGCTTGGCTTGGCCGGATCATGCTTTGCTCAAATTCCAAAAAGCATGGCTTGGAGATCACTTGGATGGACACATGAGAGGATGGGGGAATGATGATTGAGTGAAAAGCAAGAAAATGGGTGCTAGACACTCCAAGAAGTCGCCGGCCATAGCTAGTGAGAGGGAGAAAGGAAAATCCACCAAGGCATGGCCAAGATTTGATCTTGGAATGGCCTAGAGTTGTCAATCACTCAATCTATCATTGGCCATACCTAAGTATGGTAAAAAGTGTACCAAAGACCCTAGGAAAGAGAGTTGGCCGTGTGACCCCATATGCAATTCCCTTAGCTCATTTCACTTGGACACATGCAAACACTCTCCTATCTCACCTCTCGGCCAAACTCACTCAAGCCACTTCTACTTTTGCTTCTTCTCCTTTCACCACATAATTTGAAGAATCCTATAGTAGTGAAGCCAAAAATCAAGAGTGTTGAGGTGATCAATTCTTTGGAGAAGGTTAGTGACTACATTTATGCAAGCTTAGGAAGAACACACACACACATGTGACACTTTGTTTTGGTTAGAAGGAAATAAGGTTTCCTTTAAGTTTTATGTTTATGGCTAGCCTAGTAAGAGATTTCATATGTGTATTTTAAGATTTTAAGCTAAAGTCTAATAGGAGTGTTGTAAGTATACTTTCACATTTTCCTTAACAATTCTTGTATATAGGGAGGTGATCATGCTTGTTGGATTAATGGTTGTAATTGCCATGTTTGGATTGAATTGATTTACTTGCCTTTGATATGAATATTCTTGTGTAAACTTCTATGATGAAATAAGCTTAGAATGTGAGTAGAGATGATGGATCAAGTATTAGTTGCAAAAAGAAGAAAAAGCATGATTATTATGTGAAATGATGAAGTTGATGCATGATGGATCTTAGTGTTAAGTATTAAATTTGATGTTGCTAAGATAAAGCTTATTTGAGGAAATTAGTAATGAAATTGATTTATTCGAGGAAAATATTATCTTGAGGAAATGAAAATGGACATGGGAATAAAATACATGATTAGTATGAATTGAATTGGTGTATACTTGTATATGAAAGAAGTAACCACTTGTGCATGATGACTAGAATGTTTACTTGGAATTTTATGATATTTAAGGTTGAGATTAGAAGATTTAATTATATTGCTTGGTGGTGGAATTATTTAGTTGAGCTTATAGAAGAAACTTGTAAGAAAGGAAATTTTGAATATATTAGTGGAAGGAATTTCCCAAGCTAGAAAGGTGAAGGAAGGAAGTTAGAAATAATTAAGTTTGGAGGTGAAAATGCCTACTTGGGGAAACATTAAGGTTTCGGTTACGCTTGCTAAGGTGGGTACATGTTATAATTTAACACTTTTAAATTATTGGAGGATAATTGGAGTCAAATGATGAAGGAAAGCCCTAGGAATTCCCTAGGAGGGTTCGGCCATGATGTGTTGGAGATGGGCCAAGTACCCCACTTCAATCTTAGGCCCAATTTTGGGTATAGAACATGATGACTAAGTAGGAAGAAGTGAAGTTATCCCAATGAGGGAGAAAAGAAAATGAAACGTGAATGTACTCGAGCTTGTCTCGGGTTTTGCATGAAAATAAGTAAGTATGCATGTCCCATGCATAAGTCATGAAAAGTACGTTTTTAAAGTCCAAGATGTTTTAAAGAAAAAGAAAAGAAAAGAAGAGATTGAATTTTTGAAAGAAAAGAAAAGAAGTATAGTTTTATAAGAACCCCAAAGGCTGGGACGGGGAAGTGCCCCAGTGGAACTCCCTGTCCACTCAGGAGTGTTTAAAGTCGAGTGGAAGCCCCTGGGTCGACGAAGAACAATCGGCGGACCGTGTATGGCACCAAAAGGTGTCCGGAGCACGGTAGCACCTAACGCTGGTGGGTGCCAAGGACGGATAAGGTGTAAGGACCTGCCGTGTTGTGTCTCATACATGTTAAGTGAAAAGTCATGACAAGATGGGCTTTCGAGCCATAAGAAAGATTTGTTTAAGATAAGTGGCGCCTAAGAAAGAATAAAAGATACGAAATTTTTTAAAGAAATGATTTGAAAAGCAATGATATGAAAAGAAGTCTGAAAGGAGAAATCCGTATGAAAGTTTTATGAAAAGAAGTCTGAAAGAAGCAAGTCTGTTTAAAAGTTTTCATGAGCATGTGCATGAGTCAGTCATTCATTGCGTGTGCATTAGTTAAGAATGTTTTGTTCACTTATCTGTATATTGGAAATGTTCTGGTTTAAGTGCTAGTATACTTGCTGAGATTTCTCCCGAAATCTCACCCCCTTTTATTTATCTCTACTATCGCTCCCTTGGGAACGATAGAAGTTATTGCTGGACATGATGGATCCCCGGATTACGACTCTCGAGAAGATGGGTTGGATCCTCATGGGCCCGACTAAGACTGAGACTGCTGGGCCAATGACCCTAGACCTGTTGGGTCAGTGGGCGGCAGAGTCGCTTCCTATGGCGACGTATTTTTTTGACGACCTCCGCCCTACGGGGTGCTGTTTTGTGCTAGGAGTTGACGAGCTCCTCCATATGGGACGCCTGTTTACGTCATCCTCTGGGATGATGTGTGACGTAGGCCCAGGACTGAGTCTGGACAGCCTTCGTTATGGCCCGGACTTTAAGAAGATAAAAGAAGAACCCGCCTATTAGTATGGTTGGCGGAGGGAGGAGTGGATTGGCAGCATCTTTATTGTGTATTCACCGATGTATTTTGAGGAAAAATCTTCCCGTTGTTTTGGGAAGTACTTTTGTATAAAACTGTTTACATTGGTGACCTTAACTTGATATATATATGTATATGATGTTTAATTTGGGTTTATTTCGTTAACCATGTGATGTGCGACAAGCGTAACGTTTTGTCGTTTGTTTATTGGCTTGACCCTTTTTCCGTTGCAAGTAAAAAAAAAAAAATATATATATATTTACTATAACTTAAAACAAGGCTCTCACACGTAAAGATGAGGGATGACTTCCTTGTGACGTTCGTCCCCGGCGTCGCAATTTGCGTACGAACCCAAGCGCAAGCTGGGACGCCGACAACAAATGCTCTCTCTCTCTCTCTCTCTCTCTATCTATATATATATATATAGGTTGGACACATACAAACGAGGCATAAGAGACAGCAGTGCAAACCAAATGTATAAATTGGAACCATCATTCAAGTGCAAAAAATATCCTCAGCGTAGTTCGCCATAAATTACCAAGTCCTATTTGTTTTTAATTTTATGTTGATTAGGCTATTGACTTTCGCACGAACATATAATATAAATTAGGATATCTTTAATTAGAAAATAGTTTTAGAACATATTTAGATCCCCTTTGGTTAGTGAGGTGAGATGAATTTATATAAAGATAGAAAGTTGAATAAGAATTTAATATTTCTTAATACTATTATTGTTTTAAAATTTAAAAAATTTGAATTATTTTTTATATTTTGTATAAGAATTTAATAAAACTGTAATCATAAGATAAAATAGGATGAACTGTGATGATTTTTCTATATATAAGCGGAATCTTAGTATATGGACCACGAGTATAAATTTTCTTTAATTTAATAAAAATAAAAATAAATAAAAATAAAGTGTTGTGTATAATATATAATGAGTAGAAGGACTTAAAGCATAGTTCACTTTTACAAGTTTTTTTATTTTATTTTATTTTATCTCATATCATCTAATCCTTATAATTTTTTTAAAATTTTACATAAAATAAAATAAACATATCAAAATTTCAAATACCAAAATAAAAATAATCTTAAATAAATATATTTTAATAATTTTTATTTAACTGTTAATTTTTATTTCAATTCATTTTATCTCGTCTTTAATATGAAAATGAGCTACCCCTTGAAAAGAATATGCGAAAGTTGTCAGCATCAATCAGACTATCAAGTTAAGTAGACTTGTACCTGTGAAATTGTTTGCAAGCCAATATAGTCGACTACCATCAAGTTAAGGACACTTATTTCTCTTTGAAATAGTTTGCAAGCCGCGATAGTCGGCCCCTAGAGGACTATAACATTTATCACAAACCTGCTACCATGTTTTGTTAGAGAAAAATACAATAAAAGGAAGAAATTAGGTGAACTAAAGTTTTCTTTTCTGGAAGCTGCTGATAAGACAAACATAAAACAATGGTTAATCTGATGATAGCAACGTACGCAATATGTTGTTGTCTTGAACAGTAGTGTACCGTAATGTGCCCTTTCTATTTGATCTATATATATATATATATTGTCAATTGTGTTTTAATCGACTATCTAAATGCATTTCCGGATGCTTGGCTTCTCCCATCCTTGTAGGAATTCCTTCATTTAAATTTAAAACACAGTTATAAAATAAAAAGTTATATGAAAGTGCATTATCTATTTGTCTTGTGGATTGTCAAACTAGCCTGCTCTTGAAGGATCTCCTTAAAACCATTTTTGGGCACAGGCTTTTCTTCTCACTCTATATCCTTTGTCTAGGTCAATATGTGAAATAGAAAATCCTGATCTAATTCTTCTACTTTTACGTTGGCATACACTGTAAGAAATTTGATAGAGATGAAGTCTTTTCGGGACAAATTAAATTTTAGACGCTATATTTTGTCTCAATACATAGAAGCGATTTATACGTTCGAACAGATAAATATCTGATCGAACTAGAGTTTTTGAGACAAACTATTGCGTCTAAAAAAAGCGTTTGAATGCTCATTGATGTAATGTGAAAAATGCTATTTAAATGCATCAATTTTTAGGAGTGCTGATCAATATTTGCGTTTTAAAAGAAGCCACACGTCGTTTAAGGCATTAAGAGACTTGACTGGAATTTGCTTTGTGATGAGGGGCATTTTGGTCATAGCAGACACTCTTAGCACTATCCCTAAACACGCACACACGCATTACACTTAGAACTCTCGAGATTTCATCTGATGAAGTGTTGGTGCTCTTAGGTACCGTAGGAAGAATGGCGCACTAGAGGAACTTGAGAGGAATGAGTGAATCGTGCGATGAAGTCGAGTAGGAAACTAATAACGTCTAAAGAATAACGTGATAATTATAGTTTAACTTTGAGGTATTAATTTTACAAGAAGATAAATTAAAAAAATAATAAAATAGTAAAGAAACTAAAAAATATATGTTAAATGATTAATAAGAAAATAAAAATTAATTTTAAATGAAAATGAAAATTAAATAAAATAATTAACGAAAAAAATAATCAAAGTTGACAAACAGTAGAGTGTCGGAAATTCCTTGCACATATCTGGTATTTTAATTATTTTCAATTCACTGATAACTCAATTGAGAATTCAATTCTGTAATTTTCAATCGGAAGATATAAAATTATAAACCAAAAATTAAACCAAATATAACCCTTTGAAAATCATTCATCACTTTTAAATCACGCAAATTGTTATCCACATCGAGAAAATCCAATGATAATAATATACTCAAAGAGCAATATTGCAGTAGAGAATTAAATCAATATAGACGATCAATTGATCTAAAAATAATCAAAGATCTATACCATTCAATAAAAAAAATATGACTGAATCTATAAACGAAATAAATATTATAATTATTCGGAGAAAAAAACATCAATAATATTTTAAGAATGATAAAATAAAAAATTTTAATAATTAAAAATTAAACTCATGAATTAAAAATAAATTAAAAATATCATTCCTAACCCTACCTGATAATTTAGTTATCCATATTACGAATAACATAAATTTCAAGAAGAAAAACATCCAAGCGGCCATGAAGTTTCGTTCCGTCCGTGCGGCTACATGTCTGCTTCCAGATCTCCTTCACGATCTGCCCTTTCGTTTAAATATATATATGTGTGGCCAGCCGTGCTCGCCTTTTTAATTCCAGTGTCGTGCTTCATCAAAGTGGACTATGTGGTGCGTTTCGTTTCCAAATCACAAGCGAATTCAAGTTGCCGTGTCTCCTTAAAACTCCTTCATGTAGGCCCAAGATAAGGATACGAAGTCCAATCCTTGTTGACTTGTGAGTAGTCAATTGAGGGGCCCATGTAAGTGCAACCAAAGTAATGTGCGGCTACTTCAATTTTGCCTTTTTTTTTTTTCAATTTCCTGCAACATAAACAAAAATAAAAATAAAATAAAATCAAACAAAATGAAGAAAATAAATGATGTTTAAATATATCTTAATGTAAATAGAAATTCAATTTAATAAAATAAGTGAAATATAATTATTTCTATTTTTATTATTTATAATTTAATCCAATATTAGAATATTTAGAGTGCACTTTTGCGTACTCATCACACTCTCTAACTTACTCATAACTAGTCCCTAATAATTTCCATACAAAAATGATAAAAGAGATCAAAGAAGATCACACACAGAGGTCACCAAGTCACACTTTTCAGAATCATATATCAAAATAATCTTAGAAATCCAATAACCCAATCACAATTAATCCACATATAGTAATCCATAGAATATGTGTGTGATCCAAACTATATCTATCTAACCACAAACCGTGACATATGCAACATCAAGAACATCTCAAGCAAAAGCTTCAACTCCATATCTCACGGGTAAATAGTGTTTCGTGTAGGGATTCTTTCTATGAAGTTGACAAGGGGTATACACATACTCTCATAGGGAATTAGGCAATTATGTACAAGCAACAAGCAAGCATTGATCTTATGATAGAAACACTAACAAATGAGAATTCCACCACTCCTTTCACAGGCTTACTTATGATCGGAGCGAGCAACACAAAAAAGTTGTTGCGTGGCTCAGGTTAGGGGTTAAATGAAGAAAATGATAAAAGAGATTCAAAAATTTCCAAATACATACCACGAGAATCTTATTTAATATCTCAATAGACTACACTTCTCACCTGATACACTTTTCAACTTTTCAGATTATCAAATAATGCTTTTCATTTTTCTTTAAATTCTCTTTCATTTTTTTTCTTTTCTCCCATTTTTTTCAATCTCTTTGTTTTTTTTTTTTTTTGACTTTGAAACTCACTTAATTGAACACTTAGCACTTGTACTCTTTTTTTTTCTTCACTCTTTTTTTTTGTTTGTTTTTTTTTTTACAAAAACATATATGCAAATTCCACACCTAGTACACACTTAGAAGCAATAAGGGTAGGAAGGATCAGTGTATAGGCTATATACTCTAATGCGGAGAGGTATGGGTGATGTGGGTACATGAAAAGAAAAAAAGGCTTTATGTATTTGTTAGCTCAAAATTGACTACTACGGGTCTATGATAAGAAGAGTTAGCTTGAAAGACTCAAACGTTAATCTTGAGTTGACATTCGTCATATTCCAAGTATATCCGCCATCATACCACTAATAATGTAATGATATTCTCAAAAGAAGTGCCAAATTCAACAGATCAATGAACGCTTATCACAATTCCTGCTTTTGTAAACTCTCAACCTCTCCCAAAGTTCACAATAATACTTCAACAAAAGAGTTCTCTAGCTACATGTGTCAAACCACCATCTTACCATAAAACTTGGATACGTGCATTAAAAGTTTTGTGAATGCCTTAGCAAAATGATTAAGATATGTTTGTTGAATTCACCAAGATGACCATGAATGATTATGAGTATACATGTGAAAAGGTACCTGTGTGATGCAATTTTTTTTTTTAAAATTTGACACATGAAAATATGCTACAGAATCCCAACAAGCATCACTCTCACCCCTTAACTTAAATGAAACATTGCCCTCAATATTTAAAAATCAAAACTGAATGAGAAGTAACTAAAAATGGTAGAATACACCTAATGTAGGATGTGGGTGACTAACTAAGCACTAGAGATGACAAACTGAAATGAAAAACTGACACTAACTTGCAAACAAAAACAAAGAAAATAACAGCAAACAAAAAGAAAATGACCAAAAATAATAAAGAAAAAAAATAGAAAAAAAAATTAAACGAAAAAAAAATAAAATAAAACAAAAAAAAAGAAAAAAAAATTGCTACATGGTGTGATCAAGGTGAAATGTCTTCCACTTCTAGAGCTGTCTCTCCTGGGTCAAAATTGAAATACTTGTTAGTCCAATAAACTCGATGCTCGAGGTCCACATGTAGGTGACAAGGTTTCAAATCAACTCTTGGTGTTTCTTCACTTTTCTTAAGCAACTCCTCAAATTTCGGTTGCCAAGCCTATGTGCTATGATCCTGAATTGTATAAAAAATTGCACAAATATCAGTTACATCAGATGAATCACTAATAGAATTCAATTCAGAATTAATAATGAAATACTCAAGAGGATTATAATTACAAGTTGTGAAAACTTCCTTGTGTATGAGTGAATCAATCATATATGTCTAGTGGCACTCGTCATCCTCTTCTGGTTGTTTTGCAATATGGAAGACGTTCATCTCGAGAGTCATGTTTCCAAAAGACAGCTTCATGAGCCCATTCCTACAATTAATAAGAGCATTAGCATTGGCAAGGAAATGCCTACCTAAAATAAAAGGGATTTTAGATGTGGTGTCAACAATAGAGTTAGTGTCTAGAATTAGCAAATCAACAGAATAATAAAATTTATCGATTTGAATTAAAACATTTTCTACCACACCCCGTGGTCTTCTGACTGAACGGTTAGCCAATTGTAATACCACAGAAGTTAGTTTGATTTCCCCCAACCCCAGTTGTAAATAAATAGAATAAGGCATTAAATTCACACTAGCTCCTAAATCTAGCAAAGCTTGCCCAAATTCTTGATTTCCAATGCTGCATGCAATGGTTGGACACCCAGGATCCTTTTACTCGGGGGGGATTCGCTGATCAATTAGAGCACTAACTTGCTCTGTCAGGAATGCTGTCTTCTTCACGTAGTGCTTCCTCTTAACTGTACACAAATCCCTGAGAACTTTTGTGTAAGTAGGAACTTATTTAATTACATGCAAAAGAGGGAGATTGACTTTTACCTGTCTGAAATTCTTGAGGATTTCATTGTTAAGATCCATAGTTAGCTTGCTTGATTTCAGAGTTTGAAGGAATGGTACCTTAATATGGCTTTTTGTCACCTCTGATTCATTGGGTAGCTCAGGAGCACTATTATCTTGATCCTTCTCCACATTCTCTGATTTGTCTGTTGTTGGGATGTGTGATGACTTATCACTACGAGTCACAATGGCATTCACATCCTAAGTGTGAATGTGTTGACCATGGAGTGTGGACCGAGCTTGAGAAGGAAACTTACCTCGCTCAGTCACACTCTAGGAGCTCATCAGTTTTGACACTTAATTCTTTATCTCCTTATTTTCTTCCACAACCTGCGTAATCAAAGATTCAGACTTTTGGTTAGTCTTACCCTGTGCTTCAATAAAAGCATGCAAAGTATCTTCTAAAAGACTCCTAGAAGATGTAGGTGCATGATATGGTGCAGGATATGATCTAGTGGGCTGTATAGGTGGTGTAGGTAATGCAAGTGGCTGGTTTTCAGACTTCCAGCTAAAATTGGGATGATTACGCCATCCCAGATTGTAAGTCTTAAAGAAAGGTGCAAAATGCTTCTGGTACATACCTAAGGCATTACATTATTCTTGATACAACCCTCTTATCTCAGCAAATGTGAGACACTCTTGGACGAGGTGATCTATTCCGCCACACACAAAACATGGTCCAGAAGATTCTGTATGATTAGCCAAGTGTGTTGGTTTTAAGTCTTTAGGCTTTAACAACTCTAACTCCCTAGTAAGTACCTCAACCTTAGCCCCCAAGTTGTCTTCCTCCTTGAGATGATAAATTCCATCACCATTCTGGTTCCCTGTAGGTCGTGACCTATTTGTGCTCTCAGTAACACTAGGTCCAGTCTAAGTGTGAGCCTTTTCAGCAAGCTCATTGAGATACTCTATGGCCTAATCAGGATTTTTCTGTAAGAATTCACTATTACACATCATCTCTACAAATTGGCGCTCTCTAGGTGTAACTCTCTCATAGAAATAACTCATTAGACGTCAACTCTTATATCCATGATGAGGGCACATACTCAATAACTCCTTAAATCTCTTCCAAGACATAAACAAAGTCTCACTGTCCTTTTGTGCAAAGGTGGAGATCTGTCTTTTTAAGGCATTGGTTTTATGTTGAAGAAAATAGTTATTAAAGAAAGCCCGAGTCATCTCATTCCACGACCCGATAGATCGTGATCTCAGTGAGTATAGCCAACTCTTAGCTCTATCATTCAAAGAGAGAGGAAAGAACTTAAATCTCACATTGTCACCAGTTGCATTTTGACTATGAAAAGTCGCAACTATCTCCTCAAACTCTTTAATATACACATATGGATTTTTATTTTCCAAATCATGAAAAGTAGAGAGTAGCTGTATCACTTCCGTTTTAACATTAAGTTGACACATATTGGATGGAAACATTATTCATGATGGTGTGGCTATGCATGTAAAGTGGAGGTAATCCTAAAGAGTCTTAATGGGTTGATCCTCATATTCACTCATATTTTCAGAAATAGAAGAATTATTAAACAAATGAATAGAAAAATTAGACTCTGAATCTGATTCTAACATAGGTTTACAAGAAAATCGATCTAATGTGTCTCCATACCTATTATGCATGCAAGATAGCAATAAAAAGTAAAAAGAAAAAAATGCAACACTAAAAAAAAAAAAACTATGAAAGAGAAAAAAAAAAAAAATAATGCAACAAGTAAAAAGAGGGAACGAAGTTACTGCTTTTACAAACTGTTGAAAAAAAAAACTATCTAACAATTCTTCTAACGTCTCCCCGGCAATGGTACCAAAATTTGATAACACCCAAAGAATAACGCGATGATTGTAGTTCAACTTTGGAGTGTCGATTCCACAATGAGACAAATTAAAAGAATAGTAAAATAGCAAGGAAATTAAAAATATATATATTAAATGATTAATAAGAAAATAAAAATTGATTTTAAATTAAAATGAAAATTAAATAAAGTAATTAATGGAAAAAGTAATCAAAGTTGACGAATAGTAGAGCGTCGAAATTCCTTGCACATATCCGGTATTTTAATTATTTTCAATTTATTGATATTTCAATTGAGAATTCAATTCCATAATTCTCAATAGGAAGATATAAAATTATATAGTAAAAATTAAACCAAATGTAACCATTTGAAAATCATTCATCACTTTTAAATTACGCAAATTGTTATCTACATTGAGAAAATTCAACAACGACAATATATTCAAGGAGCAATATTGCTGCAGAAAATTAAATCAATATAGACAATCAATTGATCTAAAAATAATTAAAGATCTACACCATTCAATAGAAAAAGCATGACCGAATCTATAAACAGAGTAAATACATAATTATTCGGAGAAGAAAATACTAATAATATTTTAAGAATGATAAAACAAAAAATTTTAATAATTGAAAATCAAATACATGAATTAAAAATAAATTAAAAATACTATCTATTGTGAGTTCATTCCTAACCCTACATGATAATTTAATTATTCATGCACATTATGAATAACATAAATTTCAAGAAGAAAATCATCCAAGCGGCCATGAAGTTTTGTTCCGTCCGTGCGGCTCCAGGTCTGCTTCCAGGTCTCCTTCCCAATTTGTCCTTTTCGTTTAAATATAGAATAAATATACTTGCAGGCAGGCTTGTATGTAGCAGTGCTCTTAAATATATATATATATATATATATATATGTGTGTGTGTGTGTGTGTGTGTGTGTGGCCAGCCGTGCTTTCCTTTTTAATTCCAGTGTCGTGCTTCATCAAAGTGGACTATGCGGTGCGTTTCATTTCCAAATCACAAGCGAATTCAAGTTGCTGTGTCTCCTTAAAACTCCTTCATGCAGCCCTTAATTTAATTTCAAAATAGATACACATGCAGGCCCAAGATAAGGATACGAAATCCAATTCTTGTTGACTTGTGAGTAGTGAATTGAGGGGCCCATGTAAGTGCAACCAAAGTAATGTGCGGCTACTTCAATTTTGCCTTTTTTTTTTTCAATTTCCTGTAACATAAATAAAAATAAAAATAAAATAAAATCAAACAAAATGAAGAAAATAAATGATGTTTAAATATATCTCAATGTGAATAGAAATTCAATTCAATAAAATAAGTGAAATACAGTTATTCTATTTTTACTCTTTGCAATTTAATCCAATATTAGAGTATTTAGAATACATTTTTGCACACTTATCAGAAACGAAAAAGGAGAGAGATTTTTGGAGGGTATAAATAGGAATTTTGGCAGTAGTTGAGGTAGGTTTTAGGGTTCTATATTACTTAAGTTTTCTTTTGGCATTTTCAATAATTTTTGGGTGCGATTGTTTTTTTCAAACTTCATGCTAAGGTTTTCACCTACTATGGGCGAGTAAACCTTAATCATCTAGGTCGAGGGATCTTCTTTATGTAATATCGGTTAGGGTTTTCATTTCCTTTGCTATGTGCTATTAATTTGCTTTCTTTCCTTTATTAACCGATCTTTGAACTTTCGGTAGGGTTTATGCATCACTCTTTGATCTATTGTTGATTACATGTACATTGGATGCTTAGATGATGTATATCTTGAACCTAAGATCATGATTTGAACTAAGGGTTTATTGAAGGAGCTAGAAAGTTTTTAGTTAGACCTTTTTTAATATTCTTACATTACTAAATCATCCGAGTATTAGTTTGACTAACTTGATACTTGAGAAATTTGAGCACAAGGATTTGAAAACCACAACTGCTCCTTGCATTGAGAAGAGGTTCGAGGCCTAGATACGTTCATACCTTATTAGAATTGTTAAGAACTCTTGTTTTTCGACTTCATTCCCTTTCCAAATTGAGTACATGATAAAAAAATATTTTCTCATCGTTTAATTCTCAACAACGTGTTTCAGTTTCATGGCTAAACCCAGTTTTCATCTTCTATTCTTCTCAGTTACATTTGTTTAAAGTTGGGACTTGTTAGTCTGCAAAATAAATATATTTGGTTCATGTGGATCAACCTTGGATTCTTTTATGCTACAAACTGACCCTCTTACACTTGAGAGGTAATTTATAAAGAGAACCACTCATAAACACTTTCAAATAGTATTGTATTTTACATTCAAATGTTGATATAACTATTCAAATAATATTTGTGGTGGAAAATTATACACAATTGTGGTGGAAGAAAGTTAGAAACCATTCGAATTTAATATTTCCATTCGACTAAAGTTTGAGATACATCATCCGACGATATGTAATTTTCTATTTGAATGCATATCTAAGCATTTGAATGATTGTTTCAGTGGGAAGTTATAAATAAATCTAGCGGGGATGCTTGCTATTTCATTTGAATGATAATTTTACGTTCGATCAAATTTGTAAACTATTCGAAAGCTCATGGATAGGTTCTAACAATAACTATTATTTGATTCTATTATTTGAACGATAATTTTATGTTCGATCAAAATAAGTTTAGTTATAGAAATTTATTTAAAGACTTTCAAATATTCTAACAATAACTATGATTTGATTCTATTAGTTATCATCTTCAAAAGATAAAAAAATCTAAAAATTAAGTATTTTTGATAACTTAAAATGTATCATATATGCCGTCCTAAACGGTTTTTTTTTTAATGTATTTGCAATTAAAAACAAAATTTTCTTCTAGGGAATGTCATTTTTTATATTGTTAAATGATAAGTAAAATAAGAAAATTGATTTTTAATAACAAATAAGCTAGTTATATATAAAAAAATAAAAACGATATAGTAATTAAAGTGACAATGTTTGATATAAAACAAAAAGATTGATATTAAATAATACTACTGTATAAAGATTATCTAGATCCTCCTACATTACAGTAATGCGTCCCTCAATCTGTTGCAGTCAAACCATGATGGGCACAATGATCCTCTCCATGTCCTAAATCAAAAGTGCACGATGCTCCTCAAGCAAGGATCACATCTCCCTGGTAGAAGTTCCTATAGCCTCTATATTAGCACCAACATTTGTAGAAGTTAGATTACACTCTGTACCAATACCACATGTTGCTAATACATTGATGCGAAACTTCCATAAGTAGTTCTCGTTCTTGCTAAAAGTGATCTTGTTAAGAGGCTTGGTCTGTGGTTGGCTCTATTATGCCATTAGCACATCAATCCTCGAACTAACTAAGAGGTTAGAGATCATCAATGCATACTGTAGACTACCTTCAATCAAATATCGTGACTCAAATCGGATGTGTATGAGGAAGTATAAAGGAAAATCAATCGGCTCTTCAAGTGCTATCTGTAACATAAATAGAGCTTGTTTGATGCCAAAATCAGTCTTGAGATAATCAAATTCAGCATGCAAAAAAATGCAATACGATCAACATGTTTGATCACCTTGTTGCCATCATTATAAAGGGGTCGAATAGTCATGCATCAACAAATGAGTCTCATTATGCATTAGACAATCGTTTGCTGGACCCTCATCCTTGATGGCATCTTCACCATCTGTCCCTATAGTCAGTTGTTGTGCAAGGTATGCACCCACCACACGTGGGATACCTAGAATCTCATTGATACTATCTAGTGAGATAGTAATACCGACTCTCTAAATAACGAACTAGAAGGAATCCTCATCAGCCCCCATCTCTACTAAAGCATATTTATAGAAAAAAAAAACCAATATCATCATCCATACACCATACATTTGATAAGGGATTAAAAGATATTTTAAAAATCATGTGGCATGCGGTGTAGGCGTGATGAATAGAATGACTATAATATATATGGTGTAGTATAGTAGTTTTGTCATAGTTATATAGTATAGTATAAATAGTATAGTCATAGATATAGTTATATTGTGATGCTAAGCGGGCCTAGGGCACAAGTGCAAAACACCTAAACTTTACCTACTAGAGGAGAGATATTACTAGAGGAAGAGACTGACAGGGAGCAACAAGAGACACCTACAAAAATGATGGAAGGGAGTTAATGGAGGTGAGTTGTGTTAAAGATAAAATTGAAATATCATTGCATGTCCTAATAAGTTCCCATATCCCAAAACTGTGAGGGTGAAAGGGAAAATAGGGGCTAGATGGATCATCATCCTCATAGACATGGGATCTACCCATAACTTTTTAAACCTAAAGGTGGTTCAAAATGCATGACTCCCACTTGACTTTAATGGAAAGGTAAGGACCAGAGTGGCTAATAGGGAGTTCTCCAAGTGAGAAAAAATGTGAGGATGTTAAATTTAGGGTCTAGAATACTTGCTTTCTCTTGGATTTCCATGTGTTAGTCTTAATAGGCTATGATATGGTATTGTAAATACAATGATTAAGAGAATTAAGCCCATTTCTCTAAAACTTTGTGAAATTAACTGAGTTTTGACTTCATGGGAAGAACTATGGAATTAAGAGGATTGGTTGCATTTGAAATGATTGAAGAAGGCTCCCTTGATAAGTGTAATAAGTTGGAACAAAGGGGATGGTTTTACAGGTGATAGAAGATGGGGGCAGCGAGCATGATATACCATATAACTTTGGTTGTAGTTCAAGCCTTATGAAAGAACTATATTGATGTTTTTGTTGAACCAAAAGGGTTATCCCTTCCTTGATCCCTTGACATTCTATTAACCTTAATCCAAATACCAAACCTATCTCAGTAAGATCCTATAGGGTACCCATATTTTTAGAGAGATGAAATTAAAATGATAGTGAGGGGATTGCTGCACAATAGGTCTTACAGCCTAGACAAAGCCCATATTCTTCCCCTAGTCTCCTGGTAGGAAGGTAGAGCTGTGTATAGATTACAAGAAGGCTAAACAATGTCACAACGAATGAAAAATACCCTATACCAGTGGTGGAAGAGTAGCTGGATGGTTTGCATGTGGCAACCATATTTTTCAAACTGAATTTAAGATCTTGATATCACCATATTCGAGTTAAACCCCAAGATGTACCATAAATAGCTTTCAAAATTGATGAATGGTATTACAAATTATTAATTTTGCCTTTTGGGCTAACCATAGACATTTTGGTGTACATCAATGATGAGTCGGTGCATGTGGGCCATCTGAACATAGCTTGTCAATGCTAAGACAACATCAACTTTATGTCAAGCAATCCACTTAGATTTGGTTGTAGTGAGATATCTTACCTTGGCCACTTGGTCTCAACCCAAGAGGTGAAGGTCTATCTCGAGAAGCTACAGGCTATGAAGGAATAGACCATACTTGATTGCATGCACATTGTTAGCCCTTGATCACCAACTATAGCTATTAGCTTCGATAACATGCACGTTGGTAACACTTGGCTGATGAATGGGCGGGAGATGTTCTCGACTGCTGCTTGGGTCTAGATTAACCCCAATAGCATGTTAACCCTTAATTGTCTAGTGTAGGTATTAGCCTTGATGGAATGCGCATTGCTAACACCTGACTGATGAGTGGGTGGGAGATGTTCTTGATGGTTGCTTGGGTAGGCTAATCCCTTTCGCATGCGTGTTGCTAACACCAAGCTTTATGAGTAGGGGGCAGATGTTCTAACTGCTACTTGGGTGAATGCTAAACTTAATCTCATAAAATTGTTAGCTTTTAACCATAGAGTGCAGATGTTAAGGCCGATTGTATACACATTGCTAGCACCTGACTTGATTGTTTGAAAAGCGTCATAGTTCTTGCTGAAAGTTTCATATAATAATTATTTGCATAAACTATTGCGGACTCATAGAAATGTTATTTTTAGCGTCCTTTAAGTAAATGCATCGTAAGGTTTGGTTGGAAAAGCCTCGCTTGAATAGCACCCTTTATATGAAAATGAAATTGGCTGCATATTTTTCACCTTTCTCGTCTCTTGTCACTCGATGGAGAGCTCTACTTTGGTCAAGTACCTCGTCACATCTCGTACCCATTTTGGCACCACTGTTCCTATTATGAATACTTCATTTCCAATTGATAGAGCCTCTAGTACTTGGGTTGTTACATCCCACAGGGAAAAGCAAACTTTCCATTCCTAAGGCGACTTGTGTGAGTTTTTCTGCTCAACAATTATTTTTCCTTGATCATTTCTGGATGCTAAAGTACTAGAGTTGATCACACCTCTCCCATACTCGTTGCAGGTGCATTTTGAATATTTCCCTCTTCACCAGATACTCTCTGATCAATTGGTTCACCACTAACTCGAGATCTACACATACATAAACTTTCTTTTCTCCCAACCTTTCAATCACGACTAGTCTTGCCAACAGTGCTTCATATTTTATTTCATTGTTTGTGGTTTTTAACACTAGTCTTATATTAATGAATCTCCTCGCCATCTCTAGTTATGAGGTAGAGGCTTACTCCCCAGTGGCTACTGCAGGAGGAGTCGCCGACATACACTTAACCACGGATTTCCCTTTAGTACCACATGTAGCTTTCTATTGAATGGACTTGAAATCAGAGCCTTGACTTGTGTGCCACCATCACCAAAGTAAATGTTAGTAACTCCATTTGCAAATAATGCATGTTTGCTCCCTTTAGGTCACGATTGATGTAATACAACAACTTTTGCTTCTCCTCTTCTTTTCCAACTAGCTTGACGCTCACTACTTTTAGTGTGACTGATAAGTATAAGTAAAGTGCCTCCCCATTTGGTTTGGCTCATGAGGGAAGGGTCGACATGTATGTCTTCATCTGGTCGAACACTTTATTGCATTCATTGTTCCAACTCTAAGTCTTACGTAGCACTTGAAAGAATAACAAGCAGCTATTTATTAACCTTGATACAAACTTGTTCAGTGCCACTATCTTGCTGGCCAACTTCTATACTTTGTTAAACTTTTGTTGGGGCTTCATCTTTGTTATTTCCTTGATATTTTTCATGTTGGTTTTGATTGCTTGCTCTAACACCAAGCTAGGAGTTTTCAAGATTCCATGCCAAAGGCAAATTTTGCTAGATTAAGCTTCATCTTGTAGTTGTGTAGCACAATGAAATCTTCTCGCAAGTCCACTATGTGGTGGTTTGCTTATTTGCCTTTAACCAGCAAATCATCTATGTAGACCTCCATATTATACTTGTTCTACTCTTTGAACATGCGGTTTACCAGCCTCTAATACGTTACCTCCACATTATTCAATCCAAATGGCATTACCTGATAGCACTAGAGCCATCGGTCAATAATGAATGAGGACCTCTCTTTATCACTTTCACTCATTCATATCTAGTTATAATTAGAGTTTGCATCTATGAAAATCAGCATTCGCTTACCTGTTGTGGAGACCACAATCAGGTCAACCCACAATAAGGAGAAGTTGTCCCTTTGGGCATACATTGCTTAAATTAGTGAGATTCACACACATTCGTCATTTGTCAATTTTTTTTGTCACCAATACAAAATTGGAGAGCCATTTTAGGTAATGGTCCTTGCGAATTAACCCCACCTTCAAAAGGCATTCCACCTCCTCTACTATTGCTGTATATTTCTCTGTATTAAAGCTCTTCCATTTTTGTAGTATTTTCTTAGCCATCAGGTCAACGCAAAGGTTCTATTCTATCACCTCCACATATATGCCAAGTATGCCTTTATAACTCTATGCAAATACGTATCAATGCTCAATTAGAAGCTGTTTCAATTTGTTCCTTAAGTTCCGATGTCATCCTTGGTTTTGAGCCAAGCTGTTGAACCTGGTCAGCTTAGATACAAAGTTACTAACTCCAAGGGTTTGGTGACATCTTCTCTCTTTACACTCCCCTCATCCGGCATCTTGATGAGTTCTTGGCAAGGGAATCGGTTCTTCAACTTCTCCTTCACCTCCATAAGCCTTCTCTCGAACCTTATTGCTTGCTTGCTCTTCCATTATAGTCACTTCTTAGATACAGATCATGTGAGAGTGCATAGTTGTAGGCAACCTGAAGACACTTTATGAATAAAGCAACGTTCCTATAAATGGTTCCAAATTGTTGATTCTATTTTTTAGTATGATTATGGTGTGCCCTAACAACTAGCAACCAAAAAGAAGAACTCATGGTATCTAGTGGGGGGTACCTTTGATGTTTAAGTCAAAAGGTTATCGTCTTTCTTTCACCAAAGAATTTATAAAAAATATGGTGCGTACCTGGTAGGTTATTTATAAAGGTGGGACTAACGTAGTATGGCAAGACTTCTTTGTGGGTATGATTCTCAAGTCCCAATTTTGGATTGTTTCCTTTTTTTCACAACTTGATTGTTAATGATGTCTATCCAACGCGAATCTCTAACTTAGATTTATTTTCACATATCAAAATCTCATTGCGATATGGTTTTTTAGGCCGTTATGCCCTTCTAAGGTCTATCTTCATAAACGAGCCCTGGTATCAAAGGGATAAGTGTGATTGACTTTTATTTCAAAACCTATATGGTGCGTTTGGTGAAACTCAATCCTTTAATCACCCTCTATCACATTAGCAACATGTGACCACGGTCTTTAATTGCTCATGGCCTATTAAACATAATTGTGCCTAACATTTGACTTCTTCAAAGTCTTCATCTCATCTTAATTAGCAAAATCGATTCTATGATGCACTTGGGATTTGAAGTTTAAGGCTCCATTTGGTTCACAAACTGCACTCAATACACTATATTTTAAATTCATTTCATCTAACACACAAATTTGACACAGGTAAGAGATCACGGTAAAACTCATTACTGTAGCACTATTGGCATTACTATAGATGACCGGACAAAAGCCGGCAGACATATGTTTTTGGGTTTTGTTCGGTCATATTATTTTTTTACCGCCCTTTCTCTCTCGGTTTGTGCCAGCAAGTAGTGGTCGACAAAAATATTTTTCTTCATAAATGTCTATAGGTAAATAGCATGCACGTGGGGAACAAAACTGGTCTGAATTAAGTATCGCGTCCCACAAATTTTACAAATTTCTATAAATTCTAATCCATATTAACATTTAAATACATTTTGAACTCATTTAAGTAGGTTCTATAAAACTCACTCAACTATCTCAACTCACTACTATTCATAAAGAACTCAGATAAACTCTATTAGTTCGAGATCCAAACGCAACCTAAAACTGCGTTTGGATGTTCAGCTGAGCTGAGCTAAGCGAGTTATTTATGAATAATAGTGAGTTGAGATGATGAAATAAGTTTCTTGGAATCTACCTAAGATGAGTTTAAATGTATTTGAATGTTAAGATGAGTTTAAATATATTTATGAAAAGTTGAAAAAAGTTGTAGGTCCCACGTGTAAAAAATGTTGTGGGTGTAGGACAAAAAGATTTTAAATTGAGATGAATTTAATCATTTGAGAGTTGAATATTTAGATATTAGATTTAATTTAAAATTAGACTGAACTGAGTTGAACTCATATGAGTTTAACATTACTACTTTGTTATACTAAACTTCTATCACTAAAAATAAAATAAAAAACGAGTATTTGTAATATTTTAATTGCAACCAAAAGAATTATTGGCGAGAAAAATAGTGCATACATTATTCATATTATTTTTGTCACAAATAATCTTTTTTTATTGTAATTATAATGTTTTTTGAAGTGCATACACTATTCGCCACCTCTGTAAAGGATGTATCCCGTCCCACTCAAAGGGAGGTGTTGCCTTGCCAGAGTGTGTGGACGGGTGGTGACCCATGGCCCACTTAGGGATGGCAATTGGAGGGTGGCAGCAAATACCTAGCAAGGAGTAATGGGTTCCCTCCCTCATTGGGCCACCTTGGAGAGCGAATTCGCCTTCCTGTATGTTGTTGCATTTTTTGGGTTCAATCAAGTATTTGTTTTCGTTTATTATTATATATTTTTTAATTATAAGTTTTATTTTCTAATTTTATTTAATTTTAAATTTTATGGTCTTATTATTATTTATTTTATTCCTTTCTAGCCGCGTGTTTCTATTTTTGGATTTTTTTTCGTATTTTGTATTTTGTATTTTGTATTTTGTATTTTGTATTTTTAGCTTTTGTAATTTTTTGTTTCTAAATATATATATTTTTATTTTCCTAAATTTCTTCTGACATGACATTTTTATGGGAATTTGTCTAAAGATTATGCATTTTTGTATATGTCCTCGTACAATTGTTTTTTATTTGGTAAGTGATGCCATATCAGCACTTTTTGTTATTAAATCAATGGGAAGTGGATGAAAATATCATTTTGTTATAATGCTGCTCATCTCAAGGACACTTCTTCAAATTTTTTTTTTTTTTTTGATAAGTACTTCTTCAAAACTTTTAGCTTGGAAACCCTTTTAAAATTCAACTAAACCCCAGAGATCACCATAGGAGTTTTCCCTATAAAAAAGATGGTTGATTCCAATCTTTCCCCAGCCAACTAGTAGTCTAGTACCTCATTTTTTGCATCAACTCCTAAAAATCTGACTTGTTAAAACATAGTTACATAAATTATCACCCATGGTCAAGTGAAAAAAAGGTTTCAGATTCTGGGACACAATTGTATCGAGTTAAAGAGATAAAATGAAAGTGGGGGGAAATGAAAGGAACAAAAACAAAAAAAAAATGTTATGAGTTCAGGAAACCAGTAAAACTTTTCTCATGTACTTTAGTTATGTTGCAGTCTTGTCCAAAACATTGCTTGTGGACCATAGAACAATCATGGCTTCTTTGACGTCTGCTTCACTTCAATAAATTCCGGAAAGAATTCCAAAAGGAAATTAAAAAAAAAAAGTCCTTCTGGCATGGGATGCACCTTCATAAGTTTCAACAAGAAAATTGATGGCCGATTCTTAAACATAATGCGATTAAACCGGAAATGTGCGTCTCCACTTCTCACAACAACGGCAAAGAGCTTAGAAATGACATGTAATTATAATGTTGCCACCATGTCAATCACAAACAATGCATGTCAAGCACGTCTAATTCAGGTGCTGAAATCCCCAAGCATATAAAATCCCTCCACCACCCACATACAGATCCAGCAGTCTTCAAATTTAATGTCTTGTCTTCTCAACAAATTCCCTTCTCCTAGCAGCAGCAGCTCTCTCTCTCTCTCTCTCACCCCTTTTTTGAACAAAAAGAAAAGCAGGAGCAAATGCAATTTACATATAGTAATCTTAACTTTTGAATGACAATGGAGCACTGAAACAAAGATACATCACGAATATAAAATTAGCTGGCAAAGCATACTGGATTTTGTAGAGGAACATTTGAGGCCATTCCTGAAACCCTAAAGTGGAGAGGAAGTGGAAGCCATACCCTGTCAACGGTTCATTTGAGTGCTCAGCTGACCTGGTACCCAACCCATTCATGATAAAATATAGAAAATTAGCTCGCTCTCTCTCTCTCTCTCAATGTTGATCCAGAAAGACATGGAGAAAACTTCTTTCTAGTTTATTTGAAAAGCTCAGATTTCTTTATTATGGGACGGTTTGGTAGGGTTTGGTTAGCATCTTTACTACTTTTTATCACAATGGATAAATATTAAATAACAGTAGTGATCTATTTTCATGGCCTTGAGTATCCACAAACCAAGATGGCATGCATTCTTCTGTTTGAATAATCTATTTCAGAATTCTATAAGGTACAATAATCATGCATCAGCACCCACAAGACTGCTTTAACAGAGCACTACCATCCTTGAAACCCAGCCCCTCTATGGGAGTTAATTTTTGTGAGTCCTGTAGAAGTTTAATGTAAAAAAATACAAGGAAAATCGCAGTGGCATCAAATAGTATATATTAGATGACTCAAACAGTGTGCCGAATGTGCTAACTAAACATTCTTATTAAAACAAAACATAAGGTATTAGCTTGATACTAGAAATGCAAATCCAGCTATACTTATAGACAAAGATCAAATTTAAAATCAATGGAAAGTAGCTAAAGTCAATGTCTGAAAAAGCCGAATTAGGCCAGTTTGTTAATGTTGATCAGAAATATTCTCTAAATTCGATCATTCTGAATAACAGTAAATCCATGCTTAATTAGTAATGGTGGTCTCATCTAGAGTGATGAAAATAATTCATTTTTGAAACTTCCTCGGAGTTTCATTCCTTGATGTCACATCAGAGGAACTCAGTATATAAGGATCACCATCTTTGTTTTACAAACAAACAAACAAAAAAATCAAACCTCTTTAAACAATAGGGTATAGTTTGACTTTCTATTCTGCGTCCACAAAATCAAAATCTTACAACAAACAATGGGCATATGACAAATCATAAGATGAGCACATACTTGAACATATGAACATAAATGGTGCAATATCTTAAAGAAATAATATGAAATATTAGGCATTGGATTCCATGTCATCTTCCATCTCACGCACAGCCTGTAGTGGACCACTCCCAAACATAAAGACATTGTCCGATTGATTATTCAGAGGTCCATGTCCAAATAAACAAACTTGTGGTTCAATCTGGTTCAACTGGATCCACTCATCATCTGAGAGTGACCAACTGAAGATGTCAATATTTTTCCTTATCCTGTCAGATTTCAGGCTACAAGGAAGGACACTGGTTCCTCTTTGCAGTCCCCACCGCAAAATGACCTACAATAGATTAAAGCAAAACAGATTTCCTAATTACATTTTCTTGACATTGGGTTTTCAATAGTACATAGGCACACATGCATTCAATTGAGTTATCAAATAGTAAATGCAAAAGTTTCCACCTACACCCTCACTCACTGCCTCATGGGTTGTTGGCAGCCGAAGTGGTGGTGGTTCCACCAAGTACAGTGCCACGAACATCCACTGCCACCTGTCACTCTTTTTTACTTTTGATTTGATTTCCTTTTTTTTTTACCAGTAAAGACAATTCTGATCTCATTATGCTGTCTGTTCTCCAATTGAGATCATAAATGTTTGTACGAGTGAACCATAAAGTGACTTCAAAATATCAACAAATTCTTATCCAGTGATTTCATGGCATTCACAATTGCATAAATATGCATTTCTTTGGTTTTCTAGCAGTACCCTTCTTTGGAAATTCTAAAAAATAATTGGCAGACACGGAGGACCTTGGGGAAATGAAAAATCTCCTATATGGTTTCTTTTTTCCAAATAAAGAGTGCAATATGATTAATATGGACATGGTGTCTTTTCCACTTTCACTGTGTAACCGGTGTAGAGGACAGCCATTGGGCTAAACTGTGTCGACTATGATTAATCATTGGCAAATTATTTTTCTTTTTCATGCCATTCTTTCAAGAAAAAGAATCCTTGGCCTCAGGGTAAAAATTACTGCAGTAGCCCGAAGGGAGGAGAGAGAAAAGGGGGGAGGGGGGAAGTGGCTGCCATGGTTTTGGATCATTGGGGGTTGTTTCTATCACGCACTTGCCATTAACTGTTCCATGCTTTTTTTTTCTCTGACCCAGGATATCAAATAGAGAGCATCTGGATTCTTTTAGCACAAATAACCAGATCTATTATCATCCCTCTCCATCCCGAGGTTGCATGGAGGAGAAATTGGTACTACTCATTGGGATCAATGCTGAGGTTCTTTGCAGGATCCAGAAATGATGAACCCTGGCAATCCATTTTGAACTAAGAGGAGTTTGGAGTACAGAACACTCCATTTGATACAAAAGGATGAAATAGCTCATGGGCTATCAAATTACTTGAGCCTGCTGACATTATTTTGAAAATTAACTTGCAAATCACATTACTCAAGCTAATGGGCCTGTAGTGATGCACTGAGGTTGGGTTTTCAATTTCTGGAACAAAGGCTATATATTTAAGTCTAGGAGTTTTCTTTCTGTAGAAAAAAAAAACTAAAAAAATGATATCAGTCACTTCTTTTTAACCACCTCACAATACCACTCAGGAAACAAGACAACCCATCAAGAGAAGCACTTTTGTGGAGGCAGTTTGTAGGGTTAAAGATTTCAGTGTTAGATGGTACAATACAAATAAATAAATTTTCAGTTGTCAGATGATAGCACTCCCATTCATCAAGGAAATGTTGACGAATGGTAATGTTATCATCAGTTCATGTATCTTGCTTGGTTTTCAGAAAAACCATGGAATTTATTCGATGCCAGATGACTGTTAATAGGGGAAGAATTCAAGTTTCAAGTTTTAGTTGTAAGCCAATAAACCCTTGATTCTCTTTGCTAAATTCCTCTTATGAACTGTACATGGAGGTTGGTCATGAGCTGTTTTTTCAATTGCAATGTTTTCATATGTTGTATGAGATTTTTACATGTGCATTAGCACTTCCAAGTTTTGGATATTTACCTGTACCATCACAAAATAATCTCGGTTCTATTTTGTAAAGCCCCAATGAAAGTCTCAAACCACATAATTTATATTCTAAAAGGCTTAGTCAATAAAACAATTGAAACCTCATTGAAATCTTATAAAGAGCAAGAACTTCTCCTCAATATGGAATCCCATATATCACCTACTCTTATCTTTATTAAATGGGATATCACAATCTACCCCACCTTAAATTCCCAACGTTAGGCCAGTCCATTGTAGGTAGATGGCTCAAGTCCCACATTTCTAGTTGGGATAAGCTCGGAATCTAACACCCCAATGGTCCAATGGAAGTCCCAAACCACATGCCTTATCTCCAAAAGACTAGTCAATGACATAATTAGAGCTCTATTGGAATTATATAAAGAGCAAAAACTTCTCCTTCCCAAGTAATGTAGGATCACATATACTACCTACCCCTTATCCTTATCATTTGGGATATCACACATTTTTCAATGCATATTTTACTGTCTTCTGTTTTCTGCATATTAGAGAAGCTGGGGATTGCTCCCCATGAGTGCTCCAAGCAGCTGCTAAAATCATTTTATAAGCAGCTAGCAAGTCTGAAACCGTTCAAATTTTAGTGATATCCAAACCGCTTGTGGTAAGAAGAGGAATGTAATCAAACACTGAGGGGAAATAGCAATGTCCACTCTTGATTTTGCAAGTTCCTCGGTCAAATCTTTCTTGAATATTCGCCAACCCTGCTTATTTGATCAAGTCCATGAAATGCCAACATAGCCAAGGTTGATTAAGCCAAGCCTACTCAAAAACATATTTAAATCCCATTTAGATGATGAAGCAACTGGCTGACCACTAGTGTTGTCCTGATACACAGCCAGGGCCCTCCAAAAGAACTTTTGATGGATGTAAGATTTGTCTAGAAAGTTTCCTTATGAATCTGTTTGGTAGGATCGTATACTAAGGATACCTTTACGAAAAGGATCGTACACTAAGGACGATAACCATGGACTGCGATTGCAAGTAGGATCAAACAACACAAAAGGCATAAAACACACGTGATGCCAAGCATAAAGTCCTACACCTTTGTACACCAGTGAGAGTACTGCTCGCTACTAACAAGGTTTCAAGCAAGAGGATCAGGGCTTTTGCTCCTGATGGGATCTTTTGTATTTGCTACCTTGTTAGTTGAATTAGTGGTTGCATAATAGCAAAAAACTGGGTAAGGGATGAACCTGGATATTTTCTTCTTTATCGTCACCTTCTCCTTTAAAGTCGAGCTTGAGCCACACAAGAGAGACAAGTTTCATGTTGGAGTCCAGTACCTGGCAATGAAACAAAACTAGCAACCACGGCCTATGAAGCACTAATCTTACGAGTCTGATATGAAGGGTCTTATTGTCGGTGGGAAGGATGCTTGCAGTGGGAGTGGACCTCCCTTCTTCTGGACATATGTGATTAGCATGGAATCCATATCGGAAAGACAGGCTTCCATTCTGAGTCTAAGACATGGGCAGAGGGGCTGAGTTTGATGAGAATGGCTGGAGTGTCTTTTGTAATATAAGAGGAAGATATAGTCTATACACAGAAACCTGGTATTAGGATTTTATCTCACTTGTTTTTTTTTAAGTATTAAGGATTTTATTAGAAACAAATGACCAAGCTTTAGGATTATGTAGGTCGAAGATCATGTAAATAAATGTAGGAAGGAATCTTGAAAAAAAAAATACAGAAAAAACAATAAAATAATATTCCCAAAAGTTTGCTCAAGCAAACTAAGCATGGTGGTCAAGTGAGATTGCTGAGGAAACAGAAGAAAATTCTCAAGAAGATCTGGAAATCTAGGAAAGGCTGGAAAAATCTGGAAATTGCTTGAGTCGCTTAGTGACTTCAAGAAATTTCGATAATTTTATATTAGTCCAATCTCTTTGATTATATTCTTATGTGTTTTCCGGACATTAAAAAATGAATGATACATCCTAACCACCCTAGAGAGTTGTACATTTGCTTTTAAGGCTAAGCTTAAGAACCCAAGGTTGAGATTGATTACTAGTGGTCCACTGGCTAGAAATAACTGTAGCATTTATTCAGGTAATGAGCTGAATGTGATTGAAGAGTTGTGAACAAAAGAACAAGTTAGTTAAGTTGGTTATATCAAACTCACGGTTGAGTGAATCTAATTGAATCTGAGTCAATGGTGTGGATCAAATGTGTCCAATATGAAGTACAAATCCAAGGGCTATAAATGCATTAGATGAACTTGGGGAGAGAGAATTTATTCTAAAGTCAATAGTAACCCACTCAATTTTCCTATCAATAATTGGGCTTCCCTATTCATTATTTCAGAATCACTACTAGAGTTAATCTTTACTAAGAGAGACTTTTAGTTTGCTTATAAAGAGAGTGTGTAATGACCCAAGGGAGGCTCAAGCCACATCTAGCCTATTCTCCAAAAGGACTAGTTGATTGTACAATATGGAGTCCCATTAGAAATATTATAAATAGCAAGAACTTCTTCCTTCCAAGTAATGTAAATTCTCACATACCACCTATACTCTCGGTCAGTATGGGGTATGACAGAGAGTAAGTATGCTCTAAAAAATCTCTTAAAGAGAGGAGAAAAGAGAGAAAGGAGAAAGGAGAAGAAAAAGAAAAAGAAGGTTTCCGATTTTGGTTAGGATTCTTGGAGTTGTTCTGTTTCCAATTATTCTAAACCTCAAAAGGAAGTTCTCTTTTGAGTAATGCTAAACCCCTTAATTTAAGTACTAATATTATTGTTGTTGGGTGTTCTGAGTGTGAGACTTGCCACAACACCTATTTTTAATGGTTAAAATGAAACTCAGCAAAGGTAAATGTTTGTTGTAAACATTGAAGTTCTTTAATTATGGTTGTAGTAAACTTGGTTCAATTTTGATCATAGGAGTACTTATTTTTTCTGGTAACAAGGGTACTTTAATCTTGAAAGAATACTTTGATTTTGAAGTTATAATGTTGGATTGGTTGAAGTGAAGTTCTCTAAGTTGAAGATTGCAGTCGTGCAATCATGTTGCTTGAAAGAACAAAATTATGTTTACCGATCATCCTAACGCTTTGAAAATTTGGCTCAAACTCAAGTTGTTAATGGATCATGGAGATTTAATAAAATTGAACTGATTATTCATTGATATTTTGAAAATTAGTGAAAGAATTTCTTTTTGATAAGTAAAAATAATGAAATAAATTATGGCCTTCTTCAAATGATGAAAGACATCCTTAAAAGCTGAAATGCATGGATTTTCAATGGTTTAGTGTTAGGAATGGATTAAAAGTACGGGTTTAAAATTAACCGGAAAACTGGTCTGGACCGGTGGATTCAGTCTGGTTTGAACTGGACAGGTCCGGTACCTGTTTTTTTCTTTCAAAAAGGGGCCAAATCCTGTCTGGACTGGTTCTACACTTTTCAAAATTGGACGGGACTGGACCGGTTCCATATTTTTTAATTAATCTTAATATTATATATAATATTTTTTAAATTGCAGATTCTTATTTTCAGTTTTTATAGCAGATTATTTATTTAATTTTTTACAACCAGATTTTCTGTTTTCATTTTTTGTTTCATAGCAGTTTTTTATGGCACTTTTTTTTTTGATAAGTAAAAGTTTTATTAAAGAAATAAAGGCAAAAGTCAATTACAAAAGAAAGCAAAAACGAAAATACAAAACAAAAAGCCCATCACTACTGCGCATTGGATACAAGGAAATTATGAAGATCCATGCCTTGAAAGTCCAAAGCAATGGTCCATGTACACAGAGTTTTATGGCACTTTTTTAATACACCAGATTTTTATAAGCAATAACAGATTTGTAATAGAAAAGATTTTTTTAAAGCATTTTTTTTATAAACAGACTTTTTATGACAAATTGACACTTAATTAAAATCGACAAACTGTACCAAACCGGATAGAACTAGTAAAACCAAAAATACCAATTTAGGAGGGTAACTAGTGCAGGAAGTACCAGTTTAGGAGGGTAACTAGTCTCAAAATTTGTCCAAAACTAGACCAAACTGGACTAGTTACACTCCTAATCAAAAGTATGAAAATCAAAACAACTAAAAATTCCAAAAATCACCACTCGCTTGAGCAGACGGCTCACGACATCAGGCAAACTTTATACAACCAACTCACTTGAGCACAAATCAATATAGGTGTGGAGCGAACTTTCATGAAAGACTATTTTATTGTTCTTCGATGCACTATCCAGCTTTAATGAGTCTAATGAAATGAAGTGAGCTAAGTGAACCTGCTTAGGTGTCACTCTTGTATATGTCCTGTGTACTTGGGCTATGCCCATGATTATCATCAATAAAACTCTTGTTTACTGACAGAAAAAGAGCAGGGAGTTAAGTGAACCTAGCATTGTGTTGGGCTAAAGATTCTATTGAAGATTTAGGGATTCCCATGAGTTATACCTTGGGTATACTAAAGAGGATAAATTCTAAATGTGGATTTTTCTTTAAGGGGAAGAGATTCTAGGAATTGTAAATCCATTTTTTTTAAAAATTTATAAATCCATCATTAGGCAAGATAAGCAAAGAGATACCATGCTATCATCACAAAAAGTTTGAGCCATGCTTGCAAAATGATGTTTTCAAAAGTATTCAAAATTAAAAGATGATTTGAGCACTATTTCACTGTGGAGAATGTTATTTTCATTCACTTAACATACGAACCATAACTGAAATTTACTTCATGAATCGAGGAAAATGTTGTTTTAGAAGTGTTGAACGATTTGGATGGTGGCCAATGGCCTTTGGACCAAATGGCACTGGTCCTGGTTTCTCAGTGGGAGAACCAGGGTTCAATCCCCCTCCCTGTTATCTAGCCAAAAAAAAAATGTTTTGGTTGGTGATAAGGCTATGGGACCTGACGCTGACGGGTGCTCATCAGCTTTCATATAGATAGGTTGGGAGCTTCTCAAAGTTGATTTAATTAATGTCTTTCAGGAGTTCGACACTCCAAGAAAGTTCCAAAAAAGCATCTATCTTATCACTCTCATATGCTTTCATCCAGGGGAGAGATATCCTACCCAGTTCTTATCGCCAATAAGTACATTGATAGTAGACTTCGATTTAAGGCCTAGAAGTATTTTGTAGGCTGAACTCTGCAATGGTTTTTGGATCCTAGATCCCACTTGAATCAAGATAGCACCACTCATACTCTTCTTTATCTAAGTGACATTCTACTTCTTTAAGTTCTATTTAAAAATACCTTAACACCCAGACTACCATTGCTTGGATCCCTCCACAGCCAGAGTTTATACCTCTCTTCATGTTGTTTTTGACAAGACTCTTCCCTTTTGCAGGTGTCCACCCTTGCTCACCACGTCCTACGGACCTAGAGGAGAAAAGCATATGACCATGTTAATTTAGGACTTCTTAAAGTACTAATTTTGGAGATGAGCATTTGGAGAGAAATGGTACGGATTGATTACTAATTTATATTGTTGCTACAGTTTTTGGTTCTAATTAATGGATCAGCCGCTGGTTTCTTTCAGAGTTCACAAGGCATGAGGCAGGGAGCGGAGGCCTAGAGCAGAATAAAAAAAGCTGCTCTGAATGGTGGACTCCTGTTTGGGTTTTAGTGAGCTAGACATCTTGTTGAGTTCATAAGGCATGAGGCAGGGAGCGGAGGCCTAGAGCAGAATAAAATATATTGCTCTGAATAGTGGATTCCTATTAGGATTTTCTGTGAGCTATAGACATCTTGTTGAGTTGCTTACATCGTACCTAGTATCACCATTCAAACAAGTATAGAGATTGTTGCAAATGAGGGCTTCTAATTCTCTGTCCTTTCACAATCATCAAAGAATCAAGTGTTGCCAAAGACACCACATTACGCTCAAAGGGACCATTTTCCAGGCCTCTGAGTTACTATGACCACCACAAGGAATCTGCCAAAAGTGCAAAATATCTGTCAATAAGCTCCCAGCCAACTCAAAATGCAACATAAGATGATCTATGTTTTCCCCATCTTGCTTGCATATGCAACACCATTCCATCACCGCAAGATGCCATTTTTTTCTCGTGCCATCAGTCGTTAAAATTCCAAACATAAAAGGCTACACTCAAAGGTGCTTTGTATATCCAAATACACTTCCATGGAAATGAATGAACTGGCAGGGATTTCAGGTCTGCAGATTAATCTAGCTAAATCTGAATCAGCGCATGTGGGTGGCATCAATAGGTTTGCTAGAATTCTAGGATGTGGGGTGATGAGCTTACCTATGAAGTAATTGGGACTTCTGTTCGTCTCTACATTCAGGGCAAAAGCTATTTGGAATGATGTATAATACAGAAGATGGAATATCGTTTGGCAGGAGGCCAACTAACTTCAATCGAAAGAACTTTTTCAATTTGCAGAACTGCCATACGTCCCTATTCTCTATACCAGTTGGAGTGGCTAATCATATAAAAAGGAATTGGAAATGAGTCTAAGTTTCATCTAGCTAAGATGGCCCAAGATTTGTACAATGAGGATTAGGAGTCAGAAACCCAAAAGAGCCCTGGTTACCTCCGTACTATCAAGACCTGGTTACCTTTCCTTCGAGTTCTCAAAAACCCAAAAGAGCCCTCTGAAGCAGCACACTCCTTCACCATCAGACCCAGCCACCCCAGTGCTTCATTATCCAAGGAAATGAATTTCAACAAACGACGGCTGCTCTCCGTGATACTCCACCACGTAGCACTTTTCTTTTTGAATAGAAAAGACTTATGTTCGATCAATACCTCCCTACGCCACCCCATCTTAGCCAAACAATGCCAATCACCAGGAAAAGACTCTTTGGTTCAATAACTCATCAGGTCTTGCTATGAAGAAGTATATATTGAGGAAGGAGAATTTATTGAGGTTATCAACGAGGGGGAGGTCTCAGACAATGAAGTATCATATTTTTCTGAGCAAGTCAGCCTTCCTAAGGAGGTAATTTCGAGGGAGTTGGTCTCTTGGAAGGGAGGTATGGAAACAGGGGATGGGAATGGGAAAGCAATTGTGGTGCACTTTGGTGAGGTTCATTCCATGCCAGTGGATCTTATAGAGGACTGTCCAGTTGGTTATGTGGATACCCAGATAGTGTTGGATAAGGGTGGGGATGATGCAATGAAGGAGACGGAGAGCCCCATTCTGTTATGTGCTATAAAACCTAAAATAGTCCCATCTTCTTTGGAATGGGTGTTGCAAAAGGTGGCAGAGATGAAGCAGGTTATTGGGATCGCTAGTGAGGGCTATGAGGAACAATTTCAGGCCCTTCTAGTGGCCATGGAAGCTGGCCGATCAACTTCGAAGCCATCAGTAAAAAAAGATAGAGAACTGAAGAGATTATCGTGTTCTATTAATTATGATGGCAAGGATGGAAGTGTTGGAAGGAAAAGAGTGAAGGGGCGGGGAGTTGCCTTTTTCATGAAGCCTAAAATATTATCGTGGAATGTACAGGGGATCAATGATGTTAATAAGAGACTTCGTATTAGATCCCTTCTCCGCAGTTGGAAAGCCGAATTTTTTAATTTATATGTTATGAAGATGTGGTTTTGGAGATAGGTGAGTTGGTTGGATTAGACATTGTGTTTCAACTGCCTAATTCTCGGTGCTGTCAATGGCACCCCGTGTGGTTTTTTCGAGAGCTCAAAGGGTTTGAGACAATGGATCCATTATCCCCATTTCTATTTGTTGTAGTACTGGAAGCCTTAAGTCAAATGGTAGAAGTTGCAATAAGGGGTGGTTTCATTGCTAGTTTTTTGGCAGGAATGAGTCGGAGTGGATTATTCATTTCCCACTTATTGTATGCGGATGACACGTTATTCTTCTGTGATGCAGATAGTGACCAGTTGCAAGCTTTAAGAGCTGTATTTTTGTGTTTTGAAGCGGTTTCGGGTCTCAAGGTGAACTTGGGAAAGTCGGAATTGGTCCCGGTTGGGGAGGTGGTGGATATTAACCAATTTGCCGATTTGCTGGAGTGTAAAGTGACAACTCTTCCAATGAGTTACCTCAGTCTTCCTTTGGGGGCTACTTTTAAGGCAAAAGCTATTTGAGATGGCGTAGAAGAGAAGATTGGAAAAAGATTATTGAGGTGGAAGCATCTTTACCTCTCAAAAGGGGGAGATTAACTCTAATCAAAAGCACTCTCTCCAATCTTCCTACGTATTACATTTCTCTATTTCCTTTACCGGTGGGGGTTGCTAATCGGATTGAAAAACTTTTTAGACTTTTTGTGGAGTGGATTGGGAGAGGAACATAAATTTCACCTTGTGGATTGGTCAAATGTGTGCAGCCCAAAAGAGTTGGGAGGTTTGGGGGTGTGTAACCTTACTATTTCAATAAAGCTCTATTAGGAAAGTGGTTCTGGAGATTTTGATTGGAAGAGAACTCGTTGTGGAGAATGGTAGTGAAGGGAAAGTACGGCTATGATTGGGGGGATGGTGTTCTAATGAGGGAAGGGAAACTTATGGTATGAGCCTTTAGAAGTTCATTAGAAAGGAGTGGGAGGTATTTGCAACAGACAACAGTTTTGAGGTAGGCGACAGTACCAGAATTAAGTTTTGGTTGGATGAGTGGGGTGGAGAGAGAGCGCTTTGTCTTCAGTTTTTCCCAGAGTTTTCTAATTAACCAATAATCCACAGACTACGAGGTTTTAAATTGGGTCAACGGTACAGTGCATTGGAACTTGGCATTATCCAAAAATATTCAAGATTGGGAAGTGGAGGAGATAACAGATTTTTTCAGCCACCTATACTCCAGAAAATTAGGAGGATTGAGGAAGGATAGAATGCTGTGGAAACATGCAAGGAATAAAAAAATTTTTGTCCAATCCTTCTACAAGGTGTTACAAAATCATCCACCTATAGTGTTTCCTTGAAAAGGTATTTGGAAAGTTTCAGCACCTCCTAAAGTAGCCTTTTTCACTTGGATAGCTGCTTTAGGGAGGATTTTTTTTTTTTTTTGATAAGTAAAATTGTATTATAAATCAGAAAGATGGCAAAGCCAATTACAACGAGTGAAAGGCCTATCAAAACGGCACATTCGAAAGCAGAAACTCATGAAGGTCCATGCTATTAAAGTCCACGGCAATGGCTCATGTACATAAAGTTCTAAGGAAAAAACCTATCAGCTCCTCTCGAGATCATTCATTGTCTTCAAAAGTACGCCTGTTGCGCTCTTGCCATATACACCACATAATACATATGAGGATCATCTTCCAGACAGCTTTTATCTGACGGCCGCCACGGATAGAAAACCAACACGCCATAGCTACCACCACTGACTCTGGCATGGCCTACGCTAAATTTAGTCTGGTAAACACCTCATCCCAGATAATCCTGGCTATCTTGCAGTGTAAAAGAAGATAGTTCACCAACTTGCCTCCATTTTTGCACAGGCAACACCAATCTGTGATAATAACCCTTCTTCTTCTTAAATTGTCCGTAGTGAGAATCTTGCCAAGAGAAACTGTTCCCGCAAAAAAAGCCGCTTTAGGCGGTGCCCTATGACGCCAAAGTTTTCTCCATGGAAACTGGATATCGGGTCCTTGGGCGAGAACCTCATAGAAGGAACGCACTGTGAAAACTCCTCTCTCGGTAGGAGTCCACCACAGACCATCTTCACGGAGAATGTTTGGCCTTTGTGAGTAGAGGAGACTATAGAATTCTCCAAGACTATCTAATTCCCAATCCTACGCCGCTCGGTTGAAAATTATGTTCCAATGCGTTTGTCCCCCAAATACCCCCATGACCTCCGCTACAGTGATATCTTTGGCACTTGCAATCTGAAAAATAGAGGGAAAAAGAACACAAAGAGCCCTCTCTCCACACCAAACATCTTTCCAAAATTTAATACTAGTGCCAACGCCCAAACGGAGCCTAGTGTGCCGATCAAAAGTCCCCCACCCATTTCTTATATTTTTCCAAATCCCTGTCCTACAAGCCTCTCTAACTTGCCAAGTGCTCCACCCCCACCCCCTCCCCCCCCCCCCAAAAAAAAAAATCTCCCCCATATTTGCCCTCAATCACCTCTTTCCAAAAGGCCTCTGGTTCCTTGTGATACCTCCACAACCACTTGCCGAATAACGCTTGATTGAACTTCCTCAGATTCCGGATATCTAACCCGCCGATTGGGATGGGTCGACACACTATATCCCATTTAACCAGATGATACTTGAACTCCTCTCCCAAGCCACCCCACAAGAAGTCTCTTTGTATTTTCTCCAGACGACTTGCTACACTAGCTGGGATAGGATATAGTGATAAGAAATACGTAGGAAGGTTGGAACGGGTACTCTTGATCAAAGTAACACGACCTCCTTTGGACAAATACATCATTTTCCACCCTGATAGTTTCCTCTCGGTTCTTTCATTCATCGTGTCCCAGATCGCCGTCGCCCTTGAAGCTGATCCCAACGGAAGTCCCAAGTATGTGATGGGTAGCGAGGAAATCTTACACCCAAGATCTTTGGCCAACTCTCGCATATTATGGACTTCACCAATTGGCACCATCTCAGACTTGCCATAATTCACCTTCAATCTTGAAACTGCTTCAAAACATAGAAACAAAGCCTTCAATACTCGCACCCGAACACGATCAACCTCACATAGTACCAAGGTATCATCTGCAAACAACAAATGAGATATATTAGTAAAGCCTCGAACCGAATTTCCAATTGGAAACCCTCTTACCAAACCATTATCCACCAAGGCCGATATCATCCTACTTTACGCTTCCATAACAATAACGAATAATAACGGAGATAACGGATCACCCTGTCTCAAACCACGAAAGCTCAGGAAGAAACCTTCAAGACTTCCATTAATTAACATTGAGAACCTCCCAGTAGAGATACACCACCTTATCCAAGACCTCCACCTCTCTCCAAAGCCACACCTGTCAAGCAGATACAATAGAAAATCCCAATTAACGTGGTCATAGGCCTTTTCCATATCCAGTTTGCATAGAATCCCAGAAGTGCCTGCTATCAATTTGCTATGAATGCACTCATTAGCAATAAGCACTGTATCCAAGATTTCTCTTCCTTTAACAAAAGCATTTTGCGGTTTAGTGATAATCTTCCCAAGTACCTCACTTAACCGATTTGCAAGCACCTTTGCAATAATCTTATATACCCCGCTCACAAGGCTAATAAGCCGAAAGTCCTTAATTTCCATGGCCCCAACCTTTTTTGGGATAAGGGTAATAAAGGTATGATTAAGACTTTTTTCAAATTTGCCGACTGTGAAGAGCTCCTTGAAAACCCCCATAAGGTCATCCTTGATCACCCCCCAACATTCCTGAAAAAAACCCATAGAAAAACCGTCTGGCCCAGGAGCTTTGTCTTTAACCATGTGTCGAATGACGTTGAACACCTCTTCTTCCTCAAACTCTCACTCCAAATGACTCGCATCCTCCAAACCTATGGTATCAAAGATTAAACCCTCAAGAGTAGGTCTCCAACCCTCCTGTTCTGTGAGAACATTTTCATAAAATTCAACAATGTGATTTTGAATAATCCCTTCGTCTATGCATTCAATCCCATTAATTCTAAGGACCTCAATATTATTATTCCTTCGATGAGAATTTGCCACTCTATGGAAGAACTTTGTGCTACATATAAAAACGTTTGGTCTCCTTCTCTAAGCCACAAAGCTCTAGATTTTTGTCGCCATGACAATTCTTCTAAAAGGATCATCCACTCTAGATCTGCATTCAATGAAGCCATCTGCACTTGTTCATCCTACGTGAGAGGACGACCCTTTTGCACCCTCTCAAGATCCTTAATTTCCCTCATAAATAAATTCTTATTATCCCCTAGGTTGCCGAAGGACTGAGAGTTCCAAATCTTCAAGTCTCTCTTTAAGTTTTTCAACTTATTTGCAAAAATGTAGCTTGGTGATCCCTGGAACTGGTATGAGGTCCACCACTGTTTGACCCTATCCTCAAAGCCTTCTGACTTCAGCCACATATTCTCAAATTTGAAATATCGGCGCCCACTTTGAAGTCCCCCACAATCAAGTATAATAGGCCAGTGGTCTGACGAAACCCGGCCTAGACGCTTTTGCCACATGTTAGGGAAATGACTTTCCAACTCTGGTGAAACTAAAAAGCGATCCAACCTAGACCAAGTCTGATTATTGGCCCAAGTAGCTGGATCCCCAACGAGCGGTAGATCAACCAAATTCAACTCAAAAATGCACTCTGAGAATTCTAGACTTGCAAGCCTCACTCTCCTATTACCAAAAGTTTCACCAGAAAATCTAACGATGTTGAAGTCACCTCCCATGCACCACGGGACATTCCACCAACTGTATAGGCTAGCTAATTCTTCCCATAAAAGACGTCTGTCGACATCAATATTCAGCCCATACACACCTACAAAAGCCCATAAAAAATTATCAGAGACACTTCTAAATAAACAAGCTACCGCGAACCTACCAACATACTCTTCCACTTTTTCCACCACCCGACGCCCTTGACGAAGCCATGTAGACCCAATTCACATGAGTGCCACTCCACAAACTACGCACCAATCTCCTATCAAAAAGCTCCAGCTTCGTTTCCTGAAGGCAAACGATATCCGCTCTCCACCCCCGAAGCATATGCTGTATCCGTAGACACTTGTTTGCTTCATTGAGTCCACGGACGTTCCACGTAACGATTTTTGGTTTCATTGAGGAAAGGCAGGCCCCTTTCCTTTTGCCCTTCCTTTGTTGGAAGGACCCTCTGAGTTCAATGAACAGGTCAACCTATTCAGCTCCCTGACTTGTTTTGACTCCCCTCTACGTTTTTTATTATGGCCTGCATCCATGGCTGTTAATAGTGCCATGAATTGTTCTTCGTAACCCACACATTTGATTCCCACCACTTGTTTGATCTCTTTAGCCATTTTCAAAACCCAATCTGAATGATCTGGGAAGAAACAATTCAAAGGGCTATGATTCTAGAACTCATCCACCGAACAATCCTCTACTCCTTGTATAGATTTCGAAAGATACATTTCATCTTCAACCGACAGCATAAGGTCTTTGGAGTCTTCCTCATCAGATGATTTGAAAAAAGCATCCGGTAACGAACTCACACGTTTATCGGAAGGAACCTGCGAGCCCGATAAATCTCTGACCTCAACTATTTGGTTCTGGCCACAAAGCACCGACGGGAGATTGTCTGAACACACAGCCGTGCCTGACTGAGTTGTCTGATCAGCTTTTGCCGCCACAAAGATCTGCATTGCCGATGACTCTCTGCCCTCAAATCGCTGACTCTGGGGACAAAGCAATGACGGGAGGTCGTTAGACCATGCCGTTGTCGCCGACGATATCGTCTAAACAACTTCTACCGTCACCTCCCTTGTCGGAGCTATTTTCGGCACAAATCAGGAACCCAGATCGAGAGAGGCTTTGGGTTTGGAAGGTGCGACGTTATCGGATCTCTCCACGGGTTGGGTTTGTTTCGACCCAGACCCACGTGCTTGATTTTGGAGATGGACCTTCGGCTGATTAGGCCCAGGCCTTCCACTTGAGGCCCGCATCTTCAAAATCATGCCGACACCCTGACTTGGGAAATCCAGAGCAGAATTGAAATGGCTAGCTGTACCAACCTTGGGCCTAAGCCCCTGTCCACCAACCTGCCGCCAACTCCTCCCTTTACCTTTAGTCTTTTTATGGGCTTCAGTCTGTTTCAAACCCGGCCCAACCACTTTCTTCTGCCCAATAACCCCTAGCCGATTACCTAAACTACCCCCCAATTCATCTTCTACCTTAATCAGACTGACAAATTGTACAACCACGTCCATCTCTTTCTGCAGAGCACGCAATTGACCCTGCATGTTCCTCAGCAACCTACGCGTCTCCCATGCTTCAGCCCTAACAGCTGCAATGCTCGAGGTGTCCTGCTTGCTCTCTCGCCGAAATCTTTCAACGGTCGGCATAGCAACCGCCCCTCCCTTCTGCGTTGATGCCGGCGAAGTGAGAACCTCTTTGAAAGACCTCGACGTCTCCCCTTTTTCCCACTTCCCACCTTTCGATCTGGATTTACCACCAGAACCCCCCTTAGAGTTACGCCAAACCACCAAAACCTCCTTGAGCTTGCGCCATCCCCATCCTCCCCCCCCCCCCCTGGAACACAGAGTATGTTCTTCCTTCCCCCTTGGTTATAATCACTAACCTCAAGATATCGGCTTTTTCTATTCTCACAACGCTGGGCAATGAGGCTTCTAAAACCTTCCCTTGTTGCGGAATACACTTATTTTTTCTTCCCTCCACTCAAACATCCCTCAAACACTTTCACCAACCACTGCACTGAAGCAGTTCCCAGCACGATATTTCATTCAGATTTCCAGCTTTTCTCAATGATGTTACACAGACCACCTTCATGAGAAATGGTGAAACGTTTGGACTTGATATCCACCTCCAAAAATCGGCCCATAAGGGCCACTCACTGAGAACCAGGAAAATGTAACTCGAAGAAACTTTGAGAGTTGAAACAAGCTTTCTCAACAGAACATTCACTATGCATCATTTCTCAAAAATTTAAATTCATTTTACCTAGTATGTGAGGGAACTTGCTAGGAAGAAAAGGCCGCAGCATGCCTTTCTGAACTTTCCAATCAAATGGATTGAGACTAGCTTTAAGGAGAATTTTTAACGGCTGAAATCTAAGAAAACGAGGGATTATTATTACATAGTGGTGCTATTTGTGCAAGAGTGCTGGAGAATCGATTGATCACATTTTTCTGCATTGGTTGGTATGGGATGGCATCACCAGTAGGGCTGGGTTGACTTGGGTTATGCCCAAGAGGGTGGTGGATCTCCTAGCATGCTGGAAAAGACGACATCAAAGCTGTTAGTTGGCTGTGACATGGGGATGGTCCCTTTATGCCTAATTTGGTGTCTATGGATGGAAAGAAATGAGAGATACTTCAACAATTGGGAGAAAATAGCCGGGGAAATCTGAAATTTCTTTGTATTTACTTTGTTTCAATAGTTTTCCGCTATTGTAATAAAGGGAGGGAATATGCAGGACTTTTTGCTTTCTTTTCAATCTACTAGAGTGTAATTAGGGGTTTCTTTTGTATACTTCCTGTATACATGGGTATTGCCTAGTTGCATTTGATCGATAAAGTTTATTACTTATATATAAAAAATAAAAATGAAAAAAAAAAAGCATTGGGGAAAACCCTTGCTATGGATAAATTGAGAAGGGGAATTTTAGTAATAAATTGGCGATCCATATGTAAGAAGAGTGAGGAATCAATTGATCATTTATTTACTGCATTTGAAGTTGCTAGGAAATAATGGACCTCGCTACTCCATCTTTTGGTATCGGTTAGGTGATGCCTCCAAGTGTTTTATTGTGGTTGGGTTATTAGAGGAGTAAGACCTTGTTTAGATGTTGATATGAGATGATAAATTTGTGAATAGTAGTGAAATGATTTGAGTTAAAATATTTTATGGGGTTTTGGAAAAGGAGAGAGAAAAAGTTTAATAAAGATGCTATAAAATTAAAATATTGTTATAATATAATTTTCCAATATTATTTTTGTTTTAGAATATAAAAAAGTTGATTTTTTTTTTTGCTTTGTTTGAAAGTTTAGAAAAGTTGTTATGATTAGGTTATGATCAGATGAAAAAGTTAATATTTGAAATTGAAAAGTATTTGTGTTTGAGTGATGTTTGAATGTTAAGATGAGATGAGAAGAGACCAACTCAACATCCAAACCCTTGGCCTAACAATATTGGGCATTGCAATGTGGAAGCTATGCGTATGGTTCCATTATGCCTCATACGGTGCATGTGGAATGAACAAAAAACTCCCCAATTTTGAAGATCGTGAGGCAATGGTGGATGATCTTAGATCCACAATGCTTAAAACTCTTTTTTGTTTGGATGTCAGCTCAAAATAGTCTTGAACTTTCCAGGTATCCTGATTTTATGACTCTTTGCTTCCCCTCTTTGTATTTCTACAAGCGCTTCTTTTTATGCAACTGATGTACTCAGGTTTCCTCTTTTGCATTTTTAATAAAATTGAATGTACACACACACATATTTGCTTTATGTTTCAACTCAGAAGGTGAAATACTAAGCATTGGAAAAACTAATCCCAAGGAAAGTGGTATTGGTATGACGCTGGAATGGATTATTGGAGAATTCAAATATGGGTTTATGCATTGAATCATATTCATTGTTTTGGTATATTTGATAATTGATACCATTACTACTCTCAAGACTATCAATTTTATCCATCATTTGTTTGTTTTGCCAATCAAAGAAGAAAAAAAAAATTGCTTATTTTGATGCTACTTTTTTTATTAAGTAAACAATTATATTAATATGAATAGGCATAACGCAAGTACACAAGATGGTATACAAAGGGTCACACCTGATTAGCAGGAAGTAATAGAAACAAGAAAATCATGAAAATCGAGGCCACAACAATCTACAGCTGTGTCCCAAAGAAAAAGAGTGCTAACAAAAAATAATCTAAGTTCTTCTAGTGAGCGCTCCTTATCTTCAAATGTTCGGTCATTTCACTCCTTTCATTGGCACCACATGATACAAATCAGACCATTTTCCACACTACTGAGATTTGTAAGAGACGTCATAGATTTATACAGCATAACCCACGCTAACTCCATTCTATTAAACCCCTCATTCCATAACGTTCCAGCCACCTCTCAATACAACAGTAAATGACCCACATTTTCACCATTTTTCCTATACATATAACACCAATCAACTACGTCTCCGTAGATTATCTGTCATCAAGATCTTATCTAATGTTGTCCATACAAAAAATGCCACTTTGAGAGATGCATTATTTCTCCATATCTTGCTCTATGGAAATTGCGTATTCTTTGTTGTGTAAGCGACTTATAGAAAGAATGGACCAAGAAATTTACCTTTACTGGTGGGTATCCAGCACATCTTATCTGCTACTTAGGTTCTTGGCATCACGGTGAATAGAAGACCTAAGAACTCCTCAACGCTGCCAACTTCCCAATCTTGGGTGGCTCTAGTGAAATTAACGTTCCATTGAACTAGGTCCCCAAACAACTCCATGCAATTAGCCACTAAAGCATCTTTCTCACATGCAATCCTAAAAACTGATGGAATAAATCCTTCAGGGCTTGATCTCCACACCACAAGTCAGTCCAAAATTTTATCCTAGATCCATCACCCAACACCAGTCTAGTATGCCGATTAAAGATCCCCCACCCTCTTCGCGCGTGTTTCTAAATGCTGACTCCAAAACCCTATGAACCTCCCTAGTGCCCCCCCCACATGCCACAATATTTGCAATCAATCACTGACTTCCAAAGAGCTTCCAATTCCGTATTATCTCCACACCCATTTCCCAAGCAAGACTCGATTGAAAATCCTCAAGTTTGTAATACCCAACCCACCTGAAGAGACTGGAGAACATACTTTATCCCACTTGACTAGAAGATAATTGAGTTCTTCTCCAATCCACTCCAAAGAATGTCACAATAAGCTTCTTAATAAAAAAATACAAATAAAAAATTCATTGGTAGATTAAAAATAGTACTTTTGATGAGCGTGATCCTACCACCTTTCGAGAGATATGATCTCATCCAACCTGCCAATCTACGTTCAATCTTCTCCACCACTATATCCCAAATCGATATAGATCTTGCAGCCCCCCCAAGGACGGCCAAGGATTATCATGGACAGAGAGGAAACCTTAGAACCAACAATATAGAGCTAGCTGGCGTATGTTGCGAACATTGCCCATTGGCACCAATTCTGTTGTACTAAAGTTCACTTTTAATTCGGATGCTACTTCAAAACAAAGTAATAATGCCCTCAAAAGTCCAAATTTGGTTTTGTGCTTCCTCACAAAAAATCATTATATCACCGGCAAACATTAAGTGAGATAGGGGCCACACCTCATGGGTGAAATACCTCAGGGGTGCAAACAATTCTTTGGGGCCACACCCCCCGGTGAACAGTTAGCAATGCACGGGATCGGAGTTTACTCTGCAAAGGACGGTCCAAAAGGCCCTACCTTGAAGAGGTTTCTCGACATCAAAAAACAAAAACAAGTGAGATAGGGTAATGATGCCCCTATTACGATTTCCCACTGAAAATCCCTTGATAAAGCCACTGTTCACCAAGGCTAGAATCATTTTATTAGATGTCTCCATGACAAGAACAAATAGGAGTAGCGACAAAGGATCCTTGTCTTAGACCTCGAGGATTGTTAAAGAAACCATTTGAGCTACCGTTCACCAATATTGAAACCTCACTGTTGAATACATCACCTAATCCATGAGCACCATTTCTCCCCAAAACTCCCAGTTAACATGATCATATGTCTTCTCCATATATAACTTGCATAGGATTCCCTAACTAGCCAAATTTTAGCCTACTATCTAGGCATTCGTTAGCAAGGAGGATTGAATCCAGCAAGGTTGTTTTGGGGCAATGCTTAGAGATCACTCTAGCTTGTTGTACTAGAGTGGTTCCTATCATGTGTGACGTCATCTTTCCTCGACCATCTCAAGGTGAGTTTAGGTCCTAAATGTAGGATTTCTAGGGTTGGTTGCTCTGTAATGGGCAATGGATGTACACAAAAGGCTTCTATAGCATAAATGATGGAGTAGTCAACCTAGAGTCTATCTGGCTTCGTTTCACCTTTACGTGTCCTAAATAATATGACTTAAAAATAAATAGACAGTTTGGGTTGAGAGTTGATTTGTGGAATGAAAGGATCATCAAGCTGAGATCAAATGGGTTGACTTCTATCGCTTTACAAAGCTAAAGTCCACGGGTAGAGAATTTCAACCCGTTATGTGGCCAAAGTAACACACCATGGCCCATGTAGTTTATAGGAACATCTAACATTTTTGTGGTACGAGTGAAGAAGATCCATCTTGGGACAGTAATTGTTGAATGAGTAGGGTAATCTTGTCGGAGAGCTTTTAAGGAGATATTTTACCATTGTGTGACTTGGAGCCTCTCATGCACATGTGGACCTATGAGTTGGGGGTTTGACTCAGTGTGTTCAGAGCAAGTACCTTCAATTGAATCGATAATCGTGGTAGAGGAACAACCATGGCTGCCCAACATGCTATTACTGTTTCCGAGGTTTCCACCCAAGCAAATGACCCATATTCAACGGTTAGGATTGACAATTACAAAAGTAAAACCTAAATGAATGTGACCCAAAACTTCCGCATAGTGAAACCAGATAAGTGCCATGCCAGAAGTGAATACAGATATCTGACTTATTCCATCACAGAAGCATTTGAGAGGTATGTCAATTTCAACCTTTACTCTTAAATTTTAGTATGTTTAAATTTACCATTCCCACTTGGGCCTTGTTTTGACAATATTTTCCAATTTGTTTCTTACTGCTCAAGAAAGAATAATCTGTTTTTGTGTACTTCAGAATTTTTTATTGCATGATAGAGCAGCATACTACTTTATATGTATTTCTTAGATTATATGACCAGAATCAGATCGTTTACATCACTAAAACATGCTTTAAGGAATTGAGGGACAAGAATGATAAAACCCCATATCCTCCAACATGGTAATTGAAAGTCCACTTGGATATTCCATACGAGGAGGAAACAATTAAACTGAAAATGGCCTAAACAACTAGAGTGGACGTCAATCATACGAGTATAGAGCAGAAAAATAGATGATAACTGAATAAAAAGCACCTGCTCTGGTGTCTTTTTGTGTCTATCTGCTATTTTTGCAACAACTGATAGCTTGAGCATAGGGCCATGGACAGATCTTGATCTCCTAAATGATATGCGAGGAGTTCCAGGTTCATCTTCCCCACCCGATCCACTGTCAGATGGTCCAGGAGTTGATGTAGGTACTCCTAAAGGTGTATGAGCAGATACATGAATACCTTTCATTTGACAGAACTTTACAAGTTCATCTTGCCTCCAGAAAGGGTGCAACTCCACCTAAGAAAAGCAACTAAAATATCATTAAGGACACCAAAAGTATCATGGGCAAGACTTAGGTGGTCCAAAAATCTTGTCAGAATTAGTAAAAGGAAAACAAACAAAAGCTAATATAATAATTTGTCATAATTAGTAATAGGAAAACAAACAAAAGCTAAGGTAACTGACAAACAAAATGCCTAAACAACCATACAGGAACGAGGTGGGTGACACGAGATACTCACTAAGATTCGCCATTTGGGTCCCTACCAAAATTATTTTAAAAGATATATGTGTAAGATACAATTCATTGTCTAGTTTCCAATGCCCCTATAAAGAAAGAAGTCATAAAGAGGTATATCCCTAGATATAACACAGTGCTAAAAGCAACCTGAAGAAACAAGGTCGAGGATGGTGATAATGATTTTCTTGATAAAGCCAAAGACCCTCAGCATCAGGAAAATGGCTTCCTTGGATGAACTTTCCAGCTCAGACTGAGTGCATGGTTTACCCCATCCTAAGGATGAGTTTCTATGTTGCAGAATATCAAGTACAGTAGCAAATGTCCAATACTTGCTTCTACCTTTCAGTTATTGCAATTGTCTAAATCAGCAACTCATCAATGACAAGTACAAGCACAACCAGAAAGAACGAGTGTTTTTGCGATTGAATACTTCAGCTATATCAACCAGTAAAGTTTGTCAGTCACAGAACTGGATTCACTTGTGTCATTCATTGAGCACAAGTCTTAAGCTTGTGAAGAATTTGTCCAACCAGATAATTTAGAAATCATCAAGTGATGCTTTTTCCAGATGAGGAATAGAATCAAGTGCTTTATCTTGAAATAAATAAATAAAATTAAATATAACAGTTGAAAAGACCAAAGGATCATTGATTTAGAAAGCATCCCGAGTTATTAACCTTTTAAATATCGAATGTTACTAGGTGTGGTATATGCACAGAAAACTCATGGAACATTCTGATTTTTTCCCTCAAATGATCCACGAGTTCACTTTATCCAGGTTCTTCATGAGTCCAGGCAAGGAGCAAAGCAGAATCTTTTGAAACAACAAGAATAACTGTACAACGAACCTGATTGACTGCAGGTACAATCTTTGCAAACTTAAGCAATCCTTTGATCTGCTGAATACTGAAATTGCTAACTCCAATAGCCCGAACCAGACCTGACTCGACGAGACCCTCCATGGCTTTCCACGCTTTTTTCAATCGATTCAGAAACTGCCCATACTCACTGCCCGACTTTGAAGGTGGATCAGTAGCGTCACCAAACGCCGAGCTGTCGGGCCAATGCATCAAATAGAGATCCAAGTACGAAACTCCAAGATTATTAAGAGAAACTTTAACATAGTTCTCTATTTTATTGAGCGAATTCATGGTACAGTAAAGTTTAGAAGTCAAGAAAACATCCTCCCTCTTCAGTAAGCCTTTGAATGCTTCAGTGAGTGCTTCCCCAACTTCACTCTCATTCCCATAAAGATGTGCGCAATCTATGTGACGGTACCCGACCGACAATCCCGTTTTAACAGCTTCGACGCAGAGGTCTCCACCGCTCTGCCATGTCCCAAGTCCAATGGCTGGAATTTTAGCCCCGGTGTTCAATACAAAGTAACTTCCCGGGGTTCCTCCTTTTCCTTTCATTCCCCAAAACTTCTCAGAATGAAACAATAGGCACAATAGATAGCTATGAAATGACACGGTTACGCAAAATCAAGACCAGATTCCAGCAACTCAAGCTATATAAACATATGGTATAATAAATATTATCAAAACCGATGCAGAAAATCCAAAATCCCCGGATGGAGTTGTTATATGCAAATCAAACACACAACCCAGAAGTCAAAAACCAACCAAAGCCCTATAAAGACGAAAAACGATTCTATCGGGGAAGACAATATAAAAGCATTCCAACTCCAGGGAACTATACAACTTTGACCATCAAAATACTCTCAACTTGTGCTTGGCAAATTGTCCCAACGAATAGTAGAAAAAGTAGACCGTAATCTCATTACTCTACCTAATTTAAGACTCTCAAGACAAGCAAAGGCTAATAATTTTTTATTGAGTTGCGAGGAAAGCACCAAATGAAGACCAAGATTGGATCCGTGGTCAACAACGGCAACATAGAATATGGTTCGCTTGAATTTGGAAATGAGATGAATTGAGATAAATTTTTAATATTATTATTATTTTAAAATTTAAAAAATATATATTAAAATTTAAAAAATATATATTAAGATTTGAAAAAGATATATAAGAATTTATATTTTGTATATAAAATTATAAAAATATAATAATGAAATGGAAGTGTCTCAACTCACTTCTAAATCCAAGCGGGGCCTAAAAAACTCCTCCCCTGAGCCAAAACTGAAAACAATACTTTAACTGTAAATAGAGGTGTAAATGGTCTAATCCAAACAAAATGTGGACCGATTTTATTCGATTAAAAAAAAATTCATCTTGGACCGGACCAAATAGGATTCGGTCTATACCAGTCCGCTCCAATTTGGTCCAGGAGCAGTTCGATCCGGTCTAGAGATACTCCATATGATTTAATGAACTAAATTTGATCTAAAATTTTATAATAATTAAATATATTTTTTTGGCCTAAATTTATAAATTATTAAATATATACTAGTATTACTTTCATAAAAAAATAATTATTTTTGTCAATTGTCAATTTTTAGTCTCATCTAAATATTAAACAAAATATATAGTTATAACTTATAACCTATAAACTTAATACTTATAATATAAGTTATAACTAATATTATATATTATATATAGCCCATAGGTTGATTAGTTAATTTAATTCTCATAAGTCATATCAATTAATCAATAATATTAATGATTATTGATCATACTTCACATATAGTTAAAAACAACATTAATAATTAATATTTATAATTGTTACATGTAATCATAAGAAGTGTAATTATTAATTAGTTAATAGTGATTTAGTGATATATCATAAGTTGGTTAACTATAACTAATAACATTATTACATAATTTACATTAATATATTATAAATTTATATGTTAGTAAATAATGATAAATTAGTAATAATATATTAAATAATAATAATACATTTATTACTTATAAATTATTACTAATACTCTATATAGATATGCTATAATTTACATTTTTATACTACAACTATTATAAATTATAATATATTAATATTATAAGAATATATATTATATATTAATATATTATACTGCCACTCTTAATTTATGTTAATATTTATATTAAAGTTTATATAATATTACTTATATATACATATATATATATATAAATATATATGTATGCATTCGGTCCGGTCCGGTCTGGTCTACCGGTCCGATTCAGTCTTTTTACAGCCACAACTGTAAACAAGACAAAAGTCAAATCTCTCTATGAATTGAATTGATTTTCAATTCATTTTGGAGTAAAAATACATTTTTCTTAACCCTATTTATCTTAATACTTATTCTATATTTTTGTATCACAAATCATCAAAATTGCACGTTTAATTATAAAATATTGACAAATAAGTGGGTCATTCAATTTAATCATTTAGATACATTGAAAATAAATAACCTCATTTAATGTTACATCTTGGTTAACTAATGAATAGATTATGGCATTTTCGTTTATATAATGGTGTAAAGTTATTCATTTACACTCTTTTTTATTTTTTATATGAAATTCATTTACACTCTTGATAAAAAGTTAACACACCAACTTTTTATCAAAAGAAAAGAACAACGTATTCATGGAGAGTTATTTTATAACAAGATACTAGGTAGGGTATTAAAATTAGCTAAAAAAACCAATAAGACGGGCCAACCACAAACTCTGGCTAGCCACCCTGCGCTGGAGTGGTAAGTTCCACCTCACCTAGGTTGCTCTAATCCCACCACAATGTCGTGATGATCTTATTGAGTTAGTAGTAAAGAATGGTGTTCCATACCAATTGATACAATCGAAATATTTCATACAATGGCCAGCATAATTAAAGCTAATGTTTCGTACCAATTAAAATATCAACCGTACCAACCTGTACTAGCCAGTATGCCAAATTTCGTCCAGTACGAAATATAGAATCCATTGACATGTAAATGTTTTATAAACGTTACTTCTAAGTCTCTGACTTTGTACTTTTACAGTGCAGCCTCTCTATCATGTCAGTCACTTTCACACTTTCATCGCTTGCACATTTATTTCTAAACATCACTTCCGCACTTAAATAAAATGTGTTGTACTACTACTAATCCACTTCTGTCCTTTCACAGCTTCACTTTTATCTTATTTTTAAACTTCTCTTCATCCAATTATTTTATAGTTTAAGATAAAATTCTAGCCTTTATTTCATTATTCAAAAGTTTTGTTCCCAATATTTGCATTCTTGTTTTATTTATATTTTCTAATAATAATATTACTCTATTTTCATTTTGTTTTTTATTGAAAATATGATGTAAGAATAATAAACAATATAATTCAATTAATTTAACTCTTTTTTTATTTAGAATAATTTATTTATATATAAACTATTTTAAAATAGTATATGAAACGGTACCAATATCGAAATATTTCATTCTAACATTTTGACTGAAACAGCTTCTAATAAGGTATTCAAAACTTTGGTTGGTACTCCATCCACCCCATATCACCCTTAAATGATTATAAATTTTTAGAGGTGTAATTGGTTCACTTCGGTCTGATTTTAAACATATTTTAGAACTAAACCAATATTTAGTAGTTTTAAGATTTGAAGAACTAATACTGCACTAATTACACCCTTAAATCAATATTTTTGGATTCACCAATTCTAGTTCAATTTCGATTTGATTTTTCCAACCTTTTCTCTATTTTATTAAATATATAATATAGTATATATATTAATTATATAATAATGTAGTAATAATATATTGTAGTATATTATAATAGACATTATAATATATTGTAGGATATTGTTAGCGCCCCTAACCCCCGACGGTGGCTGCTAGTGACACATACCACAAGGTAACATACCCTTTATACATAACAAATAAGATGTAATACACCTAACTTTCTAGTAATATGCAATAAAAATCATAATAGAAAAAAATCTTTTTTATCAACTAAGGCAATGGTGATAAAAACCAATAATGCATGGTATTTTTTAGTGCAAATATCCCAAAAAACAGTAATAGTGCAAATATCTCAAAAACTTTTTTGTAAATCCACTTCTGAAATAGTTCATTATCAAGTACTCGCAAAACAAGAGACCATATCCCAAAATAACCATGTCTAGAAAATAAATAGTGATTTCCACTAAAGGAAATACTAAAGGTCCATGGGGCTGATCCTACTTGGCCTTTTCTTGACTCAAAATCCTCCTCAGCTCCTAAAATAATTTCATGATCTCAGTTACAAATTAGTTAGCTGCTTCTAAACTATCTATAGTAGATGGCTTTGAGGAACCCTCAAGGCTCTTCAGGGCCTCCTAGATTGTCATTGAAGTTGATCTTTTGCATTTTCACATTGGGATCTCCTATACCTATTACAACTTCTACCATTCTCAAAGGGGAATGGTAGTGGAAACTACTACTTTGAGATCTCAAAAAATCTCATCAAGTAAACAAACAACATACCACATATATTATAAGCATATATGAAAGCAAACAGAAACAAATATATAGACATGTACATATGACGTGGAACTTTATCTTATGTGTCATGGACTTTCTTGTTAAAATAACATTTTCACTCTTTTAACTCTTAACATATGTTCATATCATCTAAGTCCAGGTTCTCGTCCTTATCATAATATGTCATGTCAACTCACATCATATTATAACATATCATATTGAGACCAAGTCTCATTATTTCATATCATATCATTTCATTCATATCATATCTTATCATGGCATGTCATGTCATGTTATATCATATCATTTCATATCGTATCATTTCCTATCAGGGAGCTCAAATACGTTTATGTCATCATATTATTAATATGTATGGATACCTCATAGCTTCCCTAAGTACCGTGTATTTCTCTCTATTTACCGCATCAACCAACGATCCACTTAATCAAGATGACTACATCATGGACATAACATAATCGTGTATGACAGTATGCATATTTCGCCTTCACTGTAATTTGTACCTACTAGTTTTAGGCATAACTCCACTCTGGTATTCTTCTATAGGAACTATTTGAGATTCATCAGCCCAGAAGTTTTCACTCGACTTTAAACAGTCTAGAGTGGACAGGGAGTTCCATTAAGGCATTTTTTCATCTTATCATTTGGGGTCATTATAAAATATTTTTAACTCTTTCCTTTTAAAAATATAGACTCAAATGCATGTGACATGTGATATAGACTCATGATAAAACATTATTTTGTTCTTGCAACATGTAGATGCCAAATGTTAGAATTTAATCCCTAGCATGCACCTCATAACATAACTTAAAAATATTAGAACATACAAACAAAAATAATTTTGTTGAAACATATTCAACTCATCCATCAATATATGAAAACAAATTTTTAAAACATCAAAAGGGACCTTGTCTAAACCATATAAACTTCCCAAACATGAATTTTCATCATTCAAATTTATAAACTCATGCATCCATTTAAGTTTGCATCAAAACAAACATGCAAAGTTACTTTGTAGGGCAAAACCGATACCAACATATGTATCATCCACACTTCTTGTAACTAGAACATTACAACACATTTCATTATTTCTTCTCCATCATAGCCGAATGTAGCATGGAATGATACAAATTTTGAAGAACATCTTTATACCAAAAATACACATGGCCGAATAGGGTAATCCATAGAATATCATGCTTCAATCAAATAACTAACCAACAACACCCATAACAACACATAGGCTGAAACATATACATCATGGTATAGCAAGTTTCAATCAAATATCCAAGTGAGAATACAATATAATACATAGGCCGAATCATACATAAGAACTATAGCATCATTCAAGCAAATAAAACAAACAAAGTTCACGTAATATAATACATAGGCCGAATCAAATATAAATTGAGGTTTTACTTACAAAAATTCCAACGATATAATAGCAATGAAATATGAAAATACAAAGTGATATATTATAAATCTAGATATTGAAAATGTGAGTGCGGGAAAGTGTTAGCGCATTTTTGAAACCATTTTCTTCAAAATAAAACCCTAGGGCCAAACTCTTGAGATTCCAAACCCTAGTTTTTTTTTTATGCAAAAACTGAAACCCCCATCTCTGAATCTTATGTTTTCTACATTCAAAATACTAAGACCATTTAGATTTTCATCTTTCTTGAAGAGAAAACTCTAATTTCTAGAGTAAAAAAGGGTGGTTGTGTGAGAAATATGCAAATAACAAAAATTGGTTTAAAAAATATAGATTGCAAGAAGACTGACATATTCGGCAAATAATGAGATTAGAAGGGTTTAAAAGTAAAAAGCTAAAGTTTATACTTTATACTAAGGGCCTACCCGCGCCCATAATCCATGGATGAGTGAGATTTGAGTAGGATGAATATTTTCTTATACGTGGTTTTTATTCTTTACTCCCTATACAAAACTAATGGTATGATTTATGGTTTGGGATTGGCACATGGGAAGGTATGGGTGGATTATTTGATGAGTTTGTCGTGTTCAAGATTGATATGAGGAAAAGGCGTAGGTTGAAGTGGGGTGAGAGGTTGGAGCATGATCCTCTAATCCATCATCCTGTAGAGGCCTAGACAGAGTTGTGGAGACGAAATATTGTCGAGTTAGTATGATATGTTGTAAATAAGGCGTATTCGCCACAATATAGGAACTATTGATGATGTGGTAACTAGTAAAACACACACGGTGCATAAAGAAGACATTTTGAATCCACCATGTGTTTATATAACAAGACAATGAGCTAGCATGATATGAATCACATGACGAGATTTGCATGATATGAATCACTTGATATGAATCTTCTGATATGATAAGATATGACATGTTATGATTAACATTAACATGAAAAAGATGTCAAAGATGTTTTTCTAAAAAAGTTTTATGTTTCAGTAACAAGTCTTTTAAAAATGGTCAAGTGCATGAGTCAAGTTATGATCAAGTCTTATGTCCAAGTACATGTTCATGCACGCATTTCATGATTTTCTATTTGTATGTTTGTGCTAACTATTGTATATTGCGTGTTAACTTATTGAGATTTCTCAAAATTTCATTGTTGTAATTTTTACTTTCATTCTCTTCTCAAAATGGTAGAATATGTGACTGGTTTAAAGAATCACCTTGATGACGAAGTGCAAGAGGACAGTACTCCCAATAGACAAGGAAGTGTCAAAGAGTGATGAGAGCTCCTTGGAACCTTATATGGATATGTTAGAGAATGTAGACTGACTTATTACCGAACTGTTGGGCCTTATCAATGAGTTGAAAAGGTTGAGAAACCAGAACAATGATCGATTTTTGGACAAAAGAAAGAAGCCTGGCCAATCGTGAAAAGAAAAGATAGATTTGGGACCCTATTTCCTTTACTAGGAAATACTTTTGATATTGAAACTTATAATTTGAAATGGTCCCTTTGTCTTGAGAGATAAAAGTTAATACTCTATATTTTGGGAGATAATGATATTATGATGATGCATGTTTTGAAAATGACAGTGTTGGGTATTATGATTAGTATCGATGCCATGTTAACTTAGTTTCTCATAACATTGCTTAGATTACACGAATCTTTATTTTATGTTGCTATTATATTGCATACTGCTAATATATACTCAGGTGCATTGTATCTTATATATCATGTACAAGGGGTGTATAACTTTGTGTTGCATATTCCGATGTATCAGTCACGGTCAGATTCTAAGCAGAAGTTGGGTGTGTCGCCACAAATAAAGTGTCTGCCTCCATCTCCCGGCACCTAGACAGGTGGCCAAGGTTGCAGGGGTAGATTTTGGAGGGGTAAACCCCACTCCATGCCCATGCAAGGGTAAGGTGTGAGACAGGTAGCACCCTACACTCCCAGATGGGGGGTGCCCCTGTCCCACCTCGCCTCTCACATCACTGGGGGCAGTTTGGACCCTCGAACTTTAGCACCACCCAACCCGATAGCCTGCTATAAGGATCGGCCCGTGAAGAGGAAACGACATCTGACATGATACTGCAGGGACGTGTCGAGTCTAGCAGGAATGTCCTGTGCCCCCTCCCACTGCATTAAATGCTAAACATGTCGAGTTGGACAAGAATGTACCGCGCCCCTCACCGCATTAAATGCTGAGTCTGCCAGAACCACACCGCATTAAATACAAGCAGGGCGGAAACATGCTGCACTTTTCACTACTTTTCACCGCACCATGCCGCATTAAATGTGAGTCAGGAACCCCATGCACGTAGTGGCAGGAAGTAGAAGCTGATATGGCTCGGAGGGGACAACTCTCCTTTTGACCCTGCCCATAGAAAGGCTTCTCGCTCTGACACAATGAAACAAAATGATGATCAAATAGACATACAAGACATTCCCACCGTTTGGGGACAAATAGAGGGACGATCCTTGTAATTAAGGTTGAGCTATCATCTCTCAAACTATTAAGCATTCTTATTTTCTCTAACTTGTTTGACTTTATCATCGGAGCAGTCGCACACCCCGACCACCCCCTACCCCCGCCCCCGCCCCCACCTTTTTCAACTCTTTTGGCAAGCTCGAATTATTTGGAGCACGCTGAGTAGCGTAGGTCGTGGAACACAACATTAACTTTGGTGCCATTTGTGGGATACTAGCATGTACTTCGTATGCTAACCACGACGCGATCCCAAACAACCCGTAAAAAAGACCAGAGCAATGCAATGGAAGCAAGGCTAGCAGCAATGGAAGAGACCACCAGAAAATTAATAGAGGAAAATGAAATCTTGTGGTGGAACAACAAGGAACACTTTGCAAACAATGAACAAAGCACCAATGAACGCGCAGGCTCTCGGTGGGAAGAGAAGTCCAATCTGTTTGAAGAGGAACGACGCAAGCTGCACCTTGAGTTTAGGGAGCTTGGAAAAAAATATGCTGAAATGGCCAAGTTAATCGAGACGCTCTCGATAATCGGCCAACTATGCAACAGCTTGGGCATGCCCTACAGCGCCAACGTCATGGCTATTCCACTCCTACCCAAATTTAAAGTGCCTCAAATAGAGCTCTATGATGGTTCCAAAGACCCGTTCGAGCATTTAGAAACATTTAGAACTCACATGAGCCTCCACAGCTTCCTAGGCAAGGTCGCGTGCAAGGCCTTCCAGTTCACTTTGAAGAGGGAGGCACAAGGGTGGTTCGGAACCATTCTCCTGGGTAAGCTCACGCGCATAGCATTCGCAGGTCAGTACTTATTCTCCATAAACTTTGCATGTACCTAGATTGGTGGGAAACTTCATCTTGAAGTGATAGGCAGAGGTGATCACCTTTAGGTTGTTCAAGGTCGGTCGACCTAGGATCGCATTGTATCAGGATAGAACCTTAACCACCTGGAAGTCGGTCATGGTTGTTGCAATTTGAGGTTGTCCCGACGAGCATCGATAGTGTGATTAGTCCCACTGGCTGGATGATATCGCTTGCAAAACCTTTGAGGGGGCCCTATGGCAGTCATAGTCGGTCGTGTCTGATATCCATTTGGGCAAAAGCCTTCTAAAATAGGATGTTCACCGAGCTGCCATTATCAATTATCTTCTGGTGGTGAAGTTGGTGACCTGCAAGGTTACCACTAGAGCGTCATCGTGGGAGTGGAGGATTCCTTCCTCATTCTTCTCATCGAAGACAATCTAGGGGGTTTTGAGACCACGGACCTCCCATGTGGGTGCTCCATGTAGTAAATACCTCCTTGTAGTGAGCATTACGTGGGTACACCTTTTGAGAAGAGGAGGTTGCCCTGCCCTTTGGGACTCCCCCAGTTATCATCCAGATTTCACCGAGCAATCTCCCCCTTCTGAGTAGGCCTTTACGCTCCTCGTGCCTTGGCCCGTGCCTTCGCGAGCTTGTGCTATGTTGCGAGCTAGACTGTCTTATCTCTTGTCGAGCGTCTTATTGTTCTTCCTCTCTCTTTCTTTTGAGGGTGTAGCAGTTCTCGGTGCTATGTCGGATGGTCCGGTGGTACTCGCAGAATTGCTTTCCATTGTTCTCTTGATTCCGCTCCTTCCCTAGGCCGGATTCCTAATTTCCTTCTCCCGCCAGGATGGCATGTAGCTGCAGTTAGGTTTGTGAATCGGGGAGGTCTCGTCTTTTCTTTGCATTGGGACCTTCACGTTGGTCTACTGCTCTTTTGTCCGCCTGCTCATTTCTTCTTCGGCGTTGATATACTTGTTGGCTTAATCCTTAAGTTTTGCCAGCGTGTTTGGGGTTTTTTGGGTGATCTCGTCTAGGCCATATCCCACCTTGGAGAGCTGCCAGGGTGCTCTTCTCATTCTGGTCATCGGTCATCATGCTCTCTCGGTTCAACCGGACGAGATCTTTTTCAAACTCTCATGATCTCGTTGTTTGTTAGTAAGCAGGTAAGTGACCAGGTGTCTCCTCTTACGGCTGGCCATGAACTGGGTTAGGAAGAGGCACACCCAATGTAAGGAATAGTGCGCCAAATTGAGAATCAAGGTGAATTACTTGTCTCCGGGACACCCGCAAGCCAATGGTCAAGCGAAAGCAACCAACAAGAACCTTCTATCCATACTCAAGAAAAAGCATGACACCCACAAAGGAGCATAGGCGGAGAAACTCCCGAGCGTGCTATGGGTATACCGGACGACCACCAGAACCCCGACCGGGGAGACGCCCATCACCCTCACTTACGGAAGCGAGGCAATGATCCCTGTAGAAGTGGGGGCGCCCATTTTCTAGATCCGACACTTCGAGCCGGATGCTAATGAGAAAAAAGTGTAAGCTTGCATTCCCAAAAATATTCAAAACTGCTCTCTGCATCAAATATCAACAGTTATCTTGGATAGTGTAAGTTTGCATTTCCAAAATTTCTAGTCACCTTAGACTCCTACATTTTGTCATTTTATAAACAAGTTGTAAAGCATTAATGTTTCCTTCCATTATTCTCCTTACCTGATGTCCACATAAACAAAAATAACATAACATTCTTTGCATAGATATATTTAACGTGATAGATGGAATGATAGGTTATGATGTAGATGGAGGTTTGTGTCATCAATAAACCAAAGCAAAACTTTAATTCTATCTTTTCTCAATTTTAATAGAGCAAAAATAAAACTTCTTTATTTTCCATATAAAAAGGAAATGAGAAAAAAAAACTCTCGTAAGCACCATGTCTACAATCCCTTTGCTTACCCACTCTTTTGCAACAGTCCCTTAGGCCTAAAGTAAAACAATTGATATAAACTATCAACTAAAGCTTGGACAACAACTTAACTATTAATACCGCTTCTCAAATATGCAATATACAAAGGTAGAATATCAAATGGAGATACTGGCATCTCCATACTTGTCCATTTATCATAATTTTATAACGAGATATGAAAGCTTGATAGGAAGATTAACCATCAATAAACTAACTCATCAAAGGGAATAAGAGATTCAAATAACACATGCACTATAGAGTTTTTAACGTATCAAGTTATACATTTGCTAGTGGATTATCAAGGGACCTAATGATAAATGTGCTTGCAAAAAAAGAAGGCTCAAGAAAGCTTCACAAAAGGAGATTTGAAAGAAAGAGAAAAAAAATACATTGATCATTTTGAAGTAGAAGTCTTGTTTTTGTTCTTTTTGTTGCTGGTCTTTTCAAAATTATTTGCAACTTGTATTAGCTTCTTGGCTTCAGTGAGTTCCACAAAGCTGACTTTTTCCAAATTCTTTGTTGGCTTTAAAACCTTGGTGATTGAAGGGTCTTAGGGTCCAACACATCACTTAAGAAGGGAAGAGTAACACCCATTCCTATGGCCTCATTCCAGAGCTCTTTACCCTTCCCAAAGTCCCCTCTCCCACAGAGTTTTGGGACAAGCACATCATAAACTGGCCCATAACCACCCAATGAACATCTCTTCATTCGCTCAAAGAGCTCAAGAGATTGATTCACCCTCTCAGTTCCATATAGAATATCGATCAAATCATAATAAAACATATGATCTGGTACCAACCCTTCTATGATCATCTCATCCACTATCTTATTACTTTTACCATATCTCCTAGCAAATACGATACCCTTTCAACAAGATAATAGCGAGTCCAATCTGGAGAACAGCCTGACTTCCTCATTGTCTTAAGAATTCGACAAGATTTGGTATTCTTCTTACCCTTACAAGACAAGAAAGCAAGAAATTATAACTGATTGACGTTAATTGGGACAATCTTATAGGACCTCATTTCCATCATCACATTCAAGGTCCTAGGAACAACGCCAGTAGGATTGTGTTTTAAGATTTCTCTCACAAAGGCACTGAAGGAGTGTATTATAGCAAAATAAATCTGGCATAAACCCAGCCGACTTCATTTCCTTGATGATTCTTCACGCTTCCTTGGCATTTTCCTGCTCAGACCAACCATAGAGAAGGCTCCTGTAAATGAATTGCTTTACACCAGAAATCTTATCCTTGTGGTGCCAAACAACCCCCTTTGCTCGCCTAACATGCCCTTTTCCGCATAAATCAATAATAATTGCAGTGACAGTATTAACTATCTTAGGGGCAGTTGTACTTGTCCAAGTTCTTGAAAATACCCAATGCCTCATCTTCTCTGCCCAGTTTAACCAATGTCTTGGCTACAACACTAAAAGGAAGAATATCCATAGCCTGACCTTCCTTCCTAAGATCTGAAATCAATATATCCATTGTCGTGCGATCATTTTTCTCGGAAAATACTTGAATGGAATGATTATAATCCTTGTCTTCCAAACTATAATTCAAATTCTTACGAGTCCACAAAAAGGATCTCAGCAATCTTTTACTGGGTGCTTCATGCTTGCAAGAGTCAATTCCTTGGGTCACTAGTGATGATGGTAAAGAAGACGAAGCTTTATGTAGATTCAATTCTAGTTCATCTAATCCACCAATCGAACTTGAAACAATACTGCAAAGCTCTTGCAAATTGGTTGGTGGCAGGTTTGGCTGCATTGTGCACTAAATACATAAATATCGACGTTTGTGTTTGTGGGCTCTGATAACTTGCCAAAGAAAATTTTGCCATTTTAATTTCATAAAAATGTGCATCTTCTATCTTCAATAGGAAATTTATCAAGTAGGCAGTGTGCACATGCAACATAATTCTATCGGTCATAGAGCCATCTGAACATACATACGGGCAACAGTGTAAACACATGTCTCACACTTCAGACCCATTGCTCTCTCCATTGGACTATAGGTTCTCTGCTGGTCTTGCCCTTCAAAAATTTAAATTCAAGGGATGATAATGAAGAACAAAGATACGAACCCATTGCGTCAAAAGTATAAGATAGTAACATAACAAGAAGCACAAACACACCAAATTTTCAACATATGCATGCATATGCTATAAAAAACAGTAGAATACTAGGCTATATGAACTGGAAACACACATACAAAATATGTTGTAGCTGCATAATTCTTTTTTTGATTAGTGTAGCTACATAATTCTTGATCATCTATTCTTTAATACAAATGTCAGATTTATTTGATGCAAATGAAATCTCACATTTGCATCAAATAAAAGAGTTTTGCAACTTGCAAGTTTGATGTGTCAACACACTACTTGTTATGAAATCCATTATTAGCAGTAAAAAAATTAAAATTTATTTGATGCAAATGAAATCTAACATTTGCATCAAATAAAGGAAAATGCTATAGGAAACTGAGGAAATAATGCTAGGGACCTTGGTCTAGTCCCTAAACAAAGTGGTCCTCTCCACGTATGTCTCCTTGTGATGACTAAAGGTAGCTTGTCAAAAGTCTTGGATATTGGCTTATTTCTAACTTTCGTGAGTTTCTAAGGTTATGAGATTTGGTATGGGTAGGAGATATGGTGGTTTAATTGGTAGGTTATGGTAGAAAAGGGTTAAAGGATTGTCCTTTGGGTAGGCTTATAGGTTAGGGTTGTTTTGGTAAGGTATATGGCTTATAAGGTGTAAGGAGGCTAGAGTTTTAGTAAAGGGTCAAAGGAAAATCGAGACTTGTAAGATAGGTTTAGGGTCTTGTGTTTTGGATGAGATTACGATGTAAGAAGGTTGTCTTAGGATAGGTTTTGGTCAAGGCTTGGATTGTGATTAAGATTCCTATATTATAGGAGTCCTATTGGAAATTTTGGTTGTGGGAAATATCTCTTGTATTTGATTGTAAGATGTCTTGGTCTAAGGATTTGAATTTTAAATTTGAATAAGATAGAAGGATAAGGTGATGGAGTTGGAAATGGTTTAGGAGTTGTAGTTGGATTAGGACTAAGAATTGGAGTTGGGTTAGATTTAGGTTTAGGTTTCCAAAGTATAGGAAACCCTAAGGTTATGCTATTGGTTTCGGCCAAAGGGTATTTGACGGAATGGAAAATGTTTTCTAGGGTAGTCTATGGGTAATTTTTGAATATATGGTATATGGGAAAATTGAAAGTGTTTGATGGAATAGAAATTGAAAGAAAATATGAAGAACACGAAAATAAATAAAAGTAATTGACACAAAGAAGTGAGAAAAACCTCTACTCATAAGATTGAAAAACAAAATAAAAAGATAAGTTGAATTACACCTATTCACGAATTGTAAGGTGTAATCCTCTCTAGGGGATTCACGAATTGCACCCGTAAACCTTAGTGCAAAAGCACCAACAAAAATGTCCCTTGACACACTAAACCTACCTATAGGGAAAATATGTCTAAAGATGTCTAGACTCAATTCCTAATGACCTATTAATACATTAAAAAAAAAAAACAAGTTAGAGACTTCTAATGAGACCCATAAAAGGATAAGTATATCTAATCAAACATAACAATTTGGAGACTCCTAATGAGACCCATAAAAGGATAAACAAAACCTAATTCAACTATAATTCAACTAGACTTGGCCCTTAGTGGTCTTAGGATGGCCCATGGCATGAGCCATGGGCAAGCTAGTGTGCTGGTCGGCTAGTTGGCATGGCCCAGGCAAGGTGCCTGGGCGCTGGGCTTGCTGGCTTGGGGTGGCCCATGCGTGGGCATGGCCATTGGTGCTGACCGTTGAGCTGGCATGCGTCTAGTGCTAGGGTGCGTTAGGCATGCGCTTGCTGCTAGTGGGCCTAGAGGCCTGCCACTAACCTCGCTAGGCTGCGGGACAAAGGCTACAGGACTGTCAAGAGTTGTCCCCGACAGTGTCAAGGCATGGTCCTTGAACTTGTCCGGGCTTGTCAAACTATGTTGTGTGGCTTGTTTTTGGAGGGCTTTTGGAGGGGTCTTGACAAATAACCCCAACGCAGTCTCACGTCCTACGTAGACAATTTAATTAAATGACATCGTTTGCAATTTTTCCATCTCCCATCTGTTTCCCTTTTCCACGTGAAATCCCTACCTTTCCTTTCCCTTTCTCGAATTTCTTCTCCACAAAGCTCCCACCACCCCTTCTAGGGTTTCGAATCCGTTAAACTTTGAAGAAACCCCTCTAGAGCAACGGAAGCCCCCTCTTGGTAGATTCACATCGCACGAAAGCCCCTCTCACAGCCTTCGCATCATGGTGAAGCCTCCTCTCGCAGCCTTCTCATCGCACGGAACCCACTCCATTTGTCTCCAGTCCTCTTTTCTCTGGCATGCTCATTATTTATTTCCACTCGACTTATCCATTAATGAATGGTAGTAAGAAAAATATTTGATATAAGATCTATGCTTTTTGATAAGTAGATATAAAATTTATGTTTTGGCTAAAAATGGGTGATTTACATAATAAAATATTTGAAATTTTTGTTGGAATTTACACGGCTAAAAATGGGTGATTTACAGGGTAAAATAGTAGGAAAAATATTTTATAGTGCTTCTTACTAGGTGTAGTGCTTGTGGTTTTGGTTTCTATATAAATGCTCATTTATGACTTAAATTTTGGTAATATCAAGCCAAGTTCCAACTTCTGAGCATGCTTTCCCATTCAACTGCAATTAAAACTTTTTCTTTGTTTTCGTTTTTGTTTTCGTTTTTGATATAAGATCTCTTTGAAAGTAGAAATGCTTATTTGGTTTGTCAACTGCCTATAATTTTCTAGTTGTTGGGTACTTTCAGGTGATGGGTTTATCACAGTTTTGTTTTTGTATTTTAGTTTCTCTTAGGCTAGTCTTTTGATTCTTTTAGGTGGTTGAATTGAATTGAATTGAGATATTCATTTTTGTTGTAAGATTCTTGAAACAACAAAAAGTTTTGATCAAGCATTCTTGTTGTTTCTCCTCATATATTCTAAAGTTCACTTGCAAATGAATTGCTCGTACATGCAGGCATTGATGATTGTTTACATGAATGAATCGAGAGCAGACGCGCACACACAAACAGAGCAAAACAAACCATTTTTCAAACAAGTTGCCTCTTGTCATACTTTTGTTTTTGACATTTACTTATAATTTAACAATCTAATTTAAAAAGATTTGTATTTGATGAAATCAGTCCATAAGGTTTTGCAGCCATGGAAAGCATACAAAACTTTGGCAGTTGTTCTCTAAGCATAAAAATTTGAAAGCCTCAACTTCAATATGCTGAATTTGGACTCTAATTTAATTGAAAATGTTAGACAGAATATTCATGAAGATCCCAAAACTGGAGCTGCTATACATAAACCTTCCAAAATAAGAGTAGCAATCATATCTCCTCTTCAATCTCGTATAACAAGTATTCGTGAAGATCCCAAAACCAGAGCTACTATACACGAACCTTCTAAAACAAGAGCAGCAATCAAATCTCTTCCCCAATCTCGAGCCACTATACATGGAAAAATTCAAACTAAGAGCAATGGCACAATCTCCTCCTCAATCAACGTGATTTGTCTCCCTATTTTCCCATGTATCTCCATTTTATACATTACCATATTTATTGTAAAGCTGTACATTTTTATACTTAGCTTTGTAAAGCTGTATTCTGTAGAGTGCTAGTGTAACATTTAAATCAAATGATGAAGAAAAAGAAGGCAAGTTGGCCTCTTGATTATGTCCTACTCCCATTCAGTTTATTTTCTTATAGAAAATGTCAACAAATGTTCATTCAGGAATGGTATTTATGATATGAATGCAGTGTACCAGAACAACAATGCAATGTATGCTACATGACTTTACTACCAAAACATAGCTTACATTGTAAATATCGTTCAAAATTTGCATTTTCCCAATAGATTTCTCATTAAACATTGGGATGATCACATTTTACAATATATTACATTGCCAAATATATAAATAGGAATTGTCTCCAAGAATTATAATAGATCCAATACAAGTTCAACAAATGGATTACAATCCAAGAATTTCATACTCGATCAAGTTTTCCCTGTACACACTCTCTAGCTGTGTTCTATCCAACTCAAGTTGCATTTGCAATGAATAATATGCTAATATTAGATGTGATATTTATGTTGGTGGGTATATATACTATTAAAATATGTAAATAATGAACAATACAATTTCTTAATGGTCCAAATAATATGCAATTTGTTTTAAAATTTTCCAAATGATCATATAGATAAGCAGTGTAGCTTTTGTTGTTCCTTATTTCTGAAGCAAAAAAAACTGCATCTTCTGTTGATCTTAAAGGCACCACTGTTTTGCTATAAGATTAAAAGAAAAGCATATAAAAAGCATGCACTAGTTGGGACCTAAGAAAAACCATAAATTTCCTCTCATTTGATTATACAAAATATAGAATTCACCATTTCTTGAGATCAAAACAGAGTTTAATTTCAAGCCAAACTCCTAGTTTACAAATTTTGAATGGGCTACTGCAAGATAGTTTACAAATTAAAAGATAAAAAATTGTCCCAAGTGCATTCTTTCCTTATTATTTGCCTATGTTTTCTCATTAACCAAATAGGAGATAATCTCAAGGGGGAAAAAGGAGAAGAAAAAAAATTCGGGACAAATAAAATAAGCTTTGGATGAATAAATATATCTAGAATTGGCAGGCATACCTATGTTCTTGGATCCTAATCTTGTGCTCAAAACTTCAGCACCGTCAAATAATTACCCAGAATCAAATAGGCCATTCTATAATCATCTAACATTTTCTTTGCAGCATTTAGCTAAATTATGATTTTCTTCATCTACCATCAATGTCAACCATATAAAAGACTCCAAAAAATAGCGACCACATGCATTCACATTGCATAAATTTTGAAAGAATAAAACTTGTTTTAGAACAAGAAATATAACAAAAGCAGCTTTCACCAACCAGATTCATGGATTTGCAAAAAACAATGATTAGGGAAAAATTATTAAAGAACATTGTGGGAACATTTCTGAATTCCATACAAAATTTGGAGGACATAAGATTCAATAAAAGCATATATATGTCTATATATTACCTGAATTATATTGATTGATTGCCTAGCCAAATAAAGTTAAAGCAACTATAAGAGACATGAGTGAATTCTATTTTGCAGTATATACTAAAACCTACAATGTGAAGACAGTAACTAGATTACCACCAAATGTTCAACTCAAAAGGAAAAAGAAAAAAAATGCCATAACAAAAAAAAAATGCTTACATCAATCACATCATTTGTTTGTTTTCTTGCAACAAGAAATAGAATAATGTAAAAAACCTGTAGAAGCCATAAAATCATTTCAATCAAATGGTAAATAATCACTAGAAGAATGTTTTAAAAAGATAGTTTAGAGTAACATAATTCTTCGCCAATTCGGTACAAGGAAAAATAAGTTATCACATTGAGGGCATCAAGCAAAAATATGAATAATATAAACACAAATATGTCTTTGGACTTAATTAAATGGCACCCTCTAGTGATAAACCATCTAGCAATTACAGCCTCATTTTAAATGTTCCTAGTGGAAGCTCCTGATGTATTTTGAAAAAAACTATAATAACAACTTTATAAGTAACAACTAACATATTCTAAAAAATACCAGTATATCAATTGCAACCCTGAGGTCTTTTTTTTTCCTGCACAAACCTCACCGTACCAGATCCTAAAAGCCTCTTAACAATTTTATAGTTGCCAACCAATTCGACCAATAGTCTAAAAAATGCTATATCCTTCTTTCTTCCCTCTGCCATAGTAAATTTCTAAACATTACTTCAACAAGAACAACAAAGGAGTCCAAAAACAAGAAGCAATAAATAAAACCCAGAAACTCACCCGAAAACAAACCGACAAACTCACCCCGAAAACAAACCAAGAAAATCACTAGAAGACTACGGGTATGTGATGACGGCAATCGAAACAACTTGCTAGAGACAGTGACCACAACAACCGGATGGTGACAACAACCAAAGACAGTGAGGGATTCTCCTTCTTTGATTTTGCCTCTGCAGAAATTTTGATTTTCGCTTCTCAAAATGTTTTCCCTCCTCCCGTGTTTTGGTTTCTATTTTGTTTTGGTTTTGCTTTTTTTTTTTAATATTATCGATTGACGTGGCTTTTGTTATGCCAGCCACAAAGCCGCGACAGGGATAAGTGCTAGGAGTACCTAACACTATTATTATTTGTTTTTTATTATTTCTTACTAATACTGTCGTGGCTTGCATAAGATGATTGCATGCCGACTCCCGTTCACGATTGTACATAGGGAAGCTGTTCAATAATATATCAAATTGTTCTTATAAGAATAAATGTGTTGGATGCAAAAATGTACAATGGGAGAAACGGATATCTACAAATTTAGGCTTGGTTTGCTTTCTTAAACAATTTCATTTCATCTCATCATTACCATTTTCTCAAATCTCCATACAAAATAAAATAAATAATTCAACTTTTTCAAATCTCAAAACAAAACTAATATTAAAAAATATATTATAATAATAATTTATTTAATTTTTAACTTTTATCTTATCTTATCTATAAAAACAAACCAAGCCTTAATGTCTCCAAGCATGTCCTAAAACTAAGTGGCAAAAAATAGAGAATAATGCAATTGCACTTGTGTCACTAGGAAATTAAAATTCAAAACTCTAGCACGTCCATGCCACATTTGGCTTATACTCTAAAAAGACTAATCAATACTATAATTAGATTACCTTCGAATAACCTATAAAAAAAATACCTTCGAATCATTACAAACCGTAGAAAAATCTTCCTCCCAGGCAATGTCTCATTCACCACCTATTAAACTAATTGCAGGGCATCATAATCTGCCCTATAAAATCCATGATGTAGGGTCCAAGACCTGGAGAGAAAAAGTGGGAGCCAATCTTAAAAATAATTTGTTATATAAGTTCTAAGTCTGTCCAAATTTTTTAAATAAAATGCACGATGTTTACGCATCCTAAAACCATAAAGTTCTAGTAGTCAAAAAAAGCTATAAAGTTCTAAACCTACGTCTATGCATCAAGTCACTGCTTGTCATCGCTGGTTGGGGGTGGTAGGTTGACGCGCAATGGAGTGTACAAGTGGTAATTGATGTCCAAAAATTGGTGCAAAACATATCATTCTAGTGGCAGGAGAAAATTGGCTTTGGGTAGCCCACTGTAGTTCCAGAGGGCACGAAAATCTCAACTGTTTGAAGCCACACAATGGCACTAATTTTAAGATGGTAGAAGACCATTTCAATGTGGAAGCTGGGGCCTTTAGGCAAATTTTGCACGATACAGTATGGAGATTTGCACGGCTAAACCAACAATGTGATTCAAGTTTGGGTAGCCCTAGGGTTTGCAATTGTTGAGCTTGGGGAATGGAGGAGCAAAGGGCGGGCTGTCTATGGAATGACAATATTAGGGCAACACGAGATGAGAGAGGAAGAATGGCACTCGGGGCTATGAATTTTTTTAGTGCTCAGTGTTGAGTTTAATCAATGTATGGTGTTGGAATAAGTTGAAATATAGGAAGATGCAAATATGAAAGGTTGGTGCTATTGTGCCGCTTGCCAGTACCACTGGGTATGACTGCCTAATGCGGTATGTTATGTGGCATTCCATATCATATAATATTAATTAAAAAAAAAAACCTGGCTGAATGAAATCAAATCAGCTAGAAGACGAGTGACATATCTAGAATTCCTTGTGGGTGCATTGCCTTCCCGTCGTTGTCCTCGTGGGTTGGTTTATAGTTCAATGTTGAAGATCTCGACAATCAATTAGGTAAAGCATAAAGGGAGTTTGGCTACTTGAATTCGAGAAGTGCAAGAAGAGTATCGATTTTTTTTAAGGGGATACCCTTGATCTCAGTGAACTAAGTTTAATAAAAGGGAATAGAATCCCCATCATATCATCATCGCTAGGAAAAGCGTAGGAGAGGATCTTTCTAGCTCATTTCTCATAAGGGATACAGAAACATTTTACATACTAGTAGATGTAGTTGTAATTATTAGTTGTTGGAAATCTTGAATGTTGGGATCTTGCTCGATGAATTTATAAACTTGACCCAAGTCTCTTGAATTAGCCTATTAATAGCTTCTTTGATATTCTTAGATCTTACTCTTGTAATAGGTCCAACTGGAACATGCAATAGATCCTTTGATAGTGCTTGATTATTCTTATAATTTTCTCTCTCTTCAAAAGGATTCGACCTCGAATTGTCACCTACATCAAAAAGAGAAAGATCAGAGACATGTATGCACTAATATTATACTCACTTGGAAAATCCAACTTGTATTCATTATGATTGATCCTTTCAAGGACTTGAAATGGACTATCCCATCTAAGAGATAGTTTGGACTGCCTATGGGCTGGAAATCTTTCATTTCTCATATGCACCCAAACCCAATCACCCAGTTCAAAAATGACTTGTCTATGGCCCTTGTTGGATTTGGTTGCATATTGCTATTTTTCTTCACCATCTCAGCCTTCTTTTAACCATCGAAATTAGCCATTTCATTAACCGACAAAGGTAACAAATCCAAAAGAGTTAGTGGATTAAAACCATAAACAATTTCAAATAATGAAAAATTAGTAGTAGAATGAACACTCCGATTATATGCAAAATCAATGAATGACAAACAATCTTCCCAATTTTTCAGTTTCTTTTGAATTATAGCACGCAACAAAATAGATAAAGTTCTATTCACTATCTCAATTTGTCCATCAGTTTGAGGGTGATAAAAAGTCGAAAACAACAATTTAGTTCCCAACTTTCCCCACAAGCCTTTCCAAAAATAGTTAAGGAACTTAACATCACGATTAGACACTATACTCCTAGGAACACCATGGTGCCGCACTATCTCCTTAAAGAACGAGTTAGCGATGTGAGTTGCATCATCAATTTTATGACAAAATATGAAAAGTGCCATTTTAGAAAACCTATCAACAACCATAAAAATCAAATCTCTACCATTCCTTGACCTAGACAAGCCTAAAATAAAGTCTATAGAAATATCTACTCAAGGCACACTAGGTACGGGTAAATGAGTGTATAATACATGCGGTAAAACTCTAGATTTGGCCTGCCTACACATAACACATTTAGCACAAAATTTCTCCACATCATGTTTCATCTTTGGCCAAAAAACATTTCATGCACCACGTCTAAAGTCTTCTTCACAACAAAATGACCCATCAACCCACCTCCATGTGCTTCACACATAAGCAATTCACGCATAGAGCTATTAGGCACACAAAGTCCATTATCTTGAAACAAGTACCCATCTAGTCTATAGAACTTACCAAATGCTGCCTTTTCACACGCACTATACACTCTAGCAAAGTCATCATCATTAGCATACAATTCCTTAACATATTCAAATCCCAATAACTTTGTATTTAAGATGGAGACAAGGGCATACATTCTCGATAATGCATCAGCCACAATATTTTCCTTACATTGTTTGTATTTGATTGCACAAGGGAAGGTTTCAATTAATTCCACCCACTTGGCATGTCTTCTATTCAACTTACCTTGTCCTTTCAAATGCTTCAAAGACTCATGGTCGGTATGTATGACAAATTCTTTTAGCCAAAGGTAATGTTGCCAAGTCTCAAATGCTTTTACCAATGCATAAAGCTCATTGTTATATGTCGGGTGGTTCAAAACCGTCCCATTAAGCTTTTCACTAAAATAGGCTATTGGCCGCTTCTCATGCATCAAAACAGCTCCAATACCCAATCCTGAAGCAATCACACTCAATCTCATAAGTTTTAAGAAAATCAAGTAATGCTAATAAAGAAGCCCACATAATCTTTCCTTAATCTCATAAAATGTATGATCTTACTCACTACCCCATTCATACAATCCATATTTAGTTTTGAAAACAGTTTTCCACTCATCTCCCATATTTCATTTTAATTTGATAATATCCACTTTTCAAATCAATTTTTGTGAAAATACATGACCCATACAATTCATCCATCATGTCATCTAATTTAGGAATGGGATATCTATTCTTTATCGTAATGTTGTTGATAGCCCTGCAATCAACACACATTCTCTATATCTCATCCTTCTTAGGCACAAATAGCACCTGTACCACACGCGGACTCATGCTCTCTCTCACATATCCTTTTGCTATCAACTCCTCAACTTACCATTAAAGCTTCTTTGTTTCCTCCGAATTACTCCTATAGGCTAGTCAGTTTGGAATAACAGCTCCAAGTATGAATCAGTTTGATGCTCAATACCTCTAATGGGCGGTAACCTACTCGGCATCTTCTTTGGAAATACATCCTCGAACTCCCGCAACAAAGAAACAGCTAAACTAGGAAGATATTAGCTAGTGTCATCAAGATTAAGATAAGATTCTTTATAAACAAGCAAGATCATAGGCTGGTCTACTATGAAGGCCTTTTTAACCTCACTCATTTTTGTATAAAAACTCATCTTTGTTTTCTCTTTTCTCTCTGCGGGCTCTCTTTCTTTTTTCTCTCATGACTCTACTCTCTTTTCTTTGTTCTCAGCCACCTCTATATTTTCTTTTCCACTCTCTATTTTTCTTGATATTTCTCACTTTTATTTTTCTTTTTCTCTCTTGTGTTTCAGCCTCACTTCTTTTTTACTCAATCCCACTTTTCAGTTTCAATTGTTCCTCATAGACCTGTTTTGGGATTAAAGGAGCAAGCTTGATTATTTTTCCATCCTTTACAAAATTGTACATGTTCCTAAACCTATCATAAATCACCCTCTTATCATATTTCCACGGCCTCCCCATTAAAATATGGCCAGCTTGCATAGGACACAAAGCACCTCATCACTATACTGCCTAATGGTGAAAGCCAAACCTGCTTATTGATCTTGTTCTCCCCACATTCATTCAACCACTACAACTTATAAGGTCTAGGGTGCTTCAGTAAAGGTAAGCTCGACTTCTCAACTAGGATGGTACTAGCTACATTAGTGCAACATCCCCCATCTATAATCATACTACACACCTTATTTCTTACATAACATCTAGTATGAAATATATTTTCTCTTTACTGCTCCATATTATCTACCTTAATTTGCGCACTGAGAGCACACTTGGCAACAAGAGACTCACCTTTTACGGGGTACTCTACTCTATCATCATTTATAGCATCGACCAACTCAAACATCTCATTACTATCATCCTCACTCTCAGTCATCACCTCCCTATTGTCATGCATAATCATCACCCGCTTGTTTGGGTATTGAGATGCAATATGCTCTTAACCCAAACATTTGAAATATTTAATATCTCTATTCCTAGAAGGTTGGAAGTCTACCTTGGGTTTGTTTTTGCTAATTCTCTCATCTTTTCCTTAGGTGGTTCGGCCTTCCCCTTTACCACAACTCAATCATTTCTATCCCACTTTGGTTTCCAATGAGTGCTAGAAACCAAAGTATATCTTGTTACCCACTTTCTCTTCAACTGTCTCTCCACCTTCATAGCCATGTGCACCATGTCTTCTATCTCCATATAATGCTATAGCTCAACTACATTGGCTATGTCCCTATACAAACCACTTAAAAATCTAGCCATTATTGCCTCTCAATCCTCCTCTACATTAGCCCAAATCATAGCCACTTCTATCTCCTTATGGTAATCCTTTACACTCCTAGACCCTTGTGTAATATTTTTTAGTTTTTGGTAGAGGTTTCCATAGTAATTGCTAGGTATAAATCTCCACCTCGTGTGAGCTTTCAACTCATGCCATGTTTTTATAGGTCTCTCACGATTCCTCCTCCTAATGGTCACTAATTGATCCCATCAAATAATTGCATAATTAATTAACTCAATTACCGTCAATTGCACCTACTTCTCCTCTAAATAATTGTAACAATCAAAAATCAACTCAATTTTTTTCTCCCATTCTAAATAGGCTTCAGGATCAGTCCTACCTAGGAAAGATGGTAGTTTCATTTTGATGTTTCCAAGGTTCTCCCATCTACCCTATCTCAACCCCCTTGGATTTATCTTAAGTCCTCTTCCATGCCTACCTCCTCTAGGTCTACTATTTCCACCCATTTGACCTCAAGTTCTTCCTCATCCTCATCCTCTTCTTCGTTCTCATACTCATTTTCAACACTAGGCTCACGTCTCCTCCTATTTTGCACACTTTGTAGATTTCTAATCACTACATCTTGCTGATTCATCTCATCCCTCACTTCTCCTAATACCAAATTCAACCGCTCAAACTGTTGTTGCATGAGCTGTAACACAAAGGATGAGTTATCCATCCTTTCCTTAGGTTTTGAGTCACTTTTGTGTGACATTTTTAATGCGCTACAAAATAAAATGTCATTGATAAAACCTCATACACTCCCTTACGTGTTTACGCTCAAATAATATCACTCCACTCGTGTTTCACACTTTTGGATTTTTTTGATACTAGTCTCACCACTCTTGCCTTTTTACCTCACTCGTTTTGCCTTTCAAGTTCTTTTACAACTAGTTGAACTAAATCAAGATGCAACCTTGTTTTATTCCAACCAGCAATAGATTCAAGGAACAAAAGAATGGTGTAAAATATTACGAAACAAGGAAAGTAACGAATTAGGAAACAAGAAAAAGAGCAATTAGGAAACAATAGATTTAGATTTAGGGAATTTATATGAAGAAAATATCAATTAAGAAACAAGAGCACAAGCTACTAAGGATGATATATCAAATTTTAACTTGCAACATATATCAAATAGCCAATTCTGAATTTTTTTTTTCAATTTTTTTCCATATTTTTTTCCCTTCATGTAGCAACCTTTTGAATTTGTTGCTTTCTATGTAGACTCAGTGCAAAGATATGGAATTTAAATTCAAAATTGGATCAAAATAAATCTAGAATTTGAATTTGAATAGATCTGAAATTTGAATTCAAATTGGATTCAAATTTGAAATTATAGATTTGGAAACTAAAGCAAGAATTTGAGATCAAAATTGAAAGCCCTAGAACACACGAACAAATTGAAATCCATCCAAAAAAGCCAAGAATCAAGTCAAAATTATCTGGACCAGTTGAAAACTTGTTTCAAGAACCTAAATTGCAGAGAGAACGCCACGAAGGGTTTGCCTTTGAGTTCTTAGTTTATTCAAGAACAAGTAGAGAAAATAATAAGCCTCTCTTGAAACAATACTATTCACGTTCATAAATGCTGGAAAAATAAAGAGTTGTGTTTTTATATCCCCTAATAACACCCTAGGGCCTAATAAGACTTAAATCACTTAAAGACATGGGCTGAACACTTTTAAACTCAAAATTTCTAAACTATACTCCTATAAATAATAAAATAGGTCCAATTAATAAATTAAATAGACCCAAATGCCTACTACAATAAAAACATAAAAATAGGCTCACACGCCTATACTTATTGAAATAAAAGTCTTCACTAAATTTCTAGGCTATGTCGTCCCCCTCTGTAGCTTGTATCACATGAATTAAAGTTGGTTCTTCTTTTTTCAAGCTCATCATGAATGTCAGGATCTTGTTCGATAAATTTGTAAACTTGGCCCAAGCTTCTCGAATTAGCATAGTAATGCTTCTTTGATCTTCTTGGATATTGCTCTTGTAATAGGTCCAACTAAAACATGCAATGGATCCTTTGATGGTGTTTGAGATTGGGGCTAGGGTTCAAATCTCACTCTTCAGTCTTCCCAATTCACACACAGAGGTAGAAAAGAAGGTCACATGAATCGCTTCCATTTTTTTTTTTGGTCTTGACCATGCCACATCTCCTCACTATGTTAGCTACCAAGTCAAGCGGCCATCTACAATGGGCATATTAAAGCAGCAGGCTAGCATTATTCAACATGAAATGAGATTTTTTTTTTATGCAAAGATGAAATGAAAAGGGGGACTCATGGTACAATGATGGTTTGACTTTGGTTTATGAAATCGCTTTTTTCATTTGAAAGCTAGAGAAGGTTTGTGTTTCAACCAAGGAAACAAACTAGGCATTAGTCTTTCCCGACATCAGTAATTAACATATCATAAACGCTTCTATACGGATGGGTTGTAAAGGCCCTATTTGCAGCCTGCCAATAAAATAAAGATACATAAAAAACTTTATTAAATCATCAATAAAACCGATTACATGTAGTGATACAACAATGAAATGGGAATGAAATATGAGAAAAGGGCGGTTTGAGTCCCAAAAATCGAAAGAAAAAGAAATCAAAATCGACGCCGATGTTGACGTTGTTCAATCACCTAGGCCACATCTACCTCCGATGCCCATTCCAGCGTAGTTCAGACTCGAGCACCCCATTCCTCTTACAACAAATATCTCTACGACAAATCATCAAATCGCTCTAAAACTTTTATGTCATTTGATCTGGTTATTTGGTGAATTTTCAATAAGAGAGATTTTTTTTTTTTGCTATTATATTCTCGTTGTTTTATGGATCTGAATTCGATCGCTGGTGATTTGGTGAAGCGAATAAAGTTGGACAAAGGTGTCGAAGCTCCTAGAGAAGAGAAATTGTTGATGGGGAGCTCCAAGGAAAAGGGGATGACATCGTTGGAGGAGGATGAAAAGGTGGACGTGAAGGCCGTGGATTTCTCACACAAAAGCTTGCTCTATTTTCCTCTAATTGCTGGGCTTAGTTTTCCTCTAGGTTTCTTCGAAAATAAACTTATGGCTTGTTCGATTGCTGAGAGCAACTTGGTTTGCTAGGACTTTTCCTATATTGATAGCTTCTGTGTCGTTTTCTCGATTGTGTTGGTTTTGTGATGCCCTTTTGGGATTCGCTAAGCGTGGGAAGACATTGCAGTCTTCGTCGAAGGTGAGTCGGGGAGAGGGACATTAAATATCAAAATCCATATCGTTGTTTGCTCAGTTGGATTATTTTGTATCCTTACATTTTTTGTTGCGTTTCTGTTGGAAAGAAATCTAAAGAGAAGGGGGAACCGTTGATTGCATGTGGTGTTGCATCCAATGTTTTGAATATCGTACCGGTAGGCTTACCGATCAAAGTACTAGAATGAAATATCTCGGTACCAGTATCGTTTTGTGTACCGTTTCGGAATAGTCCATACATAAAAAAAATTATATATATAAATATATATAAAATTTATATTTCAAAATAATAGTCAATATATGAATAAATTATATATATAAATAGTCTAGTTTGAATTAGGATAAAAAAAATAGCAAGAAATGAAAAAAAAAATACCGAAATTCGGTATAGGGAAATACTGGTCGGTGCGACTGGTACAAAACAGATCCTATTTCTGACCGGCCATTATTTTGGTACGGCATGTACCGGCCGATACGGTACGAAATTCAAAGCATTGGTTACACCAATTTAAGTGGGAAGTTCATGTGGCAATCAATGACTGGCGAGCTGAAGTAATGAGATTTACAGTCGGACCGCATTGAAGTTTTTCTCTTAACATATATGTATGATTAGTTTTTATAAATCTAAGGTGTTGCAAGTAAAATATGAAGAAATATAAACGTTTTTACACATAATAAAGTGGGGGAATTGGAAATAAAGAGAGGAGAACAGATAAAATAAAAATATTGATAATTTTTATTGAATCTAAATTATATTTAACTCCATATTGGGAAGCCACAAGAGCTAATACAGAGGTATAGAAGTTTTAATTAGACTCAATAACTAGGTTAAATTTCATTTATTAGTTTTCAAACAAGTTAGACACTATTTAGAATTGAAATATTGGATATCAGAAATTTATTTTAATTTTAAATCATCATTGTTGAAGTCTCTTACACAATCTCAGTCACTGCCAATCTTACATTAAATGAACTTTTAGATCATGTTTTAAAATTCAAACTATTTTCTTGAACGACCGCAATCGAGCTCAACTCGAACTCAAAATCTTTGGCACTTTCTCTCAAATATCTCTATCAATATCTCCCTTTCATGTGTTATTGAAAAAAATCATAAACCTCCGTAAGTGCAGCGGCCGAACCTAAGATACCCAGTATAGCATTATGCGTGTCCCACGTTCACCATGCCAATAGCTGACTTCCTCATTCCTCTCACAACATCCCTCATGTTTTCTCTCTCCTTTTAGTTCATGTGATAGACTTCATGCTGGAGATATTGAATTAATGCAACGAGGTAAGTAACTTGATCATAAATTAGAATTAGCATACATTAGCTAGTTATATCTATTATTATTAAATCAGTTCTCTGGAAGCCAATGTTTACATGCCACGCATGTCATATTTACAAGCATGTCATTCATCATGTTTTATCTCACCATATTATATTATGTATGTATTATGTATCTCATGCATCTCACATTGCATAAAACACGTAACTTTCATAAGATCAAGTGTAAAATAAGATCAAGATAGTTAATCAGATGGTCCTTCAAATGCATGATACCAATAGAAATTTATAAGTGAATGTGCAAGTCATGGACCTAAACGTAGTCCATCATAATATGCTAGAATACTATTAGCGATTCCTCTTGCAGCCACAAGATATGAGGCCGGTGTACAACCTTGTACACAAAGTTAAGTTTGTGAGCCAATATGATAAGTAAAATTAGTTAGATAAACTAATATAAGTCATGCATCTCATAAACATATGTATGGAAGATAATGAGTGAAAAGTACAAAATAAATCAAATTGATTTTTTAATTCTCAGCTTGAAATATTTTATGAAAAACCTTATGTTAAATATGTTTACATATGATAGGTTTCTTAATAAGTCATCGACTCATTTTAGTTGTTTTATGTTTTTAAACCACCCAAGTTTAGAATATTTATGAAGGTAGAGCTATAGGACGAGACAATCTAGGGAGACGTGACAGTAGCCTAGATTATGTACAAGGATTTTAAGTGATGATTTCTTTACTACATGGACTTTGAGAGATTTTAATTAATGCTTCCGTGCACTATCATTTATGATTTTAGTATTTTAATTCAAAATGACTATTTATTATAAGGAATCTTTGTACGTGGTGCTTCATTATATATATATATATATAAATTAGGTTCAGTAGTAACCTTCTAGCTCACATGATTTAAAAAAAAAAATTGCTTCTTTCTTTATTATGGAGAGCAGGGTTTTAAAGTAAATAAGTGGCTACCAACTCAAACCAAGATAGACTATATTTATTTACTGACAAAAAAATAGATGGGTACCAACTCAATCCATTGATGCCGCTTAGGTGGGTACCAACGAGAAGAACCAGTGATTGGTTGTGGAGAGAGAGCTGGCAGTAGTGATGACGGTTGCATCGAGGGGGGCCAAGTCTTGGAGGTTTGGGAAATGGAGAGGGTGAGGGGGAGAAAGGGAAAAATGAAAAAAAAAAAAAATTCATTTCAACTGACGTGGTATTATGTCACATTAGTTTGTGAGGTCCCTTTGTATCTCTAGTAGCCCTCACTATTATTATTATTTTTTGAAAGGAAAAACTCTTGTAACATTTCATTCAATTAATAAGAGAGGAAATACAAAGAGGGGCATCCCTTAGAGTTATAATACAATCTGAAATGGAAAGAGCATTTTTTGCTAATAAATGGGCTACTTTGTTCCCATTTCTCCTGACATGAGAAAAACTACTATTTAGCAAAAATTGACAAAAGAACATTTGTTTCAGCCAGGAACATGTTAGCATTGTTGGTCACCTCTTTTTCCGATCCTAGGCCATAGATTACTTGCAGCGAGTCCCCCTCAAGCACTATGTTTGGGAACCCTAGCTCTTGGGCGAATTGGGTTGCTACCAAGGCTTTGTATGATTCGGTGAGGAGGGAATCCAAGAACAGGGTTTTCTTCTTTCTCATGGTGGCGAGCGTATTTCCTTGGCTATCTCTAGCTACCACTCCAATGTTGATGATTGCTTTGGCTTTGTTGATGGCTCCGTCCCAGTTTATCTTGACCCAATCCGTTGAGGGAGCCTGCCATGTCTCACTGGAGGAGCTTCTCGGAGGAGGTTTGACTAAGGTCTATTTGCTGGCTTTGGCCTCATCCATTATCCTTAGTTTTGCTTGTATTTCCCTTATCAGGATCTATGGGGGCATGAGATCATTCTAGAAAACCATTGTATTTCTCCTTAGACACAATCTTCTAGCTGTGCGTACAAATTCCCGCAGCTCTTTCGGATTTAGGGAGGCTATCATTTCCTTTACCATTATAATTAAGTGGGAGTGAGAGAGGGGCCACTTTTATAGTCGTTTTGTGCTCAAACTCCAAACATCCCTAGCTGCCTTGCATGACCAGATGGCATGAGTGGTGGTTTCTTCTTCTCTAAGGAAAATTGGGCACAGAGGATCTGTGGTGATTTGCTTCTTTTAGAGGTTTACTCGGATGGGTAAATTCTCTTGACATGCTCTCCATAGGAAGATCTTCTCACTAAGGGGAACGTTTAGTTGCCAAAGTCTGACCCATACGCTTTTGAATTGGTTGCTCAATGAGGCTTGACCTACTGATTCCCACTCCTTGGCCTTTTCCATGTAATAAGTGCTTCTCATAGTGAAATTCTCCTCCTTGGTCCCATGCCAAATGAACCTATCATCAGAGTTTAGGGTACTGATGGGAGTCTTTAGAATAAAGGTTGCTTCCTCTAGTTCAAAGATGCTCCTAACTAGCTCAGTCTTCCATGCCTTAGTACTTGGGTCAATAAAGTCCGCAACTTTGGCTGAGTCTCCCAGCAGTTTTGGTGTGTTGATTGGTTTAGCGGGCTTGTGTTTTTGGAGCCATTTGTCTCGCCATATCTCAATATTCTCACAAATGCCCAGCCTCTAGAAAGCCCCCTCTTCTACCACAGGTCTAGCAGCAATAAGGCTTCTCCACACGAAAGAAGGCTTTGCTCCCACTTTTGCCGATTGTAGTTCAGAGTCTGGCTAGTATTTGGCTTTTAGGACTCTTGCTATCAATGAATTGGGCTCCTATATCAGTCGCCAATACTGCTTTGAGAGCATGGATCTATTGAAGACTTCAAGGTCTTTAAAATCTAGCCCATTCTCTAATTTAGCTAGCCTCATTTTCTTCCAAGCACACCAATGTATTTTGTGTTCATTTTCCACTCGTTCCCACCAAAAATTTGATATGGCGCTGTTTATGGCTTGTAGGAGGGATATGGGAAGTTTAAAAACACTCATGGTGTAGGTAGGGAGGGCTTGGACCACTACCTTTAGGTATATTTCCTTCCCTGCCTATGATAGATTTTTCACCCTCTTATTGCTGAGCTATTGCTTGATTCTCTCCAGGATGAGCTTGAAGGTTTTTGTTTTATTTTTCCCCATCACTGATGGTAAACCTAGGTAGCGCTCATAAGGCATGGCAGTCCTCACTCCCATTATAGAAAGAATGTAAGTCTGAGCAAATTTGGCAATGTTTTTGCTAAAAATGATAGCAGTTTTTTCCATATTTAATCTTTGCCCTGAAGCCATTTCATACACCTCCAGTAGACTTATTAGTCGACCCCATTCCTCTGATGTACCCTTGTAAAATAATAGACTGTCATCAGCGAAAAAAAGGTGGGAGACTCTAAGTTGTCCTTGTGCAATAGGGATGCCATGAATGTAATTTCTTTCTTCCGCTTGACTGACGAGGTTGTTAAGAGCTTTCGCACAGAGAATGAAAAGGTAGGATGACAGTGAATCACCCTGCCTAATTCCTCGAGTGGGGGTGAATTAATTTTGTGGAACACCATTCACTAATAAAGAGTAGGTAACTGTTTTAATGCATGTCATGATAAGCTCCACCACACTTTTGCAGAATCCCAGCTTGTAAAGGACAGCCCTTAGAAAGCACCATTCCACACAGTTGTAGGCTTTGCTCATATCGAGCTTGAGAGCCATATAGCCTTTTTTTCTTTATCATCTTGCATCTCACTGTTATAAGGCCTCAAAAACAACAATAATGTTATCAGTTATAAGCCTGTAAGGAACAAAAGCTGACTATGTGGGAGAAATTATAAAATGCAAAGTTTTTTTGAACCTATTAGCAATAGTTTTTTAAATGAGTTTATAGATAACATTACAAAGGGAAATGGGCCTGAAATCAGTGACTTTGAGGGGATTTTTTTTCTTTGGAATGAGGGCGATATAAGTTTTGTTGATGTCACCTAGGGACCCAGCAGAATTGAACACATTGAGGATTGTTGAAGTAACTTAAGGCCTTAGGATGGACCAGTGTTGCTGATAAAACATGGCTAGAAAACCATTTGGTCTAGGGGAACTTAGACCATTCATATGAAACATGGCTTCTTCCACTTCCTGTTGGTAGTAGGGTCTTGAGAGAGCAGCATTCTATTCCTCAGTCACTCTAGTTTCCAAAGAGTTCAGGCATATTGTCGAGGGAGGTGGGCTTGAGGAAGAAAAAATATTGGTGAAATATTCATGGGAAAGGGAGCAAATTTCTTTTGTTGAATGGACTTCTTGTTCATGACTGTCAACCAGCTTTTTAATCACGTTTTTTTTCCTCCTCTGGGATGCTGCTTGATGAAAAAACTTGGTGTTTCGATCTCCCTCTCTTAGCCACCTTAGTTTGGCTTGCTATTTCCATTTGTAGTTTTCAGTTTCCATAATATCATCAATTTCATTTTGGACCCGCTTAATGTCTTCAATTGAAGCCCCTGAATTATTGTCTTGCAAGGTTTCAAGTAAGGACATCTTCTCCTTGATAATTCTCTTTGTATTGCTGAATTTCTGTCTACTCCAAGTGGACAGTGACTGTTGACACAATTGCAAATCGAGGTAAACTCCATTTTGCTGGTAGCCATTCTTGGGGTTGCCCAGGCCTCCCCTATCTTTAAGGAACAGTCCTCATCTAGGATCCAGCTGGCTTCAAAGTGAAAGTTACTAGTTCTCTGGTTCATTTGCTGAATTTTGTCAAAAGATGTCCACAATGGCACATGGTCAAAACTTAGAGCTGGCAGTATGTGAACTTGTGCATCAGTATACATGTCTGACCATATTTTATTACAGCAGCTTCGATCCAATCTTTCCTTTGTGAAGGACCTTCCTTGTCGGCCATTTGTCCAGGTATATTTGCTGCTTGTGAAGCCCATATCTAGCAGGCCACAAAAGTCCACGGCATCTCTGAAGCTTTCCATTTGTTGATGAGGTCTCAGAGGGCCACCACTTTTCTCTCCATAGCTGAGGAGCTCATTGAAATCCCCAATGCATAGCCACCCTGTTGGAGCACTCAAGGTGAGTGCTTTTAAAATATTCCAATTGTGGTGTCTCTGTTCAGTTGTTGGGTTTCCCTAGAACCCCGTGATCTACCAGGTTGCCTCCCCCTTTAATCCTTTCACTACCAAGGAGATGTGTGACTGAGTGTAGATGAGAACTTGTGCCTCAGTGCCCTCTTTCCACAGAAAAACTAGTCCTCCATTGGACTCTTTAGTTAGCATCTACAATAAAACTGAGATCATACCCTAAGTATCTTTTTATTGATTCTATTTTCTTTCTTTTGCACTTTGTTTCCATGAGGAAAACAAAAGTTGGGACATTTGTTTGTACCAAGAGGTACAAATTATTAATTATCCGGGATTCTCAAGCCCCCGACAGTTCCAACTCAAACAACTCATAAGTTGAGGTGGGGCTAGAAGCCAACCACCACCAAATTAGTTTTGTGTTCTGGTTCATCAACATCCTTTTCTTCCTTTGGTTTTTTCAATGTCTAAAATTCCCCAATTGAATTGCTTTGTTGTGCTCCCCTTTTGTTACTCGTTAACAGGTTCTCTTTGTTTTCTTCTTTGTCTTGAAAAGTGGGTGCTAGAGTCTTATTCCTTGCTTCCCTCTTCCACGTGGGTGTTTTCTAAATCTGCTTTAGGGCCAGAACCTGGTCCGTTACAAAATGGGCTATTGAGGAAGTTTGGGCCTTCAAGTCAAGTTGTTTTCATGGCCCAGAAGGGAGGAGTTTTTGTGAGTTTTTTTTTGGGGGGGGGGTGCACTTTTCAGGGTTACTTTTTGGGAGGCATGTGGTTTCAATACCTTGCATCAGATAACTTTCTGATTGAGGGGGATGCTTTTCCAAGGTACCAAAATGTCAGATAGGGGGACTCTGATGGTTTCCTTAAGGGAACAAAGGTGTCAATGTGAAGGATTTTGGGGGGGAAGTGGCATTTTGGCTGTTTCTCGAGCTACCAAGGGGTCACCATCATGCATAGGTTCTTCAAAAGGAACGTCATCCCTGTTTTGCTCCCCATTCGTCCATTGTTGTTCTTCAGCTTGGTTATGGAAGGATCCTGAGCCATACTTCTTCTTTATGGTCTCAAATTCCTTTGGTGGAATTGCACGAAGCCAGGCTCTATACTGGGGTTCAGTCCCATTGGAATTGGTAGCTGGGCAGCCTTGTTTAGGGTGTTTGATACATCCATATTTATAGCAAAAATTTGGTAAGCGTTCATATTTTAAGGGAAGCTAAAATTTCTTACCTTCGAGAGTCAGGAATAGTCCCCTTTGGATAGATTTTGTGATATCCAGTTCAACTTTTACCCTGATGAACATACCCCAGCAGATTCCTCTTTCATTGGTTTGGACTAAAATGCATCTTCCGATTGTGTCTCCAATCTGTTTTCCTACATCCTCCACCATGCTAGCAAAGGGGGCGTTATAGGCTTGTACTCGAACTCCTCTGTGGACAAGGGGACCTCATTTACTGACCTGTTTCCTTCAAAAAAATGTAGACAGAGGAGCCATTTGTCAAAAGACCAAGGTTTGTCCTTCAAGACCTAGAGTAAATCTTCTTTTTTATGGAATTCGATTAGGAACTGGTTGCTCCCAACTTCGTTAAATTGAATCCAGTTAGAGCATTTCCAAACTTTTGACATCGTGGTCTTAAAAGCCTCACGATTCACTGGTCTTTCAGCTATGATCATTGCCAAAATGAAGTGCCTTCCATGTTTGTCCATGTTATCAATCGAGCTGTCCAAGGGCTTAACTTCACCTTTCACGTTTTCCATGAGGTTGAAACTTTCCCACTACCTTGCTAAATCCTCGTCCATAGTTCCTCTCAGGAGACCAGTTTGAGGAGAAAAAACTCGTTCCAAGAGACCTAACTCTACTGCAGGGGAGGAAGCTGCTGAGCCTTACTCAACGAGGGAGAGAAAGAGAGAGAGAGAGAAAGAGAGAGAGAGAGAGAGATGGAACTCAAGAGAATAGATCAGCCCTCACTATTATAATTTCAAACCTATTTGTATAAGTATGTATAAAATAACAGTATACTTCTTATACATATCATATGGCATACATCTAATGGAAGTTGAGGCCAGAGACAGGATTTGAAGTAAGATGCAATGTTCGAAGTTGGAAGCAGATTAGTTGTTGGGGTCAGAGTCAGTCAGATAAATCCTCTGCCTCTAGTCGGATTTCACATACAAAATTTGACTTTGGCATCATTTTCTTGGCCAATGGTGCAATGTTTAGACTTGAAGTCAAATGGTTGGAGTGTTGTACAATCCTAATTAGGTCACCAAAGAAGTATACGTGGAGTCTCTGCTAACAAGAAGAAAGGAGACAACCTTCTCGAATAATGGTTGTATGTTGCAAGAACAATACCATGTGAACTTACTTTTTTAAAATGATATGAAATATGAAAATATTTCCGATCTAAATGGCAGGTAGCTGGTACTTGCCCAAAAAAAAAAATATAACAGTATACTTCTTATACATATCATATGGCATACATCTAATGGAGATTGAGGCCAGAGACAGGATTTGAAGTAAGAGGCAATGTTTGAAGTTGGAAGCAGATTAGTTGTTGGGGTTGGAGTCAGTCAAATAAATCATCTACCTCTGGTCGAATTTCACATACAAAATCCGACTTTGGCATCATTTTCTTGGCTGATGGTGCAAAGTTTAGACTTGAAGTCAAATGGTTGGAGTGTTTTACAACCCTAATTAGATCACCAAAGAAGTATAAGTGGAGTCTCTGCTAGCAAGAAGAAAGGAGACAACCTTCTCAAATAATGGTTGTATGTTGTAAGAACAATACCAAGTGAATTTGCTTTTTTTAAATGATATGAAATATGGAAATATTTCCAGTCTAAATGGTAGGTAGCTGGTACCTGCTCAAAAAAATAATAATAATAACAATATACTTCGTATACATATCATATAACATACATCTAATGGAGGTTGAGGCTAGAGACAAGATTTAAAGTAAAAGGCAATGTTCGAAGTTGGAAGAAGATTAGTTGTTGGGGTCGGAGTCAGTCAGATAAATCCTCTGCCTCTGGTCAGATTTCACATACAAAATCCGGCTTTGGCATCATTTTTTTGGTTGATGGTTGGAGTGTTGTACAACCCTAATTAGGTCACCAAAGAAGTATACGTGGAATCTCTGCTAGCAAGAAGAAAGGAGACAACCTTCTCGAATAATGGTTGTATGTTACAAGAACAATACCAAGTGAATTTACTTTTTTAAAATGATATGAAATATAAAATTATTTACAGTCTAAATGGCAGGTAGCTGGTACCTGCTCAAAAAAAAAAAGGTGTAGTTGGTACCTTATTTGCATAATCCAGAGAAGAAGAAAACGCTCATTCTATTGCAAGCCATAATGAGAGGTTGATAATCCCATCACTTAGCAGTTAAGAGTGCATTGCTAGTGAATGTGAAGGATATCAGTGTGCTCAGGATTACATGATCAACATTGGTACCCACCCATAGAGAAAATACTGGATTTATCTCCCTCAAATCGTATCCTACCTACCTACAAGTTTTACCCAACTAAATTGCAGCGGTGGTGCATTTTGCCAGCTTTACGTTCTTCTCTATGGAATTTCCAACCCTTTTTTGATTTGTGTATTATATAAAAAAGATAAATGGTCCATCTTTCATCAGTTCAGTTGGATGAAAATTTGATTGTTTAAGAGATTAATACCAAAAAGTCAAAACCTACCATTCCATATGGCTGAGCGGCTATCACCAAGACCGGTAGAAGGTGAATGGAGGACACAACAACATCGTAGACCGGTCCACCTTTCTTAACAACCCTTTATATTTCCCTCGACTTCCTAATACATTCGTCTTCCTTCCCTTATCATTCCAAGGTTCATCCCCACCATCTGTTATAGAATATAGAACACTACAGAAACAGCTTGAGGGAAGATAACCACAGTTTCCGGCATGATAGAAATCCAACCAAACCTGTTACAAGGTATGCTTCCTTTGACCTGGATAAGTCACATGTAAATCTCTCTCTCTCTCTCTCTCTCTCTCTCTCTCTCTCTCTCTCTGCATAGCATCTTTAATCACATTCATCCTATCCACAATATTGCCATCAAATAAGAGTACTATTTTTGGAACCATTCTAGCTCAAATTCTTCTGATCTTTTGCCGTATGCGTCTTTTTCTAAAAATTGTATTCGAGGATGGAACAAATCACTCAAGACTTGAGGCACTGCTTTGGAAAGCAAATGCCAAACATGGGTATCGCGTGACCATTGCATAACCACATTGGGTGTTGGTTTAGAACAACACATTGTTAAAAACATGGAAAGGCTCATTCTCAGTGTGTGTTTTTCTTATAACTCGCCAGCACTCTTAAAAACAATGCCATAGTAACAAATTACAGCAAAGCGGGTAGAACATGTCCAACCAACACTTCACAGATTCAGAGGTTCAATAGAGAAGCTTTAACATTGACATTCACATGTTCTGTCCGTGTCAAACCGAAAAGAACAATTACATGATCCTAGACATACACATCAAAGATCATGACACTAACAGAGTCTTTGACATATCCCACAATCCTTAGTACTTTCTTTTCAACAAATCTACAATTCCCCAAGGATCACAAGCTGACAGTTCAGAACCCATGCAGATTAAATTGTTATACCAAACACAGAATGGTACTGTTGTCATCCTCTCATAGCACATCGTCAATTCAGCGGCTGGATAACATCTAACAACTCCACCCATCGATTTCTCATCCTTTTCTAGAAACTGTTTTCCATATTGTGTTATCTCCAATCCCCTCAGCGAATAGGGTGATATTGTGTGATCCCACGTTTTGGTGGCAGCTTCCTTAAAATGAAGAGGACCAAACAAGAAGGTAATATCTCGACCAACTGAAAATGAAAAGGAAGAAAAGAAGAACTGTCAACCACAGGAACCATTAGATGCACAAAGAACAAACAAATCAAAATCAAACTCTAGAATACCACAACAATACATATCCAAACATCACTGTAGCTCAGTTGGAATTTTCCGTAAAGGTGTCAAGGGTCAACCTTGATCGATAAAACCCCTAATTCACAACATGATGTCCTCCTCATAACCTCATAAATTGCAGTATGATATAGTCCTGCCTATGTAATAGTATATTTAAAAGAATGAAAGCTTAGCCAATCAGAAATTAGGTTTATGTCCTTGTTCTCATCCCCCTCAGTTCTAGATGAAGATTCATGAATAAGCAAAAATAATTCAAATTCTCGCATGCACACCACTCATGCTCGGGCACACATTAACTTTATATGAGGAATGTCCATATAGGATTATACCTATAAAAAAGACGTCCCCAAAGGATTATAGATTAAGAATTACCAGGTAATATATTAAGTTGAGAACAGGATGATCCAAAACATCAAGGTCTGCTGCTTTATCAAATGCACTCAAACACATCTGCAGCATGAGAAAACAATAAAAGTAAAAAAGAGAAGTTCATAATTACAGGAACAGACAGGAAAAAAGCAGTGAAAAGCAAAATAGGTATGAAATCATCGCCATTAATTAATCAACCAAACAAAAACAAAAATGGGACCGACCAAGCAGCATGCAGGACCCAGTGTAAATAATTTAGTTAGTTGACAAAACTCATGTTCACACAATACTGAAAGAGAAACAAACGTACACAAACTATGAAATTAGATATAATCAGATTTATCACCCAGTACTGTCTTTGGTAGTAAATCAAAAGCATAAAATCTACTTCCCTTTTGATTTGTTGGTTTAAGAAACAGAGGCAAGGTTAAGGGATATAGTAAAATGGTATAAAAAATATACAAGGTCTCACCATAATGCATCTCACAAGGAAACATGAAAAACATATGGTGGTCACATAGCCGACCTGAAAAGATGAGACATCAACAACAATTAATAAAATACAAGAATAAAAATGGTATAAACGAAAATTTCTCAACAAGTAAATACCTCTTGCAGCTTCTTACGCCGTCCTTTGGATTCTACTGGGAAGCGCTGCAACATTAAGAAGAGTCTGCCAGAAGATGACAGTTGGAGATGTCAGAAGATCAAACAAAACTTAAGCTTACAGAAGACACAAGTATTCATCAAAACTCATCATTCTGCTACATCCATCCAATCACATTACCAACTTATTGCGGAAAACATGGATGCCAATGATATTTTTTTTCTCAGCAGGATGCCAATGATTTTGAAAGTAGGCGAATCATTCCAAACAACATAATCAACATAAAGGTATTATGTCACAGTTTCAACACAAAATGTAGAATAAGCCCACGGATATTATATCTTATATAAATTCCACCTCTTCACACGAAAAGCCCATGCTTACCACCACAGCAATCAAAATTTCGGCCACACCTTCACCCAATAGTCAGACCAACTACAGGATGCACATTTCAAAATGATGTCTATAACTGTGGCCAATGGAATTGAGAGAGAGAGAGAGAGGGAGAGAGATTTATTCTTAATATTGATATTACTAGTTTTTTTATATAAAAGAATGAGTCTCCACATCCACAAAAAAGAACCTTTACAGAATATACCCTACTTTGAAGAAGGGCAAGGAGTAAGGCAGCTATGGGATGGCTGATCAGAGTGACCCGCCAAAAGCAAACTGCTCATTAATCTTCGAGCACCAAAACAGGTGGGATTTGAAGTATTCAGCTGTTTTCCAAGGACCATTGGAAAGGGGATTTTGGATACGAATAACACCCTCATGTTCACCCATTTAATAAAACATATCTTTCTAATTTATAATATATATATATATGTCATTTTCAAGTTTTTTTGTCTTCCATTTTTTTGGGTAAAAATTTTATGGATAACCAACTAGGCAAAAGTAATAATACATAGTGTCAAATGGACAACTTTGCTGTCCATAATTGCTGTTCATTATTCTTTATACATTTATTTCCTTATTTCTGTATAGATTATATCTTCCATGTATAGGGCTAGAATTAGGCAGATACTTATTTTGTTTCCTTGTATACTTGCGGTAATGACTATATAATAGACAGAACTATTGAGGCCAAGATACTTCAGCCATTATTCGCAAAATACCTATTTCTGGACATGGTATCAAGAGACGTCGACTAACAACTCACGCATCTTTCCAATTTTTTTCCCGTCTCTCGGTTTCGGTGGTACTCACTTGGTGTTTGGGTGGTCTCTGTTTTATCTTGTGGTGCACTCGACGACTATTCTTAGTATTTCGATCACCTCTGCCCTGTCCCGTGCCCTTTTTTCTTGGTTTCCTCTGTGCGTTTCTGTTTTTAAGTTGCTTCTGTGCAGTTCCGACATGCACTTTTGTTTTTTGGTGGCCTCTGTGCAGTTCTGACATGCACTTCTTCATGATAGCTTCTGTGCACAATCCGATGTGAAACTTCTCTGTTTTGGCAGTATCTGTATTGTTTTTGCGTGACTCTGACATCCTCTTCTCATCCTTTCAGTGCCAGATTTTTTCTGGTGGGATTTCTGGCAAAAGCTTTTTTGGGTGACTCTCGGAACAGTCCTCCGTGGCTGTTACGGTGTTGTGCGATGCATCTTGCAGCTTGGTTTTTCAGTCCCGGGTTATTTTGCTGTTTTCACATTTTTTTGGTGCTGTTGCTTCTCAAAAAATTCTCCTAGTAATATTTGGTTATTTCTTTGGCTTTTGTCTCGGAATAATACTCAGTGTTTGGTTATTTCTTTGGCTTTTGTCTCAGCTTTCGTTTATCTACGATGGATTCTAAATCCATTTGCATCAAGTTTACTGGAAAAAATGGCTCTACCTGGGCTTTTAAATTTGAACTTTTCCTCAAGGGAAAAGATCTTTGGGGCCATATTGATGGCACAAATTGCTCACCCAATCCTGATAAATCCAAGGATCAAATATCTTCTCCTTCCCGGGCTGTGCTTAATGATCAGATCATGTCTTGGCTTCTTGATTCGGTGGAGCCACATATTGTCACCAACCTGCAGCCTCATCGCTCTGCTCAATCCATGTGGAATTACTTGAAGAAGGTTTATCATCAAGATAATGATGTTCGTCATTTTCAGTTAGAACATGTGATTGCCACGTTTCAATATTGCCGTCTTTCAATCCAAGACTACAACTCGGCCTTTCTGACTCTTCGGAACGAATATTATTATCTAGTTACAGCGGATGTTCCTGTTGTCACTCTTTCGACTATTCAGAATCTTCATGCGACTAGTCGGCGTGATCAGTTTCTTATGAAACTATGCCCCGAATTTGAATCTATTCAATCCTCTCTGCTGAATCGATCTCCGGTTTTATCTCTTAATGTTTGTTTCAGTGAATTTTGTGAAGAATGTCGTCTTAGTACTCAAGCTATTCTAGAGCAATCTCATGACAATTTAGGGTCAGAAACTGTGACCTATGCCACCCAAGGTCGAGGACCACCTAAGAATTCTAAACCCTTGCAGTGTTTTTGCTGTAAGGAATATGGGCATGTTGCTGCTAATTGTCCCAAGAAATACTGCTATTAAGAAAAGGGCCACATTATCAAAGAGTGTCGTATCTACCCCCAAAATCGTTAGACTCAAACATTTCATACTTATGTCATTGTACCTCCAGTAGCGACTCTTGCGGTCAATGGCTCTACTTCAAATGATTCCTCTGTTCCTGTAACTTCTACATCGAATTACTGCACACCTGAGATGGTGCAATTGAGATTCTAAGGTAACACACTCCTAAAATCTACCATGAGATTTTAGGAGTGTGTTACCTTAGAATCTGGTGCAACTAAGATCCTAATTTTTGACATTATCGGCCATGAGATTCTAAGGTAACACTCCTAAAATCTGGTATCTGGGCTCGGAGGCCTTTAATCACATGACATATAGTCCTTCAGTTCTGTGTTAAGTTCGGCCCTATTATGGAAAATCCGTTATACAAACTAGTTCCTTGCCCAAAACTGTTGTCAGAGATGTCTCATCTAAATTCACTGATGTGTTTCTTACTCCTCAGCTTTTCATGAATCTTATCTCTATCGGTCAACTAGTTGATAACAATTGTGCTGTTAAATTTTCTGATGATGGTTGTATCGTGCAAGAACAAGTAACAAGAAAGCCAATCATGAAGGGACCTAAAGTGGGAAACTTGTTTCCACTATTTTTGTTTGTTCCAAATTTTTCTTCTGTTTCTCCTAGTTTTTCTTTTGCTTATAATAATGTTCCAAATCTAAGTATGGTGTGGCATCATTAGGCCATCCCAACACTCAAGTCTTATCCCATGTATTGAACTCTAGTTTATTTGGTAATAAAGAAAGTTGTTATTCCTCTCTTGAGTGTACTTCTTGCAAGTTTGATAAAAGCAAAAATCTTCCCTTTCCCTTGCATACGAGTCGAGCTTCTCATTATTTTGATTTATCCATAGTGATGTTTGGGGACCTTCCCCGATTAGTTCACATAAAAAATTATATTATGTGACATCCATTAATGATCATAGCATATTTACTTGGGTTTATTTTCTTCACTCTAAATATGAGGTTTTTCGTACTTTCATTGTGTTTTTAACGTATGTTGAAAATCAATTTTCTGCCTTTATCAAAACATTACGCACAAATTCCAGTAGTGAATATTTGTCTAATGAGTTTTAGAAATTTTTGGCTTCTAAAAGTATTATTCATCAACGTTCATTTCCAGCTACTCCACGACAGAATGGAATAGCCGAACACAAAAATCGTCACCTTCTGGATGTGGTTCGTACTCTCTTGTTAGAATCTTCTATTCCATTTATGTTCTGAGTCGAGATTCTAAAAATTGCGGCTCACTTGTTTAATCGTTTACTTCCATGGAGTCTCCCTATTTCTGCTTACTTGGAAAGCAACCTAGTTACGATAACCTTCGTACATTTGGTTAAGCATGTTTTGTTCATTTACCTCCTCATGAGCGGCATAAATTATCTACTCAATCTGTTAGATGTGCATTCTTGGGACATAAATTCTCTAAGAATTTTTTTTTTTTTTAAATCAACATTTCTTTCTTGTCTTAGTTATCCTCCTCTACTATTATGGTCCTTCCCTCCTTTGAGGGGCAGTTCTCGGATCATCCTCCTCTCAACTCTTGCTTTAAACTAGGCATGGTGTAGACGAGACGCTCCAAATTGTGTCAGTTGCAGCACCTTCAATGCCATTGGTACGCCACTCACCTCGAGTGTCCGTACCCACGAACAGGTATGGGTTTCCTTCTTCCAGTTCTGGCACTTCTATTTCTGCTCTTATTATTTCATTGTCCAACTTTGATATTCCCACATCTTACTCACAAGCTGCCAAGTATAAATGTTGGCGACAAGCTATGCAGGAAGAAATTGCTGCTCTAAAGGCCAATCACACTTGGGACGTTGAGTCTTGTCCTCCCACCATTACTCCTCTGGGTTACAAATGGGTCTACTCAACCAAGATCTGATCTGATGACAGTTGAACCGTTACAAAACTCAGCTTGTTGCACTTGGGAATAATCAAGAATACGGTGTCAATTATGAAGAAACCTTTGCTCATTTGGCTATAATGACTATTGTCCGTTCTATTCCAGCTCTCGTTGCTTCTCAAGATTGGCCACTACATTAAATGGATGTCAAGAATGTTTTCCTTCATGGGGATCTTAAAGAGTGTATTTATATGTAGCCACCCCCAAGATTGTTTTCCTCCTAACTTCACAGGTGTGTAGGCTTTGTTGCTCTTATTATGGTCTCAAGCAAGCTCCAAGGGCCTTGTTTGATAAATTTCAAACCATTTTATTACAATTTTCATTAAGTAAAGTATGACACTTCCTTCTTATTTCAAAAATCAAACATGGGTATTGTTGTTCTTTTGGTTTATATTGACGATGTTGTGGTTATTTCTTCTGATTTTGCTTTACTTGGCCGGCTCAAGGCTTATCTCTCATAATCCTTTCATATGAAAGATCTTGGATCTCTCACTTATTTTCTTGGTCTCGAGGTACGTCATAGTCCATCTGGCATTTCACTCAATCAACATAAATATGCTAATGACTTAGTGGCTATGGCTAGCCTACAGGAGGCCACTTCTATTGATATTCTCATGGAATTGGATGTCAAGTTTCGCAAAGAGGAGGGTGTCCTCTTGCCGATCCCAGTTTATATCGGAAGTTGGTGGGTAGTAAGGGTGTTCATCCGGGTTCCGGATTCTCAAATCCGGAACCCGGATTTGAGATTTCCTTAAAAGATTTTTAAAAAAAAAAAATCAAAAGTATTAAGAAATAAATAAAATTTTAAATCGGGCCGGGTACAACCTGGCAAGGATGAACAGGCCTAGTGGGTAGCCTTGTTTACCTCACCATTACTAGACCAGACATTACTTTTGTTGTACAGCAAGTCAGCCAGTTTCTTCCAACTTCTTGTCATCTTCATTTGGCTGTTGTCTGTAGAATTATACACTATGTTTAGGGCACTCCTAACCCTGGCTTACTCTTTCCTACGGGCAACTCTACTCGTCTTGCTGCTTATAGCGACGCTAATTGAGCTTATTGTGCTGATACACATCATTCAATCACTGGTTGTGTGTGTTCTTAGGTGATGCATTGATCTCCTAGAAGAGTAAGAAGCAAGACTGAGTTTCTAAGTTAGCTACAAAATCTGAGTACTGGGCAATATCTCTTGCTTGTTTTGAAATTATTTGGTTTCGAGATTTGTTTGCTGAGTTAAGACTTCTCTGAGACCGATCCGACACCTTTACATGCCAATAATACAAGTGTTATTCAGATCATAGCGAATGATGTCTATCATGAGCGCACAAAACATATTGAAGTTGACTGTCACTCTATTCTTGAAGCCTTTAAAGCTGTGTTATCACTCTTTCACATATTTCTACTGAACTACAAATTGCTGATATCTTCACCAAGACTCACTGGCTATCCACATTACTTCCTAAGTAACAAATTGATACTTGTTGATGAACCCGCATCAATTTGAGGGGGGCTGTCTAATGGACAACTTTGTTGTTCATTATTCTTTCCTTATACATTTATTTCCTTATTTCTGTACAAATTATATCTTACATATATAAGGCTAGAATTAGGTAGATACTTATTTTGTTTCCTTGTATAGACTTATGGTAATGACCATATAATAGACACCTAGTTAGGAAGAAGAGGATTTTTGTTTTTGACTAGCACCGAGTGTCTAAGAACAAAGTCCCAAATAATCTGGGGTTCCACAGTCCCTACTAATTCAAGGGAAAGTTCTCCTATTCTGATGACCCCTAAAAATTGTTTGCACCCAAGAGGAATTGAAACTTAGATCTGAAGGGAGCATAGCACCAAGACCAAGGCCTTCACCACTTAATCCAACCCCTAGGGGTTAGGAAGAAGGGGAATGAATACACTACGAAAATAATAGTATTTTCCTCAGGGTCTTTTCCTTTAATTAGGCTTCAGACATTAGGGTATTTTCCTCCTTCAAATCCAACTACCTCCCCCTTCATGCCTGAGAGTTCAGCCTCCAACCTCTATCTCAGATATTAGTTTATTCTCCTCACCGACACTAAGATCAGATTGATATAACTTTTGAAAAGCTTTTAAAGAAAGGTTTTTATGGGGTTTTGTGAAAGTGGTGAAACCCATTAAAAAAGTTCTAGATTGAGAAATCTTTTTAAAGATGTTTTTAGTGGGGCCTGGAAACATGGTGAGATCCATTGAGCTAGGCATCCACAGTCCCTCCTAATTCAAGGGGAAGTTCTCCTAAAAATTGTTTGCACTCAAGAGGAATTGAATCTTAGACTCAGAGGGAGCATAGCACCGAAACCAAGGCCTTCACCACTTAATCCAACCCCCTAGGGGTTAGGAAGAAGGGGAATGAATACACTATGAAAATAATAGTATTTTCCTCAGGGTCTTTTCCTTTAATTAGGCTTCAGACATTAGGGTCTCTTACTCCTTCAGATCTTACTGCCTCCCCCTTCATACCCAAGAGTTCAGCCTCCAGCCTCTATCTCAGGATATTAGTTTATTCTCCTCACCAGCACCAAGATCAGATTTATATAACTTTTGAAAAAACTTTTAAAGAAAGATTCTTATGGGGTTTTGTGAAGTGGTGGAACCAGTTAAAAATGTTTCTGAATTGAGAAAGCTTTTTAAAGATGTTTTTAATGGGATCTGGAAACATGGTGAGATCCATTGAAAATGTGTTTTGAGTTTTTTGTGAGAGAATTTTTTGAGTTAAGTGAGAAGATTTTGGTATAAGATTTCTAGATAAAAACTATGAAGATTTTCTCACAAACCTCTGTTTGCCAAACATCGTAAAGATTCAACTTGTTACAAAGTTCTCCATTTCCCTCGATCCACAAAAGAAAAGATCAAACTTTCTTTTTTACCACTCATAACCTATAGGCAGCTAACTGCTAAACTTACTTTCCAATGATACACTGACCCAGAAAATAGTAATGTATATATTGAGCCAAAATTTTCCTATTTACTTGAGTTTCGACTATTGCACTTTTCAATAAAGAATGAATTATTATTTAAAAAAATAAAGTTTAGCTTTCACATCATTGGGGTCATAAATTAGATAATAGTGCACAAGTAGATTGGTTTCGAAGTTGAAATTTCAGTCATTTGTCAAGTTGAAATTTAAAATCAAAGACTAAGGCTAGGAAATCCCAATTTCAGATATGAGCTATGCTTAATGAATTAAGGAACTATGATTGACATTGAGTGTGTAAATATCTCCAATAATACAAAACGCTTATAGAAGTCTCTCTTTTTTCTTTTAAGAGGGGCACAAATTGAAGCCCTTATGTGTATGAAGGCATACAAATTCGCATATGTTAGTGTATGTGTGAGGCATTTGGATTGCTCTGAAATCAAGCTGATCACTAACTATTCTGATTTGTGCCTGTGTATCTATGCTGACTCACTAATTCATACATGATGCAACCACATTACCAACCAATTGTAGACAACTGAAACACTGATTAACTTTCAGTCAAAAAAATTGTTTGCCAAACAAGGTAATCTACATAAAGGTATCACAACACCAAATTTCCTACCATACATTGCAGGATGCGCCCAAGGAAACCATTTTGATAGATGGAAAAGCCCAAGAAAGCTGATACCTAATGCCTCCATTTCCCTCAACCCACAAAAGAAAGATTGAACTTTCTATTCTATTGATTTTAACTCATTGGAGGCTAAATGCTGATTTACTTACAAATGGATCACTGACCTAGAAGATATTAAACAAAACTGAGACATTTTTCACATGATTGGGATCATAAATTACACTGTAGGGCTCAAGTAGACTGGTTTTGAAGTCCAAAATCCAATCACTTGACAATTTGAAATTAAAAACTCCGAGATGCAGATATGAGTTCTTAACAAAGAAAGGAGCCAGAACTGGCATTGCGAGTGAATACCAGTGGCAATATAGAAAACCACTTAAGTCTCACTTTTACTTATATGTTTTTGAACTAATTGGTATTCCACAGTGGGAGATGGGTATGAACTCAAGCCCTAATACTTACAACTGCATACAATTCCCCATATGTATTATGTTTGAAGCAACCATAAAAGATCAAGCTGACCAACAATTCCCAGCAAGAGAAAGGGGATTCTAGTTTGTGCCTTTGTATATATGCTGAGTCACAGATTCATACACAATGTAACTGCGATACATTACTCTTGATCCAAAAGCAAATGCAGCAGATAAGCAAAAGCAAGAAAATTACCTTCCACCATAGACAAGAAATCCAAGGGCTGCAAACAAAGAGACACCTGCCAAGATACATGGGTCAGGATCAATGATTCGTTATCAGGATAAACTGCATAGTTTCACTAAAAAAAGGTGTATCTAGTATAGAGAAACCTGCAAAGAACATTTTAGTTAGAATGACCACCACTCGTACAGGCTTCCACCATAATATCAACCATAAAGCAATCTGGAAGGATAAGACCATAATAAGGGGAAAGCAAATGGGTTATACAATAAAAATCGCATAAATTTCATTACACAACGTAAACAAAATCATAGTTTAAGTTACAAATAACATAGAGGATAATCATCAAAATTAACACATAATGATCCTATCACCAAAACTCGATACGGTAATTCAGGTGGGTACTGATGAGTGAGGGAAAATTTCAGAACATAATTTTAAGACTGGGACCTAATATATGGAGACATACCATAAATGTACATAACACATATAGACGCTCACACCCCCTCAAACATATGTGCGCGCCACAAACAAACATCACAATGATGGCACTGAATGATTGTGTAACAATGCAATTTTTTTTTTTTTTTTTTTGTTTCCTTCGGAGTTTATATCAAGAAGCAATAAAAGTCAACATAAAATCCAAACATCCAAAGCATTTTAATACCACAACTAGGGCTGCAAACGATCTGATCAAAGACGAATTTGAACCGAATCGAGTCGAACTGAACTCACATAACTCGAGTTCGAATTCGAGTCGAGCTGAGAGTTTGTCGAGTCGAGTCGAATTCGAGCCGATTAAAGACGAGTTCGAGTCGAATCGATTTATTTATCGATCTTTATTTTTACTCTCTAACAATCCGCACGAACCAAGCCAAACTTAATCGAGTAATTACTCGAGTTTTTTACTCTTTATAAATATTTGACTGAATAATTTTCTTGTGAACTAAATACATTATTATTGTAAAGAAACAACATAGGTTACTTCTATATAAAGTAACAAAATATATTACTTATACAAAGTATTAGTTCATTTAATATTCGAACCAATATTAGTGATCACAAGCAACTTATTTATTAAATGAACCGAGTTCGAATCGAGTTTATACGAGTCGAGCTCAAATTATTCATGAGCAGCTCTGTTCGTTTGCAGCCCTAACCACAAAACAGAAAGTAGATGTTCAATCCACATATATTTGTAGAAACCAACTTTCATAAGTCATATTGTTGACCTTTTTGTAAGAGTGGTCAATAATGAATTACAAACGAGAAGAGCTTCAAATTCAAACACTGGATTTTTTTTTTAATCATTGGTGACTCAAAAAAAATTTCTTTCTTTTTTTCCCTTTCTTGCTTTATTATATTTCTTTTATGTTGGTTCAATGGCAACAATCAGCTGCAAAACAAACACACGGTCTAATCCCAACCCCTTCCACGAGTGTCAAAAGTTCAATTTTATAAGCCACATACAAATTCCATACATACAGCTACATGTGAAAGTATATATCAAGTAAAGGTTAACCTTAAATCAGTTTTAAGGTCAAAGAGAACTTCATTTTCTTTTAATATTTTTATTTTCCTGTCAATTCTCCCTGTCTGGATTGGGGAATTTAAAACTCCACAATCAACTGAATAGATGGAATACATCACTATTATGGAAGAAAAAAAGCAGGAAGGGCATCTCCTTCAATCATGCCAGCCAAGTGGTAAGGAGAATTTAGTATAAAGCTCTGGATGGAAAGCACTGAGGAAAGACAGACAGGATATTGGATTGGATTGAAGGTCTGAACCATCCACTTTGATTATTAACTATGGTTATGGAGTTTCCCTACCTAACCTACTAGATGGAGTAGTGCCCTATGATGCACGATAACATGATAATCAGATTTTCTAGGTAGACATTATCGAATAGAACCTTTTGATGAGAGATATGAACAAGAGGCTCATCACTTCTTTTTGGCAACTAGCTTCTAAAGTAGGTGGCTTCAAGCTACATTCAGAAATGGATGGTATCCATTTTGTGGGCAAAGTATGAGAGCTTGTATCAATCCAAGTTTCTACTCAATCAGATTCTTTTTACAATAAGGAGGAATAGTCCTAAAAATAATTATTAGGTACAACAATGACCAAATTTGATAACTAATGATTCAACTGATGACCACTATAAATATTATAAGAAAAAAAAGGACAGAGAGGAGGGGAAAGGCAAAGATGGTGACACTCATAAAACAAGTAAAATATGAGTTCATTAGTACAGACGTGGTGTATCTATATCTTATACCTCTTAAACAAAAGCATAAAATTGACTAAGCAACAAAATTGTCAACGATGATTCAATTTCATAATACTAACTTGAATGGATATCTTTTCCGAGAAGTAAAGATGTGAAATTATATTAAAAAGCGCGTGTGAAAAACCCAAATCTATAGGGGGTATTCAAAGGAGGCTGATAAAAAAAAAAAAAAAAATCTAGAAAATGTAAATTCTATTTTATTTTTTTGTTGGTGGTGGAGGAATTGAAGTAAGAGAGCATGTGTTGTGGACTATGTACTAATATGGGTAATAGGTTTTTCAGAGTAGTAGTGTGAAAAAACATTCTCCACGGATGGAGTACAGGTCAATTAGATTCGGTAGGACAAGTCCAAAATCAAATTTTTGATATGCTCTGTAGCATGGAGATCAAGCCGCACGAGAAGTGTACCAAGAGTTGTCTAGAATGTCCAACTGCAGGGAGGTCAATGGCTGAATTTCGCCAGGTACCCACGGGCTTCCCACGATGGAGTCTCCTTTATACGACTAGTGGGAGATTAGGAAGTGGCCCCATCTAGAAAAAAAAGGAATCGATACTAAAGTAGGGTCCACAAATAGAGATAAGTAGATAGAAACAGTGCTTCAGGTGGTAAACATAGCTATTTCTCACATATGTGATGACTCATAAGATTTCATGTGGGGGGAGAGAGAGAGAGAGGGAGAGAGAGAGCATAACTTGGATGGGATAAAAAAGGTTACAGATGGTAATGGACCAATGGATCTGACGAGCCAAAATTCCAGTTCCTATTAAATTAAGAAAAAAGTATAGCCATAAATCTACTAAATGATTGGTAGGCTCTGAGTTCCGAATTAACCATTTTTTATTTGGGCCTTTTAGAAATCAAAATAAACCAAGGCCCTACAATAACCTTGCAAAAATAAACACAACATACTGGAAAAAGGTTATAATGGGGATGTACCAATGGATCTGACGAGCCAAAATTCCAATCCCTATTAAATTAAGAAACAAGTGTAGCTATGAATCTAGTAAATGATAAAGTTGCTAGGGCTCTGAGTTCCTACTTAACCATTTTTTATTTGGGCCCTTTCAGAAATTCAAACAAACCAAGGCCCAACAATAACCTCCCAAAAATAAACACTATGCTGGACAAATCAAATATGTTCATTTTCTACATTGGCTTAAGATAAAATTCTTTTCATCCCATTTAAAGGTTTTACTTTTTCGTTTGGATATCCCAAAAAGCATATTTGCTTTCTATGTCATTATATACAAGTTTTTTTATTGCCCATACTTTTCCTAAATAGCAATAACATTGAACTACATTCATGCCATTTTAACCTATTTTATTTATAATCAGGATGTTTCAAACCAGGGCATATAAAATGGAACAAGGAATATGCATGCACGTATCATCAATCTTTCCTAACATTAATGGCATCAAGAAAAAAGACACCAAGCACCAACATATACTTCATGAGGGCAAAAACGATATTTGATACTAAAGGGGGAAAGGAAAAAGAAAAAAACTCATGTTACCCATTGTTGATCTAATCAAAGGGAGGTCCTTTGAAGCCAAGATATTCCTAACCTCTAATTCACATGAAGTTACCAATTTCTTTTTTTTATTGGCACTGGTTGTAAGGAACAGCATCCCAACTAATCCCGCGAGTGCACAAACTCTCGACAAAGAGTTTCTCGCAAGAGTACCTTAGTTAATTCAAGGGAAAATCTCCTAGTCTGATGACCTCTAAAGATTGTTTGAACCCAAGTGGACTTGAATCTTAGACCTAGGGAGAGCATATTCCTAAACCCAAGGCCTTTACCACTTGAGCCAACACTTAAGGATTACCAATTTTGAATATTTGCACCCGGCAATTGAACTTACAAACTTTCACCATTACAACAACAATAGCCTCTACAATCATCTTTGTTTTTTGGGTTGATGCAAAATCAGTACTTAGTTTTTACATTTTTACAGAAGAAATGCTTAGACTTTCATCTTTTGCAAAATTGATACCTAAACTTCAAAAAACTCACAATTAGGTACCTTCGTCAATCTACCAATAAAAACTAATGGAGGATTGGTTACTTTGATTAGCTGGCACGAGGTATCAATATGTCACGTCAGCCAATCAAAGACAAATGCACAACATATTAATGTCATGTGAAAACCCTAAGGCACCCAAACCAGCCACCACCCTTCACCCACCCTAAACCAACAAGTGACACCTCACCACTAGCACAGACAAGCCAACAAGCCCCAACGACTTTGCAGAGGGCTGTCCGGCGTAGGTCATACCTCCACGACCTAGATTTTCGCAAGATTCTCTCTATCATTTTCGGAGGCAAAATCAACCATCAAACTTGTGCTTCCACCACTGCCACAAACAAGACAGACAAGCTCCAGCGACTCCATTGAGGGCCCTCCGACGAATGTCCCCTGTCGACGACTGGGATTTTGATATGCATTTTTTTCGTCAACGCAGATCTAGTGTACCTATTCTGATTTGCATTTTATTTTCGTATTACATCTTTTTCCTTGAGATGACAAAGCAAGATGATCCTGGGAGATGATCTTGTGACTTGGGATCAAAGATGATGAAAAACAACATGGATTCGTCTCAGATAGAAAGTGAGGTGGTTGAAGGTGGAATCGAAAACTTCCATTTTTACAAAAGAGGGAGTAAATAGCTTTCGCATCTTTGTGGAGTAAATGGCTAAGTTCATGTGTTTAGATGGGACGATAGCTTTGTGAATTGCTTAGGAGATGAAGGATTGTTTAGAACTCAACTATCATGAAGGATTCTTCAAGGAGCTAAGGATAGGTAAAGGAAATCTCATCATTCAACATCATATTAATGCAAAAGGCAGCTTTCAGCAACTCTTAAAATTCTGGAATGTAAGGAGGAAGGGTTTGTTGGTGATTCCAGAAGGCGCAAATGGCATTGGATGAAAAGGTTTTTTGCAATCCATTCAAAGTGTTAACAGGTCCAAAGCCGATATTCTGAAACATGCAAACAAAAGGGAATTTGATGATAAAAAGTCAGCAGAAAGGCCTTTCTTGGTCAAAGGTGCCTTGTACGCTATGGTGTTGAGGTCATTGGCAGGTAGTCCAGTCGAAAATAGCTCTGCAGCATAAAGAAAAGGTAGGGTACTTGTAGGAGACAAAGGCTGCCAAGTGACATTGGCAGAAGTGGCAGAGGTCTTGTGGATTATCAAAGCTCAATTGATGGAAGTCATGGAGTATGTAACAGATTTCATGACTAAAATGGATAAGGGAATATACCTAGTTGTGGGTTTGGGTGATGGGTTGAAAACGAACAAGGGGGCCAGGGGGTAGATCCTACGGGTTTGAAAGCCTCAAGTCGGCAAAGAGTCTTTTGACGCCGTTATAGATAGTTTTGTCGGATGATGGCATCACTGTTCATGCCAGTGTCACTCAGGACATTCGTAGCTTGTCGTCTGACTGCCCTCAATAACCAGTTATTAATGGGGGTTGGTACTTTTTTTTAAGGTTCACTTTCAGTTGAAGATGGGGTCCTTTCTAGAGTCTTGAGTACTCTGGAAGAAAATGGAGAGCCTCTTTTAAAAGATGCAAATGGGGTAATAAAAAGTAATGCGTCCCCTACCTGTCCCATGCCTCCTGAGGGAGTAATGAGGTCTGACAAAGTGGCACAAAAAGGATTGTCAGGGGGTGAAGCATATATAAGTAATGTCCTCTTCGATGGAGAGGAGGAACCTATGATGGTGACAACAACAATGTACAACAACCATATAACTATTAAAGAGGTTCGGGATTTGAATGCAGGATGTCGCGGGGAGAAAATTATGGGTTTGGTGCCTTGTGCAAAGGAATATCAATGGTCGGGAGTGCAATTGGGTACTGTGTCTGGGGATAATGTTGTTCCCCTGGTTTCTATTCCTTCAATAAACAATATAACGGGTTCACCATCAGATTTGATTCTGCATAAGGTTAACGAAATTCAGCATACCGTGGAGCTTTCACATGGGGGATGCGAAGGCCAATTTAAAACACTACTCATTGCAATTGAGGTGAACCACTTGCTTGAAACCAAATCAATTTTTAAGAAAAGCGGGGATTTAAATCGTCTTTCTTGGACAATCAACTACAATGCTAAGAGTGATAGCTCCAAGTCGAGGGAAGACTAAAGAGACGCCATTATGAAAATGTTCTTGTATAGGGAATTTCGGGTGGAGTATTAATCTTACGGAAAACAAGGGGTTGCGGTTGGGATTGGGATTGGAGTTGGGAAGGTGTGTTTTATTCCAACTCGGGCTTGGTGCATTGTGGGTAGTTTTTCACAGGCTTTTTGGGTCATTAGGAGTTCTCTAGGATGGACTAGGTATTTTCTTGTATACATCTAGTGTACTTGTTCCTTCTATTGATATATATTTTTACTTATAATAAAAATATTAATGTCATGAGGGGAATCTATTAGCAAGTATCAATTTTGGGAAAGTTGAAAACTTAGGCCACGATTTGTAATAACATGAAAACTCAAATATTGATTTTGCAATGAAATCTTTTTTAACTATCAATTAGTTACGACATAGGAGTGTTATGAAAGCGAAATAATGATTCTTAGTGGGAAATTAACAACTAAATCCATTCCCCCAATCTCTTAAACATAAAAGGAAGAGATTCAATCATTGAGATAGGGCAATCCCTATCACCATTACTATTTGCTTTCGTAATGGAAGCATTTAGCAAAATGATCTCCGGTGTTCTGAAGGGTGGTTTTATATCTGGCTTCTCAGTGGGAGAGGCAAATACTGGCTCTCTCAATATATCTCATCTCTTATTTGCCAAAAATACCATGTGATTTTGTGCGGCCAGCCATTAACATATCCGTGCATGGAGGGGCTCTCCTTCTACGCTTCAAAGTCATTTATGGAATGAAGGTGAACTTGGAAAAATCAAAACATAGTTCAAGTGGGGCAAGTGCATAATGTGGATAGTATAGCTTCCATCCTAGGATGTAAGATATATATCATTTACCCATGACATATATTGGCCTCTCATTAGGTGCTCATTACAAATCGATATCTATTTGGGATGACGTGCTAGAAAAAATGGAACAAAAACTTGCTAGTTGGAAGCAGGTGTACTATTACAAAGGTGGCAAAGTCACACTTATCAAAAGTACCCACTCCAACTTACTGACCTATTTTCTCTCTTTATTGCTGCTTCCATGAGAGGTGGCTTACCACATGGAGAAAATACAGCAGGATTTCCTATGGAGAAATGAAGGATGTGTTCAAATTTCATCCACTAAAATGAGCCATTGTTTGTTCCCAATTTCAAGAGGTTTGGGAATCCAAGATTTCCAGCTTTTTAATAAGGCTTTGTTGGGCAAATAACTATGGAGATATCCCATGGAACATGGAGATTTGTGGATAAAAGTTTAGACAAAGTACGATAGACCATGGGGAGGTTGGTGCTCGAATAAAGTGAGTGGGGTGGGACTCTGGAAGCACAGGACTAAATTCTCTAGCTTTACACATTTTCAGGCGACAGGTCCCAAATCAAATTAAACCATGACATATGGTATGGTGAAAGGGCACTCAAGGAAGCCTATCCAAACTTCAATGGTCCAGCGAGAATGAATGAAGCCTCGATTGCGGACCACCTAGAACAATCTAATGGCACACCCCTAATGGAATGTCACATTTTTTAAGAGCTATCCACGATTGGGAAGTCGAAGCAATCTCTGAACTTTACAATCTAACATATTATGCTCCATTAGGGGTGGGGATGAGGTGACGACAAGCTTTTCTACTTCCCCTCGGTGAAAGGAAACTGCATAGTCCGCTCCTACCAATCCATCTATAAGCATAATGCCAATCCATTCTCATGGAAGAGTATTTGAAAGACAAAGGCCCCCTTCAAAGCATCATTTTTGTATGGACAGCTTCTTTGGGGTAGATTCTCACTATCAACCACCTAAGGAAATGCTGAATCCTAATTTTGGATTGGTGTTGTTTGTGTAAAAAGAGCAGGAAATTTGTTGATCATCTACTAATACATTGTGAGATTGCCACAACTTTGTGGAATGGCTTTTTTGCTGGGGGGTGTTGCTTGGGTGATGCCAAGAAGGGTGATCGGCCTCTTAGCTTCATAGATAGGTCTCCAAGGCACTTCTTAGATTGCAGCAATTTGGAAGATGGTTTCGTTCTGCCTACGGTGGTGTCTTTGGAGGGAGAAAAACAAAATAAGTTTCAAAGATTGTGAGCGATCAATAAAGGAACTTAGAACTTTTTTTTTAACAATTTGTTACAATGGTCGATTGTAATTGATTTTAATTATTGAACATTCATAAATTTTTTATATCACTAGAACAACAATCGTAGGCATTGCTTTTTGTATATGTCCCGTGTACTTGAGTTTTTGCCTATTCTTATGATCAATAAAATCTTATTTTAAATCGGTAATCCAAGGTGTTTTATTCATAAAATAGGCAAAATCTAAGTACACAGGAAGTATACATGAGAAAAAATAATGAAATCTTATCAACCGATAAAAATTAAAAAAATAAAAAGATTGGATGAACAAGAATCAAATGACGAAGCTAGATCTAGGCCATGAAATCATAGCATATCAAAGCCTTGGCTTTACCACCCATAATCATCCATAGCAGCAAATAGGTAACTAGCCCTATTGCAAAAGGCAACAAACCAAGATCTTGAAAAATTCCACCGAGTTGGTCAATTTAAAAAGAAATGAACCCATATTCTTAGCTTGAAAGCCCATGATGTTTACCTTTACATAAACAGGGAAAAGAGTGTGAATAGACAAGGACCGATGAACCTAAATCTAAGTCGCAAAATCAATAATATTCCTTTTTTCGAAGCCCAAGCCTTATAGCCCATAATCATCAATGGCCAACCAATAGAGGTCAACCATTCAAACAAATACAGGGCTTCACGTGCAAGTACACTCTCCAAGTGTTCTCAATAATCAAATTTCTAATTATGGGATCTGTCCATCCGGTAACTAGACCCATAGCAAAAGACAACATATGAAGAAAACAATATAAAATATAAAATATAAAAAAATTCTAAATTCATAGCAACTTGACATCTAATAATCAACCTTTTTTGAAGCCACAGCACCCTTCCACACGATAGAAGCATAAACATTTCTAGTAACTCTCATAATCCTACAATACCTTCATACACAACCTTTGGATATTTAAAAACTTGAATACAAATATAAGAACACAGAAGGTTCTTCACATCTTTCTTAAATACAACAGAAGATTTTCTTTTATAAGTATCGTCAATGGATGATTTTTGTAAGTACACAAGAGGTTCATTCACAGAATCTCAATTACGCTATACACAAAAGTCCCTCAATATTAAATTAGCAGGAGAAATTATGGTCTAGAAATACCATAAGTTGCTTCCACCTTGCTCTAATTACTCTATACATTTACTAACTCCAAACAAGTAACAAAGGTAAAAGGGAAAAGTAAGGAGGGCAAGGGGGGTAACAGCTAAAGAAAATTTAATGACAATGCTCAATTCATGAAATAGTAGTTTCTCCACATGAATCCAACTTCAAGACCTCTCCCATTTGCCAGGACTTTGAAGTGGGACAATGGGAAAGAAATTTCACCTGAACAGCATAAACTACTGCATTAATCGTAATGAAACTTGGTCTCAGTCCATCAGTAGATGCAGCACGTGCCTGTTTTACATTCAGGTCAACTGTGTTATTCTCAGACTACCGTTTGTGCAGATAGACCTCATTATTCCAAAAACAAACCAAAAGCAGAAACACGTTAACATCCCTAACCTGGTAATAAATCTCTGCCCAGAAAAGGACCAAAAGCGCATACGTAGTAAAGAAAGCAAGACTTGGCATATCAAGCAATACATGTTGGATAATCTAATGGACATGCCCAAACCACCTGCGTGTTAGATATACAAATAAAATAATACAAGGTAAAAATAAAACCTTCTGAGAACAACATAAACCATCAAGTTTAACCTCCGGTAGTATCTTCTGCAGCTCCCGACGAAAGATAAAAACTAATGATCGAACTGCGAAACAGGAATTGTAATCGGTAAAAAGATTGATATACAATTGATTGTCATCAACAGAATAAAAATAAAATTAGAATCTTTCCGAATCAAAGGATACAAACCCCCATTCACCAAGAAATTAAGGAAGTGGAAGACCTTCTGCGTGGTCCATCCATATTCTGGCACTCTCAATTGTATCCGAATCAGTTGAACCTTTAGGGAAAAAAATCCCAAATCACCAATCATATAATTGAAATTTAAATTAAAAAAAACTAATATAAGTAAAACCCTAAGCGAAATTAATTCGATATGACTTAGCAGAGGAAGAAGGACCGGCAAATTCCCGTCAAATTGCCCAACCAGTAAAGAAAAAAAAAAAAGTAGCATGACGTTCAGAAAAATAGACACGCACAGGCCTATGAGAAGACAAGACATACCAGAGCTACAGCGGCGACAACACCGTAGAGAGCCGCGAGGACGTGAAAGATGCGATCCTGCCAGACCGGAGACTGGTTAATTCGTTCCCACCAATTGGAGGCGTCCTGGAGTTCGTACGCCGCCACTGCCGTCGGTAATAATAAGCCGATACTACTGCTGCGACCCATTCCCTTTAATAGTAAATCCCTTCAACGGCTACCCTCCGGCGTCTCCACGCCACAGCCAGCAAACCCTTCCTTTCTTTTAAAAATTTTGGATGAAGATTGTGCGATATTTACGATTCTTTCTTCTCTTAAAATAGTGACAACTCTAGCGTATAATCTCGTAGCACATATGTTATACAGACGGACGCAATATAGTAATATTTTGAATATTGTATTAATATTTAATGAAATATTTAGATATTGATGTAGTTTTATGTACAATTTTAAAATATTTTATTTTTTAGAATAATTTATATATAAATTATATTTTAAAATAATAATTAATATATGAATAAATTATATATATATATAATCTAATCTAAATTAAAACAACAATTAAATATAAAATATTAAAATATTAAAATATTAAAATTCGATACGACCTATATAAATATGGCCAGAATGACTAAAATATAGATTGATATGACCAGATATTTAGATTGGTATAAAACAAATTCTATTTTTGTAGTGGTCACTGTTTTGATATGAGATGTATCAATCATATCAAATAATATAATGCAAAATTCAAAATATTGCACTAGAGCTTATTAAAATTTACATGAATTAAAATTTCGTTGGGACTCTTCTTATTTACAGAGTTTCCTTTCTTTAAAGGTATTTTACTATTTTTATACGAATTTGGATCCTTTAAGGATGTATATATTAGCCTGGACAGCACGTCCACAGGAGGTAGTTCCTCGTATCTGACAAATGAAGAAAAACACAAAAAAAAATATTAAAAAAAAATGCTACAAGTTAGAATTAGGAACACTTTTTAGTAGGAACACTTTTTTTTTTTTGGTAGGAACACTTCATTTATATCAAAAGTCCAAAAAAGTTTTTGTGTCAAGGCTCCGTATATTTCGCTCTAAATGATTTTCTTAAATTATTGTCAGAATTTTAGTGTTTGGATCTATTTGAAACATTCTGGTATTAAAATAGGGGGATGTTAGGGGTCGGACGGGCTGAGAGAGGTTTAAAAACAGCCCTTCACTGAGAGATTGACACGGCAGCCGGAAAGTTGAAACCTTGCCCCTCTTTCTCTCTCGTTGTTCTGAGAAAATCGTCAAAATGCTTCTTCTCCGACTTCTTGCTTCAATTGTCACCTTTTGCTGTTCAACTATTGCTTATGGAGCCTCTCAACTAGCTACAGACGAGGGCATAAATATATATATAAATATATATACAAACATTGAAACACGGAAATAGTGACCAGATGCAAGATTTTTAAGTTTTATTTTTTATTAATGGAATAAATCGTACTCGCCACCATATATAGAATTGGGTTGCTCCTGTTGAATTCGGTGGTAGTTTGAAAATATTCCGGTGTTCTATTGATGCTCAAGGTCTAACAATTGGGAATCTCTTCATTTGGGTGAGGATTGCTTGTTAAAGGAGTCAAATTTCATTGCTTCTGGGTATTTCATCTTTAGCCGAGAACTTGCGTCGACCATTTTGCAATTTGGGTATTTCAGTTCACAATAAAATGATTTTTGATTTTACATTGCTTCTGGGTGGCTTGTTGCCCGAAGTGATTATTTCTCATCTGCTTAATATTTTGATTTTGATTTTTGTCATCATTTCTTGTTGTTTGGCTCATGATTTCTGGAAGACGAAGAGGGGAGAGTTCGTGTCAAAATCTTTAGAAGAGTTGCCCAGGATCGAGCCATAACCTAAGCCTTGGAGGGCCAGGACAGTTCCCTGACTAGCCTGCAGGCATACCTTGGCTTAGACCTTGACACGCAGCAGGTGACCAGCGAGGCTACTGGCCATGCACAGTGCATGCGCACAGCCAGGCATGCGCATAGGTGCGCCCCAAAGCGCATTCACCTAAGTGCACTCGTGCATGTGCATCTGCGCCCCTGATAGTACCCCATTTAAAACCGCCCTAGATCATGCATTGACACCGCTAGTGGAAGGTCAGGACAGTCACTTGGCTAGCCTGCATGCATGCCTTGGCTCAGGCCTTGACATGCAGCAAGCAACCATGGAGGCTACTGGCCACGCGCAGCTCATGCGCCCAGACCGCCAGCTTGGGCCATTCATGACCATCACCCCGGCACTCAGCCCGAGCCATGCAAGACCACCGCCCAAGCCACCTGACTGGGCCACACTACCACAGCACGGCATCACCCGGGACACATCATCAAGTTTAGGCATGTCACCATGTCATGCACACTATCAGATGCCATGCAGCCAGGCGCCATGCAGACAACCATCCGTGGGCCATGCCATGCCACAGGCCACAACATGCCACGGCCCATCATCATTGGCGCCACATTTGCTTATTTATGTATTTATTTTATTTATTTATGCATTTGGTTATTTTAGTAATTATCTTATTTTGCTAGGGACCTTTTGGGGGTTTCCAATTTGTTAGACTCTATAAATAGGACCTCTAGGTTTTCATTTCACATCTTTTGGACAATTTGAGAATTAGACTTTTGCTCTTGAGAAAGAGTTAGGCCGGCCACACTAGTGTGGTTTGGATTTTCGGTGCTTAGCACTTGGGCTTCCCTAGGGTACAATTCGTGAATCCCTTTGGAAGAGGATCATCGTGCAATTCGTGAATCGGTGATCCACATCTATCCTTTTATTTGTTTTCATTTTTATTTATAAAAATCTTGAGGTTATTCATAAAAAGTGTTTTGGTTTTGGAGTGAGTTGTGTTGAGTGATTTTCATGTTTTTGTGTTCTTGAGAGGTTTGTTGATTGTTGAGTGATTTTGTGTTTGTGAGGCCAAATCCACACCACTTGTGGATTTGAGAATTTGTGTGTGTGTCCATAGAGGAATTCAAAATCCTCCTCCATTGGGAGATTCGGATTGCTCATGTGAGTGAGAGTGAGTGTGTGATTGATTGAAAGAAGTTGAAGACTTGGATGCTTGTGTGTGTGCCGAATCCACTTGGTGTCTTGAAGGAGTTGGCTTGTTCATCTAGGGTCTTTTGTTCAATCATCATTTGGTTGTTCAATTGATCAATTTGGTGTTCATTTTGCCCCATAGCAGCCACGGCATCAAGCTTCCCCAAGCCCTAGAGCCACACGGCATAGTGCATGAAACCCTAGCCTAAACACTTGTCCATTTTGCCCTTTACCCTAGCCGGCCACTTAACCCCATCCTCTCCTATATTTCCTCACTTAAATCCACCTCATCCCTCATCCAAAACAAACCAATTTCGTGCCCCTCAAACCCTAGCAAGACCGGCCACCCATTGGATTTGAATTCAAGAGAATTCAAATTCAAATCTCACCAAAATCCCTACAAAGTCTCAACCGGCCATCCACCCTTATCCTAGCCGAAATCCTCTTGCCACCTCACTTAAATTGCCACCTCACACTCTCATTTGATTGGTCATCAAGTGAAGAAGAGAACCAATCAAATCCCTCCCCAACACCTAAGCAAATTCGGCCAAAACACTAACCCTAGGTGCCGTCCACTTCAAATGGCTATAAGCCATGATCCTACTTTTTAGGACTTATCCAAACTCCATCAAAACCCTAGAATCCTATCCCTAATTACATGTGCCGAAAACCCTAGCCTCCCATAAGCCATGTTCGGCCACATCAAATCCTAAACAAACCCCATCTAGCCTAAACACAATCAAGCCTAACCGAACCCCTCACTTGCCACCTTATCCACCATAACTTCCCATATTTCTCTCAACCAAGTCAATTCAAATTCAAAACCTATTCTACCGACCAAATCCATTCCATAACCGACCACTACAATAATCCCTATATCCGGCCACATACATTCCCCCATTTCAAATCATTTCAAAAATTTAAATCAAAATTCCAACCAAATCTCCAACAACAATAACCGGTCATCATTCCCTTATCTTCTCCTAAATTTACCCAATTAAATCAAATCTTCCCTCATCCAAAAACAACCCAAATCTCGGCCCCAACAAGCCTCCATCAGCTCTAACCAAATCAATTCAAAATCAAATCTTTCCACTTTCCATAAATATCTCACTCGGCCATTCCAAACCCTAACCTAATCTCAATCTCGAAATTCCCCTTAGCCTCCACTAAAACCCTAACCCTACTACACTATATGACCCATATTCCTTACCAAAGAGACCCCCATACATAGGCCTACCCAAAGGACATTCTCCTAAACTTTTTCTACCCTAATCTACCACTCAACCCACCACATCTCCCTTCCCATTACCATAACCAAGACTACCATAGCCTAAATACCACCTTATTGCTCCATACACTTAGCCATCCAATCCCATTGCCGTACACCACTCTACCCTACTTAGCCAAGACGAACTCAATCAGATTCTCTTAACCATCTCAACCTCATATCACCCTTTCATCCATTGTTGGTGCACGTGAACCATCACAAGCAAAAGGAGCCTTACTCGGTCATTGAGGAGCAACAAGGCGAATAGGACCAACTTAGTTGAGTAGGGACACGACCGAGGTCCCTACCAACCAAACTGGTGCTTTCATTGAGAGTCTTTCCCTGAAGGCTCCACCATTTCATTGAGGTCTCACTCGAGGCCATTGTTTGGTGTATTGAGAAGTTTTCACTTCTCTTGAGGTAAACAACGTGACAACTCGAAAATTTGTGAATTTGTTGGGAGGACCACGGAGGTCCTCGACGTTGTTTACATTTTTTGCAAAATTGTTATTGGAAATTTGTTGAATTGTTAAAGAAGTTTGGAGGTTCGGAGAGTTTGGAGTAGTTAGCCTTGTAGGGGTCGGCCACCATTGTAGTGGAGGACCCAAGGTTGGACTATTGAAGCTGAAACCTGAAACATTCCCATTGACCAACTAAGCTTCACCAACCCGAACCCTAAAAGCCACACCTTGTCCAAGGCAATTGCAAATATGAACCATGAGGTGTCTAGAGTTAAGGGTCATGACGGTTCCACTCGGAAACATCTTGATACCTTAGAAGTTCAAACCAATAGAATAGACCAATCTCTTAATGAGATTAAGGCTAGCATAGCCAAGTTGACAATGGCAATAAATGCCAACAACCGTGAGGCGGATGAAAATAGAAGGAGAATACGAGCCCTACAACGTGAATCCAAGACATACCATGAGAGGTATGAGAGGAGAGAAGCCAAAACACATGGTGAGAAACCCCCCACAAAACCGTACCCACCTAACCCGAGAAGGCATGAAGCCTATGGTGAGAGGACCATGTATAAGTTGGGAGGTTATGTCGAGCACAACCGTGTGGTAGCCAAGAGCTTGGCCCGTGACCATGACCATCACCTTAGAAGTTCAAAAATAATGAGTGAACCTCATAATGAAAGGTTTAGAGTGCCAAGGAGTGAAAGGCACCATGAGACCGAGAAAGACTTGGAGCATGAGAAGCCAATTAATCATGATTACCATATCGAGAGAAAACAACCCCACCATGATGAAATGAGAGACCACCGAGAGGTGAGATACCATGATGATCTTGATGATTCCCCAAACCCTAAGGAAGAAAATGAGAAAACCGAACATGAGAGAGAAAGAGAGGAGTCTTGTGAGGCCACTATAGTTGAGAAAGTGGGGGAGGATGAAACTCGTTGCTTTGCTACTAAGTTGGCCAAAGAAGATATGGTCTTTGAAGTGAAAGAAGTAGGAGATGTGAGCAACCAAGAGAGATTATCTTTGCTGCCCATGGAACTCCCAGAGATTTTTAAAGACCATTGGAGGGCCTTGGAGGTGCCTCCCACATTGCCACCTACCAAGCCCCTCAACTATCCCATTGTCGGGATTGATGAGAACCAACCCATGATTATTTCCACACATCACTATGTACTCTTCCACAAGAAAGAAATAGAAGACCCATTGGGTGATATGTGGAAGAGTAGAGTAACTCGACCTAGCATAAGTCTCTTATTCCTCATCAATTTTGTTACTAGGAAAAATGGATGGTACATGGAGATTCTACTTGATTCTCGGGTAGTAACACGGAAGAAGGATATGAGGGAGGTTTGGAAAGCTTTGAGTCATGGGAAAAGGGTGCCGAGAGAAGGGGTATCATGGGAGGATTTTAATGACATGGTGTCTAGGCATTCACACATGATCCTTGAGGGCAAGGATTTTCTTAAAGGGAAGGGGAGTGATAGTACCCCATTTAAAACCGCCCTAGATCATGCATTGACACCGCTAGTGGAAGGTCAGGACAGTCACTTGGCTAGCCTGCATGCATGCCTTGGCTCAGGCCTTGACATGCAGCAAGCAACCATGGAGGCTACTGGCCACGCGCAGCTCATGCGCCCAGACCGCCAGCTTGGGCCATTCATGACCATCACCCCGGCACTCAGCCCGAGCCATGCAAGACCACCGCCCAAGCCACCTGACTGGGCCACACTACCACAGCACGGCATCACCCGGGACACATCATCAAGTTTAGGCATGTCACCATGTCATGCACACTATCAGATGCCATGCAGCCAGGCGCCATGCAGACAACCATCCGTGGGCCATGCCATGCCACAGGCCACAACATGCCACGGCCCATCATCATTGGCGCCACATTTGCTTATTTATGTATTTATTTTATTTATTTATGCATTTGGTTATTTTAGTAATTATCTTATTTTGCTAGGGACCTTTTGGGGGTTTCCAATTTGTTAGACTCTATAAATAGGACCTCTAGGTTTTCATTTCACATCTTTTGGACAATTTGAGAATTAGACTTTTGCTCTTGAGAAAGAGTTAGGCCGGCCACACTAGTGTGGTTTGGATTTTCGGTGCTTAGCACTTGGGCTTCCCTAGGGTACAATTCGTGAATCCCTTTGGAAGAGGATCATCGTGCAATTCGTGAATCGGTGATCCACATCTATCCTTTTATTTGTTTTCATTTTTATTTATAAAAATCTTGAGGTTATTCATAAAAAGTGTTTTGGTTTTGGAGTGAGTTGTGTTGAGTGATTTTCATGTTTTTGTGTTCTTGAGAGGTTTGTTGATTGTTGAGTGATTTTGTGTTTGTGAGGCCAAATCCACACCACTTGTGGATTTGAGAATTTGTGTGTGTGTCCATAGAGGAATTCAAAATCCTCCTCCATTGGGAGATTCGGATTGCTCATGTGAGTGAGAGTGAGTGTGTGATTGATTGAAAGAAGTTGAAGACTTGGATGCTTGTGTGTGTGCCGAATCCACTTGGTGTCTTGAAGGAGTTGGCTTGTTCATCTAGGGTCTTTTGTTCAATCATCATTTGGTTGTTCAATTGATCAATTTGGTGTTCATTTTGCCCCATAGCAGCCACGGCATCAAGCTTCCCCAAGCCCTAGAGCCACACGGCATAGTGCATGAAACCCTAGCCTAAACACTTGTCCATTTTGCCCTTTACCCTAGCCGGCCACTTAACCCCATCCTCTCCTATATTTCCTCACTTAAATCCACCTCATCCCTCATCCAAAACAAACCAATTTCGTGCCCCTCAAACCCTAGCAAGACCGGCCACCCATTGGATTTGAATTCAAGAGAATTCAAATTCAAATCTCACCAAAATCCCTACAAAGTCTCAACCGGCCATCCACCCTTATCCTAGCCGAAATCCTCTTGCCACCTCACTTAAATTGCCACCTCACACTCTCATTTGATTGGTCATCAAGTGAAGAAGAGAACCAATCAAATCCCTCCCCAACACCTAAGCAAATTCGGCCAAAACACTAACCCTAGGTGCCGTCCACTTCAAATGGCTATAAGCCATGATCCTACTTTTTAGGACTTATCCAAACTCCATCAAAACCCTAGAATCCTATCCCTAATTACATGTGCCGAAAACCCTAGCCTCCCATAAGCCATGTTCGGCCACATCAAATCCTAAACAAACCCCATCTAGCCTAAACACAATCAAGCCTAACCGAACCCCTCACTTGCCACCTTATCCACCATAACTTCCCATATTTCTCTCAACCAAGTCAATTCAAATTCAAAACCTATTCTACCGACCAAATCCATTCCATAACCGACCACTACAATAATCCCTATATCCGGCCACATACATTCCCCCATTTCAAATCATTTCAAAAATTTAAATCAAAATTCCAACCAAATCTCCAACAACAATAACCGGTCATCATTCCCTTATCTTCTCCTAAATTTACCCAATTAAATCAAATCTTCCCTCATCCAAAAACAACCCAAATCTCGGCCCCAACAAGCCTCCATCAGCTCTAACCAAATCAATTCAAAATCAAATCTTTCCACTTTCCATAAATATCTCACTCGGCCATTCCAAACCCTAACCTAATCTCAATCTCGAAATTCCCCTTAGCCTCCACTAAAACCCTAACCCTACTACACTATATGACCCATATTCCTTACCAAAGAGACCCCCATACATAGGCCTACCCAAAGGACATTCTCCTAAACTTTTTCTACCCTAATCTACCACTCAACCCACCACATCTCCCTTCCCATTACCATAACCAAGACTACCATAGCCTAAATACCACCTTATTGCTCCATACACTTAGCCATCCAATCCCATTGCCGTACACCACTCTACCCTACTTAGCCAAGACGAACTCAATCAGATTCTCTTAACCATCTCAACCTCATATCACCCTTTCATCCATTGTTGGTGCACGTGAACCATCACAAGCAAAAGGAGCCTTACTCGGTCATTGAGGAGCAACAAGGCGAATAGGACCAACTTAGTTGAGTAGGGACACGACCGAGGTCCCTACCAGCCCCACCATGCGCGCACCACAGCCCCACTCAGCGAGGTTAGTGGCGTGTCTTTACAGGCACGCCATCCAGCACGCGTCATCAGCGCGCGCCTTGCAGAACAGCTAGTGGCATGCATACCATGCATATCATCGAGCGCGCGGTACCAGCCCGTGCCCAGACCGTCAGCTTAGGCCATGCATGCGCATCACCCCGGCACCCAGTTCGGGCCATGCAAAACCACCGCCCGAGCTCCTTGATTGGGCAACATCAGAGCGACGTGACTTGACCATGTGCCTACCACCAGGACCATACATGGCACACTGCCATGATCACCATCAGTTGGCCCTGCACAAAGCCATGCCCTACGCACCACCAGACGCCATGCATCGAGAGAGCACGAGACAAACCTGACCGTGGAGATAGCATCACACTAGCCCACCATGGAGCACATGCACCCCACGGCCAGTCATGCATGTGGCGCCACTTATCCATTTATTTTTATGTTATGTCCTTATTTTGTTACCTTGGTTATTTTAATAATTAGTTATTTTTAATAAGGGACCTAATGGGGGTTTCCAAGTTGTAAGACACTTTAAGTAGGCTTTCTAAGTTTCATTTTCACAATATTTAAACAATTGACTTTTAGAATTTGCTCTTGAGAAAGAGTTAGGCCGGCCACATCTCTTGTGGTTTGAATTCGGTGCTTAGCACTTAGGCTTCCCTAAGGTGTAATTCGTGAATCCCTTTAGAAGAGAATCATCCGTGCAAGGAGAAACCCTTAGGTGATCGGGACAAGACCGAGATCCCTATCAATTCGGGCATACAATCATGTACATGTTAATGCATATTAAATATTATAAATTTCCTAACGTGTCATTTATTTATTAAAGGGCTGTTTTTCTAGTTTTAATAGCTCAACCGATTTCCAGTTTTTCTCATTAAAATAATAATTATTTGTATCAATCTCAAATAGATAAATCTTATAATTTTTTTTATAAAGAAGTAGACCTATTATAAAAAAGTATAGACCTTATTATAAAAAAGTATAATTTTTTGCAATTGTTTTAGTAAGACTCACTCTTTTACCAATGATCTACTCAAAATTTGCTTTTTTTTTTTTTTACAGGACAAAATTTGCACATTTTAATTGATGAAGAAGATGCAAATGTGGATTTTTTTTATTTGATGTTGATACTCGAACGTGAAATGCCAAAATGGTTTATGCTATGTTTCAATCTAAGGTGGCCTTGAGATTTTGAGTATCATCTTGGCTCCAAGAAGACTTAATTTACTTTCTTGGGTTTAAGAGGTACATGGAAATTATACTGTCAAGAATGCTTATATACTCTTTAAATCTATAAATAAGAATGTGTAAACAAGTGAATATTCAAAAGTAGTAAGTATGAAGAGGTTGTAGAAAAGGATTTGGTCTATGCAAGTGAATATTTTGGCTTGGAAAGTTGTTAAAGGTATCCTCCTTACTAAACATAACCTTTGGAAGAAACAAATGTTGATTGAAGAGAATTGTGTCTTCTGTGGAACTGAAAGGAAAGATGTACATGCTCTGGGAAATGTCTTGGCTGTGTAGAAGACTTTTAAAGAGTTGAAAGGCACACATTTTCCTGTGGTTAGGCATCATTGCATATGGAAATTCTCCCATCTTGATGTTTTTAAACTTAATATTGATGGGATTTTGGCCTAAAGTTATGAATTTTGTTCTATTTCAGTCAAAAATCGTCGTTCCGCTATAATACTCGAAATAATGAAGCGATTTTTTTCGTTCTGGCCAAAATTTCAATCGTTACGGATCATTATGGTGCATTCCAGACTGATTTTGATGTATCGACTGAAATATAGATTCCAGTTGAAATTAATTTGTTTGGCTTTTTAGTAAATATTGCAACTTCCCTTTTGATTTTGGTAACTTTGCTACCCTACGAAATAAATCCTTATAGTTTTAGCTTGCCTACCAGTTCTTGACATCAACTAGTTTTTCTTCTTCAGCAATTTAGTTGTCCACCCTCTCACTCTCGTCGCAGCTTCTCCATGACGCCACTAGCCACCTCGAGTCCTCAACAGTCAATCTCCACAGCAGCGAATAGCCAATCGATCTCCACTAGGTATCCACTTTAGTTTTTTGTGGTTTTCAATTTTCACCTCTTTTTTTTTCTCTTCTTTCAATTTCTTTTTCAATTGAACGTAAATGGCTTTCAAAATCTTAGATTGTTGTGAGCATTGTTATTGGGTTCTTGGGTTTCTGCAATTTGCTATAACGAAGAGTTCTTACCTTTGGCCAAAAACGAGTATTTTTTAACTATAAATTCTAGCGAGTTCCTTATTATTTGATCAGCACCATTGGTTTGTAATTTGTGTCCTTTTTATGATACTTCTTTACTATTTGTTTTGCTACTTCAGTCAATTCAGTAAGGCTATTCACCATTTGCATATATATTGAACTAATAGCATTATGACTTTATGAGAAATGCTGGTTGGTTGAACTATTTTAAAGTGAATATTTGCTAATATACAATACCCTTTTTCAAGCATGATCTTCCAAATACTAGGCTAATGTGTCCCTCCATATAGCTATCACTAATAGAAGATTGATTTCTAGTTTTTCCTTCTCTCTTATTTCCCAATGAAATTGCTAAGAAGAAAATGTGAATATATATATATATATATATAATACTAAATGAGTAATGATACACATACAACCCTTTTTACAACTTTTACTACAATCATGTTACAAAAATACCCCTAATTTATAACATGGTTGTATAAAAAATTGTAAAAATAGTTGTAATTATATCATTACTCATACTAAATTAGGAGGTTAATTTTTAGTTTTAAGAATATCAACAAAAAAAGCTGAGGAAGAATAAGGATCTGTGCAATTTTAGTTGCTCGTGAAGTTAAAATTATCACTTAAATTCAAGGTATGAAGTGATGGTTCAATTCAGCTGATTCAAATTTCTGCTTGAATTGATAATAAGTTAGGGATCAACTTTTAATATTTGGATATCTATTCTATTTTTTATCGTTACAATTTTGGATTCTTAGCATTTAATGACATTTACAAGTTCTGTTGGGGAAAAAAACATTAAAAGTGATCTACTATAATTTTTTTTAACTTTGCTGCACTCCCATTTAGCCAGGAATGTAATTGAATCTATCTTCTTTTTAAATCTTCATTTTTGTTACTTTTCTTGACTTGATCTATTTTTTATAATTACGTAGGATTATATAAATGTCTAGTTGTCAATCAAATAGTGTTGTATCTACGATACTTGCACTTGTTAGATCAAAGGACCCAACATGAGCTCATGCACGCGTAGTGCCAGGAGCAAAAAATAGTACTCAATGTGTCTATTGTAGCAAGACAATTAGAGGTGACAGAGTTACGAGGTTCAAGTGTCATCTAGGTGGGATTTCCAGGTGATGTGAAAGCATGTAAAAAGGTCTCTGGTGGTATAAAATAGCAAATGAAGGAGTTTATCAATCAAATGAAAAAAACCAAAGAGAAAAGAAAAATAAACTCATAGATTGGAAGCCTTGTAGATTTATAATGTGATGATGTTGATAAGGATGTTAATGATGATAATGAGGGACACATTCATAATTCAAAAGGGAAGGGGAATGAGAAAGTAGGTGGAAAGCCAATAGGGGAATTAATAAATTTTTCGCTCAAAAAATAATTCTTGGATATCAACCTTCTATTAAGAGTTTTATGTTTTCAAATGAGGTGATTGATAAAGCAAAGTTGATTGTAGCAAATTGATGGTATGATGCTAATTTACCTTTTGATGTATTTCAATCCAAGTTTTATCGACTAGCTATAGATGCTATAGCTACCATTGGGCCAGGTTTCAAGGCTCTTCTTTCCATGAGTTCAGAGGAAATTTATCAAAGAATTCTATGACTAAGGTTCAGAATTCTCTTAAATATTAAAACATCTTGGGAAGAGACTGGTTGTTCACTTATAGTAGATGGTTGGACTAACCGAGACAACAACTAATAATTAACCTTTTAGTTTATTGTCCTCAAGGTTCAATATTTTTTAAGTCTATTGATACATTGAGTCTTAGTAAAGATTCTAAAACACTATTTAACATTTTTTATGAAGTTGTTCTAGAAGTTGGTATTGTGAATATTGTGCAATTCATATTAGAAAAGGATGCAAGTTATGTTATAGGAAAAAAGTTGCAGCAAAGCATGGTTCTTTGTTATGGTCTCTTTGTACAGCTCATTTATATAGATTTGATGTTAAAGAATTTTTGTGATCCCAAACAGTTTCCTATCATTGATGAGACTATAAAGAATGCAAGGAAAATAACAAAATTCATTTATAACCATGCATGAGTTTTGGCCTTGATGGGAAAAGACTTTACCAAAGGTCATGATTTATGTCGCCTTGCAGTCACAAGGTTTGCTACAAATTTTTTAAGTATCCAATGCTTACTTTTGTTTAATAAAGAGTTTAGACAGATGCTTACTTGTGATAAGCGAGTTGCCTCAAGTTTTTCTAAGTAGGAAGGAGATAGCCAGGATTGTTCTAGAAGATAGAGAGTTTTGGGCTCAATGTCAATTTATTGTAAAGATCAGCGATCATTTGGTTCGAGTATTACGACTTGTAAATGGGGGGATGAGAAGCCTACAATGGGATACTTGTATGATGCAATGGAGAAAGCCAAAAAAAAAAACATAAAAGCAAGATTGAAGAACAAAATTACTACATTTATGACATTCATCAGGATCATTGATGCTAAGTGGGATAAATAGTTTCATAGTCCATTATATGCGGCAAGTTATTTTCTTAATTTGTATTTACTTTACCCTTGCTTTAAAAGTTTAAAAAAATGTTCTAAGAAGGTTTATGAATTGTATTATAAAGTTGAGACTTAATACTGATAAGTAAGACGAAGGCATGGAGCAATTGGAATTATATAAGAATGCACACAGTGATTTTGGACAACCTGTAACAATCCTCCAGTATGCAAAAGTTAGTCCAAGTAGCCTCAATACCATTTGCTAATTAGTATTGATCTATATTTTAATTCTTTTATTTAATTTTAACTAATACTTTATGATTACATTTTTGCTATAGCTGCATGGTGGAATTGTTATGGAAATGACGTTCCAACTCTTCAAAGGTTTTCAGTTTGCATATCAAGTCAATATTGTAGTGCAACTGGTTGTGAAAGAAATTGGAGTACATTTGAGTTTATTCATTCGAAAAAAAGGAATATATTAGAGCATAAACGTTTGAATGATCTAGTGTTTGTTCATTATAACTTGAAGATGTGTAAGAGGTAAAAAGTTTTAAAATAATGTTTTTTACTATTGAAAAATATGTAATATTTTCACTTATATGAGACTTTTATTTTGGAAGAAACATAAAAGGGAAGAGATGCTTTGAATCCAATCAACCTTGAGAATATTGACTTGATGGAGGAATGTGCCAGTGAAGAATCAGAGCTTATTAATGAAAAATACTTAGATTGATAAAAGTATTGAGCAGCCATTAGCCTCACTAAATTTGAAAAATCGTGATAATATTGGTCTTGATATTGATGATGATGGTGATGATATTGAAGAAAATATTTTGAATAATGTTTCAAATGTTGGTCCTTATTATATTATTGATGAGGATGAATGATTAAGTCTTTTAACTCTTGGATTGAGAACTTAAGATATTGTATTACATTTTAAAAATATGTGTGTTTAAGACTTATGTTGACTATTGAAAAGTATTATTAAATTTATTAGGCATGTATGTTTTTAAATTTATATTGATTTTATTTTAGAATATAGTTATAATATACGTAATTTATTTATATAATATCTATCCCAAAATGGTACTGATACCAAAATATTCTATTTCAGTGCTTCAAACGGAATGGTTATTGGAACGGAATTCATAACTTTGAAGTCTGTTTGGCCTTCACAAGATCAATGGCAGGTGTTGGAGCTATAATAAGGGACCCAAAGGGAAGTGTCACTATGATAGCTACTAAAAGGGAGCATGCAGTCCTAGATGCAGTAGAGATTAAGGAGTTCACTATCCTTCAAGGGTTTCAACTTAGTGTACATTTAGGCATCCATCATCTACTGATTGAAAGTGATTTTTTGCTTTTGGTTAATGAGCTTAATCAATAGGGTTAATCTAAGGTAGTAATTGGTAATGTGATCAAGGAAGCAAGAGAGTTGGTGACTCCGTTCAATACTTATGCAGTTCATCATGTGAACAAAAGCTATAATGAGGCATCACACACACTTGGCTTGGTTTAAGTGTTAAACAAATTAGTTTATGGCAGGGTGCTTACCTAGATGTAATAACTAATGTCTTTTGTGAGGTTTTCATTATAATGAATCAAGTGTGCTTTCTATAAAAAAATGCACATTTTAAACTTGTACATAGCATTCTTTGTGATAGTCCATATGATAAAGATAACGATAGGTAGTATATAGGATCTCATTACTTGGAAATGAGAAATTCTTGCTCTTTTTAATGTTTTAATGAGACTCTAGTGTTATTATTGAAAGTCCTTTTAGTGTATAAATCATGTGAGTTCAACTTTACATTAAGGTGTTGTGAGACCCCGGATTTTATGTATTTTGCATGTTATTTTTATTATTAATTGTTGGTTTATTTTATCATTCTTGTTGGTGTTTCTATTTATTTATTATTTGGATTATATTATTTATTTTGTTAAGGGCTTTTGTGTGATTCCTTAATTTTATTGTTTTAAGTTATTTGTTCACATATTAATATTGATCATTTCATTCGAATTGCCATCTTTATTGTTTTTTTCTTTTAATTATTATATTTTATGGTTATTCAGTTTGTTGTGTTTTATTTTGTTTCAATGAACATTTTATTTTATTGATTCTTTTTTGATTGTTTCATTGATTTTAACTTATTAAATTATTAGGTCTTATTATTTTTATTCTATTTAGTTTGGGGGCATTTTAAAGAGTTCTAAAATATTATATTTGTACAAGATCCTTTTATAAACTCGATTTTAGTTATTTAAAATATTGTGGAATTTTAATTATGTTTTAAATTTTCGATTTAAATATATGACTTTATTCTTTTAAATAATTAGTAAGTTTGATCATTTTAATCATTGATGAGGAATATTTTATATAAACTAAAGTTAAGTTGAAATAATATTCTATTTTAATTTCTCTAAGTGTTTTTAAGTTAAATTGATTTTACGTGTTTTAAGATCAGTGTTTTAAGCGCATCGTTTGTCAATTTGAAGATCCAACGCGGGGCCTATAAATAGCTCGATGATGCCCAAACCCCTCACTTTTCTCCCTCTCCCTTTTCTCTTTCTCTCTCCTATCTCTCTCTTTGCGTGGACTGCAAGCCACTCATGGCCGTTCGGCCTCAACCTTTGTCCTGCCTCCACTGCCGGTCACCTGTCGACACCGCCCCCACCACCAGACTCGTCTCCTGCCGGCAAGCTCACCCATGCCGGCAGTGTCAACCACAGTAGCCCTACCTCCCATCGGCGAGCCCAAACCCAAAATGGGTTTCATGGGTTTTCTCCCATTTTTTGGTACCACCACCAACCACATTGGCCTTCGACCACCCCCACTATGTTCCCCACTCTCTAGCGACCTTCCAACTACTTCTGACAGCCCCCAGCTTCACCATTTGACCTCCACCCAAAATGGATCTTACCACACACGTTGAGCAACCTTGTGCTACCACCGGCCACCATCCGGCCTCACCGTCACCACCACTAGCTTCCCTATCCACCGGCGAGCAAAACCCATCGTCAATAGCCCTTTAACTCCATCGTTTCTTCTCCACCCGAAATGGGTGTTGCCACCCACGACCAAAGCCTCTAGCCGCCGTCCACTGCTATTTGTGGTGTTACCATCACCACCATCATGCTCCCCCACCTTAGGCAACCTTTCCCCTAGCTCCGCTCCTCAAACCACGACCTCACCTCCCGTGTACAAGCCCAAACTTGAAAATGAGTTTCCACACCTTTTGAGCTAGATCTGCCACATTTCGATGGTTGCCCTGCCTCATCACTACCGCCATGAGATTTTCCTTCCTTCAATGAGTATTTCTCTAGCTTTCGGTGTCAAATTGAGTACCCTAGTCCAAACCACCACTAACCATGTCAGGAGATGCGTACAAGTTTACCGTTATGGATCATGGACCGACACCCTTGATCCTTTGAGCTGCTTACTTGCACTGTAAGTAGCAGTCGTGTGTGTGATTTATGTTTGTTTCCATTATTTTTTTATTTATTTAATTATGGACTAACCCTTTTTGGCAGCTTGAAGTGCTTGGCAATTGATTAATAATATTAATAAGTCTGGAAGTAGGTTGGGTGGGCCCGAGGCCACTAAAAGGAGGATGAGATAACCCCATAGTTGAAAAATTGTTTGGGCTTGGATTTATTTGTGGATATTGTTTGGTTGAATTTATGATTGTTGGTTTGGAAGATGCATCACTTATTTGAGAAAGAATTATGTTCGCAAATTATAACATGTACAAGTTATGGTTTGGAAATGCATGCTCCATATGTCATATGTCTCATGAATCATGTGCCATGCATAAGAAAGTTCAAGTTTGCATGCATGTCCATTCACGTCACAAGTTCCATGCTATAAGTCATCATGATGTTCGAAAGAAATAAGATAAATTTTTTTATAAGAATCCCAAAGGCTATGGCTGGGTATTGTCCTAGTGGAACTCCCTGCTCACTCAGGAGTGTATAAAGTCGACAGGTCATGAATGGTTCCTATTAAAAAGAATTCCGGAGAGTGGTCGCACCTAAAGGTGGTGGGTGCCAAGGACAGTGAAGGCGTTACGATCTGCCATTAAGAATATGATTACAACGGTGAAGGTGATTCAATCTGTTGTTATGATTATGATCATGATGTAGTCACCTCGACTAAAGTAGTCGTAACGTGATGCAGTAAGCAGCAGGAAACACACGGTGCATAGGGGTGCCGTGAGGTATCCATCATGAAAAGTCATGATGGTAAAGGCGTTTCGATCTGCCGTCAAGAATGATATTAAAATGTCATGACAAGAACAATGACGGTGAAAGCGTTTCGATTTGCCGTAAAAAATGGTATTGAAAATTCATGACAAGAACAATGACAATAAAGGCATTTTGATCTGCCGTAAAAAATGATATTGAAAAGTCATGACAAGAACAATGACCGTGAAGGCGTTTCGATCTGCTGTCAAGAATAATACGAACAAGAATAATGATATGTAATGTTATGAATAAAAAGAAAAGAATGAAAAGTTTACAAAAAGTTTCAAGATCATGAAAAATTTTGAATACGTGTCAACGAAGTCAAAGAAATATGAAAGTTTTTTTATTTATGAAAACGCATGATGCATAAGTTATGTCTCAAGTCTCATGATCATGATACATGCATTTGTCGTGTTATCTGAATTTTACTTGTTTTACATTGTCATGCCATCCAATAAATGTTTATCATGCGTATTTATATTATTTTCTACTGTTTGGTCTGGATATTATTGGGTGGATGGTGAGATATTTTAAGGTGGTGATGGTCTGGTGGTTTTGATCGAGTCTGGTTGTTGTTGGGTCCTTTCTGGGAAAGAACGGTTTAGACATGTTCCTTTCTGGCAAAGGAAGTCAGTGAGTTATGATGCATTCCTTTCTGGGAAAGGGCGGTTCATTGTCAGTGTGGGATTCCTTTCTGGGAAAGGAAGTCTCGTGTAAGGTTTTAATTACTTGGTTGAACTTATTGCATATTGTTGCTTGTATTGACTAATTGTATGCTGACTGTTACTTACTGAGATTCGCATCTCACTGGTGTATTAGGTCCACCTACCATTCCATTTTATGGAATCGTAGTTTGTGATGCAGAAGATGAGGATGAGCCCGAGAAGTAGACTTTGCCAGATGGAGTGATATGACTTGATGATGAAGAGATAGATTTTAATCCCGGACGCTAATGATGTATTTATTTGCTTTTCCTTTGGGATGACTGTATAATCTCCATTAGGAGAAATATTTCAGACTGATTTGTATGTTTTTAAATTTTATGGTACTAGAATGAATTGTCATTTTTTTATTTTTCTACTGTGAATATTTAAATAATTGTACACTTATTACATGCTTTACACACACTCTTGAGCACTAAGCGTGGATGATTGACACGTGTGACGATCATCCGGGTGTCGCGAGTTCCTCTAAATTCCAAGGGGGAGTCGTGGGTGCCACAGGTGCTACAAAGAGTATTATAGCGGTTTGGCTCTGGGTACAACCACACGTCACCTAGGTATAGTACCAGAAAATTGTAGGCTTTAATGTTGAATTTCTTTTATTGAGTTGAATAAATGGGGTTAAGGGTTACTTTTTGGCAGGAGGATGGTACGACCAAGAATGTCGCATAGTGAACCTAAGGATGATTTGCCGCGAGGTGATGGAAATTATGCTATGGCCAAGGCATTAAAACCGAATGGCAGAATTCTTCCAACAGAACTTCTGAGCACAACAATGGGAGGAGCAGAGTGGGTGCTCCTATGAGTGCTTCTTGTCCCATAAGACCCTTTTTTTACTGATGAAGAGGACCGGCTTCATGCTAGGAGGTGGATTAAAATCTCAAGAGGACATTCGAGATGTGTGGATGCACCGAAGCTCAAAAGGCACTCTATGCAAGTTATATACTACATGTCGAGGCCACCGCTTGGTGGTAGACTAAGAAGGAGCTCCTGGAGATAGAGTTGGGATCATTTGCAGTTGTGTCTTGGCAATGCTTCAAGCAAGAGCTTGATGATCACTTCTTCCCAATCACTGTGACGTGACAGAGGCACGGGAGTTTAACAATCTAGTGCAAGCTGATATGACTGTTGAGCATATGCTTCGAGATTCATAGAGCTTAAAAGGTTCGCGACGCATCTCATTGCTATTAAAGATATGTGAACCGAGCATTTCTAGGAGGGTCTACAATGAGAGATCCACATATAAGTTTGTTTGTTTTCAGGTTCCAACCTTTCAAAGGTTGGTTTAGGTGGCCTCAATCGCAGAGCGAGAGTTTGATGGTCCTATAGTCTCTCCAATGGGCCATAAGAGGATAAGTTTCAAAGAAGGGAGTAGGTTCTGATTGCCACAGAAGTTTATTTCGAGGACTGAGACCCGATCACATGTAGCCTTTGGTGTGTGCATGGGAGCCGATCTCCAGTCTGTGGTAGATGCAATAGATCCCACGATGGCAAGTGCCATCAGGTTGGGACCCAATGCTTTAAGTGCGGTCAGATAGGGCATTTAGCTTGCAAGTGACCTATTCTAGCCTAGAGGAATTAAGCTGGCCAATGCAATGGTAGGACCAATTAGAGGCAATCAGCGAAGGCTAGGGTGGTGTATGTGATGTCCCCTAGTGATGTTGACAATGAGGCTCCAAATACCTAGGATGTAGGAGTCATCACATGTATGGATCTAACCCAATCTTTTTAAGTTGATGATTGGCGTGGTTTGATCTTTGAATCTCACTGTTAGTTTTTTATCTCATCAAGTAGAGTCTGATTGTATGAATTTTATGCTTGTACCTTGTTTGATTCGGGAGCATCCCAATCTTTCGTGTCCACCACTCTTGCATGGATGTGCAACCTAGTAACGGATCCCTTACCATAGTTTGTGGTAGTGGCACTACCCAATGTTGAGATTGTGGGGTGTTCAAAGGTCACATTAGGTTGTCCTTTGGATTTTGGTGAGAGGACACTTGATGCAGATATGATAGTGCTCAAACTACTTGAGCTTGACATTATTCTAGGTATGGATTGGTTGTATCAGTACATTACAAGTATCAATTGTCGGAGTCAGGTAGTTAGTTTTCAACTTCTTAGAGGGGACTATATGGAGTTTGTGGGACCTAACGAATGGGGCAGATGCCTTTTTGGTTCAAGTGGTGCCTACACCGTTTGTGAAGAAGTCTTTTGTTGACATCCCAATTGTGGAGGAATTTTCCTAATGTGCTTGTGAATGATAGCCTGGATTGCCTCCTATTTGCGATATTGGGCTTACCATTGATTTGGTAGCTGAGTGGGTCCAGTGCACAAGGCCCCTTACAAAATGGCACCAGCTGAGTTGAAAGAGTTGAAAACTCAATTGCAAGAATTGGTGGATGAGTGGTTTATACAGCCTAGTTTTTCGCCTTGGGGGCACTAATGCTTTCCGTCAAAAAGAAATATGGCACTCTCGAACGTGCATCGATTATCGGGTGTTTAACAAGGTGACTATTAAGAATAAGTATCCATTACTTCGGATTGATGATTTTTTTGATCAACTCCAAGGTTCAGCTACTTTTCAAAGATTGATTTAAGGTTAGGGTGTTATCAATTAAGAGTAAGAGACAATGATGTACCCAAAACTGCTTTTAGGTCGAGATACAAGCATTACGAGTACAGAGTGATGCTTTTTGGACCAGCTAATGCCCCTGCAACATTCATGGACATGATGAATTGGGCGTTCCGACCTATCTAGATTCGTTTGTGGTAGTGGTCTTTATTGATGACATCTTGATCTATTCTTGAGATTCGCAAGAGCATGCTTGTTACCTTCGGATGGTTCTAGATAATTTAAAAGAGCATCAGTTGTATGCGAAGCTCAGCAAATGTGAGTTCTGGTTGGATAAAGTCAGATTTCTTGTATATGTCATTTTTTAGGAAGGTGTGACGATAGATCCCAAAAAAGTGGAAGCTGTTTTGGCATGCCCACATTCCACATCAATGCATGAGATTCAGAGTTTCTTGGGACTCGTAGGTTACTATTGAATGTTCGTGGAAGAGTTTTCTAGATTGTCCGTACCCCTCATTGCCTTGACTAAGAAGAATATTGAATTTTCTTGGATCAATAAATGCGAGAGAAACTTTTAGAAGTTGAAGAAAAGATTGATTACAACACCTGTTTTGGCACTTTTTGAGCCGCACAAGTCGTTTTTAATTTTCAGTGATACTTCCAAGTTTGGGTTGAGATGTGTTCTTATGTAGAAGGGTCTAGTAGTAGCTTATGCATCCCACCAACTGAAGGATCATGGAAGGAACTATCTCACTCATAATTTGGAGCTGGCAGCTATGGTTTTTGCTTTTAAGATTTGGTGGCATTATCTTTATAGAGAGGCTTGTGAGGTCTATACTGACCATAAGAGACTAAAGTATCTCTTTACGCAGAAAAAATCTCAACATGAGGCAAAAAAGGTGGTTAGAGTTGATTAGTGACTACCGATGCAAGATTAAGTATCATCTTGCGAAGGTGAACCAGTTTGCAGTGCTAAGTTGGAGTCCCATTTTGTGATCGAGGTTGTGTCGGTGGGGTTAGACTCCCTCCTTTGTGGAATGAGAAGGCGACTTTTTGAGAGTTCACAGCAAGAGGAGGTGATAGCCTCTATGCATGAAGTATAGGTTGTTGATTTTAAAGAATTGAAGACTTTTTAGAGAAGAGACTAAAGTTGTTGGATATCTGGAAAAGAGTCAGAAAGTTAGGAGGACCTGCACACCTCAACTTGGATAAGGATGACATTGTTCTATTTCGGAATCGTGGGGTGATTAATACCAATTCAAAGTGTAAGGACATGATTTTGGCTGAGACACATGTGGCCCCTTATTCAGTTCACCCTGGAAGCACGAAGATGTACCAAGGCTTAAAGAGAAGTTTTTGGTGGGAAAGGATGAAGAGAGACATTGCTATGTTCATTAAGAGATGTGCCACTTGTTGACAAGTTAAAGCTGAGCATCAAAGACCAGCTGGTGATCTCCAACCCTTATCAATTTTAGAGTGGAAGTAGGACGACATTATTATAGATTTTGTAGTGAGTTTGTCGAGAACTCCTAATAGGAAGAATTCGATTTGGGTGATTATTGATTAGTTGATCAAGATTGTCACTACATATTTCTAATATTGACACTTTGGGGAAGTTGACGTGGTCATATATAAAAGAGATAGTGTGTTTGCATGGGATATCCAAGAGTATTGTGTCGGATCGGGACCTATGGTTCACGTCCCATTTTTGGAAGAGTTTGCAGGCAGCCATGGGCATTAAGTTGAAGTTTAGTAGTGCCTATCACCCTCAATCTGATGACCAATAAGAGCAAACTATTCAAACTCTTGAAGATACGTTACGGACTTGTGCCTTAGAAGTCAAGCGTAGTCTAGGAGAATCACTTGCCACTCGTAGAATTTGCATACAACAACTTTCAAGCATCCATTTAGATGACCCTTATAAGGCTCTCTATGGGAGGAAATGAAGATCCCCATTGTTTTTGGATTAGGTTGGTGAAGGGAAGCTACTCTAGCCAAAAGTAGTTCAAGAGATGAAGGATCAAATCCAAGTCATAAAGGATAGGATGGCGGCAGCGCAAAGTCAACAAAAGAGTTATGCAAATACAAAAAGAAGAGACCTGTATTTCAAAGAAGGTGATTGAGTATATCTCAAAATCACCCATGAAGGGCATCAAATATTTTGGGAAGAAAGGAAAGCTTAGCCCAAAGTATGTCAGCCCTTTTCAGATAATGGAGAAGGTTAGACCTGTTTCTCATAGGTTTGCTTTACCAGAATATTTTGGGGAGGTGCACGATGAATTTCATGTATCATCACTGAAGAAGAGTTTTGGACAGTAGGATCCACGACTTGTCGATCCAGCTAGCATCCAACTACAGCCTGACCTTACTTATGAAGTTGTACCAATGCAAATTATGGATTTGAAGAGCAAAGGCTGAGATCCAAAAAGATACTTTTGGTGAAGGTATCATGGGGAGATCCGTTGGTTCAGAATTTCTCTTGGGAGAGAGAGACAGACATGAGAGAGCATTACCCATGTCAATTTTGGTATTATTGGTTGTTTGTCTTTCTCAAGCATGTTTTGAGTTGTATTTGGTAACTTGTCTTAAAATTAATGGATTGAGCTTGTCAATTTTGAGTTGTATTATTATTAATTCTTTTATTTTATTTTCTATTATAGTATTTTATTTTTATTTTTTTTTAATCCTTTTCTCTTTTGGAATTGGGGCCCATTTGTGTAGTGGGATAGGTTTTGAGTTGTTGGGCCAAGTGAGATGTGGAGTCGGGGCCAGCTCATGTGCATAAGAGAGCCTAGAGACCTCCTCCTTTATATGATGCCGTTTCAACTTTGAGGAAGGAAAACCCTAGGGTTCCGTCTTATCGCCTCTACACCGCACCACCTCATTTTCTTTTCCTTCTCTCTTTTCTTCTTCCTCCACGCTGAGACCTACATCTGCCGCCCACCTCAACCTCTTGCACCGCGCCACACGTCCCCATCTACAAGCAATCTCTATCGTTGCTTGCACCACCGCCTGACACCCCAATCTGCGAGCTTGCAACTTGTCTTTCCCAACCCCTTTGCGAAATCGAGCCCTTTCAGCCATGGAAATGGTTCACTTTTGCTGTGGCCACTAGACATGTGCCACGCGTGGGTTCTCAGACCCCATGCCATCCACGTTCTCTAATCGCAGTCGTTGTTGCAATGCCTGAGATCCCACACTTGGCCTATAAGTATGCCAGGTTCTCCACCCCTTTGTTTCATCATAGAAATCCATTCTCTCATTCTCAAAAGCATAGATCTAGAGTTCCTCATCCTTAGATCTAGGTCTCAAAGCTTCTAGGAGTTGTTTTGCAGTGCGCCACCTCCCTCAACTACCTTCTCAAGGCCACATGACCACTCCCCGAGCATCCACTTTTCCTTTATTGTCATCCCTATTTTACAAAACCACCCAACATGTGCGTTATAGCCAATCCCCACCTTTGTTCTGTCGTGTTCCACCCACTTGTAACCCAAACCTGACATCCCTTCGTAAAAAAAACTCACCAAAAATCCTCTATCTCGCCCAAATTTGCTGCTGCCACCTTATAATTAATATTTGTTTTATATTTTCACAATAATATAACTACATGTGTGTCCATCCACATAGCAACGAGTGCGCTCGTCCAATTGCAGAACCCATAGACTAACACACACTCAATCTTCTAGATTTGCCTGTCTGCATCATAAGTAACTCTATAATGCCCTTGAGATTATGGCGTAAAATTTTCACTTACATTGTTTATAGTCTGGATGTGTTGAGATGGGTCATGCTCTCAACGAAGTGTTAGGATTTGAATCATAGTAGTTGTTAGGAATTGATCCATGGTTCGGATGGAGGTTGGGATTATCAATTTGTAAAACTGTGCACTTGTGAATGTTGTGTTGCTATATTTTGTCTATTGTATGTAATGCCATGTCATTTAATGTACTGTTTGTCATGCATTTCTGCATTTTTGTTATTACTCTTCATTCTGATTATTGATTTGTGCTGTGTTATACCATGTTGTATGATTTAAAATTGGATTTGTATGTGCTGAACTCTGGTAATAACATGTGAGTGCGTGCATATCACAACTCCAATTCGAGATGGAGCATTATCTCAATGGAGTTCCTCTGATCACTTGGAGCGTAATAACTAAGTGATGTCTTCTGGGCTATCGCTAGGCTACAATTGGGTCTGTCAAGATGGCAACACTCTTGGCATGACCCATAGCCCTTCGCTGGCAGGGATTAGAGCATGCATGGTATGAGATCCCGAATTTTTACATATATTTATTTGCTCATATTTTATTGGATATTTTAATTTATTTTAATAAATTAAATTGGTATCTCACTTATTTTATTTCAGGTATGCTTTATTTATGACTGAGGTTAATTATTTGTGAAATCTACAATTTTAATATTTATAGTTATTTAAAGATTATTATCGGTTTCATCATTTGAATTGTTATCAATGTTATTTTGATGTAGTGGTTTTGGTTTTATTGATTTATACAAGTTTTTGCGAGATTTCTTGAATAATAGTGCTTTTGATTATTTTAATAAATCGTTACTACTGGTCTTTCCATTTGAAATGATATTTTCGTTGTTTTGGGTTTTAATTATCATAATGTATGATTTGATTAGTCTTATTTTTATCAATGAGCATTGATTCTATTTTATTTGACATTATCTGATTCATTGATCTTAAACTTGTTAAAGTACTAAGTCTTATTATATTTATTCTATTTTGATTTGGTAGCTTTTGAATAGATCCAAAAATATTATAGTATGCAGGATCATTTTATTACCTTGATTTTAGTTGATTAAAATATTTCGAGATTTTAAATGTGCCTTAAATATATGATTTAAATATTCCTTTTAAATAATTAAATAAGCTTCTTCATTTTAATTATTGAAGAAAAATATTATGTTGAGAAATAAAGTAAGTTAAAATAATATTTTATTTAATTAATTTGAGTGTTTTAAGTTAAAATTGAAGTTATGCACTTTCAGATCATTGTTTTAAATTCATCTGTTATCCGTTTGAAGACCCCCAAGTGCCGGGCCTATAAATAGTCCGAAAAGGCTTGGATCCTTCACTTTCCCTTTTTCCTTTTTTTCTCTCTTCTCTTTGGTATGCTACAGAGCCCCTAAAGGGCAGTTCGGTTTCTAGCTTGTGGCGGCGCCACCCCCAGCCACCAAGCCTCACCTCCGGCCCCACCTGAACCGCTAGCCTCCGGCGAGTCCAACCCCATTAGAGGTCTCAACCACGGCAGCCCCACCTGCCGCTGGTAGCCCCAAACGCGAAACTGGTTTTCTCCTCCAAGCCCGCACCTTGCTCCGCCCCTAGCTCCACCGTGAGCCATCACACTATGATACCACCCCCGCCATTTGATCCGCCATCCATAGGACTCACCACTAGAAATTTCAGCCCCAACGGAGCCCTCACATTCCCTCATCTTCCATAAAATCGAAATGGGTCTCTAAATGGATTACCCTTTGCCGCGCCGCCGTCTGGCCAACATGACTCTCACCTCCACTGCCAAAAGCTTTCCCTACCTTAGTTTATCACACCCCTAAAATAGTTTCCCCATCTATGGCTCCCACCTTCCGTGTACAAGGGAAAATTCGAAAATGAGTTTCCACCCTTTCGAGCTAGATCTGCCACCTTCTGGTGGTTACACCGCCTCACTACGACCACCATGACATTCCCCATCTTCAAAGGAGTATTCTCCTAAATTTTGGTGTCAAACGGAGTACCCGAGCCTAACCCATCACTTGCCGTGCTCGGAGACTAACAGTGCACGACTTACCCGCTATTAATCGTGGATCGGCGCGATGCTTAATTGGTTACGACTTGAGTCTTTGAATGAAATATTAAAATTTACTCTTAGATTCCCTTGATGTATAGATTGAGAAATGTTTGAATTTAGAGAAAATATCATATGATGGCAATTTGTTGAAGAGAATAACTCTATAGGCAATATAAATGTGGTGGCGAATGATGGTTATGATATAGCTTTTAAGTTTTGATAAAATCTTAAGAAAATTTGTGTGTTTTGGTAAAAAGAAAAGAGAAGAAAAGTTGGGTTTGACTCCATCATAAGTTGCGTCCTTAACCCCTATAGGACAATGTTGGTTTGATTCGATGTGACTTAAGGTTTTGACTATCTCTTCATTGAAATATGCAATACATGTTGGAAAGAAGATAAATTAAAAAGGGAAGTCTATTCATATGTTAATATGTACGAGATTTGATTTGTGAATGTATGATTCATATGTTTCATGATCTATATGTTTTGTACAAGAAATCAAATGTCGTATGCATGAAGCACGAAAAATATGTTTTTGAGATAAGCATGTTTTTAAAAGAAAGAAAAGAATTAAAGTTTTATAAGAACCCCAAACGCTGGGACGGGGTAGTGCCCCAATGGAACTCCCTGTTCACTTAGGAGTGATTAAAGTGGAGTGAAAGCCCCTGGGTCAACAAAGAACTGTCGGCAGACCATGTATGGCTCCAGAAGGTGTCCGGAGCATGGTCGCACCTAAAACTAGTGGGTGCATACATGACGATGTTGGCTTTTGCCTTACCGATACAGAAAAGTTTGTAGTCGCTCGGTGAGTGATCAATCGCCGAGTGATGAAGAGCGCGAAAGGGCGCGAAACGTAGCTACTTAGGTTTGATACGGTCGTCGGGTGCTACGGTAACTAGGAGGAACACACGGTGCGTAGGAAAACTGTGAGGTGTCCAAAAAGATGTCATGACAAAAAAGATGGACTTTCGAGCTATATATGATATGATATGATAAGTGGAGTTTAAGATAAGAAAAAGATGAAAAGAATTTGAAAAGATGAAAGACTCGAAAAGTTTATGAAAAAGTTTTGATTACATATGAAAAAAGTCAAAGTTATATGAAAGCATTTTTATTTATGAAAAGCACGTACATGAAGTAAAGTTTCAAAGACTGTCAAGGGTTATGGAAATCTTTATATGAAAGTGCATGTGCATAAGTCATGTTGCAAGTCTCATATTCATGGTACATGCACTCATTGTGTTTACTTGTATATATTGATGATGTTTAGTTGTGTGAATTGGTTGTATGCTGTTCGTTGCTTACTGGGATTCACATCTCACCGGTAGATCGCGCCTACCTAAGATCCCACGTTACGGGATCGCAGTTTATGATTATAGAGAATGAAATTTAGCTTGAGATACAGACTCCGCAGGAAAAGAAATCTGTTGGGAGAATGAAGATAGAGATTTATGATCTCGGAAGCAGTATTGTTTGTCTTTTACTTCTGAAAGACTGTATGTTTCTCTTGTTGGAGAAATTGATTTAAATTGATTTGTAATTTTAAAAATCTCTGGTACTAGAATGATTGACTTTTATTTACTTTTCCGCTGTGAATATTTATTGTACACTTTATGCATGCTTCATTCTTCAAACACTAATCGATGGGATGATTGATCTATGAGATGATTGTCTGGATGTCGCTAGTCCTTCTAAATTCCAGGGGGGATTCGTGGGCGTCACAGGTGGTATCAGAACAGTTTGGCTTTGGGTAAACCCATATGTTGCCTAGGAACGGTACTAGAGAATTTTGTTGTTTTAAACTTGGTTGTTTGTTCTATTGTTTGCATACTTTATGATATTTTATCATCCTTTAGCTCATTTCTACCAAGTTATATTTTAAAAAGTTTTAAATATTTGTTTCATTGTATTGTGCTATTGTTTTAATGAGCTTTTTATTCATTATTTTCGGATTTATCTTAGTTTTGGTGGGTTGGTTTTAAGTATTATATTTTTTAGTTATGCAATGGCTAGATTTTATTTGGCTTCCAATGAGTATCTTATTCTAGTGGTACCTTGTTTGGAATCTCATCCCATGAGCTCCTTATAAAATGACTTTGGTTTGAATTGTTATTTTGTTTTTCACGTATTCTTAGTACAACTCTTTTCTTTCATATGATTCTAGAGATTTGAATTTCTTTGAGGGAAAGATTTTAAAGACACTATTTCTTTCATAAACCTTTTCGAGATGTGCTTTGAGATGAGTTTAAGATTTTATTTGTCACTTCGTTTTCCTAGTTATTTCTTTTTAGTTCAATCCTTGTCTTTCCAAGGATAAGCTTTTGTTGGCGTGGTCTTTGACAAGAGTAGGCTTATTTTATTGAGTTGTTAAGATTTGTTTATTTATTTATTTACTAAGGTTCTTTTCTCTTAAACATTGAGATTTCTAAAGCTTTGAGATTTCCCAAAAAAAAAAAAAAAAAAGAGGGAAGAAGAAGAAATTCTAAAACTTTGAGATTTCTACAATAAACTTTTTAGAATTGGTTTTGAAGTGAATTTCAAAATTCTATTTGCCATATCACTTCCTTTCTTTTCTTTTAATTTAACCTTCTTGTCCTTTAAGGAAAGCTTTTGGTGAAATTGTCTTTGACAAGTAATGTGGACTTGTTTTGTTGAATTGATGTTCCATATTTATTTCTTTATTAGAATCTTCCCTTTGTGTTTTTGGGTGATATTTACATGAATTACATGAGTTTCACTCAGTATTTGAATATATTCTAATTTTGTTATGATGTAGTTTTGTTTTGGAGAAATTGTTGATATTTATTAATTTACTCATATCTCTTCATTGGTGTTTTTATATGTTATTTACGTGTAATACTTGGATCTCATGTAGAGCTAGAGCTTTAAGTTCTATTGTCATTTTGAGGAGGTTGTTGGAATTATGTTTAGGTGGGATTTTGTAAATGTTGAATCCTTATCGTTTGGTACAACAACATAGTTTCTTCTTTTATAATGTTGAAGGTAGTAGTTGATTAACTGTGTGGTTGGTAGACTTTTGGTTTGTTGGTGGATATTTGATGATTAACTAGTAGTAGTTGGAAGAGTGTATAAAATTTTAGAGTGTGTGTGTGTGTGCGCCCTTGTTATGATTCCCTGGGATAAGTTGATTACTAAGAGATGAATATTGACTCAACGTATTGATATTAAATTTAAGTGATATTAGCCTTAGGCTATTTAATGAGTTGATTGGGAGCAACAATCTAAATATAGATACTTGGCTAAGTTGTTGATTGACAAGATTGTGATAGTTATTTTCTGGAATTAGTTGTGACTTAAGATCGCATAGGAATTGAAAATTTTGAGGCTATTTCTTCCTTGGGAGATTGGATTATCGGTTGGAAAGATGTGGATTTGCTAATCAATCTATGAAAATAGTAATAAGTCACTATAAAGTGGGATGTGCATTAAAGGTTTGTGAGTGGGGTTTTAGGCATCAACAATAGGTAGCCTAATTAGATTTATGAGATAATAAATCCTTAGGACCTGGGAGTATAATACTTCGATATCTAGAGAATTGGAGATTCCTATTGCAAGACTTGTCGTGAGCTTTAGACGAATGTATTACTTGAAGACTTGGTAACGTTAAAATTGAAAGAAGTTTAGCATAGAAGTTAGACAGAAAAAGTTTAAATTTTAGGCTAGTTTTTAAAAAAAAATATATATATATATGTGGAGTGACTTAAGATTGAGACTTTATCTTTCCTCTGAAGTTGATCCTTATTGTGCAACTCATGTTTATCAATGATCGACTCGATAGGTAACTGATAGGTCATCGAAGTGTGGAGTAATATGTAAGTTGAGAGTTAACCTTGAGATTCATTTGAAGAAGTTGCGATATATGGTATGGAACTAATGAGTATTATGATTTTCGAAAATTGTATTAAGGACTTTACGAGTATAGAGATTTCGGGTTCCTTAGATGCAATAGGAGTTCTAAGCATATACTAACTGGAGATTTATACAATTACGATGGAAGTACCTAGTGGATAATTAAGAGGGAACAACATCCGTAGGTATTTAGGGAGAACAATAATCGGGTAAATTTGTATAGAGAAGTGACGAGCTGTATGGTATGTGCATTGTTGGGATTCTTAGTGCTGCAGTCAAGCAAATTTCGCGGACGAAATTTCTTTTAAGGGGGAGGATGTGAGACCCTGAATTTTTACATATCTTTATTTGCTCATATTTTATCATTGGATATTTTAATTTATTTTAATAAATTAAATTGGTATCTCACTTATTTTATTTCAGGTATGCTTTATTTATGACTGTGGTTAATTATTTGTGAAATCTACAATTTTAATATTTATAGTTATTTAAAGATTATTATCGGTTTCATCATTTGAATTGTTATCAATGTTACTTTGATGTAGTGGTTTTGGTTTTATTGATTTATACAAGTTTTTGCGAGATTTATTGAATAATAGTGCTTTTGATTATTTTAATAAATCGTTACTACTGGTCTTTCCATCTGAAACGATATTTACATTGTTTTTGGTTTTAATTATCATAATGTATGGTTTGATTGGTCGTATTTTTATTAATGAGCATTGATTTTATTTTATTTGATATTATCTGATTCATTGATCTTAAACTTGCTAAAGTACTAAGTCTTATTATATTTATTCTATTTTGATTTGATAGCTTTTGAATAGTTCCAAAAATATTATAGTACGTAGGATCATTTTATTACATTGATTTTAGTTGATTAAAATATTTCGAGATCTTAAATGTGTTTCAAATACATGATTTAAATATATGGATTTATTCCTTTTAAATAATTAAATAAGCTTCATCATTTTAATTATTGAGGAAAAATATTATGTTGAGAAATAAAGTAAGTTAAAATAATATTTTATTTAATTAATTTGAGTGTTTTAAGTTAAAATTGAAGTTATGCACTTTCAGATTAGTGTTTTAAATTCATCTGTTGTCCGTTTGAAGACCTCGAAGTGCCGGACCTATAAATAGCCCGAAAAGGCTTAAAACCTTCACTTTTCCTTTTTTCCTTTTTCCTTTTTCTCTCTCTTCTCTCTCTTCTCTCCTACGTACTACAGTGCCCCTAAAGGGTAGTTCGGTTTCTAGCTTGTGGCGGCGCCACCCCGGGCCACCAAACCTCACCTTCGGCCCCACCTGAACCGCCAGCCTCCGGCGAGTCCAACCCCACTGGAGGTGTCAACCACAGCAACCCCACCTCCTGCCAGTAGCCCCAAACCCAAAATTGGTTTTCTCCTCCACATCCACACCTTGCTCTGCCCTTACCTCCGCCATGAGCCACCACACTATGATACCACCCCCATCATTTGATCCGCCATCCATAGGCGACTCACCACCAGAAATTTCTGCCCCAACGGGGCCCTCACCTTCCCTCATCTTCCATAAAACCGAAATGGGTCTCTAAATGGATTACCCTTTGCCGTGCCGCCGTCTGGCCACCGTGACTGTCATCTCCACCACCAAAAGCTTCCCCTATCTCAGTTTATTACACCCCTAAAATAGTTTCTCCATCCATGGCCCCACCTCCCGTTTACAAGGGAAAATTTAAAAATGGGTTTCCACCCTTTCGAGCCAGATCTGCCGCCTTCTGGTAATTGCACCGCCTCACTACCACCACCATGACATTCCCCATCCTCTAAGGAGTATTTTCCTAAATTTTGGTGTCAAACAGAGTACCTGAACCCAACCTATCACTTGCCATGCCCGGAGATGAATAGTGCACGACTTACCCGCTATGGATCGTGGATCGGCGCGATGATTGATTGGCGTTCGTTTGTGCACTGTAAATGAAAGCATTTGTTTGTTGTTTGATTGGCTATTTAATTGTGTGCTAATCTCTCTTTTGTTTGCTTGAAGTGTTAGCTAGTGATGATAAATAATTCGGAAGTAGGTTGGTTGGACCTGAGGTCGTTTAACGGAGAATTGGATCACCCCAAGTTAATTTGATTGTGGTTGGATAATTGTTTGGATGTTGATTATTGATGATATTATTACTTGAATGGATGACTCTCTTACTTTTAGTAATTGTTGGTGATATATTGATTTGACCAGAAGATTTCGTTACTTTTTAGAAGTTGTTGGTGGTAAAACAATTTGATCGAATGACTCATTACTTTTTAGTAATTATTAGTGGTAAAATTATTTGAGCGAATGATTCTGTTACTCTTTAGTAATTATTGGAGGTATAATAATTTGGCTAGATAATCCCGCTACTTTTTTTCTATGTTTTATTCAAGGTGAAATACTAGGATTTTAATCTAAGAGATACTTGGAAGAATATGGTGAAAATTTGATGAGAGGACTTAAGAAGTATAGTTAAGTAAAATTCGAATAAGGGTTGAACAATGCATTACATGACATGTTGGACGATTAAAAGTTTATATTTCGGGAATTCATAAGCTTTAATCATGGTATACTTCTTGGGAAAAATATTAGGCTTTAACTCATGGCAGATGTATAATTATGATTTGAATCTTTGAATGAAATATTAAAGTGTACACTTAAATTCCCTTGATGTATAGATTGAGAAATGTTTGAGTTTAGAGAAAATATCATATGATGACAATTTGTTGAAGAGAATAACTATAGAGGCAATATAAATGTGGTGGCTAATGATTGGTTATGATGTAGCTTTTAAGTTTTGATAAAATCTTAAGGACATATGCGTGTTTTGGTAAAGAAAAAAGAGAAGAAAAGTTGGGTTTGACTCTATCATAAGTTGCGTCCTTAACCCCTATTGGAAAATGTTGGTTTGATTCGATGTGACTTAAGGTTTTGACTATCTCTTAATTAGAATATGCACGACATGTTGGAAAGAAGATAAATTAAAAATGGAAGTCTGTTCATATGTTAATATGTACGAGATTTAATTTGTGAATGTATGATTCATATGTTTCATGATCTATATGTTTTGTACAAGAAGTCACATGTCGCATGCATGTCCCATGCATGAAGCACGAAAAACATGTTTTTGAGTCAAGCATGTTTTTAAAAGAAAGAAAAGAATTAAAGTTTTATAAGAACCCCAAAGGCTGGGACGGGGGGTATTGCCCCAGTGGAACTCCCTATTCACTCAGGAGTGATTAAAGTCGAGTGAAAGCCTCTGGGTCGACAAAGAACTATCGGTAGATCATGTATGGCTCCAGAAAGTGTACGGAGCGTGGTCACACCTAAAGCTAGTAGGTGTATACAGGATGGTGTTGGATTTTGCCTTACCAATACAGAAAAGTTTGTACTCGCTCGGTGAGTGATCAATCGTTGAGTGATGAAGAGCGCGAAAGGGCGCGAAACATAGCTACTTAGGTTTGATACGGTCGTCGGGTGCTATGGTAACTAGCAGGAACACACAGTGTGTAGGGAAACCGTGAGGCGTCTAAAAAGATATCATGACGAAAAAGATGGGCTTTCGAGCCATATATGATATGATATAATAAGTGGCGCCTAAGATAAGAAAAAGATGAAAAGCATTTGAAAAGGTGAAAGACTCGAAAAGTTTACGAAAAAGTTTTGATTACATATGAAAAAAGTTAAAGTTATATGAAATCATTTTTATTTATGAAGAGCACATACATGAAGCAAAGTTTCAAAGACTGTCAAAGGTCATGGAAATCTTTATATGAAAGTGCATGTGCATAAGTCATGTTACAAGTCTCATATTCATGGTACATGCACTCATTGTGTTTACTTGTATATATTGATGATGTTCTGTTGTGTGAATTGGTTGTATGTTGTCCGTTGGTTATTGGGATTCACATCTCACCGGTGGATCGCGCCCACCTACGATCCCACATTACGGGATCGTAGTTTGTGATTGCAGAAAATGAAATTTAACTCGAGATACAGACTCTGCAGGAAAAGAAATCTGTTGGGAGAATGAAGACCGAGATTTATGATCTCGGAAGCAGTATTGTTTGTCTTTTACTTCTCAAAGATTGTATATTTCTCCTGTTGGAAAAATTGATTTAAATTGATTTGTAATTTTAAAAATCTCTGGTATTAAAACGATTGACTTTTATTTACTTTTCCGCTGTGAATATTTATTGTACACTTTATGCATGCTTCACACACTCTTCAAACACTAATTGATGGGATGATTGATCTATGAGATGATTGTCCGGATGTCACGAGTCCTTCTAAATCCCAGGGGGGATTCGTGGGTGTCACACATGGTCACAATATGTGCTAAGTGCAGAGTTGGGCATTGCTCGTTATGAAGTCATATGCACGGTCGTTACCTGTAGTGTGATATATGGAGTTAGGGAGTATGAAAGGTCTTGAATGAAGATCCTAGGAACATGGTAATAAATAGTTGTGTTTGGGCGAAATGGGTTTTTGGCATCTGTGGTTTGGGTTAAAATGTGTCCTTTTTGGAAAAAGGGTGGAAAATGGATATTTGTGGTCTTTTATATATATGGTTGTCTTATTTTGTTGGTTGCATAAATGTATGTTTTAAACTCTTAGTTGTTGTATGTTGATTACTTATTGTGATTGTGAAATGTCACTATGGCATTCCTATCTACAAAACCCTAGAGTTTGATGCAGAGGGAAAGTATGAGCAAGAGGAGTGATTGTTAAAGCTTTCTTTTTCTCCCATCTTTGTCAAGGGTTTTAAACTGTTTATTTAGTTATTTTGTTAGATGACTATATAACCTCTTGGAAGATTCTTATTTTTAGTTTGTGTTATTTTAGGTTTTCTGGTACTTTGCTTGGCTATCTTATTTGTTCCGCTACATTAATTATGTGTTGCACATATATTGCATATTTTGCACATACTAGCACTTGGTAATAGAACGTGTGGTCCATATGGTTATCATCCCGGTGTTACGACTTCCACCAAATCACATGTGGGAGTTGAGGGGACCATATGGATTTCATAAACCGTGGTCACAAGCATAATTGGAATCTATTAAGATTTACTAACCCTAACTTGTGGGGTTAACAATGGGTCACAACCTATGACAAGTCAACGACAAGATAATATATTTCATGCATAGTTCAAGTTTAGGTTCATGTTATTTACGTATGTAACTATGAGTATGCATGCTTTCTAGTATTATTTTTATCGTATGATGTGTTGCTTGTAGAGTAATTGACTCATTTGATATGTTTTTATGGTCAAACCATCTTAGGTAAAGATTTTAATGAGGATGGAGGTAGATGCAGGATAGGACTTGGCCCAAGGAGATGAGGCAAAGGTAGACAGTTTGTGATATGATCAGTTTTATGATTTTCAATTTAATAAGTCATTCTTCTTGATAAGCACACGAAACTTGATTGATTTTAATAATGATTCCGCACTCTCTTTTAAATTTTAAGTTCTCATAATAAAGATTGACTTTATTTTTTTATTTATAAAATATTTTGTATCGGCCATTTTGTTAAGAATTTTTTCTTTAAGTCAAGATTAGTAGCACACAAATTCTCTATGATTTCTAGAAATGGCTTAATTTATAAAGTTAGAAGAATAGAGTGTTACATTATGTTAAAGTTTCTCTAAAATATATATTATATAAATATACTCCTGGATTGCTAGATATTTTTTAGGTTATTATCAAGTGATTTGGCATATACTAGATCTGAATCTGAATATAGAGTCATCTTAGACTATAAGCACTAATTGCGCAAAAAATCATTAAACTCTCTATTGGAGTTGGGGTTGAGGCTATGGCTCAAACCCAACTTGAGGCAGTGCCTATGGCTTCCCATTGTCTAAACCTTTGCGTCCAATTCCTAGAAGGTAAGGTGTTACTATGGTCATTCTCGAATAAGGAAGCCACATTTGGTCAACCTTCCAACCCTTTCTACTTAATAACAAAAAAAATGATAAAAGTTTTGAGCTTGATGGTATACTCCCAACAAGTCTAATGTTTGAACCTTTAGTTATAAGTAATTTTAAGAGTTATCAAATTGGGAGAATTTCTCCTTGAATTACAAGAAGTGCACTTGTAATAAATTTTTTGCTGATAAACATGCAAATAAAAGAAATGTTATTATAAAATTTATTAGAAATCCCCCTTGAACCAACCTAGTTTCATTGAAACCAACTTGATAGTAATCAAATAATACACATTTTAATTTCTTAACATGAACTCAAGGGTAAAAATCATGGTTTGCAAAACTTGGGTTCTATTAGCCATGCATTCAAGAACAACAACTATTGAGTCGCATTTTATAAATGCAACAACATCAAGATTAATACCAGTAATAATTTAATGGCATTTATTTACATGCATAAATAAATGTTAGTGTTAAGGATGTGTTTTACACCATCAACTGTAAATGTGACGACCCAGAACCTATACCCTAAATTGTTTTATTTTAATTAATTATTATAAGAGTAATGTAGGTATTCTAATTATTTAAGCAATTGAGGTTGGGCTTAGATTTGAAGTGTTAAGGGTGTGCCTTAGGTTTTTGGCCCAAGAGAGGTGTGGCAAGCCCATAAGCCCATAGAAATAGTCCATGGTCAACTAAGCCCATATAGGAGACACATGTCACACTTAGAAGAAGTCTAGTGGGTCTTCAAAGACTGTTAGGTATGTGGAAGAAAATACTAGTAGTTGGAGGGTTGACTAGTGGCTTTCTTGGAGAATGAGTGTTAGAATTAAAATGAGATTCTCTCATCATTGGAGGACTTGGTAAGCGTGTGGGGCTAAATGAGAGCTTCCAATTTAGTCTTTCTAGGAACATACCAAATCTAGATGATTGACATATGCTAGATTTGGTGAAGATAGAAGTGGATGAGTGGAAGAGGTGAGGGGAGCATGTTTCGGGTGGCTTGAGAGATGGGAGTGCCGAACCCCTATGGGGTTTTCCAAGGGGCAAAATCCAAATGAGAGATCTTGAAAAGACATGTTGAAGCATGGTAGATGATTGATTGAGTGAGGGAAACATCACTGGAGAGAAGTCTGACCAAAAGAATGCAAGTGGGATTCGGGTGAGATATAAATAATCGAATGCACTATTTTAGTCTTCCTAGGGTTTTTGCCAAATCTAGGTGAGTGGACAAGTTTGATTGTGTAAGAATGATGAGTCTTGTTTGGGAAGGAGTGTATGATTGTGGGGTGATTGATGGAACACACGAGAAGAGAGAGAATCCATGGAAGGGAAAAGTAGAATTCGGTTGGTGTTAGAAAGGGGTATGGCAAACCCATTCTTCCCAAATCTGATTTTAAGATCTTGGTGAGGGACTTGTGAAGTGATAGGTGAGTATGTGAGGAGTGATGTGAAAGAAAATGAGGGGTTTGAACCCATAATGGGCGCCAACCATAAGAGAAAAAGGAAGGAGAAGTTTCAATCCAAGTACCACCTAAACTAGGCATGGTTGTACCCTAGTGATGGAGGTCAATCAAGGGGGTCTTTTAACCCATCAAGTGTCAACCCTAGGCTAGGGAAATGAGTGTCTAGAAGCCTAGAGTCCCCTTGGCCGAATGGCCTTATGCATGCTCTTCCATTTGCTTGCCTCACTTTCCTTTTTCCACTATACCACACGGCAACAAACTCTTCCTCTCTACTCTCACTTTACTTTACTTTATTCCACCTTCTAAGCACAAAAATATTTTAAGTCTAGGGGAGTGTGAGCAAGGAGATCTTGAGTGGGGTCATACTTGAGGAAGTAAGCAAAAACCCTAACCTCTCTCGTGTCTAGAAATTTAGGTTAGATCACATGCACACACCAAAGTTCATGTTTAAGAATTTCTCTTTACCTACATGTTTGTAGTTTGTTTTAATGGACTATCTTATATATATATATATATATATATATATATATATTCAGAATTCTTCTTTTCTACTTGGAAGTATTGTAAGTGCATCTTTATCTTGACTTTAACATTTCTTGTATATATATTTGAGTGAATGTGGTTGTAATGCTTGATTGAATGCTTGTTTATTTAGTTATAGATCCATGCTTAGTCTATATGCTATTCTAGGCTCAATTATATTATGTTGGTGGATTTAGTCCATTTGATGCAAAGGAAAAAAAATGAAGCATATTGATATGATATATAGAGATAAGAATGCATGCATGACTAAGATGAGGTTTGTTGAATGATTGGTGATGCTAGGTTAGATTACTTGAAGAAAATGTCTTGTATGTTCAATTGTAAATCCATACTTAGCAATATATATTATTCTAGGCTTAAGATTTATATTTTTATTGGTGGTTTAGTTACTTTGTTATGAATGAAAAAGAGAGCATGATCAATATGATAAATAGTGATGAAATGCATGCATGTTAAAATAAGCTTGGAAATGAAAAGAACTTAATTTGGTGCATATATGGTTTCAAGTTTGAAGGGTTTTAGGGTGGAGTTTTTTCAAAGATCAACTATAATTTCATGTGATGACCATGCCTTGAATATTTAGGAAGTTTAGAAGTATGAAACTAAGAGGACCTAATAGCATGAAGTTCAGTTTTCCTATATAGAAGTAAGGGTGCTATTTTGGTAGAGAGAAAGGTGATTAAAATCTTAATCCTAAGGGCTATAGGGTTCGGTCAACCTCTCTTAGTGATGCTAAAAATGTTTAGTAAATTTTATTAAGACTTGGTGAGTACATGGAGGAAGGTAAAAGAAGAAAAAAACCTTAGGAAGTGGTCTTAAAGGGTCTCAGCCCAACCCTAGTGGTGAAGGCCGAGTGCCTCTCTTTGTATGTTAGGCCCATTTGTGTGCTTTTATATGAAGTATTGATAGAATCATATGATGTTTGACTTGTCAATGAGCATGACAAAGTCTGCGCTTGAAACTAGTCCCATGATTCGCATGTTAAGCATTAAGGGTTGCATGACATATGCATGAAGTATAAAAATCATGTTTTTGAGTCAAACATGTCTTCAAAAAAAAAATTAAAGTTTTTATAAGAACCCCAAAGGCTGGGATGGGGTAGTTGTCTCAGTAAAACTCTCTGTTCACTCAGGAGTGTTTAAAGTCGAGTGACAGTTTCGGAGCGTGATCGCACCTAAACCTAGTGGGTGCCCAAGGACGATGTTGACTTTTGCTTTACCGTTATAAGAACAAGGATGTAGTCGCTCGGTTTGCGTGGTTACCGAGTGATGAAGAGCGGATAACGTAGTTGCCTCGGCCTGAGTAGCCTACGGGTGTTGCGGTAACGCGTAACGTATTCACTTAAGTTTGAGTGGTCATCGGATGATACGGTAACTAGCAGAAACACACGGTGCATAAGGGAATCGTGAAGTGTCCAATAAGAAGTCACGACAAGAACGAATTTTGAGCCCCAAGAATGATATGAATATGTAAATGGTGCGTAAGATAAAAAATGATGAACGAAACGAAAAGTTTTTACGAAAAAGGATATTTAAAGTATGAGTCAAAAGAATTTCGTTATATGATGAACCCATTTTTATGAAAAGCAAGCATACGTGTCAAAATTGAAAGAAAGTCAAATTTTATGAGGGTTTTCATGAGTATATACATTTGCTAAGTCATTAGTCGCATATGCATGACACATGATTTGTTTGTTATTCACTTATATGTATGCTTGAAATGATTTTGTTGAGATAGTTATATACTTACTGAGATTTTTCGAAATTTCATCCCTATATATTTTTACTATCGTTCTTTATTGGGGCGATAGAAGTGGTTTCAGGAGAAGATGACGACTACGACGTTGACGTTGGGAGGGAGTCTCCTGCCCACTAATGGGTTGGTGATCTCTCCACCTTTTGACGTGGTGACCCCGATCTGTACGAGCAATTTATATCTGATATTTGTTGGATGACGCTCACAGTGTCTGCCGACCACTAGTGTGTGGGGTACTACCTCACTTTGAGGTCTGACGGGTCATTGTTCATAGATTGCGTCTACCCCTTAGAGGAGGGGACCTGCATTTTACGTAGTGACCGGGTGGGCTTAGGGCAATTCTTTTTTGGTCCTGGGGCTAAGGAGGTTAATGAAGAGCCCCTGAGATAATGGATGGTTGTGGGGTCAGCATGTGATTCATGTTGCATATTGTTATTATTTTACCTTTTGTTAGTTCCCGATGTTTTGGGAAGACACTTATTTTTCGATGTTTTGGGAAGACACTTATTTTGTGATACTCGAGACATTTGGCATCTTATGAATATGAAATGTTATTTTGGGAACTTTAGTTTTGTTATACCATATGACATACGGCAAAAATTTTAAGTCATTGCCTAATTTTAGAATGGCTTGACTTTTTCCACTGCGAAATTTTCTAGTCATTACTTTTATTATGAACTCATGCACGAATTTAAGTTAAGAACGAGGGGTGAACTTTCCTGTGATGTTTATTTCCGACGTCTCAATTTGCATTCGATCCCAAATGTAAGCGGAAGCATTGACAGTACCTATGACATGCAATAGATGAGATGGCGATACAGGGTGTCCAGTAAAACTTTGATGCCTAAGTTAAAAAGAAGTGGTCTTATATACATACATATATATATATATATATGAAAGAATAAATAAATAAATAATACGTTATGCTTAAGTGTTATTTATAGGGGTACAAGGATGTTGATAATCGCTAGCTTCAGAGTTATCTTGGATAACTCTCGAATAAATTGCTAGGACAATATTATGATCCATCAAATGAATTATCTGTTCTCTATATTAGCCAACAGTTGTAATAGGTTCAATATCTAGACTTGCAAATCAGCTCTGATTCTCAAGGCTTCAAACTTGGGCCCTCCAAACATATGGGCTTGTTCTTTCAAGGCCCTAAATATCACTTGTAGTTACCCTCTAATTTTCTCTGTAGCTGCACGTGAGAAATTTATCAATTCGTACGTGGAGAAACGTCTATAAAAAAAGAATTTCACCAACATTTGTTATGATGTAGTTGCACTTGCATAAAAGCCACAAAAAATAAAATAAAATAAAAATACATGAATGCATCACTAGCTTTAGATTGACATCATGAAATTCAATGTGTCAGGGTTTAAGAAACGCCACTAGGTCTCATTTGTTTTTGGAATTTATCTCAATTTAACTTATTTTATCTCATATAATTATTATAATTTTTTCAATTTTTATATAAAATAAAATAAAAAATTTATTGTTTTCAAATTTTAAAATAAAATAATATTAAAAATATATTTTAATAATATTTTATTCAACTTTTATCTCAACTTATTATAGATAAAATTTGAAATATTCAAAAAGATCCACCAGATTTGTTTACATTGGGTTGTGAGATTTGCTGTTACTGATATTAGTTGTCATCAGACTTATTTATGTTTGAAATATTAAAAATGATCCACCGGATTTGTAGATCCACTAGATTTGTTTACGTTGGTTTATGAGATTTTGGTTTTCAAGTAACTGATGTATAGGAACAAGGCTACGGGAAGTTCACCATAAATCATACATATTGTATACACTTTGAAATCAATGAAACACATTTTTACTCATGCAACTTTTATTCTTTTAAATTTTTACATGGTATCGTAGAGCCAAAAAGACTTATGTCTAAACTGATCCTCACCAAAATGTCTCCTTCCTCGAATTCCTCAAATTCTAATGCTTCTGACTCCACCCTTCCCACCTTCACTCTATCTTCCTCCATCAACCTCACTAACACGTCTGAACAACCCAACATGGAAAGCCACCATGTTACCCTACCTCGAAAGCACCATATGTTGGTATATCCCCAATACCCACTACCTAAGTGTTTGCTTACTAATCACATGTTCTTCTCTTACTGATATTACATGTTTTTTTTAGGCCTCTAAGCATCATCACTGGCGTGAAGCCATGGATATTGAGTTTAATGCTCTTGTAAAAAATGGTACTTGGGATCTTGTCCCACCCAAACTAAGAACGAACCTTGTTGGAAACAAATGAGTATTCCGAATTAAGAGGCATGCAAACGGCAATATTGAGCATTTTAAAGCACGACTGGTGGCGAAAGGACATCATCAACAACCTGGTGTGGACTTCACAAAGACATTTAGTCCTATGGTTAAGCAAGGACTATATGGTTGCTATTATCGTTAGTTGTTATACGGCAATGGATTATTAAGCAAATTGACATTCAGAATGCATTTCTACATGGTCTATTACAGGAAGAGGTTTATATGCAACAACCACAAGGGCATGTTCACCTTGAATTTCCTAATGATGTTTTCCATTTAAAGAAGAGTTTATATGACCTTAAATAGGCTCCAAGGGCCTGGTTTTCCAGACTAACGAAAAAATTGCAGCAAATGCGATTCGTTGGTTCAAAGGCAGATAACTCCTTATTCACTTTTCACAAGAATAACTTCTCTATATTAATTCTTATATATGTTGACGATATAATCACCATTGGGACATCTTCAGATGAAATTAGTAAATTTGTTCAGCAATTGGGCTTTGTTTTCCCGGTGAAAGATTTAGGAAAACTTTCCTATTTTCTCAGTGTAGCCAACCTATTACAACGGGTAAACATGCATGAATCCAAGCCTTGCTCGACTCCTGTGAGTACCACTTGCGTTTTATCTAAGTTTGATGGCCATGAGTTTTCTTATCCGTAACTTCATAGAAGCATGGTTGGTGCATTACATTACTTGGGATTCACTCAACCAGATATTGCTTTCGCGGTGCACCGTGTTAGAAAATTTATGTATCAACCTAAAGATATTCGTTGGCAAGCTGTCAAACGAATTCTTCAGTGTCTACAGTAAGCTATGCACTTCGTTTACTCAGTACATCAAATCACTCTCTTCAAGAATTTAGTGATGTTGATTGGGCTGCCGACAAAGATGATAGACGTAGTGTTGGAGCATACTGCATTTTTCATGGATCAAATCTAATTAGTTGGAGCTGCAAATAACAACAAGCAGTTGCTCGTAGCAGCACTAAATCGGAATATAAATCACTCTCCAACATTGCAACTGAGTTATAATGGATCCAATCAATTGTGCATGATCTGCTACTTCCCTCACTAACTAGTCTAAGATTGTGGTGTGATAATATTGGAGCTACTTATTTGTCTTCTAATTCAATTTTTCATATAAGAACAAAACATATTGAAATTGATTTTCACTATATCCGAGATCAAGTTTTAGCTAAGAAGCTTCATGCCTCTTTTTATTCACAAAAGATCATCTCGCTGATTTATTTACAAAACCACTTTCTACGGTTCGTTTTCAACATTTACATGACAACTTTCACGTTCAAGATTTGCCCATTCGATTGAGGGGGTTGATGAGTGCACAAAAATGCACTCAAAATATTCTATTGTTGGATTAAAATGCTAAAATATGAATAGAAAGAATGGATTATAACTTATATTATTGAATTTAGTTTCTATTCACATTGAGATAAATTTGAGCATAATTTTATAATATTTTATATCTCAATTTTTTGGCAATATTGGCAAATGAGAAATGACTTACAATTTGCAAGATATGTTGAGATTTTATTTAATTATCATGGACCCATGCGTGCTTACACATAGGAGGTCTCACACGGCAATTCATTTTGTAAAATCAACATGCATTTAATCTCGACTCCTACTTACATAGTCTTAAACCATGGAGAGCCCCATGAGATATAATCTTGTCTCCTACTTAATTAATGCACTCCCACTTCTACTATTTGACTTTTACATTTGGGTTTTATTTGATAGCCGCATGAAGGATTGAAGTAAAGCAGCCACCACATATGAAATCGACGCCAACTTGCATCCACTCACATGCCAACTCACTTGAACTCATGCAAGACAAGTTTTGAATCTCACAAGCTTTCTTTAGCCGCAAGTTTTGACCAAGAATTGGGAAAGCAATAAGATGCATATGAGACACGGTACTTTGAGATTTCGATAAGCAACAAAAGGAATTTAATTGAAGAAGAAACCGACAACTCGATTAATTCAAATGGAAGCCACACATTCATGAACATCTACACTTCTAAATTGAAACTAGTGTAAAAGTTTTATTTAAACTTTGTCTCTCATACACCCATCTTAATAGAATTTGAAATAGTTCAAGACTTATCGGTTAACATTTGAGTTGTGATGGGATAAGAATTGATACTAAAAGATAAGATTAAAACTCTTTATCTCTAATTATATTCAATAACAAACTCTTAGATTTTTTGATGGTCGGAAGTCTATATAAATAACACTAGGAAGTTTAAGAGTTCTCACCTACAATATTAGAGTGCCTTTAGTTATTGAGAGACACTTATGAGGCAAAATTGTTAGGGTGATCCTTCTCTTATAGTTAGTGTAGTTCTTCATCAATCAGATGGAAAAATGTACGTTTCTCTTTATTATTGTTTTATTATTGTGGATCATAAAAAATCAAAGATCCGTTTATTAATGTCATATTAAAAGACGAAAAATATTGTCTTTTGAATATGACAAGTAAATTTATGATGCAAACGTCGATTATGTGTTTGTGAAAAAGCCATACACTGCATTCACAATATACTTTGGTTTAAAGTACACTTTTTTTCGGTACTGTGCATCTGCTTGTTATATCATATATCGGTTACACTGTTCTTGGATAAAAGAATATGAAATAGGTTATGTGGAGAAATGAAAAACCAAGAGAACCAAGCATATCTCTGTAGCCCATGTGTTGAGAAAGCCGTGGCTATAGGTAGTGCACCATGTGAGTAATGGATGGTGGCTAACACGCGGCAGCATAAAGAAAGTGGTCGAGCAGCACAGTGGGCTATGAGATCCCGAATGGGTGCCGCCTCTCCCTGTAACGATGGTAGTGGGATAGCACTTGGCTGCAACAGTTTGTGCTGAGAACAGAAACCAAAAAATAAAAAATAAAATAAAATAAAATATGGTGCGGGAACTTACCTGGTTTCGCCTGTGGAAGGAGGACGTCGTCCTCTTCTCGCCGAAGACTCCTGTAGCCATAACTTTAAGTTGCAGAGTTGAAGCTTGAAAGAGGAAGACTTGGCGGTTGTATGACTATGGCTGCTAAAGGTTGAAGAAGCTAGGGTTTTCTCATTTCAACTCATAAGTTTTTAGGCTTCTGGGCTGGGCCGTGCGTTCGGGCCCAGTTCAAGTGAAAACAAAAGGCTAATGGGTGAAATGGGCCACTGCTATGGTCTAGCCCAAATAAAAAAAAGGGCAAGGATTTTGGGCCGGGTTGTGGGTGCCAACCCAGTTAGAAAGAGGAGGCCAAATGGGCCACTGTTGTGGCCAGGCCCTATTAAAAAAAATTATCATGATTATTAAAGCTTTATTATTCTCTTTCATATGCATATTTTATGCATATGCATGTATTTAGATTTCATATACATGTTATTATTGTTAAGTACATGTATGAAAAGTTTAATAAATTTCTATATATGTTATCATTGTGATTTTCCTGTGAGATCAAAAATTGTTTTGATTTGAAAAACTTTATGGACTTTTGCCGTGAGATTGTGAATACGTACATTCTAAGGCGGTTCTGTCTAGGACATTAGTACTTAAGCATGTCCAATATGACATTCTAATCTTTCCTAAGAATCTTGAAGTTATGTCTAAGAAAAAAACATTCTTGGGAACTTACTTAGTAGTATTATTCATATCTGTAGTAAAATTCATTAAGACATTGAAAGTTTTTATTAAAAATTATTTTCTATGCATGTTTTATTGTTATGCAAATGTATGGAAATTTTATTAAATTATAAACATGTTATTATCGTTATCTACATGTATGAAAATTTTGTTAAATTTATGTACATGTTATTCTCGTTAAACATGTATGAATTGTTTGTTTTGACTTTTATTATCATGCCATATATAATTGTTTATCCAATGTGGGGCAATTGATTACATCAAAATCAAAGAAAAGATTGGTTGCCTAAAGGTACAAGATTTTATTAGCTTTGGTGACAAATTATTAAACTTATAGTAAGGAAAATATGATGGAGGGAACATTTTGTATGTCAAGATCTACTCTCAAAGGAGGGTTTTGATGACACTATTAGTTCATCTATCAAAAATAAAGTTGGAGAGAACATCTTGTGTGTCAAGACCTACTCTCAAATGAGGGTCTTGATGATACTACTAGTTCATCCCTAAAAGGTAAATTGGAGGGAACACCTTGTGTGTTAAGATCTACTTTCAAATGAGGGTTATGATGAGACTACTAGTTCATCTATAAAAGTACGATTGGAGAGAACACTTTGTATGTCAGAGTTCACTCCCAAAGGAGAATTTTGATGATACAGCTAATTCATTTACAGAATTTAATACCGAAGGGAACACTTCGTGTGTTAAGATCTATTTCCAAATGAGGGTCTTGATGACACTACTAGTTCATCCATAATTGTTTGAATTTTGATTACAGTTTATAAGTGTCTAATTCAAAGCATTATATGATAAATATTATTGCCAGATTACAAACCCTAAAAATAAAAGACAGAAATCTTTCGTTGTTCAATTTATTCTGAACCCATTGCCACCTCAGTATGGTCAATTTCAGATGCATTAAAATGCTATTAAAAATTATGTAATGTGAATGAGTTGGTAAGTAATGTAGTTCAGGGAAGGCTAAGTTGAAACAACAAGAACATAACTTTATTAATTTTGTGAATAAAGAAGTTGAAAAGAAAATGCATCATTATCGTAAAAAGAAACGAACTGGACCATCGAAAGGAAAGAAACTTATGAAAGTTAATTAGGTTTCAGCATATAATAGAAGTGAATGTTAAATTTGTGGGAACTACTGGATATATATATATATATATATGAAAGCCGAGTGTCTGAAATGTAAAGCTTGATTTGAAAAGAAGGGTAAGTCATTTACCTTTGTATGTCTTGAATCAAACCTTGTAAATGTTTATACTAATTTTTGGTGGCTAGATTTAGGTGCTAATGTTCATGTTTCCATAACCATGAAGGATATCTTATAAGCTAAACACTAAACTCCAGTGAGCATTTATCTTTATAGAAATTAAGAATAAAACTGAAGTTTTAGCCACTGGAACTTTTTGTTTAATTTTGTGTACCGATCATTGTTTAAATTTTCATAACAAAGTATGTGTACAATTTTGTGAGGCATAATTTGATTTTCCTATCTAGACTAAAAACTGATGGTCATTCTTTATTGTTCTATAATGTTTGTTTCAACACATTTAAAATAATTTTTCTATTGGTTTTGGTTTTTTCCTCTGATGGTCTTTATCGATTCTGTCTCGATAGTACATTTATTAAAACTTCTTACACCCAGCACCATGGAACTTCTTTTTTGGAACTAAATGAAACTTTGATGACTTTTGGCATAAAAGATTGTGGCACATCTCCAAAGAAAGGTTACATAGATTAGTAAAGGAATTGACTTTTTCGCATCTTATTTTTATTAATCTTGAAATGTGTGTAGATTGCATCAAAGGAAAGCAAACCAAATATACTAAGAAAGATGCCACAAGAAGTAAAGAGTTTTTTGAAATATTTCACACATATATATGTGGACCATTATCCACAGAATATTTTGGTGGAGAAAAGTATTTCATCACCCTTATAGATGATTTTTTACGTTTTAGATATATCTATTTGATACATGAGAAACCTTAAGTTGTATTGGTGCTTGAGGTATTTCTCATGGAGGTGGAAATACAATTAGATAGAAATGTGAAAATCATCAGGTCGGATAGAGGTGGAGAATACTAGAAAAGTATGATGAATCGGGCCATAATCCAGGCCCATTCACCAAACTTCTTGAACAGTGTAGCATTGTTGCACAGTACACGATACCTGGAACGCTATAGCAGAACGGAGTTGCTGAAATGCGTAATCGGACCTTATTGGATATGGTTAGAAGTATGGTAAGTAATTCTATCTTACTCAAATTATTGTGGGGTAAAACTATTAAGCTGACAATGTATATCTTAAACCGAGTTCCTTGTAAAATAGTTTTAAAAACTCCTTTCGAGCTATGGACTAATAGGAAACCAAGTTTGAGACATATGCATATTTGGGGTTGCCCATCCGAAGCGAGACTTTACAATCTACATAAAAAGAAATTGGATCCTAAAACAGTAAACAAGTATTTCATTGGTTACCCAGAGAGATTCAAAAGGTACATGTTTTATTATCCTAATCACAGTTCGAAAATAGTGGAAACAGGAAATGCCAAATTCATATAACTTGGCGAGATCAGTGGGAGAATTGAACGTAGAGATGTAATCATTGAGGTAGTATGGGTAGATGTCCCTATACCTATATCCTAAAAAAAGATAATAGTTCCTTTAATTGATCATCATGATAATACTGTGAAACAAGTAAATGATCATCCATCTCAGAATGATAATACCACTAATGAACCAAGTTTAGAGTCACCATAATAGATTGTTTTGCGCAAATTTTAAAGAGATCGGAGACTTTCCATTTCGATAGATTATGTGATATATATCCAAAAATCTAATTTTGACATTAGAACAAGTAAAGATACATTAACTTTTCACAAGCCATAGAGGAAAATGATTCTAGTAAATGGATCGATGTAATGAAAGAAGAGTTGAAATCCCTAGATCAAAATCAAGTCTGGGATCTCGTTGAGTTGCCTAAAGAGAGTAAAAGCGTCGGGAGTAAATGGGTCTTTAAGACCAAACACGACTCAAAAGGTAACATCGAACGACATAAGGCCATACTTGTTGCTAAAGGTTTCACTCAGAAAGAAGGCATTGATTACAAATAGACCTTTTCTCTAGTATCTAAAAAGGACTCCTTTAAAATCATTATGGCATTGGTGGCTTATTATGATTTAGAGTTATATCAGATGGATGTGAAAATAACTTTTCTAAATGAAAGTTTGGATGAAATGGTCTACATGGAGTAGCCAGAGGGCTTCTCATAAAGAGGCAAAGATCACATAATATGTAGACTTAAGAAATCGATATATGGGCTTAAGCAAGCTTCCCGACAATGGTACTTAAAGTTCAATGATATCATTATTGCCTTTGGTATTAAAGAGAATATCGTTGATCGGTGTATATACCTAAAGGTTAGTGGGAGTAAATTCATAATTTTGATCTTGTATGTTGATGATATCTTATTGGATAGTAGTGATCTTGGCCTTCTTTATAAAACCAAAGATTTTCTCTCTAAGAACTTTGAAATGAATATATGAGTGAGGTATCCATTGCAAAGTTTTGAATACCGTACCGGTGCCGGTACCGGTCAAGGTACTGGAACGAAATATTCGTGTACCGTTTCGTGTACCCTTTCGAAATAGTCTATTTATAAAAAAATTATATATATAAATACATATATAAATTATATTTCAAAAAAATAGTCAATATATGAATATATTATATATATATAAATATATATATAAATAATCTAGTCTAAATTGAGGCAAAAAAAGCAAAAAAAAAAAAAAATATTTAAAATCAGGTACGACCGGTACAACCGAAATACCGGCCGGTACGGTCGGTATTTGGGTCGGTACGGTATAGACAGTGTACCTGTACCGCCCAAGTGACTGGTACAGTACGGTATCAAAAACAGTGATCCATTATGATCGGAATCAAAATTTTTCAAAATCGAAAACAAGGACTGATGTGATTATCTCAGAAAAGTTACATAGAAATAATTCTTGAAAATTTTGGTATAAAAAGTTGTTCATTGCTAGAAAGCAGTAAAGAGGGTATTACAATACCTTCAAGGAACTAAGGATTACCAACTTACCTTCAGAACTGATAGTTTGGAGGTAGCTGGATATTCAGACTTTAATTTTACCAGTTGCTCTAAATTTGTGGCATGCTTTGAGGTCACAATATATGGTTTATGACTAAAGAAATTTATCCTAGGACTTGGAATTGTCGGCTTATAGCCAAACCGCTAAGAACGTAAGTGCTCAAAGTATTTTTTTGCCGAATGACAAGTGTTTAATAAAATTTTAAATACCTAAGTATTAAGGAAAAAGTACAGAAACAAATATATCTATAACAATCGTATGTTAATGATTACACTTTAAAGGGACATGTTAAAAAGTTGGGTTGTATGTTTATATCCATAATGTGAACATGATGAAGTGATAATTGATACACTAAGTATTTTGTTATTGGACATTAAAAGATATCTCTTATAGTTATTTTTGTTTTCTTGTCTTTTCACTTAATATGTATATTGAAAAGCGTGAATAAATGATGACAAGCTAATATTTACTATAGACAAGAATTGGAATCCAAAGACATTACTATATGAGCCTTAATTATCCCAATTGAAGACTGTGTTAAATTAAGTTACAAGTGTTGTAGTACATGGAAGAGAATTTGTTGATTATATAATAGAGGACCGCCATGACTCGCATTAGTAGTTGGTTTGACATTGATATTACGGAACTCATAAAATGTGTTTTGAACTATGAAAAGTTCAGGAAATAGATTTGCGCAGTATGATTAATATCTTGTAATAAGCCCATGAACAAAAAATATTATTTTATGAGCGGTCAAGTAGAAGAATGTAAGAATTTTATTTAAACTCTGTGTCCCACACACCTATCTTAATAGAGTTTGAAATAGTTCAAGACTTATTGGTTAACATTTGAGTTATGATGATATAAGAATTACTTCTAAGAGATAAGATTAAAACTCTTCATTTCTAATTATAATCAGATATAAACTCTTAGATTTCTTACTGGTTGGAAGTCTATAAATAGCACTGGGAGGTTCAAGGGTTCTCACCTATAATATTAAAGTATCTTTAGTCATCAAAAGACACTTATGAGGTAAAATTATTAGGGTAATTTTTCTCTCATAGTCAGTGTAGTTCTTCATCAATCAGATGGAGAAATGTACGTTTCTCTTTATTATTGTTTTATTAATGTGGATCATAGAAAATCAAAGATCCGTCTATTAATGTCATGTTAAAATATCTAACAGCTAGCACATGACAACTATTAAATGATGGGCTCCACTTGCAATCCAAGTTGATTCAAGGATAAATTCATTGAAGAAATTAGAAGACAACTGCATACACCTCATTTTAGATGACCAAGTCATTCAATGCATGGATCATTTTAGCCATAAGTTGATTAAGCATGCGAAGTGGGACACAGCAAATCAAATGAAAAAATGACCAAAGTGGGGCACGACAACTCTGTAAATAGAGAGCAAGAGGGAAGATAAAAGACATGAAAAAAATAGAAGAAAAGAATTGAGAGAAAGAGGGAGGAGAATACCGAAGTGTTTTGTTTATTTTTCTCTTAAGAATATAGTTATTCATCATGTGTTGGATAACTAAATTCTCAAGTAGGGTTAGAGATGAACTTGTGTGTGATGGTATTTGTAACTTATTTTTGATTCATGTATTTGATATTTAATTATTAAAACTCTTTTGTTCTATCATTCTCAATTTATTTGTAATATTTTCTTCTCTAAATAATCATAAAAATTATTTCGTTTATGGATTCAGTAATGTTTTTTCCATTGAATGGATTAGTTCTATGATTATGTTTGGATCAATAGATTGTCTATATTGATTTAATTATCTGCTGCAATATTGTTCCCAGAGTATATTGTCGTCGTTAGATTTTTTCAATAGTGATAACAATTTATGTAATTTAAACGCGATGAATGATTTTTCAAAGAGTTACATTTGGTTTAATTTTGATTATTAATGCTATATCTTCTGATTGAGAATTTTGGAATTGAATTATCAATGAATTAAGAATAAATTTTAATACCGGATATATGCAAGGAATTCCCTACGCTTTATTATTTGCCATATTTAAATACCTTCTCATGAATCATTTTGCTTCATTTTAAATTGCATTTTAAATTAGTTTTTATTTTATCAGTAATCATTCAACATTTTCCTTTAGTTTTACCGTCATTTCTGTTATTCTGTTATTTTATCTTCCTGTAGAATCGATACTCCAAATCTATATTACAAACGATCACGTTATTCTTTGAACGTAAGCAGGAATGTACTAGAGATAAAGTTTGAAATATTCAAAAAAGTCCACCAGATTTGTTACATTGGGTTGTGAGATTTGCTGTTAGTGATATTGGTTCGCATCAGATTTGTTTACGTTAGCATCAGCCTTGTTTACGTTCGAAATATTCAAAAAGATCCACCAGATTTGTTTACGTTGGTGTGAGAATTTGATTTTCAAATAACTGATGTATAGAAACAAGGATACGGGAAGTTCACTATAAATCGTACACGTTGTATACTTCGAAATCAATGTCACATTTTTACTCATGCAGCTTTTCTTCTTTTAATTTTCTACACACTCAACTCATCTAATCTAAAAAACAAATCAGACTAATATTATGAGATTGTTTAATTGCATTCGTGCTGATTTCAATATTTCATGGTATTTATGAAACATCAATATATAATAATTTATCAGTGTTTGCTATAAAACAATTCCTCGCTCTCTTCCCCGAGTATGCCAATGATGAGATTATGTCCTACTTGCGATTCCATCCCTCCGGATTGCAACCCTTAAGACTTCTACTACCCTTAGGGTCTATTAGTTTTTAATTCACATTACGTTAAGAGCAGTTTATTTATTTAAGTTGTTAACTTTCAAGTGGGTTTGTAGTTATACAGCCCAACTTTTTGGGCAATTGTAACATATTAACTTGTTTGAAGTTTCGATTTCATTAATTATCGATGAAAAATTCTACTGCAATTGAACATTAAGATCTAAAATATGGTATTATTATTGAAAAATACAACTTAATTAAGAAAATAGTTTCTTTTACAAGCATTACAAGATCATGCATATATGCTCATAAGTTTTGCCGTTTTGGTATTACTATTGCGGCGTGCGACACCAAGCATTTCCTCACAATTAGTACTCTTTGGACCTTTTTCCCCATGGAACTCTCAGGCCTAGTTGGTCAAACATATAGCACTCACCATCAACTTCTCTTAAAAAAATATGGAGAAATACTTAAGAAACATAGGCTTCTATTTAAATAGTAAGACGATATGATTTTAGATAAAAGTTAAAAGTTGAATAAAAAATATATATATTTTTTGATATTATATAAATATAAAGAGTGAAGTAGAGGTTCGAGAAAGCTAAATAAGAATTTGAGTGTTTTTTCAATCTGAGGACACTAGGGTTATATTTTGTTTAGTTTTTTTTTGAGTTATTCAACAAACAGTTTTCAAATAGAGGCTGCTCATGCAAGCTCATACAATTATGTCTACCCTTTTTAAAATTAGGATAATAAAGATCTCAAGATGATTTTTTTTTTTCTTTTACATGGCCAGGGTCCGATTTCCTAAGGTTTCGATGATAGAATTATTGATTTGGGTCAAGGACCATGGATTTTATACAAAGCTCATTTTGATCCTTAATATATAAATTGACTTTCTATTGGATTGGACATATTACTGGACTCACAAGCCCATTTTTAGAAGTAATTGGTTATATTTGATAGTGGGCCTAGGAATTTATGTACGTGATTTTTACGTGATAAATAACCTAGAATTCATGCAGAAAAGTAGACATTCCAAACTTTGATCTCGCGTTTCAAGTAAACACATTACAAAAACAAAAACAAAATCATGCAGATGTGGTTCGAGAACTGTACATTGACTTTTTTTTTTTTAAAGGAAAAAACAAAGAACTAGGTGAGGAGGTACAAAAATTGGAGACTAATACGATCACAACTATTGTACAACCTTTACACGACTAAATAAAATATTATTGATTTTAGAAAAGTAATATTTTTGGAGGAAAACAAGAAGTAGAATTTATTCAGCATCGATGTCAGTCCAGTTGCTTACATGTTACAAGAACACCTTGATCCCAAATCTCAAGAGACCTGCAATATGCAGAATCAATAGAAAGTGGATCATTTAACAGGACTTCATTATCCCTAGAAAACATAAGGTCACTACTTATTCATCGGAAATAAACACTGAAAACAGAAAAGCTATTGCAATCACAAGACTACAAAAGAAAGATAAATCGTGAGCACGAAAGCTTTTGCAAACACAGACCTTTTCCCATTGATATCGATACAAAGGAAGTCACCATGTCTCCATCCGTCTTGGAAATGACCAAAAAAGACATCACCAGACTTCGAATAGAAACGGCCTTCACCATAGGCCCTTCCCTTCCAAAAGTTTGCAAACCATCGATCCCCAGTGTGAAAATAAAACCAACCCTACATGACCACAAAAGTCCACATCTCTCAGGATAACCCACAAGGAATTCTTCAAGGAACAAAATAAATTTGTGCATTTTTCTTTTCTTCTTTGAATCGACTTATGTTTGCGACTACTATAAGGACAAAAACAAAAGAGACTGCAATCTATTGTTCATCACCAGCAATGAATAGGATGTGCAACTCATCGTTTATGTTCACTAACTATAGAAGCAAAAAATGCATTGGTTTGGTTTGAAGTATATCCTCCACGAAAACAGAATAAAATGAGCTTATAGCCACATATACTGGTTATGCAATCAATAACAATGAATATTTAATAGGAGCTACCGAGCAACAGATAAATTTCATGGATATAAACAGAACTCCCCACAGAAGCAAAAAAAATTTTGTCAGCAAGTGCAAACATCTGGAAGATATCGAATGGGATAAATTTGTTTACTGTTTTAAGTGTTCACATGGATTACAATTTCCCCAGTATCTCAATAAGTACTGCAAAACCCTAATGATTGAAATGTGCTGTCACTGCAATTGCGACTGAGAAAGCGCAGTCTTGGGAAAAATAAGGGCCACTTACACAATACTTAAACAATATCATATACAAAACTTTTTGTCAACCAATCTTGCACAATTCTCTCCAATTGTACGGACAGGTCAACCAGATTACAAGTCTCTAGATTAATTTTTTCATTTTATGGTCTCATTATATGTTTCAACCATTAGCACAGGAATCTGTTCTTTACCATGTGTTGTAATTGTGCTTGAGATTTTACAGAATGTGCTGGATCCCATATATTTTCACTAAAATCCATTACAACATGTCCAGATCATGCAAGCATTGAATCTAAAAGGTACTCAAACCACCATATTGGACATTATGGTGTTTGCAGTCCGTTTTGCAATCTCCATGATATTTTGTTTATTGTTTGCATACTTCAGATAGTTTCATACGTCAAAAAGTTGCATTGTATAGCATCATCATATTGTACAATAATGGACTTATGTCAAACATAATACAACAAATTCCATACTCCAATTCTAAAGTAGTCATTATAGATCTAGTTTCATTGTAACAGTGTCTTTGAATATGATCTGTAATAAACTACATATTTAACTTCTTTTTTGATAAGTAAGAAGTAACTTTATTGATGTGAATATAAAAAGGCATAGCCCAAGTACACGGGAAGTATACAAACGAAAATGCCTAAATACATTCTAGGTGCTCTAAATTAAGGAAAGGAACTCATGCACATTGCTTCCATTAGGTACAATTTCAGAGAACTATAGGATTAAAGTATGCATAAAAAAACTTTGGAGATTTGCCATTGTTCATTCTCTATCTTCAAAGCACTGCACATTCCTTTTCAACCAAATAAACCACATAAGGCACAATGAGATCATCTTCCATGCTACGACCACCTGTGGACAGCCATGGATACTCTTCCAACACGCAAGCAAGACAACTACGTTAGATGGCATTGCCCACGCCATGTCCACTCTGTTAAATATCTCATTCCACAATGCCCTTGACACCTCACAATGCAATAATAGATGGTTCACCGACTCTCTGTGATTTTTGTACAAATAGCACCAATCTATCACAATAAGTGCCCTCTTTCTTAGGTTATCCATTGTTAGAATATTCCCAAGGGCTGCAGTCCACACAAAGAAAGCCATTTTGAGGGGTACACAAGTCCGCCAAATGCTCTTCCATGGAAAAACTACATTACCTTGGGGGAGCCAAAATTTTATAATAGGTCTTGACTGTGAATTTCTTTCTATCTATAAACTGCCACTGTCTTGACTATAAATTTCTTTCTATCTATAGACCGCCACTGCATTCTGTCACCCTGTGTTGTTCGACTTCCTGAGAAATGTAACAAGCTGAAAAATTCTGAAATAGTGAACAATTCCCAATTGTGGTTATCTCTAATAAAGAGAATATTCTACTGAGGGTAACCATGAGCTATATCAAGCAAGTCTACCACCGAAGCCTCCTTGTTAGCTGCAATGCTAAAAAGAGTTGGAAAAATCCTTTCTAGGGGGCACACACCACACTAAACATCTTGCCAAAATTTGATTCTAGTGCCATCACCCAACAAAAAACATATCCGCCCCCCCCGCCCCCCTCCCCCCTCCCCCCCCAAAATATGCTTCCACAAGCATGTAAATGAGAAAATCCCAATTCACACGGTTATATGCTTTCTCCATGTCAAACTTGTATAGAATACCAGGAATGCCCTCCTTCAACCTGTGATCTAAGCACTCATTGGCTATGAGCATGGAGTCAATTATCTGTCTTCTCCACACAGACATTCTAGGATTTAGAAATGATTTGCCCCATAACACAGCTTAAACGATTAGCAAGTACTTTTGAAATAATCTTATATACCTCACTCACTAGACTTATAGGGTGGAAATCCTCAATTTCCATCGCCCCCTATTTCTTTGGCATGAGGGCCAGAAATGTAGCATTAAGACATTTCTCAAATGTTGTATAAAATCCAAGAAAAACCATAACATCACCTTTCACAATCTCCCAACAATGAAAGAATCCCATAAAAAACTGTCCGGCCCGAGCACTTTGTCTTTAGCCATACTGTTAACGACCTTAAAAACCTCATCTTCTTCAAACGGTCTTTCCAGCCATCGCGTACTCTGCATATCAATAGACTGAAAAGACAAACCATCGAGCTTTGGCTTCCAAGTGGTCGACTCTATAAGCAAGTTCTCATAATAATTCACAATATGATTCTCCAATTCAGGGGGGACTGAGAGAATTAGGTTATCTGAAATGAGTGTCTCAATGGCATTGTTGCACCCATGTGAGTTAGCTACTTTATGAAAGAACTTTGTACACTTATCACCTTTTTTAGCCACAAACCCCGGGATTTTTGCCACCACGAGATCTCCTCTAACAACAATACTCTTTCAAGTTGATGCAGGGGAATCCGAGACAGATGATGCTGAGCTGTCTGACTGCACGTTGATGGCGCTGAGGTACCATAAATTAGCAGATCAGCGTAAAGGCCGGAAGTGATCGTGATCTCTTTCTAATTGGGAGAGTTTTTGGTGCGTTTCAGTCTTTTGGCCATAACTTTGGTTACGGGTGTCAGAATCGCGCATAAGACCCCAATTCGGAAAGCTATTTTCGACGCGCACGCTGTCCACATTGAGCATGGCTCCATGTGTCTTTTTTTTGACCTCAAATTCCGCTGTTTTCCCTTCCGAATTGTCATTTTTAGTTATTTTTTACTATTTTTGGTAATATTTCGTATGTTTGTTAGGAAGTAATTTTAAATCCGATTTATTCCAGATTTTTCGCAGATTGCTTATTTGATTTTGAATTTTAATTTTACGTTATTTTCGGGATTTTTCCATTTTTGGTAAAATTCGGTTACAGACGAATTTTAGCTATACAGTCCGGCTTGTGGAGTGATTTTCGACATTCTTTTATTTGATAATATTCAGTTTTTTTCTCAGAGACGTATTCTCTGTATTTTGGGCGAATTTCTTGTGTTTTTCCCTGTGAATTCATCTGTTGAAAATAGTTTGCAAAATAATCGCTATTCTGTCTGGCGTCACAAGTTCAGTTTCCACTGCATTCTTCCTCACCATAATCTTTTCGGAGGAGAGTCTCCCAAGATAACCCGCCCCTCTAACTCTCGTAACTCTCCCATCAATGTGGTCTTTTGATTGTTAATACAACCAAAAACTTCCATGTTTCACTTTTTGAGATCTTGCTTTAAGGCCTTAAGCTTACTTGCAAGAATAAAACTAGGAATACCTGTGAATTGATAAAAAGACCACCAATCTTGGACCTTCTACACAAAACCCTCCACTTCTAACAACATATTTTCAAACTTGATACACCGACAACCCCTATGAATACCACCACAATCTTATAGAATATGGAAGTGGTCCGAGCAAATCCGACTCAACCGTTTCTTGCACAGGTCAGGAAAATGGGCTTCCCAAGATGGAGAAACAAGAAACTGATCCAATCTCGACCAAGTCCTATTATTGGACCATGTGAACTCACCTCCAACAAGTGGGAGGTCCATGAGATCCATATAAAATAAAAACTCAGAGAACTACTCCATAGGCAAAGAGGAACTATGGTTCCCTGACCGCTCTTTAGGAAAGCGAGTGATATTAAAATCTTCGCCCATACACCACAGCACCTCCCATAAAGAATATAAGCTCGATAATTCCTCCCAAAGTCTTCTCCTTACACTATCCAAGTTGGGCGCATAGACGCCTACAAAAGCCCACTCCCACCCATCTATTACATTTTTGAACCGGCTTGCCACCAAGAAAGTCCCAATACATTCCTCTACTGCTTCCAACACTTTTTTATTCCACATTAAAAGAACACCCCCCGATGCTCCAGAAGAAGCCAGATAAGACCATCCCACATATGAGCATCCCACAAACTGCGAATAACTCTTCTATTGACAACCCGCAATTTTGTTTCTTGGAAACAAACCACGTCAACCTTCCATAACCGCAATAAAAATCTTATACAAAAATGCTTATTGCGGTCATTTAGTCCCCACGCGTTCCAAGATAGGATCTTAGGTTTCATGGACAAAGTTAACTCCCATCCCCATCATTCAACCCCTTCCGTTGCTCCCCTCCTTTACATTGTAATTTCTAGAGCATTGTAACCTTTTGAGCTCCCTATTTCCCTTTGTGGAAGACTTCGATCGTCTATCTTCAATAGCCAAAGCCAACGCCCAGAACTGCTCTTCAAAGCCGATACAAGACACCCCAAAAATGACCTTGAATTCCTCCACTTTCTTAAATACCCAGTTTGACAAATACCGATCTGAATTGGGGCTAGGAGGGAGCATACAAATTGGGTCTGCATCTCCCCCTTCAAAGCACTCCCCTTCACAACTAACCATCTGCAAATCCACCTCCTCACGTCCTTCTAAATCCCCCCTTCACGTTCGTAGGTCTCCTCTTCACCCAATACTGCAAACTTGTTTTGATCAGCAAAAGAAAGCAGAGGTTCAGGATCACCTTTCTTGCCATCTACTATACCAGGGCTCCCTAAGAAACAAGGCTCAAGAATCGGCAATGGAGCAGTCGCATCGAACCCCGTCAACCTTTTCTGTGCTAGTCTTGTCATCGGCGATAAAAATAGCAATAGAGCAACTTGGTTGTTCATCTCTTGGCTCCAACGAAACTGTTACCGACGACAAGACCTCTAGCAAAGTGACCGGGACCTTCAGCGGGACTGTCTGGGTCATCGTTGGTGTCGGTGGTACAGACCCACTCGCTGATGGGCTTTCTTCAAAGGCTGTGGATTTTTGTCTCTCGACTAGGGCTCCCTCGGGCTCGGGCCAACCCATGGATAGGAGCCCAGCATCCCCGCCCATCTTTTCCTTTCCTTTGGGCTGCTCAATGACTTAGGCTTGACCCTTAAGCTCATCACTCTATTGCCTAGTGGCCTGCGACAGGATTTGTTGACCAACATCCCCTCCCATAGCCTTAACTTCAAATTGCAGGCCACGTTTTGAGCCCAAACCTGAGTCCAACTTGCCTACAAACTTGCCCTCAACACACCGTATCATTTGTTGCACATTTAAGGACAAATTGTCCAATTTCCTTTGCATACCAACTAAATCCCTCAAGAAACCTTCCTCTTTAAACCCAACATCCCTACCACCCTCCTCGCGATACTGTGCTCTTTCAAAAGGAGCTCACCTGCAACTTTCCCTGCACGTCCAACGTCTTGAGGGAAACCTAGAGCATCCTTATACAAACAAGTTTGAAGGCCAGAATTGGTTCGTAGCGCCTCCCTTAGTAGTGGTGGTGGCCCACCCGAGCCTCCGAGCCTCAACACTTCCAGGAGCTTCCTCCATCCAGCTCCATTTCTGCCTTCCAGTATGAAAAGATTGTTCTGGCGTCCCCCTATCTTGTATACTACCAAAGCCAAAAAAGTTCCTTGAGGGTTGGTGCATTTTTGAATGACGAACCCCCTATCTCCTTCTCAATGAGCAGTGTGAACCTCCTTTTTCGCCGCCTTCAAATAGTCTTCCAATGCCTTAGTAAACCTCCTAGTCACTGCCGGTCCCAACAGTAGCTATTTCACAACCCTCCACCCACGTTCAGTAATACGCACCCTTGTTCCATCTTGCACCACTATGAAAGACTTAGATTCAATGAAAACCACGTTCGAAGCCATCATCTTCTTGACCAGACACGCACGATTACTCAAACAGCAACACCATCAGAAACGGGAAAGGGAAGAGTGTATGGAGAGAAAAGAAAGAATTGCTTAGATCATATTTAACTTATTAATAGGTGCAAACAACATATTTAATTACCAAATTTTACATCCACATTTGCATTTGGATAGGCGTTTCTTTCATCATCCAAGCATTTCCGTGCATTTTAAGAGAATCATGCAATTTCCATCAATGTCCAAAACATTTACAATATCTACATTTTTAATTCAGTAGTTAAAATCAGATATGGCCAAAAGAACCAATTTTAAAATATTCAGAAATATGATAGGCCATAGTGGAGTAGGACTATCCTATGGACAAGGTGTTCTTTGAAGTTCAAAATAAACTGTTTAGAAAAGAAAAAAACAAACCTTTCCATGCATAACATCTTCCCTCCAAGATCCCTGGAAAACATCCCCATTACTGAAGTAGAATGTACCTGGACCAGATTTCTTACCATAGCGCCATATTCCGTCATATATGCTTCCATCTCCGAGAACCAGACGTCCCTGTATATGTATTCATTCAATCATAAACAAGCATTGCATTATCTTTCTACAAACAAAATCCAGAAGTTGAGTGTCACTCAATGTTAGTTTACAGAACAACCACCTTTCCTTCAGGTAGACCTCCTTGGCAACGCCCCCTGTAAACCCCTCCTCTATATTGCATCTCCACAATAGGACTCCACTTTTTCGAAGAATCTCTTTCTGCTTCCTGCATGAAAGCAATACAATCAGAATTGAAACCATTATGTTCTGGAGCACATAAGAACAATTCAACTTCAAGATAGAAGGATAGGTTATTTCACATGGCTTAAAAGACCAAATTCAAAATATATGGAAAAGAATTTACATTTCCAAAATGTAGATGAAGATATGTCAAAATTGTTCCACATTACTTGTTTTGCATCCAGCTAGTATTGGACATCCATTGTCTATAAGATCTGAACATAAAGATTATACCGTCACTAGTTTTCTTTCCATTTTATCAGCTGGAGTTAGAAGAATAGTGCTATTGAGGGTAAATGGTATTTTGAGGGTACTATATGTCAAAAGTTCTAGTTTGAGTACTTCACTGCAAAACAAGTGACACTTGGGTGTGAAAAATGTAGCATTATATTAAATTAGTGAAATGTAGCATTACATTAAATTAGTGAATAAAGTGAAAGACAGCCACTGAAAAATAACAAATACTTATGAGGTAGATTCATTTCAGCTCACATTTCAAGAAGATATACGACTTCCAAATTTTAGTTTTCATAAAACCATTTGAAACTGCAGAGTTACTTCTAAATTGTGCAAGCAAAAGATAGCAGTTTCAAAGAGCTATTGTATGCAGTTTGGTATACAATATAGAAATCAAAGATAGTGTATATTCTGATATTAGCAAGAACAGCGAGCGATAACAGAAATAGCAATTCTATGTTTTTTCTTTTTCGGAGTTTCCATTTCTGTTCAATTATCACTTTCACAACCGTTTTCTGGTAAGTGTTCAAAAAAGCAGAGAAATCCAGCCATGAGGTAGGGTACGCAAGTACCCAAAGGGAAAAGTTAAGGAACTACTAGTCACACATATCATAGATCTCCAGGTCAGAGTTGAAAGCATCGCAGACATTGTCTTCGAACCAAAAAGCTTACTATGTCTTCGGAAAGCATGAAAGAAATTCTCAAAGGAATGCAAAGTACAAGTATAAAAAATAGTGTGAGGCCAAGGGGACCATGATCCATTCCAATTTGCATACACAACAATCATCTTGATTGTTGAATACTATTCCAAAAATTTAGATTATTCATAGTCCCACTTAAAAAGAAAACTGCAACTATATACTACTTAAAATGCTTAGCAAGACATTGTCCGTGCACTTAAGTATTTTCTTTTCCTTAAGAAAATAAATTCTAAAGAACAAACAGATCATTCAATTTTTTTATTATTTTTTTCTACAAGAAAATCTGCGCTAGATAATTGAAGGCTCATCATCTATTAATTTCAAATTTCTGATGTATCATCTGATTTTATGGACTAGTACTTAAAAGAATTAATTTAGGACAATATATGGAGGTTCAAGACCAAATAAAACATGAAGACTACGCTCTGCTGACAAAAGACAGCTTTTCAGAAAATAACCATGCCTTGCAATTTGAAAATTGTTTTCATGGGCAGCACATTACCAACATAGATGCTGCACGAACAGATAGAACTCCTTGCTTTTTAGGAACATTAACATATTTTCCCTTAGGTGGAGTGAATGTGTGATTGTAAAAGTCCCTCATCACTTCAAACCCTGCATCAGTCAATGCACTCCAAGAAGAATTGCTTGAATTACCAGCTGGCAGTGCTTTCAGATCATCCCTAGTTTCTGGACCAAGGTTTGGTGTCGTAAATGAGCTATTGACATTGTCTTCTAACTCCTCTGAAGGTCGTACACCAACTGGCAGGCGGAAGATACTCAGGTTATCAAGCATTGGCTTAGTTCCAGTGTCAACAACTCTTTCTTTCGCCCACTCCTCCGCAATCTGATATGCAGGGCCCAAGTTCCAACTCATGAGTGGCTCCCTTTGGAAAGCAGGAGTTCCTAGATGATACACTTGAAACATAATTACCCAGACCAGAAAGTGTCGGACTAATCCAAATTTAGTAATCAGTTGTTGTAGGAATAATCTGAGAACAAGTATGTCTGGTAATTTACATCCAAGAAAGTTAGAAAGAAAAATAAACCCACAGTGCACTACCTTCTGTAATTGCATTGTAAAAACTGGCAGACATGGTGGTTTCTGATGATCCAACCTTACTTTGTTCAGACTCACTATCATAATCCCTACAAAAGCCAAACGAAGACAATAAAGGAAAAGACAGAACATAGATCATTGTATCAGACATATCATTAAGTGAACCAACACAAAAGGAGGAAAGCAGTCAAACCTTGAAGCATAGAACTCATTATCATTGCTGCTAACCACTGCTTTAAACTCTTCAGGGTACTTTTCAGAATCTTCAGCAATACCGTTTACATCAATCCCATTTCCTCTCTCACTAGAGTCTCTGGAATCTATCCCCTCACAAGGAATTGCATTCTCATGTAAATGGTTTCTCTCGATTTCATTCAACTGCAGATTGTGTCTCCTTAGAAGATCAAAAACGAAAGGAAAATGCTGGGCCAGTGTAGACAACATGCTACTTTTCTTAGAAGACTGTTGCCCAGTATCACTGGTAATCACATGATCATACATCAATAATTTAAAAAATAACAGTTGTAAGCTGGAAAAAATCAGAAAGTATAGGCTTAAACTAAATATGAGCGAAATCAAAGGCATATATATACAAGTCAAGGAATATGACTCATAGGTTGTTGCAAGAAACACCAAATGCACACAACATTACAACCAACATAGAGCAGGCAGTACAAAGTTTTATCACGATCCTCTAATGAAGAATTTATTTTTCCTATTGATGAAAGACATCTTCCTTTGGGCAGTTAAAATACCCATCCATTACTTCAGGCTTCCCTAGTTGCTTCTGAACTGACGTGATGGGTTTGCTTTTGACACATGCAGGGTCAGCGGTTGGAACCTTTACTGAATTTTCAACAAGTAGTGTTAGAAGTGCATAATGGGTCAGAAAAATTCTGTCCACCCAACCCCCCATATACTATCTAATAGTACTGCAAGAGAGCACCAAGAGCCTCATGTTTTCTTTCTTGGGAAGGAGCCAAAAGGCCCCAACAGCTACACCCCTACTTCCAACCAACATTTCCACCACCATGTTCGCAAAATTATTTCGAAAGGGGTAATGCTACATACAGTTGTGGAATTACAAACGGCGTGCAGTCACTTTAACTTTTTTAACAGTGGACCCCACTTTTTTTTAAAGCGACTGCACGCCGTTTGCAATTCCACGACTGCATCTATAATTTCTCTTTCGAAAGAGCTCCACTCAACCCAATTTAATTTTCATTATCCAGCACATCACAAATGAAAGATTTTTTAACTTGTTAACTTCATCACATCAATAAATTACAAAATTCTTGTTACTGATGATTTTATTTCTTTTTCTGTTCTATGCATTAAGAATCTCCCGCAATTCAAAAATACCAAGAGCTATACATTTGACCCCACCCTTGCATCTTCAGAATTACGGGAATTGCATTCTCTCTAAATGCACCACATAAAGCAAAGGAGCACCATCTTCCAGTGTCAATGAACTGGCTGCGTCAAATGTCCAAAAACACCACTGACCACTCCAAAATGATGAAAAATTGCAGCCACAGTTCTCTATCAACACTACGCTGAAGCAAAAGATGATCGATGTATTCCTCATTATTCCTACACATGCAATACTAATCCATCCCTATTAAATACATCTTCCTTGATTTATCATGGGTCAAAATCCTTCTTAATCCTGTCCAAACGAAAAGAAAAAGAGCCACGCTATTCTTCCATATGCACTTCAACGCTCATAGGTGCCTTATTTGTCTGTATGCACATCTGTGGGAAAGACACCATTGTGGTGATTATAGAAGAATAGGATTTGACTTCAAATATCGACATTTCGAAGGAAGCTACAAAATTCTATTCACCCCCCTCCCCCCTGTGCCCGGATAGGGTATATGTGCTATTCAGCTGACAATTAATACATGCCACCACCAAAAGATATGCCACTGAGGCCCCCTTGAAACATACAATATCATATAACTTCAGAAAAGCATCCTTCAAAGTTTGTTCTACACGCCACAAATCATGCAAAATGAATGTTAAGCCCCTCCCCACCTCATAAAAGACAAATCTAGAGAAATCTACACAGCCTCTCCATATATTTGTCCACACCTCCGCTCCATATGGCTAATGCACCTCCTTAGAACGCTACCCTCCCCATTTGCTCTCATATTTAGCTTCCATCATCATTCTCTGCAAGGCGTCTCTTTGTTTCATAAAACTGTAAACAATTCCCCAAGAGTGCTTGGTTGAACCAAATCAGGTTCTTAAGCCCTAACCACCCTTGAGGAGATCGGGATACAAATTCCGCCACATGATCATTGAAAAGTGAACATTTTCAATACTAACAATCAATTAACCCAAAGATAGAACATCAGATATGTTTTTGATTGGCACCGGATGTCCAGAACAACATCCCGACTAATCTCGAGAGTGCACAGGCCCTCAGTAAGAATTTTCTAGCAAATGCACATCGGTTAATTGAAGGGGAAAATCCCAGTTCGAAAAATCTTACTCTAGTCCAAACAATGCATGTTAAAAAGAATAGCCACGCTTAAGAATTCAACTCCACAAACAAACAATGTACCAGAATTAAACACAAGAAACAGCCCTAGTGAGTTGGAATTTGAAGAAATTTTAATTGTATCTGCAAATTGCTGATGACAGCTATGACATCTTGGTAACACCAGCAAATTCAGGCCCAGCAGATTTCCACAAACACTTGCAATGATTTCCAGTTCTCTTTACATTTCCCTGATAATTATTTGGTCTGTCCCTTTGGGGACATCCGATAAAATTGGAATGATACAGAGAAATTGGCCTCTAAATCAATAGATATAGGCAAAAAGAGATGATGAGAAAGAGAGAAAACAAGCAAAATAAAATTCAATATACAAATTCAATCAATCATGCTCTAATATTAAATTCCAATTTTAAAAGCAATTCGTATTCAAAAGTTCAGTACCAAACAATCAACAACAATAATAAGCTGGCAACTAAGCTGCAGACAGAAAAATTTAAGAATGGTCTTGAGTTATTGAAAACTATCAGAGCAGCAGTACAGCTTATAAAGGAATAACAAATTAACACAGACAAACCAAGAATTAGAGTCTAATTGGCAAGCATTCTTACTTAAAAGCAAGAGATCTCACCCTACTATAAGAACTGTTGTCAGTAGAAGGTTGGGCTCCAGATTAGGTTCGTGAATTACGGATAATACAATCCTCTGAGTGTATTCTGTACTTTGACGGAACGTATGCAGAAAGGCATATGCATCACTGTTGCTGACAGTATTTGAACTTGCTAGGACACATATAACCATGCCTTTCAAATCCTACCAACGCAAATAAATAAATAAAATAAAATAAAAAGCAGCTATTAAGAGTAGTGGACTACAAACATTAATGGTGCGTCTGGGATGTTATTTGGACCTCTCCCTTAGGGTTATTTCTTTCTGGCCCATGAACTTTCCATTTAAGCAATATTAAGCCTAAACAAACAGTCAATCTAATGTAAACATATTTTGCTCCTAGAGTGAGCACAAGAATGATTATCCATCTCTCTCTCTCTCTCTCCCAATTTCAATCCAAGCAATACACCAATACTGCCAAGAGCAACTATGGTGACAGCACATCTTTCACCTCCACTGCTGCTGTAGCTGCTTTATTTGTAAAGGACAAAGACCCATTGAGCAACCAAACACATTTGGAAGATCTGGTAAATAAAGTGATTCAATTGCAGATCAGGAACAGACAGCTTTACAGAGAATCAAGTGAGTCTTGAAGTCGGGATATGCAAACAATGATTTTAAGGAATCAAGCCATGGACTTCAATGATCAGTTGTGACCTAAGTTTTTCAACCATGAATTCTAAAGGGTACACTTGTTGACCCAAAGCAATTTTGCCCATCCCGTCCCCTTCCATCCATCCAAAAGGTCATATTCAAATCCATATTCTATTTCATTGATTCCAGACTTATTTTTTTCCTGACAAGTAATAAAGGGTTTAATTGATGAAAATAATAGGCATAGCCAATGTACAATTGATTCCAGCAAGTTAAAAGGATGGAGAGGTCGATCATGAAAGGTGGATCGATGACACTGAAAAACCTCTTTCAATTCAGTCTAAAGGTAAAAAATATTTATTTGTCTTAGATAATATATACTTCAATATATATATTGAATTTTTCATTGGGTCAAGTAGGCGAGGGAGGCAATCTCCCCCAATGGAGCAGCTTGAATGAGTGAGGAGAAATCTACCAAAAGCTCAGTGGTTTGGTTGGATTTCATTAGTTGGGTTGGGTTCCACAAACCTAACGATAAGCCCTCATAATTTTATCAAGTGCTTCACTCCATCAACATAATTGAATAAATGAGTAATGGAGGGATGACATTTCAACAGCTTGTAAGCTTTGGGCTCCACATTGCTTCAATTAGATGTTCAAGGACCACTTTATCCACTTCAAATTCTCTTATAGACAAAAAAACTAACAAAAAGGAAAGATGATATTTTTATGATACTACAAAAAATATTATATATATATATATATTTATGACAACCAGCACCACTTTTCTACTTTGCTTTTCCTCGTACATTCAAAGAAAAGGGCAGTCACATAGAGATTTCAAAAATTGAAGTTTGTACCTTCACATCCAAACCAAGGAAAGGGCAGTCAAGTAGAGACTGTAAAATTGAAGCTTTGGCATTGTAACCAGCTCCAAATCCAACTTTTGCTTCCTTGTATCCTTCTAAAATCTGTTTGCATTAGCAACAATGATTACTAGAATAGGCAACAACCAGAGCAAACAAGAGATGAAATACAGGAACTCAAGATATAAAAGACAAACATTGAAGTTCCTCCCTGTAACTACTGAGTTTAAACAGAATATAGTGCAACACAAAATAAAATAGTTAAAGCAGCATACATCAAGAACAGCCCATGTAACAAATAAAACATGAAACTAATAAACGAAACAAGGTGGCATCTTTTAGGAAACTTACTTTTATAAGTTCTGAAACTTGAACTTCTTCCACGTCATTATGTGATACATCAATAAGTTTTCTGTGTTTCTCCTAACAATATAATTGGGTGTCAGCAACTATTGTACAAACTTTGAGAGCCTAAAAAATACCAGAGAAAACTGAACTTACAGATATAAGAATGGATATGGCATTAATAGCTAATAAAACAGCATTATTCGCAGTCTTCAAAGCCTCATCTAGAGTTACCAAGTCTTTTCTGAGGAGCATGTCAGTGTCAATGTCTGTTGATGAAAAAAGAAAGAATGAGCCACTTACACCATGTTTGGTTAAACAAAACATTCAAAAAAAAAACTTCAATCCAAATATATTGCACTCTCAAAAAAGTTCTATTTCAACTTTTAATCCGATTATTTACCTAGATTTCATTATAAAAAAGTTTATTTATTTAGTTTTTATTAATAAATTTAAAACCTTTCCGTTTCTTAATTTTTCTCTTTGTACAACCAAACCCGACAATGGAAAACAATCATTTGTTATCTCCGATGTGATTGGGTGGTTAGTGACTGCAGGACCATGTGTTGGGATGTTGGTGCGATTAGGATGGGGTTTTCAAAAGACATAATGATAGAGTCGAAACTTTTTTCCTGTCTGAAGGATGGAAGTTTCCTGGTTATTACAGAGAGGAGCTGAAGGGTAGTCACTAAGCTGTTACTGGGGTATACAACAGTGCAATGCTTGGCAAAAGCATTGGAGGACTGTCTAAGGGGAGAAAAGAAAGATCTTTTCACCTCGGTCAGGGAAGGCAACCGTAGCTTCATAGCGCAGAGGTGTTTCAATGGCAGCCACTACATGGCATTGGTGGAATATGGTGGTGGTGGAAGACAGAATTTTACATTTATACCCAAAGAGAAGGAGGGCAATGGGTGGATGGGGGAGGCATTGTGGAACTTCATCTCTTTTTTTTGATAATTAATAAGAAATTTTATTTCCAAGAATAGGCACAGCCCAAGTACACAGAATACCGTGCTCATTTTGATTCACCATAAACATCACAATAAACAAGCCAGGATCATTCTTCAGAATAAAGTCCTTGATGACTATCAAACCAGCCTTTCCAACATACTGGAAGCACCACCACTTGACAACATAAACCAATGTCTCCCATATAGACCAAAAACCATGCTCCATAAAACGCTAGCAACTTTACAATGTAGTGGTAGGCCATCCACAGTTTCCCACTCTTTTTACACATGCAATAACGGTTGACTGCAACAGCAAACACCCCCCCCCCCCCTCTCTCTCTTATTTTTACATAATTTAATGCAAGAACTTCCCTTAATACCATTGTCACATGAAGAACATCAATCTATGGACGCCTTATTTGCCAAATAAGCTTCCAAGGAAAAGGTGGGGAGCCATCGTGAGAGCACATGGTACAACGACTATTTAGAATACACTTTGCTAGATAGGCCCCACATCATTTTAATTTCACCATTGCAACGCCCTACGCAAGTATAGCCAGTCAAAGAATGATTTGAAGAGATCCACCTCCCAATCATTGGCTTCCCTCACAAAATTTACACACCATTTGATAGAATCATGCAGTGTTGACAATGATCTACCACATAAGCATCCTTGAAATGAGAAATTCTAAATAACTAGAGGAAATCATCTTTCAAACATAGATCACGAAACCACAGATCATGCCAAAAGTGGGTCTCAAACCTGTCACAAATCTGGTAAAGCATGTGAAATCTCCTCAATCCCTTCTAATATTCTTCCAAGGACAGAATGACCCATTACATTATTGGAACACCAACCTCCTCTCAAAACTCTATGCTTACTTATCAAAAAACCTGCATGCTTAGCATCCACTAGCACCCCCAAAAGATTATATGTTTCGTAAGCAATATAGCCACTTTCATAAAAGAGCTTAATTAAAGGAAATGAAGTTTCTCACCCCCTGTTCCACCTTTTGTAACTGACAAACACACCTTGGACCGCTTCACAAGATGGAACTTACACTCTGCCTCTAAACCTCCCCACAAAAATCTCATTGTTACATTTTTCAAATCAACCTTCCAACTAGATACTTCTTCAAAGCATAAGAATAAGCAACATACTAGCCAAGATAATCATGCTTTGCATTTCAATTGTCATTTGTCAAGTTCAACCAACCCACTTCCATGATTTAGTAAGACATCATTGGCAAACATGAGCCCAATTCTATTCATGGGAGTTGGGAATGACCTTTGATGACACCAATTTCAATATGTTTGCATCCACTTTGGCCATAATTATTTGAATACCTCCAACTAGGCTGATATGGAAATGGGTTGGTTGAACTTGACAATTCAAACGCAAAGCACGATCATCTTGGCTCCTTATGTTGCTTATTCCTATGACACCAATTTCAATATGGATGTCTGCCAAACTAGCTACTTCTCAACATTATCAGCCAAAAGCAATTTAGACTTAGCCAAATTAACCTTCTAACCATATAGTGCATCAAAGCATAGGAATAAGGCATATGGAGCCGAGATGATCATGCTTTGCATTTCAATTGTAAAGTTTTTTGATAGGTGATAAGAATTTTTATTCCAAAAAAATAGGCATAGCCAAATATACATGAAGTATACAAGTGAGTACTAAATACAAGCTAAAGAAAAACAAAACATTACTAGTATTCCCATCCCTTACAAGGTTCTTTACCCAAAAATTTAAGAGCTAAAGAAAAAATCCCTAAATTCTCCCATGATATCGTGACCAACGAAACACCTCCCATTTCTCTCTAATGTAAACACCAAAATAAATACAAGGGGATTATCCTCCAAAATTCTGTACTGCCTCCACTACCCACTGAACCATTCTAGCTTGCTAAAAAATCCACCACTCACAATGGAATAACCCAAACAATGCCAACACTTCCAAATATCTCATTTCACAAGGCTTTCACCACCTCACAATAGAGAAAAAGATGATTAACATATTCACCACCTTTTGTACACATAAAACACCAATCAATTACAAATCCTCTTTTCCTCAAATTATTTGTGGTTACAATTTTCTCAAGTACTACCAGCCAGCAAAAGAATGCAATTTTACTAGGGGCCTTTAATTTCCAAATACATTTCCAGGGGTAAGCTGAGAGGCCATGACTATTTAGCACCTTGTAGTAAGATCTCACTGAAGACCTGGAATTATAATCATGTACTCACAACAACCTATCCTCTCTATCCTGATCAATCTTCATATCATATAATTTTGCAAAGAAATCAACAGCTTCACATGCTTCCCAATCCTGTAATTCTCTATTAAAATCCTGACGCAAACCCAAATTGATATTGGGTATCTTCCAGATTCTAAGTTGATTGCATTGAAGTACTACCTTAAAAAGATGAATCTGTACAAATATGAAAGGAAAAACTTAATATATTCCTTGGACTAAAGCAATATTAGTTATTTTCTATCAAATCATATATTTATACTCATTTTTGCTTTATTGGTAAATATTTGGTTTCAAGCTTTGAAAGTGATTCTGATTTCGATTTTGACCCAATTGTTTATAGGATTCTTGCTTATTTTTGTGTTTATTTCTCATACAATAATTTAGATTTTTCCATTTATAGAAAAATCATCATAATTTCGAATTTTGCAGCTATTTAAGTTTGGATTGGGGCTTCGTAAAATAATTTCGAATTTTACTATTAATTAATATTATTCAGAGTTGTTTTCTCTATATTTTGGGCGAATCTTGTCTTCTTTATGTTGATCCAACTAGCAAACTAATCTCTATTATGTCTGGCATCAAATCCACATTCCAGTGCAGCAGATTACTAGAGATCTGATACGATTTAGCCACAGAAACCCCGTTGTTTCTAGTTATCCTCAAGAGATGAGGATAAATAAGCTTGAGAGTTGAATCCTCACACCATACATCATGCTAGAAGAAAATATTAGTCCCTCTTTCGACTTTGAAATTAATGTTGTTGACAAAATCCCCCCATCTCAGCCAAATGGATTTCCATACACTCACCCAAAACCCCTTTAACTTTATTAGTACACCAATTCTCCCACATTGTTCTATATTTAACATCCACAATCTGCCTCCATAATGAATTACTCTATTTATTATACCTCCAAAGCCACTTCCTAAGAAGAGTCTTATTGAAAAACTTTAAATTCCTTATGCTCAATCCCCCACATGATACCAAGACACAAACTTTATTCCAGCTCACCAAGTGAAATTTTCTATTCTCCCCAAAAACGTGCCATAAGAAATTTCTGTAAATTTTTTCGATTTTGTTAGCCACTCCCGCAGGTAAGGGAAAAAGAGAGGAAATATGTGGGAAGGTTAGACAAGGTACTTTTAATCAAAGTAACTTTGCCGCCTTCTGATAAATAAATCTTTCTCTAGCTAGCTAATATCCTCTCAATCTTCTCAATCACCACATCCCAAATAGACATTATTTTTAAGGGACTCCCAAAGGAAGCCCGAGATATTTCATTGGCAAAGTAGTTGTTAAAGAGATAATTTAGGAGACTATTTTAGGAATGATATTGTTTCTACTCAGATTGTATATAGTAAATAATTAGGCTAGAAAAACTTACCTTGTATAGAATATTATACATCGGAAATCTAGCATCAATTATGTAATCTCCTCTCTATAATGAAAGGAAACCTTATGGAAAGGATATCCAGCCCAAAATTGACATGGTACCAAAGCCCCTACTCTGATTTCCTTTTCTTTGTGGTCTTAGTCCTTGAGTGTTGGAGGGTTGCGACAAGAGGAATTTTTTTTTTCTCTGTTTCCGCAAGTTTCTTTTGTTTCTTGGCATTCTCAGTTGGGAATTAGAGATGTTTGTGGTGTTCCACTGTGTGAGCTTTGACACTTTGGTGATTGTCGACGTTGGTTCGGAGTTGTGAGCTCTGTATTTTTGTAGTTGTCGCCATTTTTTGTGGCTGTCGGCATCGTTTGTGGGTGGTTGGGTGGCTATCGGTGCTTTCTGTGTAGCGTCTTTGCTTTGAAGGCTCATTCTGGGTAGGTACTCATGTTTGGGTCAAGTCACAAAATCACCAAACTCTCTCTCTCTCTCTCATGCACGGCTAAGTGAACACTTACGCACATATTGTCTTGTCCATGCTGTATTTTTCTTCAAACTCTCAATCTTAGAAATATAAAATTTAAAAAGCCTAAACCACAACAGGCATGCATCTCAATTGACATCAAGCACTTTACCATTTGCAACAGATTACAAGAAAGTTTACCAGTACGATGGTGTTAATTGATACCAGTGCCAAGATAGACAAGATTCCTGCTCTGCCAAACACTAAAAACATTTTTTTATTGGCACCGAGTGTTCGGGATCAGCGTCCCAACTAATCCCGGGTTGTAGAGGCCTTTGACAAGAAGTTTTCCACAAGTGCAGAAGCATATTATCATTAACCACAATCTTTTTCATTTCCCTTCTTGTTTGTATCTGATTCTACAACTAATGGTCTCCACAAAATCAGTCTAGGGAGTTGTACTAATAGAAGAAATGAGGCATCACTTACCAATTAATAAGTTTGTATGCTCCCGAAGCTTCCCTACCAAATGTTTGACCTACAAAATTGGGTTATACGTACAATTTTAGTGTATGTATATATAAATAGTCATACAATTGCAATGCCAGATCATATGACTAACTTCAATTATGTATAAATTCTGAGAGCAAACATAATATTCTCCATAACTGTGAAATATTTAAAATTGATCACAACTAAATGAAAGATTTCAGTGAATTGATAAAAAAAAAGTAATCAAAAATCGTCCATAGCCTTTCAATATAGCATAAAGTATAATGTACATAATGGATTTTGTCATAACCACGAGTGACTTTTAGTTGTTTAGCCAAACGTGTTCCACGATGTCCCGTTTCTTTCAACAACTTTCAAAAATTGTGATCGAGATTAGAGGTTAATGATTGATCCTTAAATCAATTTTTTAAGTTAAGAAAATTATCATTAAAATCACAAAAGGCACAATCCAAGTACACAGGACTTATACAAGTCTTGTAAAAAGCACCAGTGCACTTAAGCACAAGCACAACTGATTTAAGTAAATCGCATATTTTTAAAATTAACGTAAAATAATAAATAACCCACAAAATACCATCGAAAAAAGTTTAAAAAACAGGATGGTAATATATTTAGCCTGTTAACTCAATTTATTAAAGTAATGCAACATGAAGATCAAGTAGTCAACTAAATACCATAGAAATTTCAATCAAACACCCTTGTGCTAAGGGGTTCTTAGATTTAAGATCTTGTGTAATTGCTTTGAGAAGGGCTAGTTTGGGTTGTGAAGTATTCATTTAGTTTGGGTTGTGAAATTCTCAAAATACTCTAACTACTATTCATTATTTTATTATTATCTTTTACTACTATTTAATATTCTATCATATTTTTTCATTACTTTTTTAGTATTATTCACAGAATATCTGAAATCATCTCACTACTGAAATGCAACCTTAACCATATGTGGTACAACTTAGAAGTCATTTAGAAAGAGAACCCTTTTTAAATTTTTTTTCCTCCACCAAACCCCTAAGGTTCGCTCAAGTGGTAAAAGCATTGGGCTTAAGAAGTTAGGAGTATGCTCTCCTTAGATATAAGGTTCAAATCCCCTTGAATGCAAACAATCTCTAAAAGCCATCAGATTGGGGGATTTTGTCATTGAATTAATCAAGGTGAACTTGCAAAAAACTCCTTGTTGAGGGCCTGTGCACCCTCGAGATTAGTCGGGGCGCTGTTCCGGCCACCCGGTGCCAATAAAAAAATAAAAACTTCCTCCATCAAGGTTAATCAAAAAAACTTGGCAACTTCACAAATTGCCAAGTGTCAAATTTAACTTTGAAACTAATTAAGTTTTTTAAACATAATAATAAATCAAATATTTATGATGAAAACATATTTTTTATTTATATATATATACAAAAATTAGAAAAAAAAAAAAACTATAAACTGGAATGGCCACATGAGTGGTCAAGCAAAAAGATCCACTATTCCTTTGGGCATGACCCAACTACTTCCCAACTTGACTGAAAAAACCATTCCACAAAGCACTGGCCACCTTGCAATGGAATAGAGGATGATTTATAGACTACCCACTTTTCTTATACATGCAGCACTAGCAAATCACAATTATGTGCTTTTTTCTCAAATTATCCAAGGTGAGGATCTTCTTCAAAGAAGCTCTCCATGCAAAAGCTGCAGCTCTCAAAGGTACCTTATAAATACTCATACAAGGAAATGAATTATTACCATGAGACACAAGTGCATTATAGAAAGAGGGATCTTGAATATCCCTTTCTTGGAAAGAGCCCAAAGGAGCTTGTATCCACCTCCTCATCTCATACTAATGGAGTAAAGCAGATTAAAGAATTGCAGAAAAGGCTTCTCTACCTCCAACGCATAAGTTGTTGTGATGAAGCTAACATTCCACTGTGGGAGGTCATTAGATATCACCAAAAAACCAAAAAACCATTCTTAGCATGAGCAAAACCAATTTAGGGCTCTCAATTGAGTCGGAGTCAGGTCAATTATAGTCAACCTGAAAAACGACCTGACCCAAACAATTAAACAGGTCAATCACCTCAACCCGAACTTGGCATGCCTATTTCACAAGTTGACCCGGCACACCCATTTGACCTATTTAAAAATAAAAACCAAAAAATTAAAAATTAAAAATTAAAAATTAAAAATTAAAAATTAAAACTAATAGGCATGTGTTGTATGGGTATGGTTCCAAAACTAAATTCTAGCATAACATATGGGGTGGTTAGAGGGCACTCAAGGAAGCTGATCCAAAAATCTTTCCGTTTAGTGAGAATGTAGGAATGCCATGATTGCTTGACCTTTTAGACTTATCTAAAGGTGTCTCTCAATGGAGTGAAACATTCTACAGAAATGCCCAAGATTGGGAAGTCGACACTTTACCAGAGTTCATTATTCTTGTGTACTCTACTCATATGGGGGGAAGTGAGGGGTGTAATCAGTCCGATTTTAAATAAAATCTAGAACCAAACCAGTATTACCGGTTTTAAATTTTTTAAAACCGATAACTTGTCAACAGACAGCTTTACTGTCCATAATCTTTCTTCTATTATATTCTTCTTTCCTTAATCATGTTTTCTTAATTTACATAGGCTTGTATGTTAGCATATTTCATAGAGTATAGTTTCCATATAGGCCTAGAATCATTTGGAATATACTTTCTTTCCATGTACAACTCTCTTGTAAAGCGTATGTATAATATACAGGTCACTCAAGGCCAATCCACTTCGGCCATAATTCACAAAATCCTTGTTTATTGACATGGTATCAAGAGCCGTCTACTAAAAAAAAACTCTTGCTTCCTTCGACTTTTTTTTCTCTTTCTTGGTTTCGCGGTTCCTCTTTTGGTGTTTTGGTCCCCTCTGTGTTGTCCAATGCAATTCTTCTTGGATTCTTCTATGGTCTTTCGGTACTACATTTTTTTTCCTCTCTTTCAGTGCAATTTGGGCACGGTGAAATCGGTGGCATCTGTTTTGGTGTTTTTTGGTAGTTCTCTGTGTTCGACACTTGGGATTGATCATCTCGGCAATTGGGTTTATCCTTTCGGCACTCTGTTTCTTTTAGTGACACGACATCTAAGGGTGTTTTCTTCCACTTTTGCAACACTTTTGGCTCTTGGTCAGAACTTTTTTCTTTGTTCTATTTTCATTTGTTTTGTCTCGTTTTTATTTTATTGCAATGAGTTCCGTACCTGTATATCAAGTTTACAGGAAAAATTATGCCACCAGAGCTTTTCAGTTTGAACTTTTTTACAAAGGAAAAGATCTTTGGAGCCATATTGATGGCACGGATTGCGCACCCAATCCTAATAAATCCAAGGATCCAATATCTTCTCCTTCATATACTGTGCTTGATGCCGTATCATGTCTTGGCTTCTTAGTTCAGTGGAGCCACATATTATCACCACCCTGCAGCCTCATCACTCTGCTCAATCCATGTGGAATTATTTGAAAAAGGTTTATCATCAAGATAATAATGCTCGTCGCTTTCAGTTAGAGCATGTGATTGTCTTGTTCCAACATGACAGTATTTCAATTCAAGATTACTACTTGGCATTTTTTACTCTTTGGAACGATTATTCTAATCTAATTACAATGGATGTTCCCATTACCACTCTTTTGACTATTCAAAATCTTCATGCGACTAGTCGGCGTGATTAAAATCTTATGAGACTACGCCCCGAAAATTTGAATTTGTTCGCTCCTCTCTACTAAATCGATCTCTGGTTCCATCTCTTGATGTTTGTTTCAGTGAATTACTTCGTGAAGAACATCTTACTACTCAAGCTATTTTGGAGCAATCTCATGACAATTTAGGGTGAGCAACTGCAGCTTATGCTGCCCAAGGCCTAGGACCGTCGAAGAATTCTTAACTATTGCAGTATTTTTGCCGCAAGGAATATGGGCATATCATTACTAATTGTCCCAAGAAATATTGTGTTATTGCAAGAAAAATTGCCACATTATCAAGGAGTATCGTATCCGCCCCCAGAATCATTAGCCTTAAGCATTTTAGGCCTCTGTTATTGTACCTGCAACAACGACTTCTGCGGGCAATGGCTCTATTCCAGGTGATTCCTCTGTTCCTGCAACTTCTACAGAAACTTACTGCACACTCAAGATGGTGCAACAAATGCTAATTTCAGCATTATCGGCCATGGGATTCCAAGGTAACACTCCTACTAAAATCTAGTATGTGGACTCGGGGCCTCTAATTTCATGACGTATAGCCCTCAGCTCTATGTCTTGTTCGGCCCTATGGTGGAAAATCCGTTATACAAATTGCCAATGACAGTTCCTTGCCCATAACTGATGTCTAAGATGTTTCCTCTAAATTCACTTGTGTGTTTCTTGCTCCTCAACTTTCCACGAATCTTCTTTCTGTTGAACAATTAGTTGATAACAATTGCACTGTTAATTGTTTTGGTGATAGTTGTGCCGTGCAAGACTAGGTAAGGGGAAAGCCGATCGCGAAGGGACCTAAAGTGGGGGCGCTTGTTTCTACTATTTTGCCTGTTCCAACTTGTTCTCCTGTTTCTCCTAGTTTTTCTTTTCCTTGTACTAATGTTCTAAATTTAAGTATGGTGTGGCATCATCGTTTAGACTATCCAAATACTCAGATCTTATCCCATGTATTGAACTCTGATTTACTTAGTAATAAAGAAAGTCGTTCTTCCTCTCTTGAGTGTTCTTCTTTCAAGCTTGGTAAAAGCAAACTCTTCCCTTTCCAAAGGCATGCAAGTCGCACTTCTCATTGTTTTGATATTATCCAAGGTAATGTTTGGAGATCTTTCCCTAGTTAGTTCACATGAAAATTTTAAATATTATGTGACATTCATTGATGATCATAGCATATTTACTTGGGTTTATTTTCTTCGCTCTAAATTTGAGGCTTTTCGTACTTTTACTATGTTTTTAGCGCATGTTGAAAATCAATTTTCTACTTCTATCAAAACATTGTGCACGGATTTTGGTGGTAAATATTTGTCTAATGAGTTTTAAGAATTCTCGACTTCTAAAGGTATTATTCATTAACGTTCGTGTCCAACTACTCCACAACAAAATGGAGTGGCCGAACACAAAAATCGCCACCTTCTGGATATAGTACGTACTCTCTTGTTAGAATCATTTGTTCTAGCCATGTTTTGGGTCGAGGCTTTGAAAACTACTACTCACTTGATAAGTCGGTTACCTTTCCAAGTCCTACAAATAGAGTCTCCCTATTTCCGCTTATTTGGTATGCAATCTAGTTATGATAACCTCCGTACCTTTGATTGTGTCTGTTTTGTCAATTTACCTCCTCATGAGCGACATAAATTATCTACTCAATATGTTATATGTGCATTTTTGGGATATAATGTGTGTCAAAAGGAATTTGTATGTTATGATCCAACATTACATCGTACACGCATTTCTATGAATGTTAGTTTCTTTAAAAAATCAACATTTATTTCTTGTGTCCTCTTATACTCTTGTGATCCTCCTCTCTTTCAACTCTCACTTTAAACTAGGCATGGTGTATACGAGACGTTCCCGCCCACAGTCTCTTCTGGTAGCTCATCCAATATTTAATCCAACCACATTCCAGATTCAATCAATTGCAGCATCTTCAGAGCCATTGGTACAACACTCTTCATGAGTGTTTGTTACCCCAAATAGGTATGGGTTTTCTTCTTCCAGTTCTAGCACATCTATTTCAGCTCTTACTATTGCATTGTCCAATTTTGATATTCTTACATCCTACTCACAAGTTGCCAAGCATGAATGTTGGCAACAAGCTATGCAAGAAGAAATTACCGCTCTAGAGGCCAATCACACCTGTGACATTGAGTCTTGTCCTCCCACCATTACTCCTATGCGTTGCAAATGAGTCTATTCAGTCAAGGTTCGATCTACTGGTAGTTTGGACCGTTACAAAACTCGACTTGTTGCACTTAGGAATAATCAAGAATATGGTGTCAACTATGAAGAAATCTTTGTTCCTGTGGCTAAGATGACTAATGTCTGTACTATTCTAAGCCTTGCTGCTTTTCAAGATTGGCCCATACATCAGATGGATATCAAGAATACTTTTCTTCATGGGGATCTTAAAGAGTGTATGTATATGAAGCCACCCCCAGGATTGTTTTCCTCTTTGACTTCATAGGTGTGTAAACTTCGTCGCTCCCTTTATAATCTCAAGCAAGCTCTGAGGGCCTAGTTTGATAAATTTCGAACCACTTTATTAAAATTTCATTCAAATAAAGCAAGTATGACATTTCCTTGTTTCTTCAAAAATCAGACATGGGTATTGTTGTTCTTTTGGTATATGTTGATGATATTATTTCGATTCTGCTTTACTTGGCTATCTCAAAACTCATCTCTCAGAATCCTTTTATATGATTCATATGAAAGATCACTTATCAAAAAAAAAATGATTAATATGAAAGATCGTGGGTTTCTCACTTATTTTCTTAGTCTTGAGGTGCATCGAAGTCTATCTAGTATTTCACTCAATCAACATAAGTATGCTAGTGACCTAGAGCATTCGCATTGGTCTCACTAAAATAAATCATCAAACTTATACTTTTTACACACTTTCCAAAAAAATCTGGTCATATTTGATCAAAAATGAAGAGAAGAATTATGGGAAAAGGTAAAAAAGTGCTTTTTGTCTTCAAAAGTGAGTGTACTCATCAAAATTTCTTTCACTTCTGAAGACAAAAGTGATTAGTCTACTCACTTTTGAAGACAAAAAGCACTTTTTCACATTTTCTCACAATTCTTCTCTCTACTTTTGATTAAATATGATCAGATTTTTTTGGGAAGTGTGTAAAAAGTACAAATTTGATTATTTATTTTGGTAAAACCAATGCAAATGCTCTTAGTGGCTACTACTGGCCTATAGAAGGCCACTTCAATTGATACTCTCATGGAATTAAATGTCAAGTTTTGCAAAGAGAATGGTGACTTGCTGATCCCAATTTATACTAAAAGTTGGTGAGTAGCTTTGTCTATCTCACCATTACTAGACTGGACATTTTTTTACTGTACGGCAAGTCAGTCAGTTTCTTCAGACTCATCGTCATCTTCATTTGGCTGCTGTCCATAGGATCATACAGTATATTCAGGACACTTCTGCTCATGGCTTATTCTTTAATGTCGGTAATTCTCCCCGCCTTGCTGCCTACAGCAATACTGATTGGACTGGTTGTGCTGATACCCATTGCTTCATCACTGATTGGTATGTGTTCTTAGGCGACACATTGATCTCTTAGAAGAGTAAGAAACAAAACAGAATTTTTAAGTCATCCACAGAATTTGAGTATAGGGCAATATCTCTTGCTTGTTCCGAAATTATTTGGTTTCGAGGTTTACTTGCAGAGTTAAGACTTCTCTTATACTGATCCTACTCCTTTATATGTCGATAATATAAGTGTTATTCAGATTACGACCAATCCTGTCTATCATGAGCACACAAAGCATATTGAAGTTGACTGTCATTCTATCCGTGAAGCTTTTGAACCTCGTGTTATCACTTTTCCACATATTTTCACTGAACTACAAATTGCTAATATCTTCACCAAGGCTCACTCGCCATCGACATTGCTTCCCAAGTAGCAAACTGATGCTTGTTGATCATCCCACATTAATTTGAGGGGCCCTTTCAATGGACAGCTTTACTGTCCATAATCTTTCTTTTATATATTCTTCTTTCCTTATTTCATGTTTTCTTAATTTACATAGGTTTGTATAGTTAGCATATTTCATAGAGTAGTTTCCATAGAGGCCTAGAATCATTTGGGATATACTTTCTTTCCATGTAAAGCTCTCTTGTAAAGTGTATATATAATATACAGATCACTCAAGGCCAATCTACTTCAGCCATCATTCACAAAATTCTTGTTTATTGACATTACACACTAGTTACCCCCCCCCCAAAAAAAAAAAAACTAGTAGTACCGGTTTTACTAGTTTCGATCCGGTTTTCTAGTTTTAAATTAGTCTATATTACTATTAAACTTAGTATATATATTAATATTATAGTAATTAAAATAATTATATATTAGTATATGTTATACTAAGTTTAATTTTTATAATTATATTATTGATAGTGATAGTATTAGTATACTAATACTAATAGTATTATATAATTATTTCATATGCACTTATTTAGTATAATAATCTATATATAGACTTGAAGTATATTACTAATAGCAATATAGTATTAGACTATTAGTAGTAGGCCATAAAATGCAAATTGTAATTAATTCAAATAATATATTAATGTATAAAATATCATATAAAATATAAAAACTATTATTTTATATTACAAATAGTATTAAAAATGTTAATTTAAAATATCTACTATATTGAACCGGTCTGGTCCGGTTCTAAAAGCCTTAGAATTGAAACCGGACCGGTACCGATTGGTTTTAACATTACGAGAACCAGTTCCGGACTGATACCAACCCAAATCCGGACCGATTCCACCGATTTGGACCAATCCGGTCCAGTTTTCCAATTTTTTCTTACAACCCTAGGGGGAGTTGAATATAAGATTTCTAGACCAATCCCTTAACACGCATAATGCAAGCGCATTCCTGCAAGAGAGCATTACGAAGACAAAGGCTCCCCTAAACACAATCTTCTTTGCATAGACGACTTCCTTGGGGAAGATTCTTACTTAGACAATTTAAAGGAATACCTAGTCATTGTCATGGATTGATGTTTCATGTGTAGAAAGAGTGGGGAATCCATTGATCATCTACTTTTTCATTGTGACATTTCCCTGACCTTGTGGAATGAATTCTTTGCTTAGGTAGGAGTGGCTAGAGTGATGCCAAGAAGAATGATCAATCTCCTGGCATCTTGAAAGAAAATGCCCCTAAAATTTTTTTGAAACAAGTAAACAAATGTTGTCTAAGTACACATGGAGTATGCGAAAGAGAACACCTATTACAAGTTAAGCGCTAGAAAATGATACAAGAAAGTCATGAAGAGTAAATCCATCAGGTACAATGACAAAAGCGCAAAGCAATAAGGTATGAAAAAAGAAACTTCTAATCTCATCTAAAGAGTGCTCCCTATCATTAAAACTCTGATCATTTATTTCAAGCCAAATGCACCACATGAGGCATAAAGAAATTATTCTCCATATAAGCAACAAAATGTGGATTGCCTAGAAGGCCTTTCCAACAAGCAAAAAGATCCACAACCATCCTAAATTAACCATGCAAGTGCAGTTATGCTAAGGATCTCATCTCATAGTCCTCTTGGCACCTCAAAGTGAAGTAATACACGATCCACTGATTTACCACTTTTCTTACACATATACACAACCCATAACAATAAGTTCACTTTTTTTAAGGTTGCCCATGGTCAAAAGCTTCTGAAAAATGTTGTCCATCCGAAATTAAATAAATACATAACTTTGGAAGGCGCCTTACTCCAAATGCAGTTGCTCGGGATAGATAATTTGCCATTGATGCCAACTACTAACCCTTAGAGGTTGGCTCAAGTGGTAAAAGTCTTGATCTTGGTGATATGCTACCTCCAAGTATAAGGTTCGAACTCTTGGGTGCAAACAATTTCTATGAACCATCAAACTAGGGGAGTCTCTCTTTGAATTACCCAAGGTATACTTGTGGGAAGCTCACCAAGGGCCTAGGCACCCTTGGGATTAGTCAAGGCTTTGTTTTGGACACACGACGCCAATCAAAAAAATAGATCCCAAGTACTAATCCTGAAATTTCATCCAACTAGCAAAAGCTATGTTAAAACTAATACTAGATGGCCTAAGGGCTTTGGGTATACAGAAAACTCCCCATTTACAATTGATCAACGATTACATCGCGATTACTTCTTAGAGAAACAGACAACATATTCTTTTGCAATATTTTCATTTTTATTTTTATGGTATCTTGGGACCTCAAGCTGTCAACTGCTTATCATTCTCCATTCCAATGTCTCCCTAGCTGATAAGGCACAGCTTCAAACAAATTAGCACCTTTTGAGAAAGTTGGGAATCTTCAATGGTAGTGTTGTCAATGTAAACTAAATGCATTAGATATTTCAAAAAACCAAAAAAAATAATAATATATATATATATATATATATACAACATTCTCTCATATAACCATGCGCCTTACTACAACTTTATAAGATTTAGATTGCTCCATACAAATCCAGAGACAATAATATATAAAGCAAAAGGGATGTTATCTAAAAATGGTTGCTGTATAAATCCCTAATTATCATTTTTACTCTTAATAGTCCACAAGCACACACTACCTCATCATGGCGCCTCTGTCCTTCAAAGCTGAACGGCTTTAGAATAATCACAACAATGAATCCATTTATAGATCTTATTGTTCTAAGAATATCGACTGCAGCAATGTGATCCAAGCCATATCCTGCACTAGCCACCTAGTGAAAACAAAATAAAGTAAATAAGAATCATTACCAGGGTAGTTTATGTAGCAGAAAAATATACAAAATTTATCCAAAATGATATCAAAATCATAAATACAAGAGTAACAGGTAAGGAATGTACAAACAAGGATAACAGCTTTTGGATGCATTTGTATAAATAGTGAAGCTTCAAGAATCCTTGGGATAAGATCTGCGAAAGTAATCCAAAGGAGAAATATATAAGAACTTTGATTGCGTACGACATTCATATGATTCAATAAGAGTGCAGATTATGGTATAGATTTAGTATCATATTTTGCTGTCCAGAAATAAATAGAATATCCTATCCTTTACAATAAATAGGAGTTTCAGCTACTTCGCACAGCATCATGGTTTGCCTCCATATAAGAATGAAATTTCAAGCAAGATTATATATCTTCTACTGCAACTCTAGACCAACTTAGAAAAAACTTGAAGAAAGAATTCACCTTTCCCAGTGAACCTTTGCCGTAATTTTGCCTTTGATGAATCTTTCATGAAAATATTCCTGCCAAAAAGTTGATAATGATGGCTATATCATAGACACAAAATCTCAAGTACGATCACTTGAGGATAATTGACTAATCTGGAACATTTCAAGAATATAACTAGTTCTTTATGCAAAAAATATACTGAAATCACAAAGCAATGCAACTGATGCACAAGGAAAACACCAAAACAAACTGAAGAAGAAAAATATAAGAATAAACATAGCCCTGAAGTTTACATCATCTAAAAACTGACTGAACGATACACAGATGAACTCAAAGCTGTAAGAGAGAGGCATCCTCCCAAAGAGAAATCAAGGAACACATCCTTCAGCCTAGGCACAAGTAGTTCAACAAACTAAAACCAGCATTGATTGGGGTTGTTTGGATACAAGAAGCTTTTCAACTCATTTCATCTCATCTCATTTAATCATTACAACTTTTCCAAACTTCCAGTCAAAATACAAAAAACAATCAACTTTTTCAAAACCCAAACTAAAATAATATTCTAGAATATTTTATTCAATTTTCAATTTTCATCTCATCTCATCTCAACTAACAATCCAAACCTCCCTAAAAAGTTGAATCTTTTGACTCTTAGGTTGCATTTGGATAGTGAAAAGTGTTGATAAATGTTGAAAAGAGTTATGAATAATACTAAAAAAGTAAATTGAATATTGCATTGGCCTGAACACCTCACATTCCTCTCTCTCCTGCCTTTTTCTCTTCGTACATCTGTGGAACTCGATGGCTCTTTTCAATGGTGATTTCTTCCCGATAGTGCTGCTCAAGTTCTGTTTTGCTTAAGTCTCAGTTTTATAAACTTAGATAAATCCTTTGGAGAGGTTTTATGGGTTATCATTTGGAGATTGTGATTGAGTCCAAAAGATTTATCTTCTCCAATGAAGGAGGGCGTTGCGGCATTATCAAGAAAAGTAGGAAGGTCGAACGGAAGGTATTGCTTGGGACAGCCACTGTGCAATGGCTGTTGAAACTGCTTGAGGAATGCATCAAAGTGGGTAAGAATAAAGACGTTTATTCGGCCACTAGGGAGGGATACAGCAGTTTCACTGCCTAGCGATGTGCTAATTTCAGGGGTCGGTACCTAGAGGTTAGCGGGTACAACTAGGGAGGCCGGCGGAATACCCTGTGCTTTCCAGAAGGAGACGGCGGTTGGGTATGGAAAAAAACCATTAAAGAATTTTTGGGATGGAGCAATCAAAAGGGCAACAGTCATGGTATTTTCAAGTCCAAAAGTCGTTGGGTGAAGGGTGAGTCCTCCCGGTCATATAAGGATGCTCTGTTCTTAGGGATGCCGACGCAGAGCTCTGAGAAGGAAAGATATATTCCGACCGTTGCCAATCCTTTGCGTGAAGGGAAGAAGAAGACGCAGTACAAGGACGCCTCGAGCCTCGCCGAAGTCAGATCTGATCTCTAGGATTTGCGCAGGTTGGTGAGTGAGGTGCATGGTAATTTCAGGAAACTGCAGAAGGACATGGAGTACATGGTGGAATGTGTCGGCCTGTTTATGGAAGGGGATGAGTGGAAGGGGCCTGGCATTTCTTACAGAACCGGGTCGAGGAAGCATGAGGCTGGGCCTTCCCATGTGGCCCATGGTAAGAAGGTAACCAATAGGGGCATCCGGCGTAAGAAGACGGTTGATCCGAAAAAGTCTAGCTCTAAGGGGCATGGGCCTAGGCCTCAATCCGATGTAATGGGTCAGGGCGTGGGGGTCTATTCCCCTAAGGGGTCCCCTCTACCCAGGTCACAGCCCCAAGCCGGGATGGGCTGCTTCGTTGGTAATGGGCTTGCCCAAACCGAGGCCCATCAACTTGAAGATAACGGATCGACGTTGTCCTATGGGCCGGGTTCCTGGTTTTGCCAACCCCAACACCCAGCGAAATCTTTCGAGCCTCAAACCCTAGGCTTCGAGCAACTTCAGGCCTTAGGTTTCGGAACCGTACCGGAAACACTGCCATCCAGAGTATCGCCAACGGGTGGGCCACAAACAGCACCGATGGTGCCGACAGCGCATTCCGGTGGCACTCCAGGGGCCCAAAATGCGATCGTGGAGTACACCGAGACGGTACAGATCTCGTCCGATCCAAACCTGCTGCCGGATGCGGCCCAAACTTCGCCATCTGGGGGGGATGGTGCCGTGCCATCGGCCAATCCCTTAGTGTTTCCCGAGATCGGCTTTGAGCTTTCTGATGATGAGGAATCCGATGCAGGGACTGGAGGACTTCTTGGATTCCGTGCAGGGACTGGATGAGTTCTCAGTTGATGAAGAATTCCAATGCCCAAATCCCTTAAATTACTATTTTCCTAATCAATCTGAATGGGTTTTGCAGATGGCTCAAGGGATTCATCAATTGGTTGGTATTAGGTGCGCTGGGTATGAAGAACAGTTCATGGCTCTGCTGACTACTATTGATGCAAGGTACAACAAAAATCGTAGAGGAAATCCAAGACAAATCAGAGAACTTAATCGTTTGACGTGGTCTTTAAATTCAGAGGGCCCACCTAGTAAGGAACAAGTGAAGGAAAGGGGCTGTTGGTTTGTCAATGAAGCCAAAAATCGTGTCTTGGAATGTAAGGGGTCTCAATGAAGTTAATAAGCGTCTTAGGATTCGGAAGTTACTTCGGGAGTGGAAGGTGGATATTGTGTGCCTTCAGGAAATGAAGATGCCATTTTGGATATAAGTTTGGTAAGAAGTCTATGGGGTGGCAACCATGTGGACTGGGCTTTTTTGGCTTCTTCGGGGGCATCGGGAGGTATCATTGTTCTATGGGACCGGCGCGTTGTGGAAAAAGAGGATGTGTATATCGGTAGGTATACGGTGGCATGTGTATTCAGATGTGTGCCTGATAATTTCATGTGGGCTTTTGCAGGTATTTACAGACCAAACCTTGATGCTGACAGACGTTTTCTCTAGGAAGAACTAGCAGGTCTCCATAGTTAGTGGGATTTTCCGTGGTGCATAGGTGGTGATTTCAACATAGTCAGATTTGCTAGTGAACACTTTGGTAACAGAAGAGTGCGGCTTACTAGTCTGGAATTCTCAGAGTGTATCACTGACTTGAATTTGGTGGACTTGCCATTAATAGGGGGTCCAGCCACTTGGTCCAATAATCAGACTTGATCTCGTTTGGACCGTTTCCTTATTTCTCCGGAATTGGAAAACCATTTTCCTGATATTTGGCAGAAGCGTTTGGAAAGAATCTCCTCAGATCATTGGTCGATTCTTCTCGATTGTGGTGGACTCCAGAATGGACAGCGGTATTTCAAATTTGAGAACATGTGGTTGAAGTCTGAAGGATTTGTAGGATAGAATTAAATAGTGGTGGTCCTCTTATCAGTTTGACAGCTCCCCTAGTTTCATCTTTTCTAATAAGCTGAAAGCCTTAAAGAATGATCTAAAGTTATGGAATTCTCAATCGTTTGGTAACCTAGGGGAAAATAAGAAGGCATTATAGGAGGACATTCAGGATCTCGGGGTGACCAATTGCAGAAGACTATGTTGACAGCTGAGCTCGAGCGGGTGATCTTAATGGAAGAAATCTTTTGGCGCCAAAAATCAAGAGCGTTGTGGTTAAGGGAAGGGGATCGTGGTACAAAATTCTTCCATAAAATTACAAATTCTCATCGGAGATATAACAACATCAAGGTGCTTAGGATCAATGGGTTGGAATGTAAAGATCAAAGGGTTATCCGCAATCACATTGTCAACTTTTATGAGAATCTGCTAACGGAACAGGTAGATTGGAGACCCACTCTAGATGGTTTAGCTTTTGATGCCATTGACTCAAATGATGCAGTTTGGATGGAAAGGATGTTTGAGGAAGATGAGGTTCTTAAAGTTATTCGAAAAATGGTTAAAAACAAAGCACTTGAACCCAAATGGCTTTTTGATGGGATTTTTTCAAGATTGTTGGGAAGTGATTAAAAAAGATCTTATGAAGGTGTTCCAGGAGTTGTTTACGTTCGGAAAATTTGAAAAATGCCTGAACTCCATTTTCTTGGCTCTCATCCCCAAAAAGGTGGGGGCTATTGAAATTAAGGATTTTCGACCCATTAGCCTGGTAGGTGGGGTTTATAAGATTATCTCAAAAGTGTTGGCCAATCGCCTTGGGGTGGTTATAGGAAAGATTATATCTAAACCCCAGAATGCTTTTGTAAGAGGCAGACAAATTCTTGACACCTTTCTTATAGCTAATGAATGTATTGACAATAAGTTGAAAACAGGCGGTACGGGAATCCTCTGCAAACTAGATATGGAAAAGACCTATGATCATGTTAACTGGGATTTCCTCCTGTATCTCCTTGGCAAATGCGGTTTTGGGATAAGATGGAGGTCTTGGATAAGGTGGTGCATCTCTACTTCCAGATTTTTAGTTCTGATCAATGCTTGTTCGGAAGGTTTTTTTCCTAGTTCCCGTGGTTTGAGACAAGGCAACCTTTTATCACCGTTACTGTTTGTGTTGGTTATGGAAGCACTTAGTAGGATGTTATCGGCCATGGTGTCTAATGGTCTGGTGAGTGGGCTTCAAATTGGAACATCAAATAGAGGTTATACTAATATATCCCATTTGTTATTTGCAGATGACTCGCTGGTTCTATGTGATGCAGAGAGGGGTCAAGTACGAGCCTTAAAGGCTCTTCTCCTCTGTTTTGATGCCGTTTCGGGTCTAAAAGTGAACTACAACAAATCTGAGATGGTTCCTATTGGAGATGTTAGTAATATGCCAGAGTTGGCTGGGACGCTTAGGTGAAAGATTTATTTTCTTCCTTTGACTTATCTAGGACTCTTTTTGGGTTCAGCTTCAAGGGCGGCTAGTATATGGGATACAGTGATGGAAAAAGTGGAAAGGAAGCTAGCAGGATGGAAGAGGATGTACCTCTCTAAAGGAGGGCGGGTCACTCTGATCAAGAGCACGCTCTATAATCTACCCACCTACTTTCTATCACTCTTCCCTATACCTGCTAGGGTGGCAGGACGGCTTGAGAAGTTGCAACGTGACTTCTTGTGGGGCAGTTTAGGGGAGGAATTCAAATATTATTTGGTCAAGTGGGATAAGGTCTGCCGTCCCTCATCAGATGGTGTTTTGGGTGTGCGTAACTTGAGGACGTTTAATCGAGCATTGTTTGGCAAATGGTTATGGAGGTACCATCAGGAACCTGATGCCCTTTGGAGAGTGGTGATTGATCATAAATTTGGGAGTGAATGGGGGGGGATGGTGCTCTAATGACGTTTGGGGGGAGTGTGGTGTTGGGGTATGGAAAAACATAAGGAGTGGGTGGGGGATCTTTCATCAGCATACCAGGCTTATTTGTGGCGAAGGCTCCAGAATTAGATTCTGGAAAGATGTTTGGTGTGAGGAGAGGACCATAACTAACCTTTTTCCTTCTCTTTTTCAGATTGCAAGTGATAAAAATATCACTGTGGCGGAGGCTCTAGAGTCAATAGGGGGACGTCAGCATTGGAACATCAACTTCAATTGAGCGGCACAGGATTGAGAGCAAAATACCTTTGTGGATTTCTACAGGCTTATTTATTCTCAAAGACTGAACACTCAGAATCAAGACGGCTTATGGTGGATCCCTACAGGGAGAGGACTTTCACTATTCGATCCTTCTATAAGGCCCCCCTCTTGTGGGCCAACGACACAATTTTCCTGGAGAAAAATCTGGCGCCATAAAATACCACCGAAAGCAGCTTTCTTTGTATGGACAGCTTCTTTGGAGAGGATACTTACTACAAACAACTTGAGGAGAAAGGGAGTCATCATTGCAGATTGGTGCTGTATGTGTTGTAGTGGAGGTAAGTCGGTACATCATCTTCTCTTACATTGCAAGACAGCGAGAACCCTCTGGAACGAGGTGTTTAGTAGATTGAATTTAGTTTGGGTTATGCCTGAAACCGTAGCAGCAATGATGGCTTGTTAGACTTCATTAAGGGGCGAGCGCATATCATAGCCATATAGAAGATGATTCCTATATGCATTATGTGGTGCCTTTGGAATGAGCGTAACGAGCAGACCTTTGAAGATAAGGAGAGATCCCAGGAGGAGCTAAAAATCTTTTTTTTTTCAGAACTCTTTGTACTTGGTCCATTGCTGTTGATTTCAATGACATGGACCTTCATGATTTCCTTGTAACTATTGTGCCTACTGTATAGGCCTGTGTACCTTGTAACTGGCTTCTGCCTTATTAATAAACTTTTACTTATCTAAAAATAATAATAATAAATAGCAATAAAAAGTAGATGAAAAATAATAATAAAGTAAAGAATAATAGTGGAGTATTCTAAAAAGACCTAAGAATACTTTGCTTGCCAAACCTACCCTTATTTTCCTTTTGAATTATTTCTATGTGTTAAAGCTCGATGGTGATGGTGATTTCATTGTAATGTAGTAACTGTGGAATGTGTGGTGGAGTATGATGTTTGCTCTAATAATAAGTACTCTGCCGTACAATTTGCTGTTTTGTACAGGTCTGCCAATGTTGTAGGTCTTGGTTTTTATTGTTTATGTCTCCAGTATTGAGTGTCTATGACATCTATATTATTGTAACATGCTATTTCTCTTTTTTGACTAACAAACAAGGATAAAAAGAAGAGTTTTGAGCCCAGTAGAATTACTTCAAAATAATCAAAACAATGTAGGATAACCCACAAAAGTTGCACCAGGCTGTGTTTGGTAAGTGAAGTTCACTAATATTCACAAACTATTCATTACTTTTTCACTATTATTCACAGATCATCTGAGATCACCTCAGCATCCAAACATAGCCTAAATCTTCTTTATAAGTATAATCATAGGCTCAGCTTGACAAGCCAATTTGCAGGAGCTCTTGCCCAGCCCTATTTGATAATTGGTCTTCCCTTAGAACACAACATCTTGATCATCATTCTACGCACAACATTCAAGATCCATAAGCAAATTGGGTCTAAAACATGAACTATCATTCATCATATGCTTTTTCTTTTCTTTTTGAGAAAAGGTTACCACTGACTAAGTTAAAATTTTCTATTTCAGACTGATTTATGACAGGATGGTGGATCTAAGTGCTTTTCTAGTCTCCTATATTCTTTAAAATTTCTATCTTAGCTTCTTAGTGCATTTATCAAGAAAGTACCAAGAAATACTATTGGTGCCTTCATTTAGTAAGCAATTAGAAATTTAATTAAAAAAAGGTATGGGTCTAGAACATGGGATGCATACAAAAGATCAGCAAAGAGAAACTAAAATTCACGTTACAAAGTTGTAGAAAATAAATTTCAAGAAAAAAGATAGAAGAGAAGCACCCCCCCACCCCACCCCACCCCACCCCACCCCACCCTACCCTACCCTACATTGCCCTAACCAAATCCATCAGATATAGGAAGGGCACTCCAATATGTCGAATAGAGTCCACTGAACCAACCTCTCCACGCAAGCCAACAGCTCCGCCATCAGCTTAGACATGATCAAGAATGCTAATAATGGAAGATAGAATCAGCTCCAAAGGTTGCTTGCTCATGCCCTTAGAGAAGTACATTAGTTGAGCTTTCAACACTTTGAGGTAGGCAAGCTTATGGGTGTAATCAAATCTGGCATGGTGACTCCATAGTGGAATTTTTGGACCAGACTAAAAATTTTGGTCCACCCATTTTCTGGACCAGTTACCACTATAGATCAGACCTGACTATTATCTATTGGTCTGGTCAGTCCAATTCGGTCTGGGACAGTGCACAATGGGCCAAACATACAAAAAACCCAAAATTACTTTCTAATGTGTAGTTTTGGCCCACTTATACAAAAAAACTCAAAATTTTTCCAGTTTTGGACGTCAGCTATTTAACTTTATTTGTAGATTTTGTTCTTGAAAATAGCCAAAAGAAAAGTTCGGAAATTATCAAAATTATCCATTTACATCCATGAAAATTAGCAATCATCATAATAAAACTAAAAACAACAAGTAGAGAAAGAGAAATTGAAAACTGAAATATCATCCAAGCTCCAAATAGAAGAAAAAAAAAATAGAAAACGAAAGGAAAAAATATTATGATTTATCATATAATATATTAGTTAATTGATAGCATAATAGTTCATAGTATATTTAACATTTTATATGGTCAATGGCGATACGTTAGATGAAAATTACATAATTAATTTAGAGCAATGCTAGGGGTACACGACTTTGTGTACCTTTTGCAGAATTGGTGACGTGGCAAAAATGCTACGTCAGCTGAAATATTAGAAAAAAAAATACCAAAAAAAGGATAAAAACATAATAAGAGAGAAACAAAAATAAAAAATACAAATAGTTAGATTAAAGGATGCGTAAAATAAAATTTGTATATGGCGTGTACGCAAAAGGTACACAAGCTGTGTATAAATAGTATTTTCATTAATTTATAAAACTACTGTATAAAATAACATATAAAAAAATTACACTTTTGCCGAAATAATCACTTCAGTCGGTAGGTACAAAAAAACCACAGCCGAGACCTGATTGAAAATCAAATTTTTAAGGTCATATGGACTGAAACTGACCAATATACTTATCAGTACAGTTTGGACCAATAAACATACACCCTCAAACTCAAGCTAGATGTCATGCACTGAGAGATCACATCGGTAATGCGAGACGACTGGAAAGAACATATCTAGTCTCCAAACATTTCCTTTAGGGTGTGAAGGCCTTTGCCTTACTACCGCTAGTCCATACACCACAATAGCAAATTGATATATTCACTCAATTGGAAGAGAAATTTTAGGTTTTAAAACTATCACACCATTTTATTTTTTTTGATAAGTAAAAGTATTATTAATCAATGAATGGGCAAATGCCAATCACAAAGTTCCCATGGTCTATCAATTAGGCACACTGGAAACAAGGAACTACTAGGAAACTATCACACCATTTTATTATGATGTCCTACATCTTCATATATTTCTATTCGTGGATTAATGCTAGTTACCAAATAAACTTCCCCACCTTTTTTATTTTATTCACATTTTTTGGAACAAAAAAGAAAAGTCATACATTAAAAAAAAAGAGAGATATATGTTGCCAAACGAGCCCAAGGAAATGCATTTAAAACCACAACGCCGCGCACTCCAATCCAAAACCAAGAACAGAACCATATAGCAACATGCTAGAAATGTATAGATGCAAAAACACATTATCACGTTTCGCCGAAAATCCTCATTTACCATAATATCCATAACAAACATAGCAAGTTAGAATCAGAACGACAAAGAAAGTTCTCTTCGGCTCACCAAAACCGCAATGAGGAGGACTTGAAAGGCGAGCCCAAACAGAAATCAAGAACCGCGTCCTTCCTACTCCCAATGCCAATCACCTCAACAAACTCAGAATCACTCCCTATATCCTCACCATTCACTTCAACATCGTTGCCTTCGTCAAATTCTATCGATAAACCGTCTTTCTCCGAACTCATTACAAGTCGGACAAACTGTTTCGAAGTTCTGCTATTCTTCAGCCTTACGCCTAATATCGGGAACCTTCCGTAGAAGACACGCTTTGAAGAATAAGGGCATAAGAATGCCCGAGATAAGGAGCGGAAACCTATAAATACGGGAATCTGCATAGAAACGTGCATGGTCTGGAACAGGTTTCCGCGTTGTCAATCCTATCTTCGGGAGACGGCGGCGGAGGTTTTCGGCGGGCAGAAGGCAGGAGTTGTTAACTTGGACGGTGTCGATAGAAGTGAACCGGTACGAGTGTCGAAGAGGAAGACAGTAAGGCAAATAATTAAAATATAAATCACGTCCAGCAACCCTCTATCTCATATCTTATTATTTATATAAGATATCTTACTATTTATATGAAATAGAGTATACTAAATATGGTTTATCTCTACCACAACTCGGCAAATAATGGGGTTAGGGATGAACAAAAAACCCGCATTCCGACCCGATCCATTATTCCGACCCGAACCGAACCCGATATTCCGACCCGTTTCAGTTAATCGGATAATCGGGTATTTACCCGTTACCGCTATCGACCCTATATTTTTTTATGCCTCATTTCGTCGCTGCCAAGCAGCCTCCTTCAGCTTGAAGCCAAGCTTCCCCCCATCCCACTTGAATCCAAGCTTCCCCCCATCCCGCTTGAATCCGTCTCTCTCTCTCTCTCTCTCTCTCTGACCAATCACCGATGAGTCCAAAGCATCCACACCAAATCTCCATAACCCAAAGCCCAAAACAAGTCTGAGCGACGAAAGCGATGGAGAATACCTAAAGACCCCTCGTGCGCCAATTCTGCTACAAGAGGTTCTTCGTCTATTGGCTTTGCCACAACAATCTTATCGCCATTTATGCTGCACAAGAAGGCACCACCTAACCCAGTTGACACCTGGCATGGAATCGACTCCAAAGGCTAGATCTATAGCAACCTCAACGACGAGAGCACAGAGTCAAGGATCCTGATGGCCACCAACAATCTCAATCCTTGGATTTGGGTCAAACTGATCTTTCTACGTTGTGGTGGTTATGGAAAGGCATGGGATGGATAAGCTTGGGTGCATGTTATCTGCTTGGTTAAATGCTTGCTGTAAGGAATGGGCTAGATTGTTTTGGCTATGTTGAAGAAATTTTTGATCGAGGTGAGTGTAGGATTGGAGTCTGGATCTCTGGGATTGGCTGAAAGGCTAAAATCCATGATGTTGATCAACCGCTACAGGCATTTTGAAGAATCTCATGCTTCCGGTCAGGTTTGAGTCTTTGACAGAATATGCAGGTATCGGGTAAGCGGCCAAACGGGTATCGGAAAATCGGGACACTGAAATTATCGAGTCGGGTCGGAATTTGGGTTATTGGATCGAGTCGGCTTGGGTGAACACCCCTAAATGGGGTTACAAATAATGTAAAAGGAGCATAGCATTAGTTCATCAAAACAATACGAGAGATTTAAATATCAGATAAATGCAATTGATATAATATGATAATTAAAATGCATTATTTTTATTTATTTTAATTTCGAATCCATTTTTTTCTTTTTTAACTAATAAATATTGTGCTGTACATAACAGATAATAAATATCATAAATTATTAGTTGGATTCGAAATAATATAATATTATAATTTTAATAATAATATTTTTAATTTTTCATATTTTACAATTACACTAACTATATATTAATTACCCTGTTTGGATTTGAAATGAACTCGACTCATCTTAATCTTATTATTATAAGTTTTTCAAATCCTCATATAAAAATAATAAATAATTCAATTTTTTCAAATTTCAATTTAATTTTTTCAAATTCTAAAATAATATTAATATTAAAAAATATATATTTCAATAATATTTTATTCAACTTTCAGAACTCATTTCAACTCATCTTATTTAATCTATGAATCCAAATAGGACCCTTATCCTTTCTGGTAATAACGGGTGATCCTAAAGGTGGTGTTAGTAGGGATTTGTGTCCTTTGACTATGTTTTTCGATTGGTTTGTACATTGCAGTTTTGCTTATGGATGATTTGTGGGATAGGTGAAGGCAACCCTACTTAACTGAAGAAGAAGATGTTACACTTGAAATGCCTATCAAAAACAAGAATAAGATTTAGGAGAAAAGGGATTAGAAGTCTCATTGCTAAAATATGTTCTTATCGTATTATGGCTAGGGATGTCATTGCTAAAACCATGTCTAAGATTAGGACTATTAGCAAAAGTGCCTCCTTTCGAGAGGTGGACAAGAATGCTTTTATCAGAATGTTTGCCAATCACGCTGATAAATAGAAGGTTTACGATAGTAGACCTTGGTTTTTTTATGGATTGTTGGTTGCTCTCGCCCCTTACAATACGATCCTTTAGCCAAAAAAATTCAAGGTTATGTATGAGGTGTTTTGGTTACAAATCCACAATCTCCCACAAGAAAAAATGATAAGGGATTGGGGAAGGCAGGTGGGAAGCTCTATTGGTAATATCATTGATATAGATATCGATGAGGATGACATAGGGTGGGGTAACTACTTGCAGATTAAAGTTGAGACTCCATTACAAAAGGCCATTGCTTGGAGACGCTTCTTCAACTAGGAGGTACAGAGGATATGGTTATCCTTCAAATATGAAAAACTTTCAAAACTATGTTTTGACTGTGGGTGGATACTTCTTGATGAGAAAGGATGCGAGGTTGCTAAGGGTGGTACGCAAACAGAACAGGGGCAACTACCTCACTTCAGATCATGGCTTCGAGCTGATGTTATCAAACGAAAGTCATCATATTTCCCCTCCACTGCTGGATTGGGTGGAGAAAGGAGTTTTTAGCAAGTAAGGAGGGAAATGACGGGTTTCGAAATTGGTTCAAGGGTAGCAATCACGTAATCCTGATTTTGACGAGTCAGTTATGCATAGTGAGGGTAGCAGAATGAGGGAATTGGTAACTGAAGCAAATTTGCAGGGCCATATTGCGAGGAAGGATAGGCTGGATTCGCACATCCCTAAGTAATGATATTATGAATGAGAATTTGCAAAGGGTCTTTACTAGTGAGGAAAAGGCTGTTAATGGGCCTTAGTTGGTGCCTAGGCTAGGTCTACACAAGATATTCCAAAAGGGCCTTTTATTAATTTACCAAATGAAGGCAAGAGTGTAACGGACAGTTATATGCTAAAGAAACATGTTGAGGCAAAATATCCCTTAACTAATTCATGCGCACAGTCACTGGGTGAGGGCAAATGGAAGCAATTAGCTTGAGTAGGCTTTTTCATAACCAAGGTCGAGAGTGTTAGGAAATAATGTAACTTCTGAAGGGGATACATTGCATGCTGCTCGTGCAACTAAATTAAAGAAGTCCTTAGTTTTGTATAATAATTTGAATGAGCTTTACTCAAATGAATTGGCAGAGGCTATATAGTATCCTCACCAAGAGTTATGGAATTTTTAAGTTGGAATTGTCAGGAGCTTGAGAACCCTCATATAATTCAAAGCATTTTCCAATTGGTGAAGGATCAAGCTCCTAATGTGGTCTTCTTGATGGAAACAAAATTGTGTTATATTCAAGTTCTAATAGTAATTAAAAGATTGTGATTTGAAGAGTGTATTTTCGTTGAGGCGATGAGGAGAAGTGGGGTTTAATGCTTTTATGGAGAATTAATGATTTGCTTGAATTAGTAAATTATTCATGCAAACACATTAATGTGTGTGTTAATGATGAGACTTGCTTGAACAAATGGTTATTGACCTGCTTCTATGGTCAACCTAAGGCAAGTTTAAGGGCTAAGGCTTGGGATTTGTTAAGTTCTTTTTAGCTAGTGGATAAAGGGTGGTGTATACTGGAATATTTTAATGAAGTTCTAGCCAATGATGATAAGTTTGGGAGTAGGCCTCGTAGTGAGAAACTTATGGCCATGTTTAGATCAGTTTTGGCAAATGTGAATCTGTTAGATTTAGGGTGGCAATGAGACAGGTTTACTTGGAGTAATCATCATGAGGATGCTTCCTTCGTTAAAGGAGACTTGATAGAATTGTGGTCAATCTCTTATGGAGATCTATATATCAGGAGCACTCTGTTAGAACTCTTACAACATTGTGTTATTGTGTTCTCATAGGCCTATCTTATTGGCATGTTTGAGTGGAGTTAGTAGGATGTCGACCTTTAGCAATGATATCTAATATGAAGCTAAATGGAACAAGGGTGTAGTGATTTTATAGCGCCCCTATCGCAAAATAGTTTGACTTCTGACTCATGGTGAGAACATTCTCAATGTTTGCCGGAGAAATGTAGGAATGGGCTTTAGAGTTGGAGTTGGAGTCTGGATAGGAAAAGAACATAAGGCATCAAAAAGAAGTACAAGCAATTACAGGAATTACAAAAGAATGAAGGCCCTCAAAATATGGTTGAAATGAAAAGTGTACAAGCTGAATTGAGTTTTTTATTAGACCAAGAGGACATAAGATGGAAGCAAAGGACTAAGAGTCACTGGTTAGTTGGTGGGGACATAAATACTAAGTAATATCTTGTATGTGTAAACCCAAAGGAGAAAAAAGACTACCATTAAAAAGGTTTTGAGTGTTGATGATGCAATCTTGCAGCAACATGAGGAAATAACAGCAAGTTTCTTTGATCACTTCTCCCATATTTTTCAATCCACTAATCCCTTTGATGCTTATATTTCACAGTGTGTTATTGATGGAGTCTCTGAACAAGTCACACAGGAGATAAGGCTTCTCTTAGACACACCTTTTATGGAGGAGGAAGTTCATGTGGCCTTAAACCAGATGTCATCATATAAATTACCTGGACCAGATGACTTTGGAGCAGAATTTTACGAAGACCATTGGGCTACAGTGAGAAAGACTATTTCAAATGCTATTTTGGAGTTCTTGAGACATGGTCAAATGCAAAGAGAATTTAATCACAATTAGATTCCACTGGTTCCTAAGGTAACTCACCAACCCTAGTTCATGATTTTCGTCCTATTAGTTTATTAATGTGTTTTATAAACTCATTTCAACAATACTAGCTAATAGGATGAAAAGGTTTTTAAAGATACGTTGGCATTTGAAGAAGCCAATGTCAATGCTTAGAAGTTTTCAAATTTCTTTTCTTTTCTTTTTTTAAATCGAATACATGTACATTGATAAACAACATAACCTTTCTTGGTTAACAATATGTTGAATGCCACAAGATTTTTCAATATAGATATTAACATATACAAATTAACTTTGTTTAGATGTTGAGATAATATGAAATGAGAAATTTGTGAATATTAGTGAAATAGTTTGTGAATAATAATAAAATAATTTAAGTTATAAGATTTTATGAGGTTATGAGAAATGAGAGAAAAAAGAAATTGCATAAAAACATTATAATGCAAAAATATTATTAGAAATAATTTTTAATAATATTTTTATTTTGATATTTGAAAATTTTGAATTATTTTTTAAAAATATTCTCTTTAAAAGGCTGGTTAGCTAACAACACTAGCAAAAAATTTTAGAAGCTTAATTTCTGGTTGTATGGCTGTGTCTTTGCATTGGTGTTCTTTACAATATACTGATTACTAAATTAAAAATTTTGTAGAACTAAACGCTTGAATATTACATCTTCAGGGAAATAGATTTGATGCCATTTTGACCATGGTCATGTAATCTTTGTTTACTCTGTTTGATGAATCATGAAACATTTAAACTGTTTGATGAATTGCCTACACAATTTGAATTGAGCTTCAACTGGTAGGTTTATTGAGCTTTTTTGGTACGTTGTCTATGCGACTTGAATTGCCCCTTTTTTTGTATATTGTATTATTTGAAGATGTGAAAGAGAGAAAGAAAAGCAAAGCAAAGCAAAACAGAAGGATTTTTACTTCTACTTTTTAAGATTTTTATTAGACTTTAGATCAATATCTATTTTGTAGATTTTCTACTTATCTTTTTTAAGATTTTTTTCTTTTTGGGATACGAGGGAAACCGTATACAGTATACTTGAATTATAGATTTATTTTGAACCTTAAAAAGTCAAGCACAAAACTAGAGTAAAAAAATGCACAAAAATATTCTTTTAAAAAAATTAGATTTTTTTCCCTCTTTGGGTAGGAGGGAAACTGGATACTCAAATTCTAGAGTTAATGAAACTGCACAAAACTAGAGTTGGAAAAGAACTGGAGATAAAATGAGATACTAGTTACAATCTCAGTAAACGGATCTAAAAGATGGCGTACTCTAGGTAATTACTGAGTATGCCGTCTTTGCGCTCATTTCTTAATGAGAGGAAAAGATGGAGTACTCAGGTAAATAATACTACACATCAGACTTCTAACTTTCTTGTTGGTTTTGTTCTAAAATCTTGTAGAATAAAATCAATTCGCATTATGGTGAAGAATAGTTAACCATTTGCCACGAATTTTATGCCACGGAAAACCAATTTGTACACTAATACTGCCAATTGGTTATCGGAAGATTGCGTCGATCAGCTTGTCAAAGCATATTTCATCCAAGGCATGCAAAAAATCTGCACCATGTTCAAATTCTTTCTGTTTTTATGGATCAAATTGTAATACTCCGGATTTTTAAGTATCCGTTTAATTTTTATATGTGACATGATTATGTTTATTTAAAATAGTTTTAAAGAACCTTTGGATATATGTATATAGTTTTTATGTTGGAAGGTTAGGAGTATGGTTGGGTACAAAGATGACTTGTTTTAAGGTGAAAAAGCCCATAACCCGAGATTTCGCTCGACTCTCGTTTGATGTCTGGCTCGAGCGAGATACATGAAGATATTTGATGTCTTTTAGTAGAATGGTTATAACTTGCTCATTTGATATCGGATTTAAGTAATTTAAGAGGCTATGGAAAGCTAAGAGGAATATCTATAACTTATATGTTTTGAGTTTTAAGGGATATGGACTTAATCAAATACAAAAGTGAGATTGAAATGGCAGATCTGAATTGGAGACATATAGGCATTGACTTTGAAGTTGATTAAGGACTTTGAATAAGATTAAGTTTTTGGATTATTTTATCAATTATCCTAAGATCTGGACAAGTGTGTAAAGATGTGGAAAATGAGGAGATTTTATCTAGGAAATTCCATGTAAAATAAGAAGGATCATTTATCAAATACTTGGTGTGCCCGGATTGGTGTTCTCAGACTGATCTGTCGACTTTTAGTAGAAAAATAATAACTTGATCATATGAGCTCCAAATAAAGTTATTCTAGTTCCTATAGAACCGTAAGAAGTAGATATAGAACTTTTATATTTTGAGGTTTTGAAGATAAGGAACGGATCAAGGACGAAACCTGGTGTAAAGTGGACGGTCCTGAATTGAGTTCAATTGATAGCCGACTTAGATGAATTGTATTATATTCAGCCATGTGATGAAAATTATGATTGGCTATCAAACTTTTTGAAGTCTTGACACATGTGGAAACATGTGACAAGTTGATAAGAATTAATCTAGAAGCTCTAGTTGGTCCAAAGACATGGAGCAACATGAGAGGCAGAAATCTGCCTGAATATGTTCAAGTCTAACTAAGTGAGTTACAAACTAAAGTCTATCCCAACCAAATCTTGAAATGACCTTCTAGAACATGTCAAGTAGTGTCTTAGAAAGAGTAATAAGTGACCAAATGGATAAGTGAATGGGCTGAGACGTTAGACACCAAGAATGGACTGGAATGGCTTGATACATGCATGGTTAGGTGAAATCCCAGCTCAAGCTTATGTCATCTGATATCTCTTCAACCATGGATCAATTTTGACTGACTGAAAGGACTTAATATTAGCCATTGGATGAAAATTTTTACTGTCAAGCCTAAGATTTTAGGGGTTTAGACTTAATCATTTGGTTTTGAGAATTAACACCTCATCCTCCAAAGCATGTGGGTAACCGATTGCCTATAGCCATCTCTTTTTCTCATTTTCTTCTAAAGGGTCGACCACCCTCTTATATATATATATATATATGTGTGTGTGTGTGTGTGTGTGTGTTGGTGAGCCTTATAACCTTCTTTGGAAAGTAGAACACACGCCCAATTGGAGAGAAAATAAAAGACAAATCCTTTCTAAACCATCTAATCTCAAAACATTTCCTAAGTGAGCTAATTGTGTGATCTTGAGGAATTCTTGCAAGAGCTTGGTTCTATCATCAATTTAAGCTTTGGAGAAACTTGTAAGTATACAATTTAACTTAATCTTGGTATAGAATAAGTAAATTGATAATTAAATCATGTTTGTTGTTGGTTGGAGCTTAAACCTTACTTATATGATGTAATTGAAATTCATTATGTTTTGAATGAGATTTTGTTATGGGAAAATGCTAAGAAAATTATAAGAACATAGATTTATGTTTTAATAAGTAAAAATAAGGTTTATATGAAATGATTGCATGATTTCGATTGAGAAACTCTATGAACTGTGACCTCGCTCGACTCTCGCTCGACCTTTGGATCGAGCGAGGAACAATCTGAACCTTTCGCTTGACCTCGCTCGATATCCTGCTCGAATGAGCGACAACCCGAGATTTCGCTCGACCCTAGCTCGATACCTTGCTCGAGCGAGATACCCTGTTTGCTTAAATTCAAGGTTTTTTCTTGAATAAAGGTGGATGATTCAAGTAGGAAGAGTATCTGTGAAAAATATGTATAGTTTATATGATATATGTTGTATTGGAGGTGCATACAACATAAAATTTAAGAATACATGCATGTTCTAGTACGTGATGGGGTTTTAAGAAAGAGTGGCATAACATGTATTTATGAGAATAAGAAATATCTATAAGAATAAGAAAGGAACAACTAAGAATAAGACTATGGATAAGTTAGTCACGTCGTGACGGGGACGGCAATACGTAACATCCGTATGACTGATGTGCCGACAGGGACGGCAATACGTAATGCCTATCGTAAAATAAGAATCATGTCATGACGGGGACGACGATACGTAACACCCGAACGATTGATGTGGTTTCATAAGATAAGTGTCGTGCCACGACAGGGACGGCGATACGTAATGCGCGGACAACTAACATGACTAGCGGGGATGGTGATACGTAACGCCTGCTATGTTAAGTATGTTTCGTGTCATGACGAAGAAAGCGATTCGTAACGCCCAGAAGATTGACATGAGACTCATCACAACGGGGACGGCGAGACGTAACGCCTGGATGATCGATGAGTTATATGCGATTGGGACGGCAATACGTAACGCCCATCGAATATAAGAGAGATAAGTAAGACCCGATATGGACGACAATATGTAATGTCTATCGAGGATATGTAATAAGTAATCTCCGATGGGGACGACGATACGTAATGCCCATCGAGGATAAGAAATAAATAAAACCCACAAGATTAAGAAATAAAATTAAAAGTATAAGTTTTAAGTATATGATGGTGGGTCCAAGTAAGGTCTAAGTTTGTATGGAAAGAATGATCATTGACATGCATAAATTCCATAAAGCATTCTCATAAGTTATATGTCTGTGATCATTGCTATGTATGATGATTGCTGATGTTATTTATGCCTTATTTCGTTAACTGTGTACTTATTGATATTTCTTGTAAATCTCACTCTTTTAAGTTTTATCTATCATTCCTTATGGAATGATATATGTTGTGCAGGATTAAACAAATTACAATGAGACTCAGACAGCACAGGAGATTCTGAGGTACCCTGAGGGTCCTACAGAATACTCCTCTCCGATTGAGATAATCTCTTGTACGTGATTAAGTGGAATAGTAAGATTACTGGATGAAGGTGGGATATGATATTATGTTTTAAGAAAACTAACTGGATTATATAAGTCTTAGATACAATATGTTTTTGTAAATGTGAAGTTATGAAGGTTATAGTTTTATTATGCCATGTGATTTATTTATGCAAGAGTTAGATCTCTTTGCATATATTGGAGATTTACCTCTTTTCGCTATATTTTGCATTGCATTTAATAGTAAGTTTAGATGCATGCATGCTACTCCTTATGTTTATGTAGGATAAGTAGCCTTGTGTTACTTGTCCGTATGCTTCGATTTAGGTTTTAATCAAGGCGGAAAATCGGGGTGTTACACAAATTGTTTCATTGTGCACATACTTATATAATATGTACTCGAATACGGCAACAAAAAGATTGCATGGATGTAATAAGATCCCCTACTGGATATACCAATATATATTTAAAGATTCCCTTCCACACTTTTGCTTAGTGATACAGTCACACGGTTCTCTTTCATTCTTCTGATTTGAGTTTTGTCCTATTGTTTTTGCTCTGAATGAGGTGGCTGGTAGCAGCTTTCTATTATAGATGGCTTACAGTATCATTATACAATTTTGTCAAATATAGTTAATTATGTGTACTCTTTACACACTCTACTAATGTGATTGAATTCAACAGTTAGTTTATATTAAAAAATAATACAGTCAAAGTTAAAAAGGAGTATGTAAAAGTGATTGCACAGAGATTTTTTATCATTTTATATGCCAAGTAGGACTATTCATCTAGGCGAGATTTCAGTTCGGTCCCACCCAAAACTCGAATAACCTGGGAACCCGCATTGGACTAATCGAATTTATTCAGTCCAGATGAAGGTATCAAACCCGAGTTTCGTATTAGTAACCTGGTGACCGGGTTTGTATAAAAAGAGAAAAAAAAACTTCTTACCCAGTTATCCCATCTCCATGAGTCCCGACCCTCTCTCTCTCTCTCTCAACCTAGCCACGGAACCTTAGCTGCGACCGTGTCTCACGGGATTTTCACTATCTCAATGGTTAGTTGATGGAGAGGAGAGCAGATATGGGAAGAAGATTGAAGTGCTTCTTCTTATTTCTTTCGAGGCTCGAAGATCTTCATCCCTAGCAGTCCTCTCTCTCTCTCTCTCTCTCTCCGTTTTGAACGCCAAAAGCCTAGCCATCGGTGTCATCCTCGTGACCCCAAAGTCTGCTCTCTATGACTTAAGTCTGTGTAGCTTTAGTTCTTTGTTATGACTTGTGTAGCTTTTGTACAGGTCAGATTTGTTGCATCCTTCTTTAGATATTTTAGGGTTTTTGCCTTTTATTACTTTGTTGATTTTGGTCTATTTTGATGGGAATGTTTGAATGTAAGAATCTTTTAGGAATATTTTTGTGGATCAGATCTATGCTAGCATATGTATTTTTTGTTGTTCAATATGCGTGAGTGATTACTTTTTGTGTTGATCCTCTTGTTAATAGTTGCTTTAGGATCTACTAAGATAATTTTTTTTTTGTTCATTTGAGTGATGCTACTGACATAGATACTACCTGGTGTAGCAAAATATGTTGACTAGTTAGATTAGAACTCATGTTTCATATTTATATCAACTTTAAGTATTTTTCTTTGCCTTTTTGTAGATTAGCATCTATACCAACAATGTTTAATAGCACACTTATTGAAGATGATGTTTTTTACTGAAATGAAGGAGAGAGATATTCAAAGGCACTTTTGTACACAGTTCACAATAATGTCAAAAGGAGAAAATAACCTGTTTTACTATTATTATTTAGTTTCTCATGTGCTCCATTTTGTTTCAATTGTTTTATATTATCTAACTATGTTGTATAGAAATATAACAGTTTGTAGATCATGATTTGTTACAACCAAAATGTGGCTTAAGCATGTTCGGGTTGATGAGAATGATTAGGGCTGAACTAAACATCTGAAAATCGACCCAACCCATGTTCCTGAACTAACTTGACTCATTTTTGGTTAAAATTGGAAACGGGTATTACCCCATTACCTGTTTTAACCTATTTTTGAATCTTCGATTTTGATTTTCAATCCTATGGCTCGCTCTCTCTCTCTCTCTATCCTTTCATCTCGTACATGCAACAAAAATGAAACCCCTCTAATTTCTTCTACAAACCAAAAGGAGCCAGATCATGATTTATTATTATAACATTGATCTAGAGAACTAATGATCACTAATTAATATTGGTTTCTGGTGATCATGCAGGAGCTATTACAGGTGTATGACTCAGAAGTGCACAATTAAGAAACATGTAGAAAGTTTATTCCAAGATCCATCGACCATGATTATGACATATGAAGGTCAGCACAACCACCCAATCCTTGCAATACTCAGAGGAAATGCAGTTCCACCTTCCATGTTCACATTGCTAAATATAGAGGGACCGACCTTTATTCTCGAATCTACAAATCTCTAATTTCGATTTTCCAACTTAGCCGAGACCAAGCTTTCCGGAGTCTTGCAGACTACCTCATCATCATTGTTGATAAATTAAAATGTACATAGCTAATTCAGGCTTTCATCCCCGATTTTACCCTATCAATTTTTAGACACTCACTTGAGTCATTTCCCTCTCTCCACTCTCACCGTCACCTTAAATCCCTAGAATTGGGAACTGAGTCAAAAATGGGTTTTTCAGTTCAAATCAAGTCGGGTCATTGTATTAATAACTCACGTGACATATTTTTGATGAGTCATCGCTCATTGGCCATGTAGGTTTATTTCCTTCAAGGCTCCTGGGTGTCAAGAATATCTTAATCTTTGGATTAGTCCAGACTTTCAATTTCTAGTTTGTCGATGAGTTTGGATGGTAGTATTAATGTTTAATTCTTCACATTTCCTACACCCACATTTCATCAAACAAACTGATACTACTATAAATTAAATCTGTGGATACTTATATGTATTTGGGGGGCTATAGAGAATACTCTCCACACACACACACACACACACACACATATATATATATTTGCTTACAAATCTAATCTCCATACCATATGGTTTCTTGCATTGCGTTTTGTATGAAATTGGTTATGTTGTCTTTGAAATGTTTAGCCATTGAAGGCATCTCTTCAAGGACGTGAGCTCTTCTTCAAGATTATGAATTCCCAAGCTTGTGGATTCATATTCCTTTCTAGAAAACTCAGGCCTCTGCATTGCAAGATCTTTCTAGAACAAAAGGCTTAAATGTCTACAACCTGTCTCTTTGTACCATCTATGCATGGACTCTCTTAAATTTTGGCTTTAGGGATAGGGGTAGCATGAATGTTCTTAGTAAATTAGTTCATGTTTGCTGTTGTGTATTGGAGTTTGATTAAAACAATGTATGTGTTTTGTAATATTCTATGCAAATTAGTTCAAACAATGTAAGATGTAGTGGTTTTTTTTTAACATGCATTTAGTTAAAAAGTTAATTAGTTGTTTATAGTCTTAAGTATTCTTAACATAAATTTAGTTTTTCATTTTGATATTTTCAGCATTATGGATAATGATAAAATATAGGCTTTTATATATATAAAAAAAAATTCTTTTCAACATTATTTTATTGAAAATATTGTAATAAAATATAGGATTTTTTATTAATATTTTTCAATATTTTTTCCTGAAGAAAAGTCATAACAAACTTACATTTGTAAAAAAGAAAAGAAGAAGAAGAAGAACGTGACATCTCGAATTTTTATGAGAAACCTTATTCATGTTTGGAATGAATAATAATTTTATTTTAATTATTTTGGTGTTTGGATTGACATAAGAGAAAAGTATTTTTCAATAAATCTCAAAACTTGTTAGGATTGGTCCCTTTTTGGTGCAAGGCCTTCTATTTTGTTTAGGCATAGAAAGAATTAAGCCCTAGAGAGTGAGCACATGAGGTCTACTACCTTAAAAGCCCAAGATAAACCTTTGAAGAACAAGGAGGTGCCACTTGGCAATGAGAATGATATAATGGACATTTTTAGAAGGAAATACTATGGACACTTATCAAGATCTTGTGGAAAGGAAAGGAAAAAGATGAAAGAAGGCCTAAAAGGTTTGGCCATATGGTGCTAGGCACTACTTTGGTGTTTGAATCTCACTTGGACACGTGTCAAGTTAAGACACAATCAACATTTTGCTTTTCCTAAAAGGTGTCTTACTTGGGAAGAGAAAAATGTGGGATCTAGAAAGTCTTTCTGTAAGAGAAAAAGGGTGGTCGGCACATAGAAGGAGAAAGATTGAGTGTGGAAGTGGAAAAGTGTCTTATAAATGACAAAATGACATTTCACTTGTAATACATGGTCTTCTAACACACTAAACACATGCCACGTGTCACACATGTAAGAAAGATGGATTAGGATTTTTAGTGAAAAGACTTAGAAGCCCTTTGATGCTTTGAATCTAGATACAAGCTGAAAGGTGAAATGAGAAAGAGATGGAAGAGTATTTTCGGATTTGAGAAGGGAGAGTTAGCCAAATCCTCCCTTGATCTTTTGTCTTCCCTATGGCATCCCATCATAAGGAATAAGGTGGAAAAGATGGATAGGTGGTAGGCATGCATGGGTGGAAATTTTGCAAGAGGAGATCCTATATAAAGTTACAGCCGAAATTTAGAGGGCTTTTTGACATGCCTTTTTGTCTCCTTTACTTTAGTGTTTCGGCCAAGGCTACTTCTCCACTAAGTCAACATTTTTTTTTCATTTTCCCACTAGCCAAACACTACCATATTTTTATATCTTCAAATTTTCTATGTTGTTTTTTGAAAGGAAGATTAGTACACGAAGGTAAACACATTCTCTAATTGTTTTAACACACCATGCACGATTTTGAATGAAGAAATAATCTCGTTATTTTTGGATCTAGAGATTTTCCTAAACAAACACTCACTTTTACTCAAAAACTAGGGTTCTACTTCTTTAAAATGGAGCCCTAGATATTCTTGAGGTTTTGAACATAGAAAATGGGTTTTTGAACAAGAGAGTTTTGAGTTTCAATGGAGGAAAGAAAACTAGGGTTTTGACTCCTTAGAGTTTTGGCCCTAGGATTTTTGGAAGGGAGATTTGGTTTTCTAAAATACCAAGCACTCACCTTCACTTAAAGATTTTGGATATAGGGTTGTGTATTCAAATCTTGATTTACTTTCTTTGAGTATTTTTTAGATTTTCTTTGTTATTTTTGGAATATTGTAAGTAAATTCTTAACTTATCTTGTATATTATTTGCATATATTGTGTGAATCTTGTTTGTTTGTTTGATTATTTGAATATTATCTCAAGTATATGTGAGGGTTTTGGCCTGTGTGTTTTGGAAGATTGATTGTTGATCCATTGATGGAAATATAGAGGTGGTAAGACTTAGGTGATCGGCCTAGGTGTTTGATATGTGTTGGATTGGTTATTTGATGAAAATCATGAGATTCAAGAGCTTATATGATTCAGCCATGGGCAAATATTTTGTTTTCATTGAAGATTTCAATGTAGGAATGGATACTTGTTCGGTCTACACTAGTTTCTATATGTTGTTGACGCAAACTTATCAAATGCTAGAGTTTATTCATTCGGCCTTGGGAGGTTAATGAAGTTAGATGCAATGTGGTGAAGTATTGATGGAAAAAGAGCATGTTAGGGGATTCTAGGGTTTTCGGCTAGACTTTGGGAGATTAACTTAGTATGATTGTTTAGATGATCACTTGAGTAGATGCATGAGTTTATAAGATAGAAGGGGTGAAAATGGTCACCTTGAATGGGTCAAGTGATTTGGCCATGACCACTTAAGGTTTTGTAGAAATTTAGTTTTTATCCTTTTAAGTTTGAATGATTAAATTCTTATAAAATGAAGTATGTTTGCATGTTCTAATATTTTCAAGTTATGACTATAAATGTATGTTATGAATGAGAATATGAATCAGCTTCATACCTTGCATGGATAAGTCAATGTTTGCATATAAGTCCATATCATACATTACATACTTTTGAGTCTACATTTTGAAAAGAAAAAAGTCAAAGTTTTGTAATGACCCCAAATGCTAGGATGGGAAAATGCCCTAGCAGAACCCCCTATTCACTCTGCAGTATTTAAAGTCGAGTGGAACCCCTAGGTTAACGAAGTATAAACGATGGGTCTCAAATGGTTCCTATGGAAGGATATCAAAACGAAGTCAGTGCCTAAAGCTAGTTGGTGCATCTCACGGTGAAAGAAAAATATGCGAACTGCGGTGTATGAGTTTATAAGATGTATGACGTAGTCATATCGACTAAGTGAGTTGCAGGTTGATGCGGTAACTAACGGGAAACACAAGGTGCATAAGGGAGTTGTGAGCTATCCATTCATGTTAATAGAATGACATGATAAGAATAAAGCATTTAAGCTCTATGACGTGATAAGAATGCTATGATTAAGAATTCAAACTTAAATGATATGAACACGTGTTAAGACTTCAAAAGAAGAAATATTGTCTTTTTACGAGAAAGTACATGATGCACGAGTTAAAGTTACAAGTCTCATGTTTGTGTCTATGCATTTATTTGCATTTATCTTTATATGTCTGTAATATTTGTGCTATATTATCTGTTACTTGTTGAAATTTATCGAAATCTTGTTGTGGTAGTTTCCACTACTATTCCCCTCCCGTAATAGTAGAAGTTGTTACAGGTACCCCAGAGCCAAGAACTAAGATGGCTCCATGATCGAGGACGAGTACACAGTTCAACCTTGTCGAGATTGTGTTTTAGATTCATTAAGACATTGGGCTCTCTTCTTCATGAGATACATGAGAGCTTAGAATATGAGAAGTTTAACTTGGTGCATACGCGTCCTTTGAAGAGTGCCGAGATCCACGGTAAGATGTACGAGGCCACTGGATCCTTAAGCACAATAACGAAGTTAGTATTGAGGCAAACGTGGTAGTTAGAGACTTGGGCCTCACATCACTCGAGCCTCAGAAAATCGCAAGGAGTTTTCCAGACATTGTCTTCTGATGGAGTTTTGGCTATTGGGAGGACTTGAACGTGAAGAAACATATGACTTAGCCTATTTTGGAAAACTGTTATTTTGGGAAATGGTCCCTGCTTGTTTTGGGGAGTGCTAGACACTTAAAAATCTTGAGGTACATTTGCTTTATAAAGCTTTTGGGATATTTGCACTATTATGGTACCATGCAATATTATTATATCATTTATTGCCTTTGATTTTTATAAAGAAATCTTTTTGCTGTGATTCTTATTACATATTGTTAGTGAGTTAGGTGCATTACATCTTATTTGTTACTACGAGGGGCATGTAGTTTTGTGTTACATGTCTCGACGCTTTAAGTCATGATCAATCTCAAGCGAGGGTTGGAGGCATCACAAAGAAAAAGAAAAGAAAAGAAAAGAAAAAAGATCGGGTTAAACCTGAAACCTGGATTTCTGGGTTTTTAAAATTTGGATTCATCGGGGGTTTTGACCCAGGTCATAGCCCGGGTATATTCGGGCTGAAACCTGGCCGAGATTTAGAACTCGGTATCTGGGCTATGTATACCTGGGCTCCCAACCCTTGAATGAACAATGCTAATGGCAGGCAATAGAGTGAAGAATATTGATGTTATTTACACTCCCTAGCTGCAACTTCCGTTACCTATCAATCCTAGCTTGGTTATATTATGATTTTTGCTGGTGAAATTCCATCTCTCTCTTCCGCTATGTTGTTCTAGATATATTCCTTCAAAGCACATATATGTTGCTTAAAAAGGGTGGCTATCCCAAAATTCCATATATATCTCTCTTCACCAACAACATTATATCATGGCTTTTAGGATTGTAAATGAATTAGTTTGTTTGATAGCCCGCCCATTACTCGTCTGGTTAAACTTGGATTGAATTCCACTCGTGAGAAGAAAAACTCGTTCGTGAAAACAGATATTTGCCTAATTAGTAAATGATACAGACCTGATAAAACTCGGCTCGACTCGATTAAGGCTCGTTAAGGCCCTCTCGTTTATATTTGAGTCGACTTGTTATCTCAACTCGATTAAAACTCATTCATATATTGTTCAATATATATACCTAGACCTATGTGTATATATATATATATGTATTAACTAATAATATAAACATACATCTTTTATAATTAAATATATAATATGTAACACAATTATTTATATCTATAGATTGAATATACTTCATAACTATATTTTATAACTTGTACAATAATTAATCGATAAAATTCAATAATTTCATATAATTTCATATACTAGTATGTTGAAACCACATATGAAATAGATATATGTTTTTATATTATGTGTATGTATTAATAATATATGTAGGTATATAATATATTTTTATTATGGATAAATATCAACTAATTAGATTTTAGTTAGTTATTTATAAATTTATAAAATCTTCTATTTCAATAAAGGGTTCTACTTGTTAGTTGTACAAATTCAATATTAGAATTTTTATTTATCCAATTTATTAATTATTAAATTTGATTAAAAACAATTCGTGCTCAAGCTTGGCTCGACTCGACTCGAGATCATTTGTGAGACGAGTTCGAGCTCGAGCTTATATTGAGAGTTAAGCTTATCAAGTCAAGCTCGAACTCGAGTAATTTTAATCGAGTCGAGCTTAGCAAGCCAAAGACCGGCTTAGCTCGATTACAACCCTAAATTGGCTCGAGATATAACATAGTTGCCCTTACTTCAAAGTAGGTATATGTTCTTTTTAGGGAAAATTGAATTAATCCTAAATTTCATGCCTATTTAAGTTGTCTTTAGCTTTCAAGACCATTGCCTGGTTGATTTGTTACATGCATGATAGGAACCATTTACTGGCTACTCAGAAGTGTCTCCATTTTCTTATTAAATTTCCTCTCTTTTGTATACTATGATGCATCTTTGTAATTGTGCATTAGTGCTTTTGGCAGATTCTATCTTGTTAAATCTTTTGAGTCCTAGCTTTTCTGGCCATCAAAAAGTGGTAGGACTTGCGAAAGATGCTTTCAATATAGAAACAGATGAAGTAAAGTTATCTAAACATAAATATTTATTTGGAATTAAGAAAATTCATAGTTATGATATTAATGCACCACCTCAAGGTTTGTACTTGATATTTTGTATAATCCAACACCTTAATGTATAAATACATGACTTTGGATGAATTGATGCTTGAAGAGATTAATGAATGTCATTTGTTAATAGAAATGTGGAATTATACGGTGTTTGGCAGGTGTATAAATAAATTTGATTTCAGGAAACAAAAAAAAGGAACACTAATATGATTTTTTATGATGATATTTTGTCCTAAATCGGTGAAAACAAGTCGACGCAAGTGAGTTTTAAAAACAGAAATTCAATTGTGCCGTCGTCAATATCTGCTGGGAAATTCTAATTGTGGGGATAAAGAACCGCCGCAATTGAGTTTCCAAAACATAAACTCAATTGCTGTGTTGTCAATATATGCTGGCAAATTCTCATTGCGGCGATAAATAACCACCGCAATTGGAAACAAAAACTATTTCACGGCACTGTCAAGATTCGCTGTAAAATATCATTGCGGCGATATGAGATTGTCGCAATTGAATATTTGAAATTGAAAACTCCAATGTGGTGAAAATTTATCACCACTATTGGAGTTGTAAGCGTTGAAAAAAGACTTTGCCAATGATTTTTAATAGAAAGGTGCAGCCTTTTTGCGACGTCTGTTGGCACTAATGGTGATGGAAAAAAACGCCGGGAAAGATTGTGTTTTAGCGGTGAATTTTCGTTTACATTGTGGGAGATCAAAAGTGATGGATTACTTACAGCGATATGGTGGCGAGGTCATTCTCGCCGATAAAGGCTTTTGGCAGTGATTTATGTTACTTTTTTGGTCGAAAATGTGCACTGGGAAAAGTGCTTTCTGTTGTAGTGATTGGAAGTTCAAGCTTTGGCTGCTGCATGTATGTATATATTTTGCATTACATTTTTTGATTTTATGTTAATATATTAGTAATTAGTTTCACCATCTTGCCATTGTAGGTTCTAATGAAAATATAGTTGGATACTTCTTCGTTAGAATATGAGCAGCTCTACATTCAGATGGAACTCTGATCACAGCTTTTCTATGACGACTTTGTTTGGATTGATAAGTGATCTCAACTAATTTCATCTTATCATTACAACTTTTTCAAATCTCAAAACAATAATAATATTAAAATAATATTCTTGCAGTATTTTATTCAACTTCAACTTTAATCTCAAATCATCTCATTTCAACTCACTATCTAAACTGAGCAATAAGTATTGCTAGCCTTGCATAAGGTTATCTTCTCTCGGTACCATTGTGTATGCCAACCCTACAACTGAAAATATAATTATGCCCATGTAAAATGCTACACATGCAGTACTTAAAGTCATTACTAGACTGACCACATATAACAATGTTGTATTACTTTAATTTTCTTTTACAAAAGAAACATGATTATGGACCACTAATTTAGATGCTTTTTGAAGAATATGACTGAGTATATTCGTCTAGTGCTATATCTTTTGATATATTTTCTTCTAAAAAAGATGTAGCATTATATATGACTGAATGCTCCTAAGTTTAACTCTTTTATACTTTTCTTTTAAATATCCACTTGTTTTGGATGCTGATATTTACTATAAGCTACTTATTTCTTGTGTGCAGTGCATTTCAACCATTGATAAAGATAATAAAATATTCTAATATTAAGTGAAATATTCTAATATTAAGTGAAATATTGAAAGCCACTACGGTTAGCATGGAAATAAGTTTTGTCATTGAACTATGTAAAGAAATCTAGATTTTGAGGGCGATCTTGTTTGTAATTTGGCATTCAAAGTTGTTCTCTGTATGAGTACATTATACAATGCTAAAAAAGATGAAATGCACAATCTTTAATTTTAATTTTTCTGAATTTGGTGCTCTACATACTCTTCAACTGATCCGAATATCTTAAATATGAGATTTCTTGTACCATAATTATATGTCATTTTTAATGCCTGATTTGCCCAAAAGAGGAATTGTTCACCTAGATGTCAAACATGATAATATTAATGTAAAGAATGGTGTTCATGAGCTTGGTGATTATTTTGGATATGCAACTCTCACTAATAAGAACTTGGCAATTTAATGGCGATTTTGTATGTTGGCCCATTTATGTGAAGAATGGTATTTTTAATTAGGTGTTGTTCAAAATTTATATTTGAAGACCTTTTGTCGGCGCCCCAGCTTGCGCTTGGGTTCGTACGCAAAATGCGACGCCGGGGACGAACGTCACAAGGAAGTCGCCCCTCATCTTTACTTAGGAGAGCCTTAATTTTTTTTTTTATATATATCGCAGCGGAAAAAGGTCAAGCCATAAATAAACGACAAAACGTTACGCTTGTCGCACATCACATGGTTAACAAAATAAAACCCAAATTAAACATCACAAGCACATATACATATATCAGAATAAAGTCACCAATGTAAACAGTTTTATACAAAAGTACTTCCCAAAACAGCGGGAAGATTTTTCCTTCCAAAAGTACATCGGTGTATACAAAATAAAGGTGCTGCTGATCCACTCCTCCCTCCGCCAACCATACTAATAGGCGGGTTCTTCTTTTATCTTCTTATAGTCGGGGCCATAACGAAGGCTGTCCAGACTCAGCCCCGGACCTACGTCGCACATCATCCCAGAGGATGACGTAAACAGGCGTCCCAAGTGGAGGAGCCCGTCAACACCCAGCACCATACAACACCCCGTAGGGCGTAGGTCGTCAAAAAAGTAAGTCGCCATAGGAAGCGACTCTGCCGCCCACTGACCCAACAGGTCTAGGGTCACTGGCCCGGCAGTCTCAGCCTTAGTCGGGCCCATGAGGGTCCGACCCATCTTCTCGAGAGTCGTAATCCGTGGATCCATCCTGTCCTGCAATGACTTCTATTGTTCCCAAGGGAGCAATAGTAAGATAATAAAAAGGGGGGTGAGATTTCGGGAGAAATCTCAGCAAGTACACTAACACTTAAACCAGAACATATCAGATATACAGTTAAATGAACAAAACATTCTTAACTAATGCACATGCAATGAATGACTGACTTATGCACATGCTCATGAAAAACTTTTAAACAGACATACTTCTTTCAGACTTCTTTTCATAAAACTTTCATGCAGACTTCTTCTTTCAAACTTCTTTTCATATCATCGTTGCTTTTCAAAACATTTCTTTAAAACATTTCGTATCTTTCTTTCTTTCTTTCTTAGGCGCCACTTATCATATACAGATCTTTCTTATGGCTCGAAAGCCCTTCTTGTCATGACTTTTCTTTAACATGTATGAGACACAACACGGTTCCCCTAGCACCGCGTGTTCCCTGCTGGTTACCGCATCACCCTAGAGTGAGCGTCATATAACTTTAAAACGGCAGGTCCTTACACCTTATCCGTCTTGGGCACCCACCAGCGTTAGGTGCTACCGCGCTCCGGCCACCTTTTGGTGCCATACACGGTCCGCCGACTGTTCTTCGTCGACCCAGGGGCTACCACTCGACTTTAGACACTCCTGAGTGGACAGGGAGTTCCACTGGGGCACTTCCCCGTCCCAGCCTTTGGGGTTCTTATAAAACTTTACTTCTTTCTTTTCTTTCAAAAATTCCATCTTTTCTTTTCTTTTCTTTTTTTCTTAAAAACATGCTTGACTTTAAAAACTTTCTTTTCATGACTTATGCATGGGACATGCATGCTTACTTATTTTCATGCAAGAACCCGAGACAGGCTCGAGTGCATTCACATTTCATTTTCTTTCTCCTTCTTTTGGGGTAATTTCATAATTTTCCTACTTAGTCATCATATTCTATACCCAAAATGGGCCTAGGATTGAAGTGGGGTATTGGGCCCTTCTCCAACCCATCATGGCCGAATTCTCCTAGAGAGTTTCTAGGGTTTTCCTTCATCATTTGACTTCAAATTTCCTCCAATAAACTTTAAAGTATCAAATTGAATCAAGTACCCTCCTTAGCAAGGGGTAACCGAAACTCTAATGTTTCCCAAGTAACCATTTCACATCAAACTTAGTTATTCCTATTTCCTCCATTCACCTTTTTAACTTAGGGAATTCCTCCCCTTAGTCTATTCAAACTTCCTTTCCTAAAAGTTTCTTCTATGAGTTCAACTAAACAAAATCACCACAACACAATATAATATTAATCTTCCAATCTCAACCTTAAACATTATCAATTTCCACATAAACATTTCTCTACATCATACACAAGTGATCATTCTTTCCATATGCAAATATATATATCATTTCCATCCATATCAATCAAATAATTTATTCTCATGACCATTTTCATTTTCTTACAACAATATGCTCCTTGAATAAATCAATTCCATCACTAGTTCCTCAAATAAAATCCTTACCTTAGCAAGGCCACAATTTAACATTTAACACTAAAATCCTTCATGCATCATTTTCATCATTTCATCAAATAATCATGCTTTTTTCCTTTCTTTTTGCAACTCACACTTAATTCATCATTTCTACTCATATTCTAAGCTTGTTCCATCATATAAACTTATCCAAGAATATTCATATTTCAAGCAAGAAAAATCATTCCAACCCAAACATGGCAATGGCAACCATTAATCCAACAAACATGATCACTTCACTATATATAAGACTTGTTAAGGAAAAAGTGGGAGTATACTTACAACACTCCTACTAGGCTTTAGCTTAAATCTGAAATTACACATATACAATCTCCCATTAGTCTAGTCATGAACATAAAACTCAAAGAAAGCTCTATTTCTTTCCAACCATTACAAAGTGTTACATGTGTGTGTGTGTTCTTCCTAATCTTGTATAGATTTAATCACTAACCTTCTCCAATGAATTGATCACCTTCACACTCTTGCTTTTGGCTTTCCTACTATAGGATTCTTCAAAATATGTGGTGAAAAGAGAAGAAACAAAAGTAGGAATAGCTAGGGTGAGTTTGGCCGAGAGGTGGAGAGGAAGTGAGGGTGTTTGCATGTGTCTAAGTGATTTGAGCTCAAGAGGTTTTGCCTAAGGGTCACACGGCCAGCTCCCTTCCCTAGGGTCCTTGGTACTCTTCTCATCATGTTTAGGCATGGCTAAAGATAGATGGGTTGATTGACAACTCTAGGCCACTCCAAGATCAAATCTTGGCCATACCTAGATGATTCTCCTTTCTCCTTTCTTTCCTATGGCCGGCGGCTTATTGGTGCCTCTAGCCTCCATTTTCTTGTTTTTCACTCAATCATCATTCCCCTATCCTCTCATGTGTCCATCCAAGTGATTCCAAAGCCATGCTTTTTGGAATTTGAGCAAGGCATGACCGGCCAAGCTAGCTCCACCGAAACTCCCTTTTGCTTCTCTTCCTAGTTTTTGTCATTTCAACCACCTACACATACACCATACCTCTCTTCACATCACCATACTTTCTTACACATGTACTTCATCCACTTACACACTCTTCCTCTTTGTCCTATCACTTGTAGATGGCCATACCCCATGAGACTCCCCAAGGAACCCCACGGATTGGCCTCCACCGAAACACCAAGCTCCCTTCATCCAAGCTTCTCCTCATGCCACTTGTAACTTCCCTACACCTCATGACCTCACTTGGCAAGTCAAGGGATGGTGTTTTGTACCTCCAAGATACCATGGTAGGAAAAATCATTCCATTAGATTCTACACTCAATCCTACATGGCATGCATCCAACTACTAGTCAACCTTCACCAAATAATATTTTCCTACAAGGGTTTGGATAATTTTTCTAGGATTTTCTCCCATTGACAAGTGTCTCAACTATGGGCTTGATGGGCTATGGGCTCATTCTATGGGCTTTTGGACTCACCATTGCTCTCTTGGCCCATTCACTTGATCCATTCTCCAAAGGTCTCATTCCTAAGCCCATCTCTTCAAAGCCTATTTTGCTCTTTCACCAATTACCACTAATCTTGTGTATTAATCCTTAATTAGTTAATTAAATTAAGATGAAGATTTTTAGGGCTATTACATCCTCCCCACTAATAAAAGATTTCGTCCTCGAAATCAATGCATGTGATGATATGAAGAATAATAATAAATTTTATCATACCTCGAGGAGTATTAGCAGTGGACTCTTCTGATGATGAATAAGTGGGTACTCCTTCTTCCTCAGTCACCGAATCTTGAGAAAAGTAAAATATAGCATCTAAATCCGAGTCGTAATACAAGTTCGTCTTTAATTCATTCAATCTGTGCACTATTTCTTCTTCCGTATCTACTCGGGGTATCCCCTCTATTCTTTGTCTTATGCGATCATTAGAGGTATCAGAATTTTCCAAAGGTTCTATGTTTGGTTCACTTGCTTTTCCCCGTACTATTCTACGCAATTGCTCTCTCTCTCCCTTCATCCAAGGGTTAGGGGGTTGTCGCTCTTCACTTGGCGTAGCTCTACGAAATACGGGGTCCCCTTTAGGTCCTATATCCATCCGATGAGTACGATGCCTCTCACATCGCTCCAAGTGCCTAAGCCTCTGAATCCTCTCTCTTTCACGCCTTCTATTTAAGATTCTTTGTCTGACTTCTCTCCTCTCTCTTAATTGGGCTATGGTAGCTACTGACATGCGTGGGGTTCTTCTAGTTCTGGCCATAACCTGGGTAAATTTTATTAAAAGTTATTTACAGTGCGATGAGGTAATCTAATGAATATAACACTCAAAACACCAATCAATTGTTCATACATTCAAGCAAAGCAATCATTCATTTACAATCAAAACTTAGCTAATCAGAAATCAAATACACTAGGAATTTTCAAACAAATGAGGGTAGTTAGCCCTCATAGCGTCTTCGCGTTCCCAAGTTGCTTCTTGAAATGCCGGGTTATTCCACAATACTTTTACTAAGGAGATTTTTCGATTCCTTAATTCTTGTTCCTTGCGATCAGTAATCTGAGTCGGCCACTCTTCATAGGTTAAATTCGGGCGTAGCTCGATGGTACTCGGATCCATTACCGTCGCTGGTTTGTCGCCGAAACTCCTCTTTAAAGACACATGAAACACGTTATGGACTCCTTGTAGGTCTACTGGTAGATTCAAACGATAAGCCACTGGTCCGACTCTTTCTAAAATTTCATATGGTCCGATGTAACGGGGGCTTAATTTTCCTTTCTTGCCAAATCGGGCCACTCCCTTCATTGGCGAAATCTTAATATATACCCAGTCGCCAACTACAAATTCTAAGGGTCTTCTCCTTCGATCTGCGTAGCTCTTCTGCCTGTTTTGGGCAGTCTTCATCCTTTCCCGTATCAGCTCTACTTGAGTCTTAACTTCTTGCAAATATTCAGGCCCTAACACTTTGCTTTCACCGACTTCGTCCCAATATAACGGAGATCTGCACTTTCTTCCATACAGAGCTTCGTACGGTGCCATCTGGATAGTAGCTTGGAAGCTATTGTTGTAAGCGAATTCAATCAAGGGCAAAAGACTCTCCCAGTCGCCACTAGAGTCTAGCACACACGCCCGTAGCATGTCTTCTAAAGTCTGAATAGTCCGTTCTGTCTGACCATCAGTCTGCGGATGATAGGCGCTGCTAAACTTCAAGTTGGATCCCATTCTCTTCTGTAAACTTTGCCAGAAGTGAGAGGTAAATCTTGGATCCCTATCTGAGACAATCGTTTTTGGCACTCCGTGCAAACGAACTATTTCTTTAACATAAATTCGAGACAATTTTTCCATTGAGTCCGTATTTGCAATCGGTAGGAAGTGGGCACTCTTTGTCAATCTGTCCACTATCACCCATATTGTGTTTCTTCCCGCCGAGGTTCTTGGGAATCCTATTACGAAATCCATTGAAATATCTTCCCATTTCCACTCCGGAATTGGAAGAGGTTGCAGCATTCCTGCGGGACGTTGATGTTCCGCTTTAACCATTTGACACACAGAACATTTTGCCACAAAAGTAGCTACATCTTTCTTTATACCTTCCCACCAAAATCTTTCCTTCAGATCCCGGTACATTTTGGTACTTCCAGGATGGGCTGTATAAGGGGTGCAGTGTGCCTCCCTCATAAGCCTTTCTTTAAGTTCTGGATTATCTGGTATCACTGTTCTCTTTCCGAAGTATAACGTTCCATCATCAGACACGGTAAAATGAGGTGATCCTTTTCCTTCGAGTAAATTTGTCCGGATCTTTTCCAGTTTGGCATCTTGCCGTTGTCCTTCCGGATTTCATCTTCGGTCAGAGAAATAATCTCTTGAACTGTTGCTAACATCGCTTTTCCAGGTTGACTCTTTACTAGCATATCTTGCATACTGGCTAGTACCGATGGTTCCTCTACTTGTGATTTTCGGCTTAACGCATCTGCCACCACGTTAGCTTTTCCGGGTGGTACTTGATCTCACACCGGAAATCATTTATAGTCTCGATCCACCTTCTTTGTCTCATATTTAGATTCTTCTGACTAAACAGATACTTTAAACTTTTATGGTCCGTGTATATCTCGCATTCTTCTCCATACAAGTAGTGCCTCCAAATCTTCAGCGCAAACACTACCGCTGCCAATTCCAGGTCGTGGGTGGGATAATTTCGCTCATGATCTTTAAGCTGTCGGGACGCGTAGGCGACTACTCGTCCTTCCTGCATCAGTACACATCCCAAACCCAACTTTGAGGCATCACTATATACTACATATGGTTTGTGGGGCTCTGGTAATGCCAACACTGGTGCGGAAGTCAATCTTCTCTTAAGCTCTTGAAAACTCTGCTCGCATTGGTCATTCCAGACATATTTGGCATTCTTCTTTGTCAAAGCCGTTAGAGGACCAGATAACTTGGAAAATCCTTCAACGAATCTTCTGTAGTATCCTGCTAAGCCAAGAAAACTACGTATTTCATGAACGGACGTCGGTTGAGGCCATTCAGTTACCGCCTCTATTTTTGCAGGGTCCACAGAAACTCCGTTGCTTGAAATTACATGGCCCAAAAATTTAACTTCGTGGAGCCAAAATTCACATTTACTAAGTTTGGCGTACAGCTGATGTTCTTGTAAAATTTTCAGCACTGTCTCCAAATGCTCCTTATGTTCTTCATCATTCCGTGAATACACCAGAATATCGTCGATGAATACCACGACGAAACTGTCTAAGTAAAGTCGAAAGATTCTATTCATCAGATCCATGAAGGCTGCTGGGGCATTTGTCAGTCCGAAAGGCATGACTAAGAACTCGAAATGTCCATAGCGAGTTCGGAAGGCAGTCTTGGGTACGTCTCGTTCCTTAATCCTAAGTTGATGGTACCCTGATCTGAGGTCTATCTTGGAGAATACTGTAGCTCCTTGCAGTTGGTCCAGCAAATCGTCTATCCGGGGTAGCGGATACTTATTCTTAATGGTGACCTTATTAAGTCCTCGGTAATCGATGCACATCCGCATTGTCCCATCTTTCTTCTTTACAAACAAAACTGGGGCTCCCCACGGCGATGAACTAGGCCGTATAAATCCCTTGTCCAACAATTCCTCGATTTGAGTCTTCAATTCTTTCAATTCCGTTGGAGCCATCCGATACGGTGCCTTGTGAACTGGAGTTGTTGCGGGTTCAAGTTCAATGGTAAACTCAGTTTCCCGTTCGGGGGTAATCCTGGCAGATTATCTGAGAATACTTGGGGAAAATCCTTTACTACCAGAATTTCTTCGATATTCTTGGTATCTCCTCCTGCTTTCAAGGACAGTATCAAAAACCCTTCAGCTCCTCCTCTTAAACTTTTCGTCATTCTTTTCGCCGTCACTATAGAAGAAACATAGTGAACTGTTTCCCCTTCGTAGCGCAACTTCTCTTCTTCGGGCAATTCAAATGTAATCTCCTTTTTATGGCAGTCAATCTTGGCGTAATACTTAGATAGCCAATCCATACCTAATATCACGTCAAATCCTAACAAATGGAAAACTATCAGATCAGCGTTGAACCTTACGCCAGCTATTTCTAACGGGCAGTTCCTCACTATTCGCTGACATCCAAATGTCTTCCCATCAGGGAGTGTCACCAACACTTTCCGAGTCAAGGGCTCTACTTCTAACTTACACCTCCACACGCAATCATAAGAAATAAAAGATCTCGTCGCGCCGGAATCAAACAAAGCATACACCACATTACGCATCAATATAATTTCACCTATATATATAAAACTTCCTCATGGTTACTTTAAGAAAGTTATCTATGCCTTAATTCTTAGATAAAAATTAAGATCGTTACCAGTAATAATGCCGGCGTTAATAGCCTCCTCGTCGTCCACATCTACTTCTCCCGGAGTAATTGCGTATACCTTGGACTTCACAGGGGCCTTCGCCTTTCCTCCAGGTGCTATCGTTCCGCCAGGGGCTGGCTGTGGGCAATCACGGATCAGGTGGCCCACTTGACCACACCTGAAACAAGCTCCTGTTGCAGCGCGGCATTCTCCCTTATGTGGGCGTCCGCACGTCCTACATGGGGGAAGTGGAGCCATTCCTTTTGATCCACCTACTTTACCCTTCCCTTTATCCATGGGACGAGTACTTCTCCTCTTATCCATATCTTTCCCCGAAGAATATGGAAAATGTCTTTTCTTGTAAGTCTGGGCTTGATTGATCAGGCTTCTCTACTCGGCTTCAGCAATGGCCGTCACATTCACCAACTCTTGAAAATTTTCGATTCGCAAACAGGCTACTTGATTGCGAATCCTTGGCTGCAATCCATCCTGAAATTTCTTCGCTCGCATCTTTTCTGTTATTACCAAATGCGGGGCGAATCGTGTCAGTTCCATGAATTTAGCGGCGTACTGGTCCACCGTCATGCTTCCTTGCACTAATGTGGCAAACTCTATCGCTTTCTGTTGTTTAATCGACTCCGGAAAGAATCGATTATCAAACTCGGTCTTGAACCTATCCCAAGTAAGGACCACATTCTCTCCCAGTTCTTGTCTCAGTAACCTTCTTTTCGTGTCCCACCATAGTCCGGCCTCCCCTTGTAACAGGTGACCAGCATATTGCACTTTTTGCGCCTCCGTGCACCCACTGATTTTGAAGGTGCGTTCTAAGTCCATAATCCATCGATCGGCCTTCATAGCTCCTTCAGTCCCCGTAAAGTTCGGGTACCGATACACCAGAAATTTTTCGTATGGGCATCCTGCCGTCACTCCACTGGCGCTCGGGTGACATCGGCTCTGCTCCATTTGGTGCTTCACTAATTCCGTCATCTGGCGAATAGCTTCCGCTATCGCTTGTCCGCCATCTAACGGGGCATTCGGAGTCTCTCTTCCTCCGGTCTGAGGCGGCGAAATTAGTGGCGTATTTCCTACGGTCGGCATCGGACTCGAAACATTAACTCTCGGTAAAGCTTCGGGCCTTGGAGTAGGGGCACGTCGTCGCCCTCCTGCCATTCTTCCCTGAAAAGTGCATAATCTTCATATGAGTCACTTTAACTCCTGTGCTCCAACCCTAGTAACTCACCACATCATACTGGTATATCACCACCATCTCCAATCCATCATCTAAAGATTCAAGCCTAAGTCTAAAGAATCATAGCCTATACCATGTGATTCTTTCTCCTAGGACTTGTGGTTTCTTACCCAGAGACTTAACTGCTCTGATACCACCGCTGTCGGCGCCCCAGCTTGCGCTTGGGTTCGTACGCAAAATGCGACGCCGGGGACGAACGTCACAAGGAAGTCGCCCCTCATCTTTACTTAGGAGAGCCTTAATTTTTTTTTTATATATATCGCAGCGGAAAAAGGTCAAGCCATAAATAAACGACAAAACGTTACGCTTGTCGCACATCACATGGTTAACAAAATAAAACCCAAATTAAACATCACAAGCACATATACATATATCAGAATAAAGTCACCAATGTAAACAGTTTTATACAAAAGTACTTCCCAAAACAGCGGGAAGATTTTTCCTTCCAAAAGTACATCGGTGTATACAAAATAAAGGTGCTGCTGATCCACTCCTCCCTCCGCCAACCATACTAATAGGCGGGTTCTTCTTTTATCTTCTTATAGTCGGGGCCATAACGAAGGCTGTCCAGACTCAGCCCCGGACCTACGTCGCACATCATCCCAGAGGATGACGTAAACAGGCGTCCCAAGTGGAGGAGCCCGTCAACACCCAGCACCATACAACATCCCGTAGGGCGTAGGTCGTCAAAAAAGTAAGTCGCCATAGGAAGCGACTCTGCCGCCCACTGACCCAACAGGTCTAGGGTCACTGGCCCGGCAGTCTCAGCCTTAGTCGGGCTCATGAGGGTCCGACCCATCTTCTCGAGAGTCGTAATCCGTGGATCCATCCTGTCCTGCAATGACTTCTATTGTTCCCAAGGGAGCAATAGTAAGATATAAAAAAGGGGGGTGAGATTTCGGGAGAAATCTCAGCAAGTACACTAACACTTAAACCAGAACATATCAGATATACAGTTAAATGAACAAAACATTCTTAACTAATGCACATGCAATGAATGACTGACTTATGCACATGCTCATGAAAAACTTTTAAACAGACATACTTCTTTCAGACTTCTTTTCATAAAACTTTCATGCAGACTTCTTCTTTCAAACTTCTTTTCATATCATCGTTGCTTTTCAAAACATTTCTTTAAAACATTTCGTATCTTTCTTTCTTTCTTTCTTAGGCGCCACTTATCATATACAGATCTTTCTTATGGCTCGAAAGCCCTTCTTGTCATGACTTTTCTTTAACATGTATGAGACACAACACGGTTCCCCTAGCACCGCGTGTTCCCTGCTGGTTACCGCATCACCCTAGAGTGAGCGTCATATAACTTTAAAACGGCAGGTCCTTACACCTTATCCGTCTTGGGCACCCACCAGCGTTAGGTGCTACCGCGCTCCGGCCACCTTTTGGTGCCATACACGGTCCGCCGACTGTTCTTCGTCGACCCAGGGGCTACCACTCGACTTTAGACACTCCTGAGTGGACAGGGAGTTCCACTGGGGCACTTCCCCGTCCCAGCCTTTGGGGTTCTTATAAAACTTTACTTCTTTCTTTTCTTTCAAAAATTCCATCTTTTCTTTTCTTTTCTTTTTTTCTTAAAAACATGCTTGACTTTAAAAACTTTCTTTTCATGACTTATGCATGGGACATGCATGCTTACTTATTTTCATGCAAGAACCCGAGACAGGCTCGAGTGCATTCACATTTCATTTTCTTTCTCCTTCTTTTGGGGTAATTTCATAATTTTCCTACTTAGTCATCATATTCTATACCCAAAATGGGCCTAGGATTGAAGTGGGGTATTGGGCCCTTCTCCAACCCATCATGGCCGAATTCTCCTAGAGAGTTTCTAGGGTTTTCCTTCATCATTTGACTTCAAATTTCCTCCAATAAACTTTAAAGTATCAAATTGAATCAAGTACCCTCCTTAGCAAGGGGTAACCGAAACTCTAATGTTTCCCAAGTAACCATTTCACATCAAACTTAGTTATTCCTATTTCCTCCATTCACCTTTTTAACTTAGGGAATTCCTCCCCTTAGTCTATTCAAACTTCCTTTCCTAAAAGTTTCTTCTATGAGTTCAACTAAACAAAATCACCACAACACAATATAATATTAATCTTCCAATCTCAACCTTAAACATTATCAATTTCCACATAAACATTTCTCTACATCATACACAAGTGATCATTCTTTCCATATGCAAATATATATATCATTTCCATCCATATCAATCAAATAATTTATTCTCATGACCATTTTCATTTTCTTACAACAATATGCTCCTTGAATAAATCAATTCCATCACTAGTTCCTCAAATAAAATCCTTACCTTAGCAAGGCCACAATTTAACATTTAACACTAAAATCCTTCATGCATCATTTTCATCATTTCATCAAATAATCATGCTTTTTTCCTTTCTTTTTGCAACTCACACTTAATTCATCATTTCTACTCATATTCTAAGCTTGTTCCATCATATAAACTTATCCAAGAATATTCATATTTCAAGCAAGAAAAATCATTCCAACCCAAACATGGCAATGGCAACCATTAATCCAACAAACATGATCACTTCACTATATATAAGACTTGTTAAGGAAAAAGTGGGAGTATACTTACAACACTCCTACTAGGCTTTAGCTTAAATCTGAAATTACACATATACAATCTCCCATTAGTCTAGTCATGAACATAAAACTCAAAGAAAGCTCTATTTCTTTCCAACCATTACAAAGTGTTACATGTGTTTGTGTGTTCTTCCTAATCTTGTATAGATTTAATCACTAACCTTCTCCAATGAATTGATCACCTTCACACTCTTGCTTTTGGCTTTCCTACTATAGGATTCTTCAAAATATGTGGTGAAAAGAGAAGAAACAAAAGTAGGAATAGCTAGGGTGAGTTTGGCCGAGAGGTGGAGAGGAAGTGAGGGTGTTTGCATGTGTCTAAGTGATTTGAGCTCAAGAGGTTTTGCCTAAGGGTCACACGGCCAGCTCCCTTCCCTAGGGTCCTTGGTACTCTTCTCATCATGTTTAGGCATGGCTAAAGATAGATGGGTTGATTGACAACTCTAGGCCACTCCAAGATCAAATCTTGGCCATACCTAGATGATTCTCCTTTCTCCTTTCTTTCCTATGGCCGGCGGCTTATTGGTGCCTCTAGCCTCCATTTTCTTGTTTTTCACTCAATCATCATTCCCCTATCCTCTCATGTGTCCATCCAAGTGATTCCAAAGCCATGCTTTTTGGAATTTGAGCAAGGCATGACCGGCCAAGCTAGCTCCACCGAAACTCCCTTTTGCTTCTCTTCCTAGTTTTTGTCATTTCAACCACCTACACATACACCATACCTCTCTTCACATCACCATACTTTCTTACACATGTACTTCATCCACTTACACACTCTTCCTCTTTGTCCTATCACTTGTAGATGGCCATACCCATGAGACTCCCCAAGGAACCCCACGGATTGGCCTCCACCGAAACACCAAGCTCCCTTCATCCAAGCTTCTCCTCATGCCACTTGTAACTTCCCTACACCTCATGACCTCACTTGGCAAGTCAAGGGATGGTGTTTTGTACCTCCAAGATACCATGGTAGGAAAAATCATTCCATTAGATTCTACACTCAATCCTACATGGCATGCATCCAACTACTAGTCAACCTTCACCAAATAATATTTTCCTACAAGGGTTTGGATAATTTTTCTAGGATTTTTCTCCCATTGACAAGTGTCTCAACTATGGGCTTGATGGGCTATGGGCTCATTCTATGGGCTTTTGGACTCACCATTGCTCTCTTGGCCCATTCACTTGATCCATTCTCCAAAGGTCTCATTCCTAAGCCCATCTCTTCAAAGCCTATTTTGCTCTTTCACCAATTACCACTAATCTTGTGTATTAATCCTTAATTAGTTAATTAAATTAAGATGAAGATTTTTAGGGCTATTACACCTTTGATCTTGGTTTTTGTCATCAATTCAACATTTACAACTTAATTTTTATGAATCTTCTCTAAGCCCTTGTTCATTGGAAGAGGTCAATACTTTTATGACTCTTCTGGCCCATACTTTCTTCATTGGAGATAATCCAGGATTGGCGCTAGTTACTCGGTTGCATACAAGTGATAATTTTCATACATGGAAGAGGTCCATGTCCATGGCTATTAGAGCTAAGAATAAGACAACTTTTTTAGATGGAAGTTTGCCTAGACTTGTTGAGACAGATCCTTGTTTCTTTGCTTGGATACGTTGCAATGACATGGTAACTTCCTAGCCTGTAAATTCAAATTCTAAAGAAATATCATTTGTAATAGTCTGCTAGAAATTCAATGGTTGAATTTCTATAGGATTTAGGAGTTTCGTGAAAATTACATAAGTTTTAACTAATCAACCAATCATTTAGGTTATAGTTTGTTAGCATAGTCAATGTTACTACTCACTGTAGTGTCAGAAGTGCAATTTCATTTGTTTGGGATAGTTAGAAATATTAGACTGCAATATAGCTGGACATTAGACTTAGTTGATTATTTAAGATTTTATGGCATAATAATTTCATATTCAGTTTTTGGATTATATAATTGTTCGAAAATATATTTTGGTTATTTTGAGGCACTTCAAGGTTGAATTTTAATAAATGAATGACACATTTAGGTTAATGTGAATATTTCGGATCTTTCAATGAAAAGTTTGATTTTCACTTTTTCAGAGTAAATAGTAATCTTAATAGTAGCGCCTAGTTCAGTGTTCTTATAATCAAAGTGTGGGATGTCCTAAATAAGTAAGATTCTAATTTAGCCACACTTGGTGAATACTATTGGACACTTGACATCAAGAGGAACCATGAGATGGTTTGTGAAGGAATCAATATGTGAGATCATACCACCTAAGTCAAATCTTATTCCATCCAATTATCCAAATTGTGCCAAATCAAAAAGGGTTTCAACCCTAGCAAAACCCTAAATGGCTAGAATTCAAATGAGACCCAAAAGTTTGGTTTAAAACAAAACCCTAACGATTTCGCCAAACTCTAAAGTTGGCCTCCAAATCCTATTTGATTTGATTTCTAACATTGTATTTAATGACTTTATTAAATTATTTTCACATGCTTTTAATTTCTCAAATTCATGTTATCACATCTTTATCCAACCTTTTAAACCTTAAAATTTTGATTGGGCCAATAAAAATTGGATTTGGGCTTAATAGCACCTCAAACCCTAACCAAACAATCTTTACACTCCAAATGAGAACCATTTGTTTTAGGCGCAAGAATTTTGGCTAGCTTGGCAAAGATCCTAGCTAGAAGTTTTCACCAATCCAAATAGTCCCTTGATATGAGGGAAAAAACCACCTCATCACACCCCTTCTAGAAAGCAACTGTAGCAGCCCACTCCCCATCACTAGTTTTCACCTTTTAATGACTTAAGCACAATCTATCAATGTGTAATTCAAGGAAATACTTTTATATTTTCATATTCCTTTTGTCATGCAGGTCAACCCCCCTCAGTTATTCACTTTTTAACCCCATTCTTGGAGAGAAACCCTTGGGAGCTTTCTCGGGTTGATTCCAGATGTTTATTGCGTTCCATTTTTTAGGCCTCTATAAGCATCTTCTCACTATGATTCCTTCATAAAATATGTTCTTCTTTGAGTTGACTTTTTGTATCTTTTCTGTTCAATTTCACAATAATTGGATTGGTCAAAAGGGATTTTAATTGTATGAAGGTCAATCTGGGCAATAATCTAGAGAGTGTATTGTATTTTGAAGTTTTTGACTAATCTAATGGACAGATCTTGGTTAAAAATATTTATAGAGTGTTTTTAACATGTTTATACAAACCTTTGTTGAAGATTAGTTGCATGATTAAAGCTTTTGATAGACTATTTTTGCAAATCTAGAAACTTAGAAATTGGAAGCTTTTTATGGAGTCTTTTTGTGGTTTAATCTTACTCCAATGATTTTGATTTTTTTTATTTTATGATCCTAATCCTTTGATATGAATGTTAAGATTTTATTTGGAATATTTATTATGTTGATTTCGTGGATATTAATTTTTATGCAAGAGATGATATAGTTCAGTCAAAAGTATGATATTTTTAGTTAGATCTATGTTTTGATTTATTAATATCCATGTGATTTTAAATTTAATTCCAGGATATAATTTAGGACACATTTTTAAACAATATGATGTTTTGGTTTGAAGATCTAACCATATAATGCCTTGGATCAAGTGTTTGATCAAGGCTAGTTAAGAAAAAACAAATCCTGTTTTTGGCTAAGTGTTAAAAACCAAGTGCTTCATGTGCGATTTTGTGTTTTTTGGGGACTTTTATATGTTGGTTCAAAGCATATTGACTCTTAAGAATGTGTTATAAACATTTTAGAAGGAAACCTTGCTTTTTTAGAGCATTTGTAAATGCTTTGAAATAGGTCAAGAATCTTGATTCAAGAGTATGTTTTTAGTTATTGGATCAGTTTTATATTTAGGAGAAATATATTTTTTGTTGGATGTTTTAATCATGTTTTTAAACTTAGGACATAAGGATACTTGTTTTAATATTTTGGTTTGATCATGAATTTTAAAATTGGAAGAAATTACAGCAAAAATCAAGAAATGTGACTTTTGCTATTTTTGGCCTTATGGTGTTTCTTATAGTTTGTGTTTGGTTTTATTTTTTTGAGTTAATATTTGAGTTAAGGATAAAATTTAGACGCAAAATGTAAATTTTAGAAATTTTTTGAGTGAGGATGTAAAATTTTTAAGTTAGGGATAAAACGATCTTTTTTCCACATGTAGAGGGTAAACTGATAGCTTTACTCTAAATGCTAGGATGCAGGCTAGCCTAGTTGAACCTTGATTCTACTTATATTTTTCCTCTGTCAGACTCTGTGGAAGCCCTCCCTTCTACCCCGCGGGAGTATTATTTTTCATATTTCTAATTGTTAGAAATAATGTGATGCCCCCAACCCCCACGTACTGAAATATGGAGATCGAGGCATCGATATGACAATACGGGTCACACATCTCAACGATAAGTGCTCAAGTGCGTGCAACACGCAAAAGGTACACAACAAAAGTTGCAGCGGTTAACTAAAAGTTAGCCAACTAAGTACCAGAAATTTAAATACAACTTCTCAAAATAAAAAACCTTTAAAAGATATACAGTTATCCAATATAAATACAATACATACCAAAATATAATAACAAAAAAGGGGCATAATTCACATCCCATCAGAAAGTAATCTCTGATCACTTCTCCGGCAGACCCGCATCCTCAGACTCTACATCCTTATCTGCATCAAAATCTACGATACCAAAAATGGTACCGCAAGTAAATAAAATCCAAACAAACCACAAGAATAAAAATACATTAATGCAATAACAAAGAGCATGAACATGATACCATATGCATGAAACTCAAAATTGATATTTCTCAAAATGAATAGATTTCCACGCACACCAAAATCCCATTTTGGCCCAAAATAAATCAATTAAAAACAACCACTTTTTTTTTTCTAGAAAATGGTTCTTAAATCCATTTATCAAAACCCGTCATTTTTCTAGAAAATGGCTCACAAATCCATTTTTATTAACCGCATATACCATGATCTCCCCTAGGGACCATCTGCACACTCTAGTTCTCTTCGTCACACCACAGGTAATGATCATGCGTGTGACTTCGGAACAGGCGATACCTAGCTAACCATGCCCAGCACGTACCATGACCAGGCATCCCTTAGCTAGGGACCAGCAGAGGGGCTGCGAAGTCAGCACAAGAGCTTATCATCCTGTCTGATCCCGTTGTCCTCCAGCGACAACCCAGGGGACGTCACTCAATATATTCCGCTCTCGAGTGACCAGAAGAGCTCTACTGGAATAATGTCACATCCCGACTTGGGGTGATGATACACACGCACTCAAAAGCTGTTTACACATGAAAACCCAGTTTTCATTTCCAACACATGAACATGCATGCAATTATGCGAAAACCCCATTTTCCTTTACGAACATGAATATGCGTGCACTATGCAATGCATACTATACACAAAAATATAACCAACAACTAACAAATCACAACATCAACCAAACACACAAACAACTCCATTTTCCAATCCAACCGACCCCTAAACTCCTCGGACTCAGTCTGATGCAATCAACCAAAATACAATATTTGTTAATGCAAAATATATTTAAATCTCAAAGTTTATTTGAAAAATACTTATAGCGCAATAAGCAACTCAAATGATCAAGTGCGTCGGTCCATGATCCATAACGGGTAACTCGTATGTTATTCGCCTCCTAGCACGGTTAGTGACGGTTTGGGCTAGGGTTCTCAGTTTGATACCAGAGACTAGGAAAATACTCATTGAAGGAAGATGAATATGATGGCAGTGGTGGTGAGGTGGTGCAACCACTGGAGAGTGGCCTACACAAAAGGGTGTGGAGACCCATTTTTAGATTTGGACAAGCACAAGGAAGGTGGGGGGGGGGGGCATGAATGGAGGAGCTGACCTAGGGGGGTGGTCGGCTGAGGTGGGGGAACATTTTGGTGATGGTTGTGACACTGAAAAGTGGTGGACGGCAACGGCACAAGGTTAACCCGTGGGTTTCACACCCATTTTGGGTGGAGGGAAGAGAAGGAGATGGGGCTTGTCGGGAGTGGGTTATGCTCGTCGGTGAATGGGGAGGGTGCTACAAGGGTGCTAGAGGTGGCGGCGGCGTGGCCTAAAAAAGCAAGAGATCCATTATGGGTTTGGGGGAAGTGAGAGAAGGTGAGGGCCCCGTCAGGACTGGGCTTGCTAGTGGTGGTGATTCTAGGCTAAGGTTGAATGGCCAAGAGAAAAAGGAAAGGGGGCTGCACGCGTGGAGGTCGGGGGCTACCGGAGGTGCACTGACCTAGGGGTGAGGTTGCCGGTGGGAGGGGCGGTGAGTGCCAGTGGTCGGCGGTGGTGTCGGTAAGGAGGGAGGCCTAAGGTCAAGGAAAGGGGGGCGTACGCGAGGTGGGAGAGAAAGAGAGGAAAGAGAAAAGGAGAAAAAGGAAAAAGAGAAAATGAGGGGCTTGGGCTACCTCGGGCTATTTATAGGCCTAACACTTCGGGATCTTCAAACTGACATACGTTGTGTTTAAAATACCGATCAGAAAATGCGTAAAATCAATTTAGCTTAAAAACAGTCAATGAAAAAAAAAATTTATTTCAACTCAACTTTTAGTTCATAACATAATATTCTCCATCATTAATTAAAATGATGGAGTTTACTAATTATTTAAAAGAGTAAAACCATATATTAATATCAGATGTTTAAAGTACATTTGGAACCCACAATATCTTAAATAACTAAAATCGAGCTTATAAAACGATCCCGTACAATTACAATATTTTGCAACTCTTCAAAACGTCATCAAACAAAAAGGAATACAACTAAGACAATTTAACAACCACACCATTAAGGAATACAAAGAACAATTCAACCCCTTTTCCCCAATACGGACACATTTTAACCAGACACCAAAAACCCCATTGGCCCAATCATAACTATTTAATACGTCTACACCATGGTCTCCTCTCATGACCATCCGTACATCTTAACTTACTTTGCCACACTACGGGTAATGACTGTACATATGACTTCAATATGAGTGATGCCTAACGAGAGACTACAGGTCATGTTAAGAGCGTTACCATCTTAACCAACCCAATTGTTTCCCTGGCTGTCAACAATCTAGGGGCATCACTCAGTTAATTATGCTCTCGAGTGAACAGAGGAGTTCTAATGAGATAATATCCCTAGCACTACAATCCAGTTATCAAATCTTACAGCATGGCATACACATTAGAGTTAAGTAATTATGGCAATAAATATAAATGTGCATATATGTATGACTGGCAATATATTGGATGACATGGCATCCCACACATCATATAACATCACAACAAACACAATTGCATAGTTCTCAGTCCAACTACATGCGTAATCTCATCTCCAATTCAACTACAATTACAGTTTTAGATCCAATGCTTCACCGGCCCAAGACCTATCTCAACACAATCAGACTGCAAAAGCATTAGCAGTAAAAATTATTATTCTAAACTCAAGACTCGCATCAGAAGAATACTTATTACGTGGTCAAGCAATTTCTAGAAGATTGCGTGTGCGTCCGATCCCACGATCGATCAGTGCATTTGTCTCTACACAAACAGACACCAAGGCGTCAGCAAATAATAAACTAAAACCAAAATATAAACAAATTAAAATGGACAAAATGCTCATTGAGGACTCGTCAAAAGTGGGCGGTGCTGTGAGGTAGTGATAGATTTAGGGCTGGACAATTACTTATGGCAGGTTTTGTGCAAAGGGGCGTTCAATTTGGGATAGTGTGGTTGTGGAAGGCACTAGCTCTCGTGAAGGTTGCACAACCTTTAGAAGGTGGCATAGGATGGAGGCTCACGATAGCATGCACAATAGTGCACTGTGAAATGGCCTTAAAGGTGTCAAAACAAAGGCCAAATGGTGGGAAATTAGGGTGGAGCTCGGCCTATTTATAAGACAAGCTGGGTGGTTTGGCCATCGCAAATGGCGTTATGATTGGTGCAAGAGTCACCAAGTGGCATTCATTGATGGGCCACCAGTTAGCGACAAGCTGCCATGGCTTGGAACTCGGGTTGCAGAGAAAAAGGGGATGAGGAAAGCTAGTGCACGGCAACTCAATTGGAAATGAAGAAAGACAGTAAGTTTGCATAGTCATCAAGAAGATCGAGAAGTCGGAAGGACCAAAGGGCTTTAGTATTAGAGAAGATGGGACTCTGTATTACAAGAATCAAAGATCTATTATGGTAGATCAAGAGTTAAAGGAAAGGTGCTGAACGAAGCTCATTTACATAGATCATCCCGGTAGTACTAAGATGTACCAAGATCTGAAGCAACATTTCTAGTAGAAATGAATGAAGAAAGAGGTAGCAGAATTTGTGAAGAAGTGTTTTGTTTGCATATTAATTAAAGTGGAACACCAAAAGCCTGCAGGTGAATTGCAATCACTACCAATCCAAGAATGGAAGTGGGAGATATCTTGATGGATTTTGTAGTAGGTTTTCCAAGGACCTGATGAGTGTACGAAAATGCACTCTAAATACCCTTTTTTGGATTAAAATGCTAAAATGTAAATAGAAATAATGAGATTTAATTTATTTTATTGAATTTAATTTTTTATAACATTGAGATAAGTTTAAGTGCAATTTTATAATATTTTAATTCTCAAATATTGTGTTATTGACCGGTAAGAGATGCTTGTAAATTGGGCTTCAAAATAGCATATATATTTAAATCCTCACTTTGAGAATGAGCCCTCACTTAGTCACATGGATGGCATCTTAATTGAGCCAAAGCCATTCTTAATTTCATGTTTAAATGGGCCACAAGTTTAGAACAAAGAAGGCTCAAGAATTCAACTTATTCATGCAGCCACAGCAACTCAATTGGAATTGAAGATAATTGGGACACGGCACTACACTTTGGACTTTAACTCATCATGGCCCATTAATTCATTTGAAACACACGACATCTCATCTGAGAACTAAGACTACATGACTACATCATTTGAAGCCACACAGGAACCTCGCATATACATATGTAATTAAATGGGAGCGCCGTTTTGGACAGACGAGAAAAGCTGGAACGAAGGCACAAATATGGACGAGTTCAACGAAATTTATTGTTCATGGCTGTTTGTGTGATTTTCTTCAGGAGATTTTTCTTGTCCATCATGTTTATGGGTAACTAATTCATCAAGTAAGACTAAGAATGAACTTGCACACGATGGTATTTTTAATTCATGTACTTGATTTTTAATTTATTAAAATTCTTTATTTTATCATTCTTAATATATTGTTGATATTTTCTTCTCCGAACAATCATAGAGCTTACTCCGTTTATAGATTCAGTCATGCTTTTTCTATTGAATGGATTAATTCTTTGACTATGCTTGAATAAATTGTTTGTCTATATTGATTTAATTCTCTGCTGCAATATCGCTTCTTAAGTATATTTTCATCGTTGCTTTTTCTCAATATGGATTACAATTTGTGTAATTTAAAAGTGATTAATGATTTTTCAAAGGGTTACAATTGGTTTAATTTTGGTTATAATTCTATGTCTTCCGATTGAGAATTTCGGAATTAAATTCTCATTGAGTTATCAATGGATTAAGAATTATATAAATATAGGATATGTGCAAAGGATTCTTGAAATTTTACTGTTTGTCAAATTTGAATGCTTTTTCATTAATCACTTGATTTCAATTTCAATTTGCATTTAAAATTAATTTTATTTTTTCATAAATCATTTAACATTTTTTGTAGTTTCTTTACTATTCTGCTATTCTATAATTTGTCTGCCTTTGGAATCGATATCCCAAAGCTACACTACAACTATCATGTTATTTTTTGTGCGTAATCAAGTTTTGGCGCTGTTTTCGGGGAAACATTAGAAGAATCATTAGATAGTTTTTTTTTTCAGCAGTAAAGGCGATGGCTTCGTTCCCTCTTTTTACTTGCTGCATTATTATCTTATTTTATTTTTCTTTTAGTAGTTTTTCTTAGTGTTGCATTTTTTTTTCTTTGTTTTTTGTTTTCTTATTGTTATCTGGCATGCATAATAGGTATAGGGACGCAATATGTTGATTTGCTTGTAGACCTCTGTGTTAGAGTCAGATTCAGAGTCTAATTTTTCTAATCATTTATTTGATAATTATTCTATTTTTGAAAATATGAGTAAACACGAGAATTAACACACTATAACTCTTCAGGATTACCTCCACCCTACACGCATAGCCACACCATCATGCATCTTGTTTTCACTCAATACTTGTCAACTTGATGTTAAAACGGGGGTGATACAGTTATTCCTTACTTTTCATGGGTTGGAAAATGGGAATCTATATGTGCACATTATGGAGTTTGAGGAAGTAGTTGCAACTTTTCATAGTCAAAATGCAACTAATGACATTGTGAGACTTAATTTCTTCTCTTTCTCTTTGAAGGATAGAACTTAGAGTTGGATATACTCGCTGAGACCATGATTGATTGGATCGTGGAATGACATGGCTTAGGTTTTCTTTAATAAATACTTTTTCCTAACATAAGACCAATGCTTTAAAAAGACAGATTTCCACCTTTGCACAGAAGGACAGTGAGACTTTGTCTATATCATGGGAGAGATTTAAGAAGTTATTGAGTATGTGCCCTCACCATGGGTATGAGAGTTAGCATCTAGTGAGTTACTTCTGTGAGGGACTTACACCTAGAGAGCACCAATTTGTGAAGATGACATGTAATTGTGAGTTCTTATAGAAAAACCCTGATAAGGCTATAGAATATTTCAATGAGCTTGCTGAAAAAGTCCATAATTGGGCTGGACCTAGTGCTACTGAGAGCACAAAAAGGTCAAGACCTACAGTGAACTAGAATGGTGACGGAATTTACCATCTCAGGGAGGAAGATAACTTGAAGGCTAAGGTTGAGTTACTTACTAGGAAGTTAGAAGTGTTAAAGGCTAGGGATTTTAAGCCAACATACGTGGCTAATCATGCAGAGTCTTTTGGACCATGTTTTGTGTGTGGCGGGATAAATCCCCTTACCCAAGAGTGTCCCACATTTGTTGAGATGAGAGAGGTGTAGAAGGAACAATATAATGCATTAGGTATGTACAAGAAGTCTTTTGCACATTTCTCTGAGACTTACAATCTAGGGTAACATAATCACCCTAATCTTTTAGCTAGAAGTCTGAAAACCAGCCACCTACACAGCCCACTAGATCATATCCTGCACCATATCATGCACATTCATCTTCTAGGAGTCCTTTAAAAGAAACTTTGCATGCTTTTATTAAGGCACAAGGTAAAACTAACCAAAAGTTTAAATATTTGATTACATAGGTTGTTGAAGAAAACAAGAAGATAAAGAGTTAACTGTCCAAATTGATGAGCTCCTTGAGTGTGAATGAGCGAGGTAAGTTTCATTCTCAAACTTAGTCTATACCCTATGGTCAACACAAGGTGCAAGAGAACTTGAAAGATGTGAACGTTATTATGACTCGTAGTGGTACACATCCCAACAATGGACAAATAAGAGGATGTGGAAAATAATCAAAATAGTAGTAATGCCGAGCTACCCAAGGAATCAGAGGTGACAAAGAGATATATGTTAAGGTACCATTCTCTCAAGCTTTAAAATTAAGCAAGCTAACTTTGGATCCTAACAATAAAATCCTAGAGAATTTCTAGCAGGTAAAAAGCAATCTTCCTCTTTTGCATGTGATTAAACAAGTTCCTCTTATGTAAAAGTTTTCAAAGATTTCTGTATAGTTAAGAGGAAGCACCATATGAAGAAAACAACATTCTTGATAGAGCAAGTTAGTGCTCTAATTGTGCAGTAGATTTCGCCCAAGTACAAGGATCTTGGTTGCCCAACCATCTCATGCAACATTGAAAATCATGAGTTTGGGCAAGTTTTGCTAGATTTAGGAGCTAGTGTGAATTTAATGCCTTATTCTATTTATTTGCAGCTTGGTATTACAATTGGCTGATCGTTCAGTCAAAGTACCCCGGGGTGTGGTAGATGATATGCTAATTCAAATTAATAAATTTTATTATTCTATTGATTTCTTAATTCTGGACATTAGCTCTGTTGTTGATACTACATCTAAAATTCCTTTGATTTTAAGTGGGCATTTCCTTGCCATGCTAATTGCTCTTATAAGTTGCAGGAATGAGCTTATGAACCTGTCTTTTGGAAACATGACTCTCGAGATGAACAACATCTTCCATATTGCAAAACAACCAGAAGAGGACGATGGATGCCATCAAACATACATGATTGATTCACTCATGGATATGGGAGTTTCAGCAACTCATGGTTTTGATCCCATTGAGTATTTTCTTGTTAATTCTGAATTTAATCTTATTATTGATCCATCTGATGTAATTGACATTTGTGTTATTTTTTACAGAACTCAAGATTATGGCACACAGGCATGGCAACTGAAGTTTAAGGAGTTGCTTGAGAAAAGTGAAAGACAGATTCCGTCAAGTGTGGAAGCAACCAAGGTTGAATTAAAGCCTCTGCCTAAGGGTTCAAAGCATGCTTTCTTTGGTCCAGGTGATACTTTTTCTGTTATTATCTCATCTGAATTGTTTGAGTCTCAAGTTGAGAAATTAATTTGGATCCTAAGTGAGCATAAGTCAGCCTTAGGTTGGAGCATTACTGATATAAAAGATGTTAGTCCCTTGACTTATTCTCATAAAATTAATTTGGAAAAAGGAACTAACCCTCGTAGAGACTCGCAGCATAGGCTTAATCCCACTATAAAAGAAGTAGTGAAAAATGAGGTGTTAAAACTATTAGACGCAAGAATCATATATCCTATTGTTGATGGCAAATGGGTTAGTCCTACACAGGTTGTTCCTATAAAGTCAGGTGTTTTGTGGTGAAGAATGACCTAGGAGAGTTAGTCCTTACAACGCTTGTGACTGGGTGGCGGATGTGCGTTGATTACAGAAAATTGAATGCCGCCACCCAAAAAGACCATTTTTCTCTCCCTTTTGTTGATCAAATTCTTGAGCATGTGGCTGGTCATCCTTTCTATTGTTTCTTGGATGGTTATTCTAGATATTATCAAATTGAAATTGCGTTAGAAGACCAAGATAAAACCACATTCACTTGTCCTTTTGATACTTATGCTTTTCATAAAATGCCATTTATATTGTGTAATATACCTACTACTTTTCAACGTTGCATGATGAGTGTTCTTAGTGACATGGTTGAAAATTGTATGAAAGTTTTTAGGGATGACTTGACAATTTTTGAATATTCTTTTGATGCATGCTTCGCGAATTTAAAAAGTGTGTTAAATTGGAAAAAATGCCACTCTATGGTACCTTCAGATATTGTCTTAAGGCATCTTATTTCTTCCAAGGGGATAGAAGTTGATCAATTTGAGATTGAATTAATATCTAAGTCGACTACACCTAGGACAATAAAGGATGTTAGATCTTTTCTTGGTCATGCGGGCTTTTATAAGAGGTTCATTGTAACACATTGCTCCCAAATATAGCATTTTTTAAAATATTTAAGGAAGCCAGTGTGTTACTAAAACTTTTCTTTACAAAACGCACTAGATATGAACATTTTATAATAAATAAAACATCCTCTATAAAAATTAAAGAGAGTCAGTGAAAGTTTATTAAAAATGTTGAAATTGCACGTGTTTACAAAAATAATTTCTTTACTAAAAATTATAAAATTATAACTAATACATTGTCTAGGCCTTTGTATCACCTCCTTGAGTCAAATCCTGCTAGCTGTGTATTCTCATCACTTAGGATGGTTTTTAAAAGAAACATAGAAATATAGAAATAAAAACAAAATAAGTCGAATACTCAATAAGCAACACATCATATGGTAAAAATAACAGTCATCGATTTTCACGCATATTCATAGATACATACAAAATAACATGAATATGATCTTTTCATAAATGCTGAACATGATTTTTCGTAGATGCTAAAAACATAAGATTTTCGTAATCTTATCATTTCTTATCATATCATAACATATCATAGGCCGTTACCCAATGCTAACTCCTGTGAGTTAAGGTTAGCAAATTTAAAAAAATTCTAATTCCGCCCGTGACTGCGGTTTTGGAATCCATACATAAGACTGACATATTGGGTATACTACCAGCATGTACGACCTGACAATGCAATATACCCATACATAGGTACCGACTTCATATCATACATAGGTCGCTTACATATATTATCATACTTGCATTCTTATCATAACATAGAGTTCAAAAGAAATTGCATACTTTCATAATATGTTGTGATGCATGCTTCATCACATGAATTTATCATCTTTCATAAATAATTTTATACCTATTCTCACATAAAATTATAACTTTTCATAAATAAATTTAATGTATAAAATTTTCGTAAATTATACATGACTTTTCATGACTTGTGTACATAAAAAGAGGTTTCTAATGATGGCCGTATTACATAATAATTTTTATAAAAACATGTCGTTTACCATAAATGCGTGAAATGTATGATTATGCTACTTATCTCTTAACGCTGCATCCTGATTTCATGTCGTAGCTCATAATCTATACAAGATACTAGATTTTTAGAAAAAAAAAGGTGTCGTCGGGTTTTGAAATATTTCAAATCATAAAAACAATAATTTACGAACAATCTACTTTAAAAATATTTTAAAACCCTTTTAAAACTATAGAATGGCCCAAAAATAGTTTCTGAAATAGTAAAGAATTGACCCAATAATTTTATTTAAGAAAGGCCCACTATATTTAGAATAAAAGCACTAGATCAAAATGGGCTTTAAGGCCCAAGACCCGTTTTAAATCAAAGAATCTGGAAGATTGGGCGTTAAAAGGTTTAAAAGGGCATGCATGTAATTATGAATTTGATGGAGAGCTCAAAGGAAAGTCTGAAGTAAGACAATTTAAGAGCATATGCATGCATTATGGGAAAACCAAATTACGAAGGAGAAAATTGTGCAAAAATAGGGGACTCATTGGAAGGAGAAAGTGGTGTGCGACAGCTTTAGTAGCAGTGGGAGTGATCGGCGACGCCACTAGGCTCCTCGAAGGAGTGGTGCAGGTATGGAGTTTTAGAGAGAAAACTGGAACTGAAAATCGAGAGGGAAAAAGGTGGATTCCGGCGTTTTTATGGTCGAAAGTAGTTAGGCTGAGGCTCAAGGTTTGGTTGCTATGGATGCTCTGTTTTCGGGAGTTGAAAACAGGGGCCTTTGTGGTGGTTGTTTACGTTGGTTTGGTGTCTCGATTTCCACTGGGTGGGCATTGGTTGGTGGCTTCTGTTGCATGGAGATGAGGCTTTGCAGTGGCTAGGCAAGGGTGTTGTGCCATAGATGAACGTGGGGAAGCTGCGGCTTGATTCTCTCAGTGTGTGGTGTGGTGATGCAATGAGAGAGGTTTGGGCCATGGCAGCTTGTGGCAGAGCACCGTGAGAGGGGGAAGCAATCATGCTGCGAATATGTTTATAAGGAGGCTACAGCTGATCTTGGTGCATGGCAGTGGGTAAAACTGGGAGGAGCTTGGGTGTTGACGTGAAGTTTGGTGGCTGCGACAGCTTGTGTTGGTTTCGTTTACGAGTGGCCTCGCTTGTGGCAGTGGAGTGTTTGCTTGTAGTTGGCAACGTGAGGGCTAGAACTCCGATGTGGTTTTTTCATGTATGCATGTATTTATAGATTTCTAAGAGACTCTAAAGCAAGAGACGTGCATGGCTTGAAGTGGGAGTGGAAAAGGAGTCGACATGAATGATTGAAAAGATGAGGATTTTTTAGTTTAAAAACTGAGTTTGTTTGGGATAAAGATTATATGATAATAGTTTTGAGTTGAAATTAGTGTTTGATTCGGAAACCACTCAAAACAAGAATCTAATAGATGAATACATGGCTTAAGAAACTTAAACAATTACAAACACCGTTTCAAAATATATCTTACAACATATCTAGATAAAATAGTAACAGTCAAATAATAATAAAAATTGTAATAATAATAATAATAATAATAAGATTTAAATTTTTTTCTACTTTTTGGGTTGGGATGTTACATCATACAGAATTTTTCCACCACATCCAGACCACTATGTGACCTCCTAGTTAAAGATACTCCATTTGAGTGGATACAGCTTGTCAAGAGGTCTTCAAAACACTAATTGACAAGCTTACCTCAGCAACCATAATGCAGCCACCTGATTGGAATTTACCTTTTGAGATTATGTGTGATGCCAGTGATTATGTTGTAGGTGCTGTTATTGGACAGCGAAGGGAGGGGAAGCCCTTTGTCATTTACTATGCTAGTAAGACTCTAAATAGTGCTCAAATGAATTACTCTACCATTGAGAAAGAGTTACTAGTTGTAGTATTTGTTTTGGATAAGTTTCGTACTTATTTGATTGGTTCTCCTATTATTATTTTCACAGATCATGCAACTTTTAAATACCTTCTTACAAAGAAGGATGGCTAAGGTGCGACTAATATAGTGAATTTTACTTTTAAAAGAATTTGGCATCACCATCAAAGACAAGAAAGGAGTGAAGAATGTAGTGGATGACCATCTCTCGAGGCTCACATTTGAGAACACCTCTAACCACCTACCAATCAAGGATGATTTTCCTGATGAGTATTTACTTTCTATTATATCTCTACCATCGTTTGCTCTTATTGTGAATTATTTAGCTACATGTGAGATGCTATTGGATTGGAGCACTCAGGATAGGAATAAGTTCATGATTGAGGTACGTAATTTCTATTGGGATGACCATTTTCTTTTTAAATATTGCCTTGACCAAATTTTAAGAAGTTGCATTCCTGAATAAGAGATTGTTAGCGTTTTAGAATTATGTCACTCCCAAACTTATGAGAGCCATTTTTCAATGAAGAAAATCGCTACAAAAATCATGCATTGTGGATTTATTGGCACACCTTATTTAAAAATGCAAAAACATCTATTGTCACTTATGTGAAAAGTGTTAAAAGTTAGGAGTTATATCCCATCATAATATGATGCCCTTAAACCCAATTTTAGCGATTGAAATTTTTTATTGTTGGTTATTGATTTTATGGGACCATTCCCTCCTTTTGGATCACAATATATTATTGTGGCAGTAGATTATGTGTCAAAATGGGAAGAGGCAACAGCTTGTAGGAACAATGATAATAAGACAGTAATTGAATTTCTCAAAGAGAATGTGTTATCTCGGTTTGATATACCACGTGTTATCATTAGTGACCGAGGTACATATTTTTGCAACCGTTTTCTTGAGGCTTTGATGAAAAAATATAGAGTGGTACATAAGATTTCTACTGCTTACCACACCCAGACAAGTTGACAAGTAGAACTTGCAAAAAGGGAAATCAAGCAAATTTTAGAAAAAATGGTAAACCCAAATTGCAAAGATTAGTCTTTGAGACTAGTTGATGCACTTTGGACCTACTGTATAACTTTCAAAACTCTCTTAGTCATGTCACCCTATAGGCTTGTTTTTGGAAAGCCTTGCCACTTACCTGTGGAGCTCGAGCATTGAGTTTATTGGGTCATCAAGCCTTTCAATTTTGACATGGGAGAAGGAGGTAAGCTTAGAAAATTTCAATTGACTGAGTTAGAGGAGTTGAGAAATGATGCCTATGAGAACTCTAGAATCTTTAAGGCTAAAATGAAAGCATTTCGTGATAAAAATATTTTGAGAAAAATATTTAAGCCTAATGATTGAGTGTTCATCTATGATTGTAGACTCCGTAAGTACCTAGGAAAACTTCGGTCTAGGTGGACCGGCTCTTTTATAGTGAAGAATGTTTTTGAAAATGGGGTTGTAGAACTAGAGGATCCTAAAGATGGTCGGATCTTTAAAGTAAATGGTTAGCGCCTTAAAATATTAATTGATAGGCAAGTTCCGGAAGTGGAAGAGATTCCACTTATGGACCCAGTCTATCAACCTTGACCACACCATGCAGGTATTTTTTTATTTGTTTTGTTTTGTTGTCATTTTCATTTATTTTATTTTATTTTTTATTTTTTTCCTTTTATTTTTTTTGTGGTTGCTGTTGCTTTTTTTTTGCAGGTTAGTTTCATTTTGTCAGTTTAGTTGCCATCTCTGGTGTCTAGCAAGCTACCCATGTCACACATCAGATGTATTCTACCATTTTCAGTCACTCTTCACTTAGTTTTGATTGTTAAACATTAAAGACAATATTTCATTTAAGTTGGGAGGTGAATATGCAAATTCAACATTTAGAATGCATGTTCAAACTCTATGATATATTTCCTTGTGTTGAATTTTTTTAAAGTTTGCATCACACAAACACCCTTTCACATGTGTGTACTCATGCTCATTCATGGCCATCTTAGTGATTTCAACAAACTCATTATAATCATTTTGTGTAACATTCACATAATTTCTAATGCACTTATCCAAACTTTAAGGTAAGATGATAGTTTGACACATGTAGCTAGAAAATTCTTTTTGCTTAAGTATTCATATGAATTTTGGGAGATGATTGAGAGCTTATAAATGCGAGAAATTGTGATAAACGTTCATTGATTTGTTGAATTGGGCACTTCTTTTGAGAATCTCATTACATGCTTGGTGGTATGATGTTAGATATACTTGGAATATGACGAAAGTCAACTTAGAATTAACATTTGAGCCTTTCAAGCCAACCATTTTTCATCACAGATCCTTAGTAGCCAACTTTGAGCCAATAAACACACGTAACATTTTCTCTTCATATATCTACATCATCCATACCTCTCAACATTGGAGTATAGCTTATACATTGATTTTTTCTGCCCTTCTTGGTTTCAAGTGTGTACTAGGTGTGGAATTTGTATTTTTTTCTTTTGTGAGTAAAGAAAAAAAAAAGGAGAGATCAAGGTTGGGTAGAAATGGCAAATTTTTGAATGGTGGCATGTATTTATTCACCAAAGTTTTGAAAAAAAAAAAAATCGAAAAGAGGGAAAAAAGTGGACCTCAACTGGGAAGAATATTATATGTGTGATAGTTGATTGTTTGGCGAAAAGTGCTCACTTCATACTTATCAAGAATATGAATTATCTAGAGAGATTGACAATAATTTATATAGCAGAGATCGTCATATTGCATGGTGTGCCTAAAATGATTGTGTCAGATAGAGACTCTTACTTTAAGTCACGACTCAAGCAAAGGCTACAAATTCTGATGGGCACTAGTTTGAGGTTCTGTAGTGCATATATCCATAAACAAATGGGTAAATAGAAAGGACGATTCAGACTTTGGAAGATATGCTTAGAGCCTATGTTTTGAAACATGAATAGAATTGGGAGAAGTAAACTACCTCTAGTAGAGTTTGCTTACAACAATATTTCAAAGCCACTATTTATATGGCACCATATGAAGCCTAGTATTGAAAGAAGTGTAGATCCCTGTTATATTGGGATGAAGTAGGAAAAAATAAAGTGGTTGTACTAGAAATTTTGTAAGAGATAAAAGACCAAATCCATAATTAGAAAAGGATGAGAACAACTTTGAATTGACAAAAGAGTTATGCCGATAATCGAAGAAGTATAGAATTTGAAGTTGGGGATTGGGTTTATGTGAAGGTATATCCTATGAGAGTTGTAAGCCGTTTCAAAGTGAAGTTCAAATTAAGTCCCTAGATACATGGGACCCTATACTGTTCAGAGTTGCCAACTAAGTTCCATGGAATTCACAATATATTCCACTTGTCCTCATTGAAGAAGAGTTTTGGGAATCAGACACTAGCATTGGTAGATCCATTGGTCAAGTGTTGCAAAAGTGAAAGATTCCATTGGTCAAAGTATTTTGGCAAAATCATAATGTTCAAGAGGTGACCTGGCTCAATCAATATGGCAAATACCCTTAGTTATTTGTTACCTAGTCTAGTCTTGCTTTGTTTTGGTCTTGGCTCAGTCGATGGTTTGCGACTAAAATGAACAAGACTGGCTATATTACATTTTTTACTTCATTGTTTGGATATCAATAAAGTATATGTTTCTATTTTAGAGTTTTGTGGACCATCCTTATTGTGTATATACTGTAGATTATTCTTTGTCTTGATTATGTTCTTTTTGCAGTTCGATGGCATGATAAAAAAAATCAACCCTTTCTGCATGACGCATGCGTGAGATGCAAGAAGAACATCGTAGGAGATGACTTCTTGAGTTGAATAGGGAGTTTGGCCGCCTACTGGCAAAATATGGAATGCCAAAATAGCCATCGCACGCACATCTTAGATATTCATAGTAATTGTGTGGGATATGGGAGGAGAGTGTTACCTCATGAAGAGCATTATCCACCTTTGCACCCAATTACGTGGTTAGACTGAAACTGTTTCAAGGCACAGATGGCACTGGACCAAGCTGAGTCTAGCAGAGCAACAAAGGAGCACGCTGCAACTACCAATGCTAACCCTATAACATCAAGCTCCTCTATGTTGTCGACTCACCATGGATGTTTGCTAGTAGAAGGCCAAGTGACAGATAGTGGTGATGATGAAAAGTTCGAGCAACACCCCAACCTTGCTCATAATGTGGTGTATGATTTAGATGAAGACGCATTCTATGCTTACCCTAGCATGCCATGCTGATGGACATTAACGCACCACCACCGTCACCGACCAGTGACAACACGACCAGATAGACAATAGGTTTGATTATTAGTACTTACATCGATTTTGAGGACAAAATATCTTTTAAGAGGGGAGGATGTAATAGCTCCCTAGATTTCAATAGTGAAATTTCTATAAGCTTTAGGAGCTTTGTGAAAATTCCATAAATTTTCACGTATCGACCAATCGTATAAGTTTTAATCTATGGGTATAGTTTGTGCTACCACTCAATATGATGTTAGAAGCACAATTTCAATATCGGTATAGAAATTTTGGAGTGTGATATGGTTTACGCCAATACACTGAATTGATTATAGAATTTTATGACGCAAAAATCTCAAGTTCAGTTTTCAGATTATACGCTTATTCAAAAATACATTTTGGTTATTTTGAAGCTCTTCGGGAGTGAATTTTAATAAACAAATTGCACATTTAGTTTATGTGATAACCCGAATTTTTTATTGCTACTGGATTTCTTATACTTGGAATAATTGTAATTAGGTTTATTTTAGTTAATTTTTAAAACTTTTTGGAGATATATTTCTTAAAAACCCTTTATTTGTATTATTAAGCATATGGGCAATGTAGCAAAACTCGAAATAAGATAAATGAGGTGAAGGAAAATATTTGAGAAATATTTAAGTATTTGAATAATCATTTGAGACACTTGGTACCAAGAGAATACTTGTTTATTTGAAATTACAAGAAATCATAGTGTGAAAAGAATAATTAGGTAAGACTTGCATAGGGTTTAAAGGAATCAAGTAAAGTATATTCCATGAAGGAAAATCGAATTGGGTAATTTTCGACAGATTTGACATCTTTCGATATTATGGGCATAACTCTCTCATTTGATTTCGGATTTGGATGATTCAAGATAATATGGAAAGCCAAGGGAAAGAAATACAAGTTTTATATTTTGAGTTTTTAAAGATATGGGCTTAAGTGAGGACTAAATTGGGTGTGAAGCTGACACATCTGAAAATGGATCCAAATAGCCCAATTTCAGTTTGTTTTCATTTTGTATGTATAGTGCCTGGATAAGGAAAGTCAATGATAGGAGAGTTTTAGTTACACAAGTAAGGTATTGTTGAAAGAATATTCCAAGACAATTCGGATTGGATAATCTTGGGCAGTTTCATTGTATTTTAGTAAATTAGACATAAATTTCTCATCTGATCTCAGAATGAGGTAATTCAAAATTCTATAGAACACCAAGAGGAATATCTAGAAGTTTTATGTTTTGAGTTTTTGGAGATGTGGGCTGGATCAAGAACTAAATCGAGTATGAAGTGGACGCACCTGAAATGGATCTATCTGGAAACCGCCTTAGATATTGGTAACCGACCTTGTGCGTTATCCTCTTGAGATTTTGCCAAGTGTGGGGACAAGTGGCCTTCTTAGCTTAAGAATAGCTCTTGATCTCTTGCTTGCTCACCAAGCCTAAAGGAAGATAGAATGGTGACACTAAGACCTAAGGATGGAAGGTGGCTTAGCAAGAGAGGTTCCATGTGACATTTGAAGGTTTCTTCTATTCTCTTTGTTGAGGGGTTCGACCAACACATGTATTAGGAAGTTCCCTCTTCCTTTCTTGAGTGGAAGCTCACGGCCATAGCAAGAGAAAACCCTTTCCACTCTCTCAAACACTCAATTACCTTAACAACATATCTTCAATGCATTTTGGATGATCTTTCAAGGGGTATTCTAAGACAAATCATTCTAAACTTTTGGAGAATTAGTAAGTACACTTATAACTTACTCTTAGAGTTTTGTATATGTATACAATTGAAGTGTTGATGATTATTTCCTTTGAATGTTTCATATGTTTATAGGATGTATGTTATGTTGTGATAAGTGGATCTTAAAGGAAAGTAGTGGGTTAAACGTAGAAAAATATTCTAAGGAGCAAGGAAATATACTTAGTAACCTTGTGGATTGAAGATTTGTTGATCAGATGTGAAAACAAGATGGCAAAAGAATCAAATTGAGAACTCATATAAGGTGCTTGGGTGGAATTTCTTAGAATGTTATAAGTTTATTTTTTTAGATGAATGGAATGATGATTGAATTAAGTTGGTGAGTGATTGAGGGAAATTGTATGGATTAATTCTCTTGAGGATTGATGAAAGAATTACGATTATTTGGTGGTGAAATGATTATTTTGGGATAAGGAAGGAATTGAAGAAAAATAGATTTCTTGAGGGAAGAGTGATTCGGCTATGGCTAAAATTAGTATATGTATGAAATTTCCATGACATGTTAAGATGAAAGTAAGATTTATTTTAAAAAGGAGAAGAGAAAATTGAAATTTACATGTATAAGTCATGACTCGGCCCTACATCTACTAAGGCAAGTTCTATATGGCATATGACCCATGAATAAGTAGCATGAATGAAAAAGTCTAAAAGTACATATATGTCTAAATACGTCACAAGATCATATGTTTTAAGTCATGAACCATGTACAAGTAAGGTCAAGTGGGCATGCATGATCTTTCATAATACAAACCACATGTTTTAAGATCTCATGGTTTTTAAAAGACAATAAGAAAAGAATAAGGAAAGAATAAGAAAATAAAAAGTCATTTTATAACGAAGACGGCAATATGTAACGCCTGTATGAATAATATGAATATGGCCCAATCACGTATAATAATAGTGGATATGGCCCAACCATGGGTAACACTAGTGGATATGGCCCAACCACAGGTAATAATAGTAGATATGGCCCAACCACGGGTAATAATAGTAGAGAATCAAACGGTGAAGGTGATACGTATGATAGTACCCCATTAAAAACCGCCCTAGAACATGCCTTGACACCGCTAGTGGAGGGTCAGGACAGTCACTTGGCTAGTCTGCATGCATGCCTTGGCTCAGGCCTTGACATGCAGCAAGCAACCATGGAGGCTACTGGCCACGCGCAGCCCATGCGCACAGACCGCCAGCTTGGGCCATGCATGACCATCAACCCGACACTCAGCTTGGGCCATGCAAGACCACCGCCCAAGCCACCTGACTGGGCCACACTACCACAGCACGGCATCACCCGGGATACATCATCAAGCTTAGGCATGTCACCATGCCATGCACACTATCAGATGCCACGCAGTCAGGTGCCATGTAGACAACCATCCGTGGGCCATGCCATGCCACAGGCCATACCTAGGCCACAACATGTCACGGCCCCATCATCATTGGCGCCACCTTTGTTTATTTATGTATTTATTTTATTTATTTATGCATTTGGTTATTTTAGTAATTATCGTATTTTGCTAGGGACCTTTTGGGGGTTTCCAATTTGTTAGACTCTATAAATAGGACCTCTAGGTTTTCATTTCACATCTTTGGACAATTTGAGAATTAGACTTTTGCTATTGGAAAAGAGTAAGGTCGGCCACAAGCATTGTAGTTTCGATTTCGGTGTTTAGCACTTGGGCTTCCCTAGGGTGCAATTCGTGAATCCCTTTGGAAGAGGATCATCGTGCAATTCATGAATCGGTGATCCACATCTATCTTTTTATTTATTTTCAGTTTATTTATAAAAATCTTGAGGTTATTCATAAAAAGTATTTCGTTGTTGAGTGTGTTCTTGGTGATTGTTGTGTGAGTTTTGTGTTTGTGAGGCCAAATCCACACCACTTGTGGATTTGTGGTGTAATGGTGTGGATTTGAGAACTTGTGTGTATGTTACCTAGAGGAATTCGAAACCCTCATCCATTGGGAGATTCGGATTGCTCAAGAGAGTTGAGTGTGAGTGTTGTTGATTGAAGGAAGTCTTGAAGTCTTGAAGAAATTGCTTGTGCCGAACCTTGGAGTGCTTGAAGGGCATTGGTGTGTTCTTGGATATTTGAGTATTCAATCTTCATTTGGTTGATTACTTGGATTGAAAAGTGTTTCCTTGCCTCAAAGTAGCCCACGGCATCAAACCCCCCAAACCCTTGAAGCTCACGGCCAAAGGCCATGAAACCCTAGCCTATATACTTGCCACTTTTGCCCTTTAACCTAGCCGGCCACCTATCCCCATCCACTCCTATATTTTCTCACTTAAATCTACCTCATCCCTCATCCAAAATAAGTCAATTTCGTGCATCCCTAGCCCTTACATGACCGGCCACCTCATTTGAATTTGATTCAAATTCAAATCAAACCAAATTCCTACTTTATCTCATTCGGCTATCATCATCCTTTACCCTAGCCGAATTCCACTTTGCCACCTCATTTAAATACCACATCATTCTCTTATTTAATTGGTCATCAATTGAAGAAGAGAACCAATCAAAATCAGCCCCATCATCAAGCACATTCGGCCACCTAAGCCCTAGCCATTGCCATCCACCCTAAATGGCTATAAGCCGTGCTCCTACTTTTTAGGATTTATCCAAAACCACTCAAAACCCTAGATTCCTAACCCTAATTGCATTGGCCGAAACCCTAGAGAAACCCTAAGCCTTATTCGGCCATCACAAGCCCTAAACAAACCCCATCTAGCCTAAAGACACATAGCCTAGCCGAACACCCACAAGCACCTTTAGCCGTGCATCACTTTGCACCAAGCCTAGCCAATTAACCTCTCATTCACCCATAGCTCCACTAAATCTTAACCTCAATTAACCCTTTCCCTCATCCAAAAACAACCCAAATCTCGGCCCCAACAAGCCTCCACCAACCGGCCACTCAACTCTATCCCAAACTCAAATCAATTCAAAATCAAAATTTTCTACTTTCCATAAATATCTCACTCGGCCATTCCATCCATAGCTATTGCCGAAATTCTCCACTTGCCACATCACCAAATTAACCCTTAATTCTCTCAAATGATTAATCAATTATCCAATTGATTGAATCAATCAAATCTTATCCCAAAATAGAAGCAATACTCGGCCAACAACCCTACCTCATTGCCGCCCACTTATCTTGCTAAAATCCTAATTCCCACATTTTAAGAATTATCCCAAAACATCTCAAAACCCTATCGCACCTAACTCTAACCACCTTGGCCGAAACCCATCTTCCCAAACCCTAGCCAATTGACTTCCAAACCCTAACTTAATCTCAATCTCGAAATTCCCCTTAGCCTCCACTAAAATCCTAGCCCTACTACACTATATGACCCATAGTCCTTACCAAAGAGACCCCAATACATAGGCCTACCCAAAGGACATTCCCCTAAACCTTTTATACCCTAATCTGCCACTCAGCCCACCACATCTCCCTTCCCAGTACCATAACCAAGATTACCATAGCCTAAATACCACCTTATTGCTCCATACACTTAGCTATCCAACCCCATTCTCGTACACCACTCTACCCTACCTTAGTCAAGTCGAACTCAATCAATTTCTCTTAACCACCTCAACCTCATATCACCCCTTCATCCATTGTTGGTGTACGCGAACCATCACAAGCAAAAAGAGTCTTACTCGATCATTAAGGAGCAACAAGGTGAGGAGGACCCGCTTAGTTGAGTGGGGACACGACCGAGGTCCCTATCAACCAAACTGGTGCTTTCATTGAGAGTTTTTCTCGGAAGGCTCCACCATTTCATTGAGAGTCTTTCCCGGACGGTTCCACCATTTCATTGAGGCCTCACCCGAGGCCATTGTTTGGTGTATTGAGAAGTTTTCACTTCTCTTAAGGTAAACAACGTGACAACTCGAAACTTTGTGAATTTGTTAGGAAGACCACGGAGGTCCTCGACGTTGTTTACATTTTTTGCAAAATTGTTATTGGAAATTTGTTGAATTGTTGAAGAAGTTTGGAGGTTCGAAGAGTTTGGAATAGATAGCCTTGTAGGGGTCGGCCACCATTGTAGTGGAGGACCCAAGGTTGGACTATTGAAGCCGAAACCTAAAACATTCCCATTGACCATTCAAGCTTCACCAACCCGAACCCAAAAAGCCACACCTTATCCAAGGCAATTGCAAATATGAACCATGAATTGTCTAGAGTTGAGGGTCATGACGGTTCCACTCGAAAACATCTTGATACCTTAGAAGTTCAAACCAATAGAATAGACCAATCTCTTAATGAGTTTAAGGCTAACAAAACCAAGTTGACAATGGCAATGAATGCCAACAACCGCGAGGCGGATGAAAATAGAAGGAGAATACGAGCCCTACAACATGAATCCAAGACATACCATGAGAGGTATAAGAGGAGAGAGGCCAAAACACATGGTGAAAAACCCCCCACATAACCGTACCCACCTAACCCGAGAAGGCATGAATCCTATGGTGAGAGGACCACGTATAAGTTGGGAGGTTATGTCGAGCACAACCGTGTGGTAGTCAAGAGCTTGGCCCGTGACCATGACCATCACCTTAGAAGTCCAAAAATAATGACTGAACCTCATAATGAAAGGTTTAGAGTGCCAATGAGAGAAAGGCACCATGAGACCGAGAAAGACTTGGAGCATGAGAAGCCGATTGATCATGATGACCATATTGAGAGAAAACAACCCCACCATGATGAAATGAGAGACCACCGAGAGGTGAGATGCCATGATGATCTTGATGATTCCCCAAACCCTAAGGAAGAAAATGAGAAGACCGAACATGAGGGAGAAAGAGAGGAGTCTTGTGAGGCCACTATGGTTGAGAAATTGGGGGAGGATGAAGCTCGTTGCTTTGCTACTAAGTTGGCCAAAGAAGATATAGTCTTTGAAGTGAAAGAAGTAGGAGATGTGAGCAACCAAGAGAGATTATCCTTGTTGCCCATGGAACTCTGTGACGACCCCAAAATTTAGCGTATTTTTCTTTATCTAATTATACTTATATGGCTTAGTGACTTAGGCAAATTGGTGGCTAGTGCCTTAAGAAATGGACTTAGGAGTTCAAGGGCCTTAAGGCCATGGCATGAGCTTGGGCCTAAGTGGGGGAGAGACAAGCCCATAAGTCCATGAAATGAAGTCCATTAGACAACTCAAGCCCAAGCTTGGTGACACATGTCAAGTTAGGAAGAGTTTAGTAATTTGAGTCAAGACTAGTAGTTGAGAGAAGAATATTCTAGTAGGTGAGCTAGTTGACTAGTTATTTTGTTGGAGGAAGAAAGGAAAAGCCATGAGTGGAATCTTCCATCTTGTCCTACCTAGGTAAGTGTGTGAGGTGTAGGATTTTGCTAAATAAGTCAACATAGTATCCTACCATATCTAGCAAAATCATGTGGAAATGACTTGAGAAGACTTGGAGATGGGAAGAGAGGGGAAGGGTTTCGGTGGGGAGCTTGGCCGAATGGCCTTAGGATTTTCTCACCTAAAACCTTTCCAAATCTAGGGGAAAGGACATGAGGGGATTGTGAAGGATTGGATGAGACATGGTGTGTAAGAGAAGTGACATGAGATGGGAAATGACGGAGCAAAAGTGGAAAGAAAGGGGTGAGGGTTTCGGACATGCCTTAGCCGAACCTCTCCCCTCCTTGTTTGACTTGCTTTTGCCACCAAATCTAGATGAAGATTTGTGTAAGAATGACATGACAAGTTTGTGTGAGGTGTGAGGTGATTGGTTGATGGAGGAAGCATGTGACAAAAGTAGAAAGAGAGTGAGATGAGGAAAGGATTCGGATGAGGGATGGAGGAATCCGAAACCTCCTTTGGGTGTTTTCCCAAAAATGGATTCTCAAATCCATTTGAATGACTTGTTAGGGGATGGTTGGGGAGACAAGAGAGGATGTGAGGTGATGGAAAGGGGTTGGAACCCTAGGATGGGTGGCCGGCCATGAGAAGGAGAAGAGAGAGCAAAATCTCCAAACCTAGGATAGGATGGATTAGGGTTGATGTGATCAAGTGATGGGAGTCACTCAAGGGTCTTTCAAGCCCATCACAAGTCACTCAAACATAGGGGAGTGAGTGGCCTAGAAGCTAGCCAAATGCCTTGGCCGAATGGCCTAGTTCCTTCACCCTTTTGGGCTTGCACATTTCGGACACACACACACATCTCTCCTTTCTTTGCATCTCACGGCACTCTCCCATTTCTCTCCACTTGGTTTCACTTCTTCTCACCACCTAAACATCTAAACACTCCAAACTAAGAAGGAGAAGGAGGTAGTGTTTGTGGAAGAAGAAGAAGCCTAGAAGAGATAAGTAACCTAGTCATTTCAAAGCAAAAACCTAGAAGCATGAAAGAGAGCCTTAAGTTTATACCTTTCAAAAAATGGGACCTTTCTTTTGGGAATGATAAACTTTTAGCACAACCTAACTAAGCATTTCTTTTATTTTCAGAAGTTATATAAGCTAGCTAGGAAGACAAGTAAGTATCTCCTTACTTTGCCTTTAGCAATTTCCGTATATTTTAAAGTGAATGTACTTGAATGTGTGTATATGTTTGAACATGTTTGTATTGTTTGGTTACTTGCTTAGAAATGCCATGATGAATATTTGAGAGTAGAAATGTTATCTTGATTAGGATTCATGTGTAGAACCTATAATCTTATTGGTTAAAGGATTTTGAGATGATGATGATCTTGATGGTTTGATGAGAAAAAGTATGTAAGCATGAATATATTAAGTTAGTTGAATGTTGGTGAATATAGGATATATGCATATTATGATATTGGAGAAGCATCTTTGTAAATATTGTGCATATAGAAATGCCATGCTAGGATGAAAATGTATGAAGCATTGGTGGAAAATAGTCGTAATAATTTTTGGAAGATGTTGGTGATATTATTGCTTAATGGGTATGATAATGCATGCTTGTGGAGTTATATTTTTGGAGAAGTTCTAGAAGAGAAAAAATTATGAAGTTTTTAATCTCTTATTTACTTTATATTCATGTTTGGATATTTTGGAGAAATAGAAGTATGTATATTGGGAGAATGACATGTATGAGTTCGGTTTCACCTAGAGTGTTTAAGTAGAACCTTAGTGGAAAGGCTAAGAGAAGAAAACGTAAGGCTTGAGGACCTTATAGGTTTCGGGTTTGACCCTATTAAGGCTAGGAAATTATTTTAAAATTTCGAATTTAGGCGAAATGGTGTTAGGGAGATCAATGGAAGAAGAAAACATCAATAGGAAACAAAGTAGGGTCTCGGCCCAAACCCTAGGGGTGAATGCCGAGCACCCCACCTCCCCCTAACGCTTTTGTTTAGATATTTTCCCATAAGTATGAGTCTATGGTATAAGGATTTGAAAGAAGTACGACTAAATGTGTGTACTCGGGTTCGCCCCGAGTTATTGCATTCAAAAAGGTCAAGAGTTGCATGTCCCATGCATAAGCACGAAAACCTATGTTTTTTGGTAAAGTATGTTTTCAAAAGAAGTAAAAAATAAAATTTTAGAAGAACCCCAAAGGCTGGGACGGGGAAGTGTCCCAGTGGAACTCTCTGTTCACTCAGGAGTGTTTAAATTTGAGTGAAAATCCCTGGGTCGACGAAGAACAGTCGGCAGACCATGTATGGCTCCACATAGGTGTCTGGAGCGTGGTCGCACCTAATGCTAGTGGGTGCCCTATAAGCGGTGTTGGCCTCGGCCTCGCCATCTGATAAGTTTGAAGTCGTTCGAAGAGAAATCCCCGAGCGACGAATAGCGCGAAAGGGCGCGAAACGTATTCGCCTAGGTCGACTTGGTCCCTGGGTGTGACGGTAACTAGCGGGGAGCACACGGTGCATAGAGGAACCGTGAGGTATCCAAAATAAGAAGTCATGACGAAAAGAAAAGGGCCTTCGGGCCATATATGATATGATATGATAAGTGGCGCCTAAGATAAGACAAGACGAAAAGTTTTCGAACAAGAGTTTTTCCGAAAGAATATGCATTAAAGAAGTTTTGCTATGCGTTTTGAACAAGTATGTTTTAGAAATTGAGAATAAGAAAAGAAAGATGAATTTTCGTCACGAGCATGTGGATCAGTCTAGGCATAAGTCCCATGTTAATGCATACGTAAGGAAATTTGCTTGTTATTCGCTTAACTATATGCCTAAATTGCTTCTGTTAAAGTATAGATGTACTTGCTGAGATTTCTCCCGAAATCTCACCCCACTCTTTGTATCCCTACTATCGTCCCCTCTTGGGAACGATAGAAGTACTTGCAGGTGAGGATGGATCAGAAGGGTACGACCCCAGAGATGACGCCTCGGATCCTCGAGGGTCCGATTGAGGCCGCCCTTAAGGGGCCAGTACCTCTCGACCGCCTGGGTCAGTGGGAGATGGAGTCACTGAAGGTGACTATGTACAGTTATGTTGGGCTACACCCTTCGGGGTGTTGTTTAGTACTAGGGGTAGATGAGTCCCTTCACTTGGGGCGTATTTTTGGGACGCCTTCTAGGGCGATATGTGAGGTAGGGCCTAGCCTGGATTTGGATCGGCTTCCCTGGGGCCCGAACCTTAAGAAAGTGAAGAAGGAACCCGTCAGATGAACATATGGGTAATGTTAAGACCCGTACTGTATTTTGATGCCCTGTATTTTCGCTTTTGGTAAAGTCTTCCCGCATGTGGGAAGCACTATTTTGGTTTCTTGGACAAGTTATGTAATTATTAAATCCTGGCTATGTTTTATAATATGTTTGGGATCCGTAGTCTAACCATGTGATGTATGTTATAGAAGGCTTGGCCTTTTTATTTCGCTGCGATAATCTTTACTTGACGTTTCAAAAAAAAAAAATGTAAATGTATGCTACGACGAGGGGTGAACTTCCTTGTGTTGTTCGTCCCCGACGCTTCTATTCACGTGCGATCCCAAGCGTGGGTTGGGGCATCGACAAACTCCTAGAGGTTTTTAAAGACCATTGGAGGTGCCTCCCACATTGCCACCTACCAAGTCCCTCAACTGTCCCATTGTCGGGATTGATGAGAACCAACCCATGATTATTTCCACACATCACTGTATACTCTTCCACAAGAAAGAAATAGAAGACCCATTGGGTGACATGTGGAAGAGTAGAGTAACCCGACCTAGCATAAGTCCCTTATTCCTCATCAATTTTGTTGCTAGGAAAAATGGATGGTACGTAGAGATTCTACTTGATTCTCGGGTAGTGACACGGAGGAAAGATATGAGGGAGGTTTGGAAAGCTTTGAGTCATGGGAAAAGGGTACCGAGAGAGGAGGTATCATGGGAGGATTTTGATGACATGGTGTCTAGGCATTCACACATGATCCTTGAGGGCAAAGATTTTCTTAAAGGGAGGGGGAGTGATAGTACCCCATTAAAAACTGCCTTAGATCATGCCTTGACACCGCTAATGGAGGGTCAGGACAGTGACTTGGCTAGCCTGCATGCATGCCTTGGCTCAGGCCTTGACATGCAGCAAGCAACCATGGAGGCTACTGGCCACGCGCAGCCCATGCACACAGGCCGCTAGCTTGGGCCATGCATGACCATCAACCCGGCACTCAGCCTGGGCCATGCAAGACCACCGCCCAAGCCACCTGACTGGGCCACACTACCACAGCACGGCATCACCCGGGACACATCATCAAGCTTAGGCATGTCATCATGCCATGCACACTATCAGATGCCACGCAGTCAGGCGCCATGCAGACAATCATCCGTGGGCCATGCCATGCCACAGGCCATGCCTAGGCCACAACATGTCACGGCCCCATCATCATTGGCGCCTCCTTTGTTTATTTATGTATTTATTTTATTTATTTATGCATTTGGTTATTTTAGTAATTATCTTATTTTGCTAGGGACCTTTTGGGGGTTTCCAATTTGTTAGACTCTATAAATAGGACCTCTAGGTTTTCATTTCACATCTTTGGATAATTTGAGAATTAGACTTTTGCTCTTGGAAAAGAGTTAGGCCAGCCACAAGCATTGTGATTTGGATTTCGGTGCTTAGCACTTGGGCTTCCCTAGGATGCAATTCGTGAATCCCTTTGGAAGATGATCATCGTGCAATTCATGAATCGGTGATCTACATCTATCCTTTTATTTATTTTCAGTTTATTTATAAAAATCTTGAGGTTATTCATAAAAAGTGTTTCGATGTTGAGTTACTTGTGTGTGTGTTCCCTAGAGGAATTTGAAACCCTCATCCGTTGGGAGATTCGGATTGCTCAAGAGAGTTGAGTGTGAGTGTTGTTGATTGAAGGAAATGTTGAAGTCTTGAAGAAATTGCTTGTGCCGAACCTTGGTGTGCTTGAAGGGCATTGGTGTGTTCTTGGATATTTGAGTGTTCAATATTCATTTGGTTGCTCACTTGGATTGAAAAGTGTTTCCTTGCCTCAAAGTAGCCCAAGGCATCAAACCCCCCAAACCCTTAAAGCTCACGGCCAAAGGCCATGAAACCCTAGCCTATACACTTGCCACTTTTGCCCTTTAACCCAGCCGACCTTCTATCCCCATACACTCCTATATTTTCTCACTTAAATCTACCTCATCCCTCATCCAAAATAAGTCAATTTCGTGCCCCCCCTAGCCCTTGCATGACCGGCCACCTCATTTGAATTTGATTCAAATTCAAACCAAACCAAATTCCTACTTTATCTCATTCGGCTATCATCATCCTTTACCCTAGCCGAATTCCACTTTGCCACCTCATTTAATTGCCACCTCATTCTCTTATTTGATTGGTCATCAATTGAAGAAGAGAACCAATCAAAATCAGCCCCATCATCAAGCACATTCGGCCACCTAAGCCCTAGCCATTGCCGTCCACCCTAAATGGCTATAAACCATACTCCTACTTTTTAGGACTTATCCAAAACCACTCAAAACCCTAGATTCCTAACCCTAATTGCATTGGCCGAAACCCTAGAGAAACCCTAAGCCTCATTCGGCCCTCACAAGCCCTAAACAAACCCCATCTAGCCTAAAGACACATAGCCTAGCCAAACACCCACAAGCACCTTTAACCGTGCATCACTTTGCACCAAGCCTAGCCAATTAACCTATCATTCACCCATAGCTCCACTAAATCTTAACCTCAATTAACCCTTTCCCTCATCCAAAAACAACCCAAATCTCGGCCCCAACAAGCCTCCACCAACCGGCCACTCAACTCTATCCCAAACTCAAATCAATTCAAAATCAAAATTTTCCCCTTTCCATAAATATCTCACTCGACCATTCCATCCCTAGCTATTGCCGAAATTCTCTACTTGCCACATCACCAAATTAACCCTTAATTCTCTCAAATGATTAATCAATTATTCAATTGATTGAATCAATCAAATCTTATCCCAAAATAGAAGCAATACTCGGCCAACAACCCTACCTCATTGCCGCCCACTTATCTTGCTAAAATCCTAATTCCCACATTTTAGGAATTATCCCAAAACATCTCAAAACCCTATCGCACCTAATTCTAACCACCGTGGCCGAAACCCATCTTCCCAAACCCTAGCCAATTGACTTCCAAACCCTAACCTAATCTCAATCTCGAAGTTCCCCTTAGCCTCCACTAAAATCCTAGCCCTACTACACTATATGACCCCTAGTCCTTACCAAAGAGATCCCAATACATAGGCCTACCTAAAAGACATTCCCCTAAACCTTTTATACCCTAATCTGCCACTCAGCCCACCACATCTCCCTTCCCAGTACCATAACCAATACTACCATAGCCTAAATACCACCTTATTGCTCCATACACTTAGCCATCCAACCCCATTGTCGTACACCACTCTACCATACTTTAGTCAAGATGAACTCAATCAATTTCTCTTAACCACCTCAACCTCATATCACCCCTTCATCCATTATTGGTGTACGCGAACCATCACAAGCAAAATGAGCCTTACTTGGTCATTAAGAAGCAACAAGGCGAGGAGGACTCGCTTAGTTGAGTGGGGACCCGACCGAGGTCCCTATCAACGTAACTGCTGTCGTAGTTTAGAGAAAGTGTGATAGTGAAGACAATACATAACTGTTGTTATACTATGAATATGAATAAGACTTAAGAAAAAAATACGAATAAAATAAAAATTTTAAGAAAAATCATTACATGTCACGAAAGGTTTTGTACCCATGTGCACATAAGTTTCTCATGAAAATGTATAAGTCCATCGGAAAATGGTACATAAGTCATGAATAAGACATTCATGTTTCATGTGACTTGTTAATTTATCATGATACCCATCTATTATTTCATTGTATTGATATTTACTGGTAATACCGTATTATGTTATCTGTGTACTTACTGAGATTTCTTAGAAATCTCACCCTTTTAATTTTATTTATCATTCCTAGGAATAGATGACTCATCATGAGACCCAGACGTAATTGGAGATTTTGAGGTACCCTAAGGGTTCAATAGAATACTCCTATGTTGATGAAGTGATCGATTGTTGATGATAAGATTATAGAGAAGACGGAAAAGAATTCCCTAAGGGTAACAGAGGATGGTTGAATTTATGTCTTGGAAATACCAGACACTGATACGTATTAAGGAAGAAATTTGGTGCAGTATGCTTGATGTTTCATGGAAATATGGGTTTTTACTGTAGCATACCATGTGATTATCACAAAGAATTAGATTTCTTTACTAATTTCTGGAATTAACATTATTCCACTGCAATATATTTTACATATTATTAGTAAGTTAAGCGCATGCATATAATTTCTGGCATGAACATCGAGATTTTGTAGCCTAACATTATAAGTTATGATGCTTCAATTTAAGTTAGTTTTTATACATAAATTGGAGACGTCACAGTTTAGCATGAATATTTAAGATTTTTTAGTGCAAAGTTTATTTTTTACTTTCTCAGAGTGAATAGTAGGCTCAATAGTAGCGCCTAATTCAGTGTTTTCAGAATCACTATATGGGATGTTCAAGTTAGGATAAATAAGTTTTATTTAGATACTTGGAAAGATCTGAGCCACACTTGTGAATAGTATTGGACAATTGGCAGTAAAAAGAACCATGAGATAGTTTGTGAAAGAATCAAGGTGTGGGATCATGCCATCTAAGCAAAATCTTATTCCATTTAACCATCCAAATTGTGTCAAACCATAGAGTATTTCAACCTTAGCAAACCCTAAATGGTTAGAATCCAATTGAAACTCCCAAACGGTTTTCTCAAATCCTAAAATTGTCTCCAAACCCTATTTGATCTGATTTATAGCATTTGTTTAATCAATTGATTAAATCACTTCCACATGCTATTAATTCTTCAAATCCATGTTATGGCATCTTTATCCAACCCCCCTTTAAACCAAAACTTGATTGAACAAAAAAAATAGATTTGGACTTAATAGCGGAAAATCAACCTCTGTCCTTAACAATCCCAAGTAGTCCCTTGATGTGAGATGAAAAGCGACCTCATCACAACCATTCTAGAAGGCAGCTATAGTGGCCTACTCCCCCCTCAGTGTTTTTCACCTTTTTGGGAACTAAGCACCATCCATTCAAGGCAATACTTCTCCTTTTCATAGTCCTTTTGTCGTGTAGGTCACCCCCTCCACTTCTTCACTTTTCACCCCCATTCTTGGAGAGAAATACTTGGAAGCTTTCTCAAGCTGATTCTAGACATTTATTGCATGCCATTTTTGAGACCTCTATAAGTATCGTCTCACCATGAAGCCATCATAAAACGTTATTCTTCTTTGGGTCTATTTTTCGTGGGTATTTTTTGTTTAATTTCATGGTTGTTTGATTGGTCAAAAGTTATTTTAATCACAAAAAGGTCATTCTGGGTGATAATCTAGATAGTGTGTTATAGTTTGGGGTTTTTGACAAAGCTAATAAACAGATCTTGGTATGAACTTTTTATGGAGTGTTGTGTTTGGTTTTACTTTTGTCTTAGTTAATATTTGAGCTTAGGACAAAATTTACATGAGGAATATAAATTTTAATAATTTTCATAGTTAAGATGTGAAATTCTTATGTTAGGGATAAAATTGTCCTTTTCTCATTTGTAGAGGGTAAAATTATAGTTTTATTCTAAGTTAGTATTTTTACATGTTTCTAATTGTTGGTGATAAAGTTTCAAACTTTTAGAATTCTACTAACAGTTTCTCATGTTTCATGCTAAATCTTGTAATGCGACAATCACTGTAAGTTAACTCTTAAGACTTACTATCAAATTATCAGCTATGTATGATAGGTAAGCGAATTACATTTTATGTATGTATGTTATCATACATTCCATGTCATGTCAAGTAACTGCACGTTCAGCTGTTACACATGTTATATTTTATCATGAAATACTTATTTTTCACACAATATTTCTGTTATATATTTCTATTTGCTACAAGTATCTCAATTTAAGTGCTGCTATATGTTACATGTATGTTATGTCACATAGTATTTTCTGTTATATGTTATGCCTTTTTATGAATGTAGTTTGTTATATGTTAGGCCATGTTGTTTGTTACATGTTATGTTGGGCACTGATGGGCACCATGGTGGACTGAGTCTTAAAGATTCCTTACAAGTTCTAGATTGATGAATCACAAGGTCAATAGCCAAGAAAATCAAGGAAGCAATGTAAGGACTGATGTAATCCACTTGTGCCTAGTTTGCAAATTCATCGAGTAAGATCCCAATATTCAAAACAGGCTTTGAAAGAAAAAAAAAAGCTACAAGGGTGGTATAGCCTAGTGATTTAGTGAAGACTTTTATTTCAATAATCATAGGCGAGTGTGCCTATTTTTATATTTCTATAGATGTAGACATTTGAGTCTATTTAATTCATTGAGTGGACTTTTTTTTTATTAGTTATAGGGGTATGGTTTAGAAATTTTGGGTTTGAAGGTAATCAACCCATCTCTTTAAATGATGTAGGCCTTATTAGGCCTCATGGTTTCATTGAGGGGCTATAAAAACACATGCTTCCTTATTTTCCAGCATTATGAATGTGAATAGTATTTTCTTCATAGAGAATTCTGATTTCCTTTACTTTTTTTTTTTATTGAATTAAGAACTTATCAAAAACAAACCGTTTGTGATGTTCTCTCTACAATCTAGGTTCTTGAAACTAGTTTTCAATGAGTCTAGATCATCTTGACTTGATTCTTGACTTTCTTATATGGATTTCAATTTATTTGTGAGTTTAAGTAATTTCAATTCCAAGGGTTCATATTAGTTGGCATTAGAGCTTGGTTTTCAAATCAGGTCTTTTTTATCCTTTCAATTCTTACATTTGGAATTTGTCTTAGGTGTATTCTAGGGTTTTCTATTCTAATCTCAAATTCTTTCTCCATTCTTCGTAATCTTGTGGGTTTGAATTCAGATATGTGATTTCTACAATTGATTATTCATGTACTTAATTCAAGAATTCAGATATGAGAATTCTTGATTTGATTGCACAAACCTTTGCTTTAATTTTCAGTTTTGAATTCAATTTGGATTTGAATTCAAATTTCAGATTTATTCTGAACTTTGCTTTAATTCTAGATCTGTAACTTCTAGATTTAAATTCAAATTCTAAACCAATTCTAATCTTTGCTCTAAATTCCAGATCCTTGTTTGTGACCGAATCTGCATTAAAAAAAATTGAAAAAAAAAATCGAAATTGGTTGTTTGATCCATGCAACAACAGTTTGAATATTTGATGGTGTTGGGGGAAATAAGGGATATAATGGAGCAAGATATAGTGATTAGAAATCTGCAAGGTGGGCGGAACAGGATGAGACATGAGCCTAGTATTGAAAATGAGTATGAAAATGAAAAAGACTATAAGAATGAGGAAGACGTAGTATCTGAACTTAGAATGGGTGGAAATGGAAGACTTAGAGGTGGTAGGCGTGGAAGAGGATTTAGGAGAAATCCAAGAGGTCCAGATGGGGTAGATAGGAACCTTGAGAGCATCAAAATGAACACACAATCTTTCCAAGGTAGGAATGATCCTGAAGTCTATTTAGAGTGGAAAAAGGAAATAAAATTGATTTTTGATTGTCACGATTATTGAGAGAAGAAGGTGAAATTCGTGGTAATCGAGTTCACTAATTCTACAAGAATTTGGTAGGATCAATTAGTGACCAATTAGAAGAGAAATTGTGAGAGACTTATAGAAACAGGGGGAGAGTTCAAAGCTCTTATAAGATGGAGACTTATACCTAGTCATTACTATAGAGACCTTTACCAATAACTACAAAACCTTATGCAAGGGTCAGGAGGTTAGAGAATTCTCACAAAGAGATGGAAATGACTATGATCAAGAGGCCACAATAACCAGACTTTTAAGTGGTTTGAATAAGGATATAGCCAATACAATTGAGTTGTAGCATTATGTGAAGGTAGAAGACATAGTTGCACATGACTATAAAGTTGGAGAGACAGTTAAAGAGAAAGGAGGCAACAAGGTATACTTCAGTTTCTAACACTCCTTAAAAACTAAAACGGGATAGAAATGATTGAGCTGTAACAAAGGGGAAGGCCCACCACCTAAGGGGAAACATGAGAGAACTAGCAAAAACAAACCCAAGGTAGATTTCCAACCTTCAAGGAATAGAGATATTAAATGTTTCAAATATTTTGTTTTAGGATACGTCACATCTCAACGTCCAAACAAGCGGGTGATGGTTATGTGTGACACTAGGGAGGTGATGACTGATAGTGAGAATGATAGTGATGAGATGCTTGAGTTGGTCGTACTAGTGATGATGATGGAGTGCAGTATACCATAGAAGGTTAGTTTCTTGTTGCCAGTCATGCTCGCAATATGCAAATTAAGTTAGATATATGTAGCAGCAGAGAGAGAACCTATTTCATACTAGATGCCATGTAAACAATAAGGTGTGTATTATGATCTGCATAAGAGGAAATGGAAGTAAGCAAGGAAGTGGAACTAACTAGGTGGTCAGTTACCTCATTATCAATGATTCCATTCTTTGGATGAGAAAGGCAGAGATTGATGAAAACTGTTAAACACGGAGCAATTAAGAAGACTAGTATTACTGTGAGTATCTGAAATGGATGTTGAAAATTGAACTAGCTTGATTAACTGCAAAATGCAATATACCATTTTGATTTGGTACCAACCTAGAATCTAAAGTACAATGGAATAGAGCAATCAGTTGTTGACATTGCTCTTATATAGCCAAAAGTTTTAAAGGCTCAACATGACCTGCCTCATGCTCAAAATTGCTTTATGGTAGCAGAAGACAAGTTCTTGTTTTCGGTAGACTTTTAACTAGGTGGATAACCATGAATCTTGTAACATTTCTCCACAATGTGACCGTAGTAGCCATAATGGGTACAACCTACTTTATCTTTTCTGGAAACAATCTGTTGTGGCCTTCCACCATTCTTGGATGCAGGAACACGAGTGCTAGCTTTACACGTAAGTGCAATGGAAGTACTAAGACTCAATAAATTACTTGCAAAAATGCCCCTTTATTTTTCTTATTGCAAAGTCAGAGAAAGAACTATCATTGAGGCCCATTAGAAATTGAAGAACGTATTGTTCTTGTTGATCTTCAATTAAAGATTTTGCAACATTGCAGGTGCAAGTGGTGTAAAACTACAGAATTTTAGTGCTTTGAGTATTAACAATTAATCCCACAAACCCTTGTGTTGATTGAACTATTCCCTTGAATTAGACTCGAAAGATCTTTCCTTATTTGAAAAGTCCTTGGTCGATAACAATTCTTCCCACATATCAGCAGCATTTTCCATGAAGAAAATTGTTGAAGATGTGACACTTCTAGATTCCACTTGAGATTGGATGAAAATCTGAAGTGTCGAAACCTGCAACATAAGGTGACCTACCCCCAGGATATGCAATATTTAGAGCGTATTGTTTTTTTTCTTTGAGCAATAATATGCACCAACTGAAGAAATCCAGTTTATTAAAAACATGATTCATACATATTGAAATCATAAACATTCATGATTACAGTACAAGTCTTAGAAGACTATAATCTCAAAACATGAGAGACCAAGCTACAAATATTATATCGCCAAAATATGATCACTAGGCTAGTTTGTCTAGCAACTTGCATAACTCGACTTAACACATCTTCTACCACTTAGAAGGAATGGTAGTTGGAACTACCAGGTAAGTTTTGGATTTGCATGCAAATCTTAGCAAGTTAATAGAACTTTCACATAGGTTAATGATGCATGCATAGCAATAAAGGCATAAATACATAACCAAAGTTATAAGTAAGCATAAAATAACTTGATGTGCAACATGATATAAATTCACATGACATAATTGAGACGTGAACATGAACTTGAAACTTGACACAACATGAACTTGAACTTGAAGTATGAATGAACATGAACTAGAACATAGCATGAACGTGAACATGAACTCGAAACATGACTGAATATCAACTTGAACGCAACATGAATGTGAACTTGAAATACATGAACTTGAAATTTTGTTCATTAAAATTTCAAAATAAATGTGATAATGTGGATGCTACACGGGTACCCTTGAGCCATGTGTCCATACCAATTACCGCATCACAACACAGGTATTTGCATTAGCTGTGAGTGCATTAACATATGTGCCAATTTACAAGTATTTGCACCTGCTCTGGAAACATGTGACAAGTATCTAGACCCATATGAGAGTATGTATAACATGAACGTGAAAAATGATAACATCAACGTTAATGCCCACTTGTGATGACCTAGACTTAGCATGATTCATAGTTAATTTAGTGACCATAGTCTTTTAAATGGGAGAAAGGCCTTAGTGTTTTAAAATGAGAAGCGGCCCTATAAGTTAGTTTTGAATTTGGGTCCAAGAGAAAGAGTTAGCCCTAGAATAGTTAGTGAATTCGGCCCCATGGCCCAAAACCAATGACCAAACCTTAGTCACTAGTGCAATGTGTCATACATTCAATGCACTTTGTATCTAGTCTGAATATTGGACTAAGAGAGAGAGAGAGAGAGAGAGAGAGAGAGAGAGAGAGAGCATTGGGCAAGCCCAAAGAGGAGATACACGCCTACCCTAGGATTTTTGCCACTTGTCATGCATGTGAGACCCTTTCTAGAAGAATATGTGACAAGATAACATAGGGAAAAAGTAAGAGAATTTTGGCCAAGACCATTTTAGACAACTAAGCCTATTTTTTTTTGGCTAATTTCGAGCTCCCATGCGCATGGTAATAGAAAGTAGTGCCAAGGAAGGATAAAAGGAGATTTTCTAGATAATTTGCATGGAAGAATTCAAGGGAGATGCAAAAATTTCAGGATTTCCAGATTCTTGTCAAGTGTCATGTATGCCTAAAGCTTCTAGAAGATTTGATGATGAAACAAGTACTATGGACTAACTTGCCCCTACAGTTTTGGCTACCACTTATCCACACAGACTCACCACATGCCACTTGTCACTTTGTTTCTAAATTAGACCAATAGTATTTGTAGAGACACCTTGGAAGCTTAGACAACAAAATAGAAAAAAAAAAGAGAAGGGAGTGGGCAGCAATGGCAAGGCACGCACCACTTGTCACTCATGCCTTGAGTCACTTGTTGGAAAAGGAAGAGTCATGCGTTGTTTTACTCAAATACCCTCAAAGGAAATTAGTGATTTTCAGCCATGGAAGAGAACCCTAACACGCCAACCCTTGTGCCCATTTCCAAAACAATCCAATAATGAAAAGGGATCTTAGACAATGGTGAAGAAAAGGGAGAAATCATGCCAAGTGTCATCCATGCATACGAGTTGGAGGCAAACCAGAGGGAGATGAAGGGACTTTGTATAAAAGATTAGGGGAACATGCCCAAGGGTTTTTCTCTTGCCCATTTTTGGATTTTGCATATGCTCTCACACTCTCACATTTTCTCTCAAATCAAACATGTGAAGCTTACTCAAGAAGGAGATTTCGGCACCCTAAAGAGGAACCAAGGTAAGGCTCGATTTTCCCTAGTAGAAACATTCACCATTCATCATTCAAACTCAAATGTGATATTATGGGAGTTCAACAATGATGAAAAACACACACTTTTGCACTTTTTCTTAGAAAAAGATTTACGGTTTCTTAGGAACCCATAAGGCCGAATGTTTTGAGTTAAAGACCCTTTCCATTTTTGGCTTTCTTCATGTATATTTATTTCTTTTTGTATTTGGTACAAGTTTGGAAGTGAAATGAAGGATTTTTTCGTGAAAAACCTGAAAGGCCGAAAGTTTGAAGCCTAGAAAAAACCCTCACACACTAAAGATCTTACATTAGGGTTTTTAGATACGAGTTCTAATGAGTTGTATCTAAAATGTGTGTGCCAAATTGAATAAGAGACATGATAGATGGATGACATACATTGAGACTTTTCCTTATGTCATCCGTTACAAGCAAAGTAAGGAGAACATTGTTACTGATACTTTATTCCGAAGGTATGTAATTCTTACTTGTTTAAGTGCCAAAAATGCTTGAATTTGAATATGTGAAAAATGTGTATGCCAATAACGTTGATTTTTCTTATGTGTATATGGCATGTAATGAAGCGGCATTTGGTAAGTTTTACAAGCATGAGGGTTATTTGTTTAAGGAAAGTAAATTGTGTGTGCCAAATTGTTTAATACGTGAATTATTGGTGCGTGAGGCACATGGTGGGGGATTAATGGAACACTTTGGTGTCAGGAAAATCTTAAAAATTTTGCATGAACATTTCTTTTGATCTAGGATGAGATTAGACGTCATTCGAATATGTGGTAGGTGCATTACATGTAAAAACACCAAATCTAAGGTTTTACCACATGGGTTGACCCTTACCCATTCCTAGTGAGCTATGGGTAAACATATCTATGAATTTTGTTTTAAGGCTGCCTAAGACAAAAAGAGATAAAGATTCTATTTTTGTGGTAGTGGACAGATTTAGTAAAATGACACATTTCATTCAATGCCATAAATTAGATGATGCCACAAACATAGCTAATTTTGTGTCAACAATAAAGCCGAAATTCTTTAATGTCATTTCTAATAATAAAGCTGAAATGCTAGCTCTCCTCCAGGGCATCAAAGTGTGTCAACAACTCAAACTACCTTTTGTGGAAATCAAACTTGATTCTATGAATATCATTTCTTGGTGAAAAAATAAAAGATGTGTTTTGTGGTACTTGGAAGATTTTTGGGAAGAATTCTTTGAAAGATTAGAGACAATGGATTGTATTGTGCAACATGTTTTTAGAGAAGGAAACAAAATTGGCTCGCAAAGCAAGGAGCTGGTGGCACAAACTCCTCTTGGCATTCTCAATAGCGGAAATTCCTCGTGTGACAAGAGGCTTGATTCATATGGATAAATCTGATCTTCCCTCTTTTATGTCAACATTAGTGCTTGTTTGTTTTTCTCTCTCTTTTTTTTAAGGCATGTCTAGACTTTTAATTATTGTCGATTTTATCTTGATTTTAAGTTTTGTATTGACACTTGGGTTTGGATATTTTTCCTCTTTATATCCTGAAACCCCCAAGTGTAATGATGTTACCACATTATTCTGTCACTATAAATGAGGGTCTTACTAATAAAATTGGGGTAGTGGCGAGATGCCATGACTAGGTTCGAGCGTTTTCAAAGGAGAGAAAGCTTACACGAAGGGCAGAAAAGCTTGTTGGAAGGTCGGGGTGGAGAGGCATGGCAGAGGAGGATGCGTGGTACATGTCTTCAGGCCACGAAGGTTTGCTGAGCAGGGTGTGTGGGCACAGGTCGTAGTAGGAGAAGGGAGAAAGAAGAAAGAAAAGAAAACAAGGAGAACTAGAAGAGAGAAGAAGGCAATGACGTTGAGAAGTTTGCGATGAAGCCCTTAGGGCTGTGCAAAACGATGCGGTTTGAAACAAAAGGTGGGCTGCTTAAGACGCACAGGCTGGGCACTCTAACACATAGCCCAAAATTGCTTAAGAACACCCCAAACACCACAAAGGTCCCAAATCGAAAAAGACTTAAAAAGAAATTAAAATTAAAAGGCATATAAGATATATAATACATGATAATAACCTCAGCAAAATAATATAAAATAGTGAGAACCAAAATAAAAAATAATGATGAACCAATATAGACAAGCCAATAAATAAATAAGTTTTAAAAATACGCAAATTAGGAATCTCAAACTCTCTATCTATGTATGTGTGTTTATATTATAATTGTATACACACGTCTGCAGTATGTATGGATCATATATAGCTTCTTCCTAATTTATAGTTTTATGCATTTTTTTTTTCTTTGCAACTGCAAGTACTCATGCATGCTATTGTGAATATTGGAGATTAAAATACAAAACATTTTTGCACGAGTTGTCTATATATAATTTATTGGAGATCAGAATTATAAAATAGAATTGCGGTTAATTACAATTAAAAATTATAGATAGATATCATCAGATCGATCTGTAGGAAAATTAAGGAGGGGAAATACAACAACTGAGTACAGTACAACGTTGTATCATGGCTAATGAACATGATCATCAAGAACATATATAAGCTACGTACACATGCACACTAAAAAGGGGAAACAACCAAAAAATGGACATTTCCACGAAACAGCCCATTTAAATGGCTTTCAAAGTTTGAAAATCGGTGGAAGCGCTGTTTGCAATAAATAAATAAATGGCTTAATTTACCATCCATGCATGCATCTTAATTTAATTTGATCGGTAACAAAGAACCAAAAGGAAGAAGAACAGATTTAAGGAATCAATCAATTAAGTTCAAAACCCAGGCAGGCAGCAGGAAAGTGGGAAAAAACATCTTGAAATCATGTGTTCGATCTGGCAAAGCAGCAGTGCTAAGAAAATAAATAAAAGTTATTCTGTTTAGAGCAATTTTAAACTTTAGAGCGAGCTCATGCATGCAGGCAAAGTTCATGATGATTTAAAATTTGAACTGGGTGCTTCGAGGAAATGCCCCATTCTTTTGTTGTTTTCCCTTGTTAGTGTCGTTTGTATGTCGTAGGATGTTCCAGCTAACGGCACGCTACTGTACGTATTTCTCCCCCTAATTTCCTACAAGTACTTTTATATTTCGAATATTTAGATTATATCAATAAAAGTAAATCTATTCTAACCAGTACGTACGTAAGTACATATATATTAATCTCAAGCTAGCAAGTATGGTAAAAATTGCCAAAAGCCTGTAATTGATTGGCATAATTTTCTACTTTTAACATGTAAGTTTGGAGTTCGAATCCCACTTTTCCAAATGTATTAAAAAAAAAAACTGTGGTGAAAATTAATTAATTAAATTCTATTAGTTTATTATTAATTCTTCTCAGGTTTAGTGGGAAGAGTAGATTATTGAAAAATATTCAATTACTAGCTACGTACATACAATATATCAAGAAACAATCATGGTGAAAAATAATTAGAACGAAGTTAATTAAAAAGTGTTAAATTACTAATTCTTTATTTTTTTAAAAGAAAGAACGATAGGAAATGGTCGGCCACTTAGTAGTTTAAATTATAGTACTTAGACTAGTCATTATAAGAATTAATGTTCGATCTCATGTGATTAGTAATACTAGTATATACCACGTTAATTAATCATTGAAATGCATTTAATTATTCCACATATTAGGTCCATGCTTGTTGAGGGATAGTCTATACGGTACATGATGAACCCGTGTCTAGTACAATATAATTTTGAAAGAGAAATATTTTAGACACAAAGTAATTTCATAAAATAAATTTACCAACTATACTATATCAATTGATATAATACGTTAGATTGTAAAATTATTTTTATTATATAAATTTATTATATCATATGAAGTTGTGTAAATTTATAAATATACTTTTATAGGTATATTTGCTCATGTTGTAGCACCACTTATCGTTTTATAAACGTGGGATTTTAATAATTTGCTCTTATGACGTCATATCATATTTGAATGATTTAATTATGTCATTAAGTTAAAGTAGTTATCAAATGAGAAATAATAGGTCTAAGTTTCTAAGTTTAATTTAAAGTACATAATTAACAGGGTTCTAATTGTAGCGTGAAGATTGGAATTTAATTTAATTAAGAAAAATTTTAAGTTGGAAGATAGTGCATGGAAATTAAAGAACCGGAGCTAATTAAATCGATCAGTGTGTGGAGATCACGCTAGGAAGGGAGAGTGAGAAAAGATGAGAGAGGGTTGTCCTAATTGTAGCGTAAAGATTCGAATTTAGAGAAGGAGAGATGGGGAGTGTGACGCCTACAGCTCAGTGGCCCCAAGCCATCGCCGCATAACGACACCAGGCTGTGTGACGACTGCTGCATGAACTGTGATATTCTTTTTTTGGAACTGTGATATTCACACACACACACACATATATATATATAATTACTCTTTTTAAAAAAAAAAAGAATTACTATCCCTAATAAAACGGAAAATGATGAGAAAAAAACCAGCATCATCTCACGAGAGAGAATGAAGAGAGAGAGATGGGTATGCATATATAGTATAGAGCGGAATTTTTATGGAGTGAGTAAATTTTTTTATTATTTTTTGGTGGTTTTAAATAATTTTTTTTAAAAAAAGTCATATCATTGTTAAAAAAAATACTTTTTTAATCATTAAATAAAAAAAAATTATATTCGGTACACGATTTCGATACAAAAAAAATTTCTCATATTATATATATATATATGGATGTGCATGGATGTGTTGCATATACATCAATATATATATATATATATATATATAGTGAGAAGAACAATACAAGTACTGACCTAAAGAACTTTATCCTTTAAATAAACTGCAGCAAGTAAGAAGCACAAAGGTCTACAGATTGATTGTTTTCTTCTCTTTGATTTCCGGATTGTAGCTTTCCCCCTGAGATACTTTGTGCGTGGTTCTTTGTGGAAATCAAGTTCGAGGGGCAGAACTCAGGGCCGGGGGTAAAACTATCCTATCAATTTTGAGTCTTTGAGATTTACCCTTTTAATTTCCAAATCCTGAGAGCGGAAATGACAGCTGAAAATCTTTCTGGGTTCTGGTAATTTATTTTTATTCTTTCAGATTCACTTTGTCTTGAAGAAAGAGCGCAAGAAAAGCAGCTGCACTTTTAGTTTCTAGAAGATGGCCGCCCCTTCCTCGTCCACATTGTATTTTGGCAAGAGAGAAGAAATTCAAAGCCAGACAACCCAGCAGCCTTCTTCTACAATCACTTCCTCAACCACTCCTACCACAGCACCTCAAAAGAAAAGGAGAAACCAACCTGGAAATCCAAGCAAGTATCTGATCTTTAGATCTGTTAATAATTGTTGGTTAATTTTCCTCGCTTTTTAACTCATTAAGTATGGATATGGAAACCCTAACTTTGAATTCAGCACAATTGAGGTTTCTTTATTAGTAAGCATTTTTGGATTTGTCCAATAATGGTGGGTTTGATAATATATGCATGTTCCTTAATCCTTCTAATTTCGTGTTTCCATTGAATTGTGTCCAAATAAGCTTTGAACTTAGCAAAATGGAATTGACAAAAGTCAGCAAGATTCAAAAGTTTGGTCCTCCCTAGCGTCTTCTTCTTATTATGTTTTAAAATCAATATATATTCGAATTTTGCAATATTTTAATTGCTTATTAATGAGCATTTTTTTTTCCCTCACGACAGATCCAGATGCAGAGGTCGTAGCACTATCTCCAAAGACTCTAATGGCAACTAACAGGTTCATATGCGAGGTATGCAACAAAGGGTTCCAAAGGGAGCAAAATCTACAGCTCCACAGAAGAGGACACAACCTGCCTTGGAAGCTGAAGCAGAAGAGTAAAAAAGAACCAAAACGAAAGGTTTATCTGTGCCCCGAGCCCACATGCGTGCACCATGACCCCTCGAGGGCTCTCGGCGACCTCACAGGCATCAAAAAGCACTACTCTCGAAAGCATGGCGAGAAGAAGTGGAAGTGCGAGAAGTGCTCCAAGAGATATGCTGTGCAATCAGATTGGAAAGCCCATTCCAAGACCTGTGGCACGAGAGAATACAGATGTGACTGTGGCACCCTCTTCTCAAGGTAATTGATCTATTCTTATCCTTTGACACTAAAATATGCAAGTTTTTATACAGTAATTAATTAATCTTTCATTGTAGGAGCTGACATAGAGTACTAAAGTGTTGTTCTAGCTAGTACTGCTAGTTAGAGTGTACAGAAGAGAGAAAAAGGTCTAGTTATTTTATTGTTATGATTATTTTTATTGAAGTTTCTCATGACAGAGGAAGTACTTGGCCTCAATTCTCAAAACTCTAGCGACAAGAATGATTTACAAAAGGAAGAAAACAAAAAGTTTCAGGAATCTTTCTTTCAAACATCTCTCTCTCTTGCACAGTATGTTTTAATTTGTTGAGGCTATGGCAGGAGGGGAGAGGACTCCCTTCCACGTGAGCAATCTGTAAAACTGGCATGATCTACGGGTTATTCAAAAGGGTAATGAAGGATTTTTATAGAAGGAAAAAAAAAAAAAAAAAAACAAGGAAACTTCAACTTCAACTTCTTCCCTCGAAAAAACCGCCGTTCGTCCTTTTCTCGTTCACGTGTAGTAATACAATGTTAGAGAGGGTTTGTTTTCACGTGAGTTGGGATAAGTTATTGGCTTTGTTCTCTTCTAAGTTGGATACGTGTATTCAGGGACAAGGTCTTTCATGAGCAAGTACTTCTTCCCATGAAAGTTTTTAGTGTCATGGGGCCAACTTAGATCCCTCTCTCACGCACAACATTGCGTACTGGCCTGTAGTACATTTTTCCATTGGTGATGGAACCAATTTTATTTCATCATTACAATCCTAGTTTTCTCTAGTTGTCCATGCAGTACTTTCCTTTTTTCTTTTAAATCTCTTCTTTTTCATTGCTGATCTTCATTAATTAAGAAATCTTTCTTTCACGGAAAAAGAGAGTACTGTACGTTAAAATTTTTTTTTGGGTTAATTCGTTTGTTTTCTTTAGCTGGTCTCGTAATGGAAAAGCAATATTTGTAGTTAATTAGGAGGATACAGTATTTTTTTTTATTATTCAAATTTGAAAAGTGATCCTCTTAATTTTCATCGACATAGGAGCCGGTCTTCAGAGATTCCAAACAAGTTTTTGTTTTGGATCGTCGATACTTTATAATAGTTTTCATGATCCCGTTAAAATTCTATAGGCCAGCCTCTGGGTTTTTTTGTCTGAATTCCGTTGTTGGGAAAGAACACTACTTGCAATGTTTTACCACGTGCCTACACTTGATTAATTGCATTTTTTTAACTTTCGAGTTAACTTATGATCAGCGCGGTAAATAAAGTCTTATGCGTCTAAGATCATTGATCATCATCCATATATATGGTCTCAATACTAGTGTTGCTATTGATCATCCTCCCCTATAAAGAAAGTTTCTTATTCCATGATGTCAAAAATAAATAGTTCTTTTTATGAGATCCACTGTTTATGGAATGTTTTGAACTCTATTAAGTTGTTTGTTAGAAGGAACCGGGCCAACTTACTGGGTTTCATATATAGTTAATTGTGCACAGAATTTCATTAAATGCATTATAATTTCATATATAGTTAATTGTGCACAGCATTTAATTCCTTGATCAATTAGGTTAAATTTCCTACCAGATCAAAGGCAAAAACTATCAATATTGGCCCTCAGATCAGAATTATTTAAGTATGTTTCCGTAAATATATATTCCAAGAAAACAAGCACAAATTAACAACGCATATATAAATAAGAGCTAGGTGACCCCTTAAATTACTGTTCTTTCTAGTTTGGCTTGTTAGCTTAATTTAGGTTAAGAGATGGAATGAAATGAATTGAGATAAATTAAGAAAATTGAATAAAATATTATTTTTTAATATTATAATTATTTTAAAATTAAAAAAAATTATATTAAAATTTTTTAAATTAAATTATTTATTATATTTTATATAAAATTTTAAAATTAAATTCTTCTCAACAACCCATTCAAACCAAAATTAAATGTCGACCGGAATGAAAATAAAATAGGCCTCTTCCTGCTTTAATTTTGGTTTATTAATTTACTCTCAAAAAGTAACCAGCTTTATATATCCTTTATCATGTCAAATCCCACGTACGTACATATGCTGTTACAATCAATCAAAAGTTGTCTTTTATTGACTTTCTTTCCTCCATACTTATAACTGTTGCAGGCGAGACAGTTTCATCACTCACAGAGCCTTCTGTGATGCACTGGCTCAGGAGAGTGCAAGGCATCCAACCAGCTTAAACACCTTGGGAAGCCACCATCTTTTTGGAAACAATCACATGAGCTTAGGCCTATCACAAGTGGGTTCCCAGAATCCCCCACTACACAATCCGAACCATCCATCGAGCAATATGTTACGGCTTGGCAGCTCTGGAGGTGCTGCTAAATTTGAGCATCTCATCCCTCAATCTTCTCCTTTTGGACAACCTCGGCAACCAATGCCTCCTTCATCTGCATTATTCAACATCATGTCGGATGCAAACCAAAGTTTTCCAAACAAACAATTGCATGGACTTATGCAGCTTCCGAACCTTCATAACAGCAGTAACAATTCCCACCAAGCTACCAATCTCTTTAACCTCGGCTTCTTTTCTAACAATAGTAGTTCCATGGGTGGCATCAATGGAGATCACCAAGCAAATTTATCATCTTCGGGCTTGTTAATGGAAGATCAGCTTAATAATGGCGATGGTGGCGGCGGCCATGGGACAGCTCTCTTCTCTAGTGGCAACATGGGTCATAATGGTGGGTCCAGTGTCTCTTCTCTCTACGGCAGTTCAGTGCGTCCTGAAAATATTGACTCCCATATGTCCGCCACCGCATTGCTCCAAAAAGCTGCTCAAATTGGATCAACCTCCAGCAGCAATAATTCTACTTTGTTAAGAAGTTTGGTTAGTTCTTCATCAACTACTCCCACATATGACAAGCAAAATGCGTTGGGGAGTTTTGGAATCAACTTTGGCAGTGGTCATGGAGGAACAGATCATCAGAACCTAAGATCACAGATGGAAAATGAAAGCCATCTTCAAGGATTAATGAATTCTCTTGCCAATGCGGGCTCTTCCATATTTGTAGGTGGTCACGGACAGGCCGATAACAACTTCGGTGGATTCAATAATGGACATAGGAACACGAGTTTCAGCGGCGTGGACGAGGCAAAGTTGCACCAAAATCTGGCTCATGTGAGTTTCGGAGGGTCTGACAAATTAACTTTGGATTTTTTGGGTGTAGGAGGAATGGTAAGGAACTTGGGCGGCGGGTATTCGCAAACAGATCAACAGCAACAACATGCGATGAATATGAGCTCTTTGGAACCCGGTTTAAGTACAGATCAGGGAAGTCAACCATTTGGAAGCACAACACTGCAATGAGCATGCATGTTTGAAGAAAACAAAAATAAAACAACACGCATGCCCAGTTTGGTTAGCACGTACGGAGATGTTCCGATCCTCGAATTACATGTCGGGAAAATGATCATTTTTCTTTTTTGTTTCTCAAGTCTTTTTTACCCTTATTAAGTTTGATCTATTCCTAATTGTGCATGCTTGTAATTTGTTAGAATCGCCTTTTCTTTCTGGCTATAGTATAAACTGGTTAGGTCCGATTGCAATCTGGCTACATTGTTGTTTATGGTATAATATTAGGGTAATTCCTTTCAAATAATAATAATAATAATAATAATATTAGGGTAATTAAAGTTCGTTGTCACTTCGTTCCATGCCTAACAGAAACCTCGAAAGCGTGCGTACATCTTTCGCTCTCGGATAATAATTCGCATAAATCCAATCACTCAGAAATTTCAGAGAAATTTCAGAGCCCTAACGTACAGATTTGTTTGGTACGTCTGCAAAATTGGAGAGAAAAAAAAATAAAAATAATTAATCTGTTATATTTAAAAAAATAGAAATAATCAAAATAAATTATTTTTATTATTTTTAATCCTTTTAGATGTAAATTATTTTTATTTTCTTTTGTAGTGAAAATATATAACGTAAGCCATGTTGGGAAGAATGTCAAAAAAATAAAAGGACATTGATCGATGATCATCCTTTTGAGAATCTTCACATGCTGACTACATTCCAACACAATCGACAAAAGGAAATTTTATTTCGTATTTGCTCCATTGCAATGTTCAATTTAATATATTTAATGTGACAGAGAGAGATGTTGATATATATATATATATATATATATATGAATATTGGGTGGTCCAAAAAAAAACTTCCAAATGCTATAAAGAAGTACTCGATCGGAGAGTATTATTCTCCTTTCTCTCTTATGTACTGTGTGTGTACACTGTGTAGTATTATATGAAGGTATAATTTTACACATGCACATAATATATTCATCTAATTATTTATCAGTTTTTTTTTTCTTTTTAATTCAAATTTTAAAATTTAAATCTTTTATAATTTTAATACCTAACAGGATAGATCAACATGTATAATCATGTTGCGTAAAATTACAAGTACAAATAGTGTGTATATCTTTATATTATAATAAGTGGCTATCTAACAAACATGTAACATCTCGACCCAAATATTAAGAATTAAATGCGAATATTTTTTTTTTAAATTTTGGTATTATTATATAATTTTCATATTATTAGCGTTATTTGTTTTATCAGATGTTATGGCATTAATGAGTTCATATATTTAAATATAAATTTTTATTATAGTTATTATTTTAAATTATTTTATTTTACTTATTTCTAATTACATTTAAATACTTTTAAGAGCTTCTATCACCTTTCACGTCTTTCTCCTCTCAAACATTCAATAATTATTATTATTGAATAAACATATTTTAAGTGCTGAAATTCTATTATTTTGTACGTATCTTTTCGTTATATTAATTTTCTTTTTATCATCTTAGAATAAAATTAGTAGTGAATTCTATAACCAACAGTACTTTTATATTTCTTTTCAAACTTTTCTTCTCTCCCAAAAATCTTCACCAAAATCACGTCTATATCTTTGGATTCGATCATCTTGGTTCACATTTTAGATTTGTTATAGGAGTCCTTACCACTCATGTTTTCTGCCTATTATCCTTAGGGTTTTCCTATAAATATGCATGTATAATTTCATGCACTGGAGAAATCGGTCACTGCCGACAAATGCAAGCCACTCCCTCTCCAAGCACAACCCCAAGTTGTCGTGACCCAGACTTTCTTCGCCGTTACACCTGGACATGTAAACCAAGAGAAAACCAACTCAATGCAACAGCTCCCTACACCCACCGCATGCAGCACAATGCAGACCAATCATCTCTATTCGATCTGCTGCCATTTTCTCCATGCATGCTGGTATGAATCTCATATACCATCTCCCCATTTTTACATTAGCTTCCAGTCATGCCAAACAGTCCACGCACTGCCTTACACCACCCAAAAACACCACTGTGAGCCACTAGTTCATGCTAAACCATAGTAGCCGCCTCAACCGTCCAGAGTTCAGACCATGCACAACTGTGCAAGAATAGATAATCTTCTATTTTTTTTTATGGGTCGAAATTTTTTTTATTTTTTTTTGTAAGTTCGTTTACATCTGATATCTGTGGAATTTACTCATCTTCCATAAAGGAGCCGAATGAAACCAAAGTTTCACGTTCGGTTTTGAATTAGAGACGTTAAAAATGATGAATCAACGTCGACTATAACCCCTAGCCTTCCAAGCTAACGATGCGGGTTCGATTCCCGCTACCCGCTTCTATCTCTATATTATCTCTAGTTATTATCTAGATTCATGCCACTGTGAATAGAGTTCCACCGCCGTGTTGCACCTCACGTATTGCCACTAGAGCACCATTGCGAGCCATTAAACAGCCAATGGAAAACCTCTTTTTTGCCATCCGAAAAACAGGGCATCCTTTTCTCCTCCGTTGAGCCACAACCTAGGTGCCCGATTCCACAGCCTTAAGACCACCGTGGGTGACAGATCACCTTGAGCGGTGCTAGAAACCACTGACCACTGCTACACCTAGCTCTCGATAAGCCATTGTAGCCGCCCTCTCCTCCTTCTTCTCTTACTCTTCTTGGTTTTAGATAGATCTCTCTAACTCTCACCAACACCAGCTACCGTCGTCACATGCACCACTTAGATCTGTTGCGCCTCTCTCGCGGTGTCTGTGACGCTCCCAAATTCTCCTTAAAATAATCACGAGAATCGAGGCGTCGGGATGATGACAACACGGGTCATACATCCCAACGACAAGTGCCAAACGTGTGTGCACACGTGACATACATAAAATATAAGTCGCAGCGGATAAATAAATCATTATCTAAGTACCATAATTTTTAGAAATATTTTACAAACTATTTTAATATAAATTCTCCAACAGGAGATTTAATACAGTCATCCGAAATACAAATTAAACAAATACATATTTTTAAAAGGGAAAAATAAATTTCTCGAGATAACAATTAATAATAATAATATAACACCGGCGGAGCCGTCTCCTCAGGCTCAGCCTCTTCAAAATCTGCATCCAAAAACTACGATGCCAAGATGGCATCACAGGTAAGTACAATCCAACCAAATCCAAGATAATAAATACATTAATGCCACAACAACAACCATGAACAAATTACCATATGCATGAGGCTTAAAATCATCTTCCTCAAAGTCAATGAAATAACCACACACGCCAAAAATCCCATTTAATCCACGATAAAACTCCAATAAAATCCATCATTTTCTATAAAATAACATCCTCAAAACCAATCATACCGGGCGTTACGTATCGCCGTCCCCGATATAAAATGCACACCCAATGATCATAACGGGCATTTTGTATTGCCATTCCCGTTATGTCATCCACACACACTATTAATCACAATGGGCGTTACATATCACCGTCCCCATTATGACTGACACACACACAATGACCATAATGGGCATTACGTATCGCCGTCCCCATTATGTCATCCACACACACAAGCTGATCACAACGGGCGTTACGTATCGTCGTCCCCGTTATGACTCAGCCAAAAACCATTAAAATCCATAAACTCAATTTAAAACCCAGTTTCCATTTCCAACATATGAATATCTGAAATCATGCAAAAATCTAATTTCCAAATATTTTCATGAGCATGAGCGTAAATACACAATGTAGACAACCATGCACTAAATATCCAACATTTAAATAATCCAATCAACCAACAAATAACAACATCAACCAACACATAGATGTTAATGCAAAAATATATTTAAATTTTAAAACTCGTTTGGAAAGTACTTACAACGGGTAAAAACGCAAATCCTTGAACAACGCCAATCCGCAGCGTTCGTACTAGTCACCGATACGTTAGGCTAAAGTGCTCGGTTCGACACCAAAATTTAGGGAGATACTCATTGAAGGGTGGAGAATCTCATGGAGGTGGTGCTAGAGGATTACAACCACCGGAAGGTGGCGGATCGGGATCAAAATGGGTGAAAACCCATTTTCAGGTTTGAGGTTGTACCGGGAAGGTGAGGCCGTATATGGGGAAACTGAGCTAGGGGAATGACCGGTTGGGTGAGGGGAGTCTTTTGGTGGCAGTGGTGAGGCCTATGGTGGCTGGACGGCGGCACGGCGAAGAACAGCCCGTGTTAGGACCCATTTCGGGTGGACGGATAACTGGCGGCGATGGGTGGTTTTGGGCGGTGGATTATGCTCACCGGAGGGTGAGAAGTCTAGTGGTGGTGGTCGGAGGCCAAGAGGTGGCCGGCGGTGGCCAAAAAATGCAGAGAGTTAAAACACCCATTTCGAGTTTCAGCCCATGGAGGGGAGGTGGGGTGGCCGAAGGTAACACCACCGGTGCTCGTGGACTCGCTGGCGTGTAGGGAAGGTAGTGGGCTGGGTGGTGTCGCCGGTAGGTGGCCGACGGCGGCCCTGGGTTGAGGGAGAAGGGATGGGCGAGAGGGAGAGGAGAACAGGGGAGGGGTCGCACGCACGGTTGGGAAGCAAGGGAAAAAGGGAGAAAAAGAAAAGAAAAAGAAAAGAGAAAAAGGAAAAAAAAAGAAAAAAGGAGTCCAATCAGAAAAACACAATAAATTAAATAAAAAGCCGACTTGAAATACTACAATCTAATATCAATAAAATAAAATATTTAAAACCCAACAATAGAAATAAATTAAACCCAAGCACAATATTAAAAATAAAACAATAATTAATATAACGAAAACAGATCAAATAAACTCACATAATAAAATAAAGGAATTAAATTCCAATCATTAAAAAAATTAACTCATATTAAAATACATAAGAAAAGCAACGTAACTCAATATTAACTAATTAATAGCTCAAATAAATATTATAAACAAATAAAACACAACTAATAATATTATTAAAATAAATTAAAATAATTAATACTGAGAATAAAATAACGTGTAAAAATACACATAAGTCCAGAATCTCACAGTATCCCTGGTTTGCTTGGTAAACTTTTGCTTGGTAAACTTCTACCACCAATGCTCTCTCTTTCACGTTGCCATTTCAATAACTCTAGTGTTTTAAAAGAAAAGGTAGCACTTATTTACCTTGTTGCCCTATTGTTTTGTGTACTTGGCAGATTTTAGTTATCTGGATTAATGTGTTCTTCACACTTGCTTTTGTTCTTAAGTTAGGCTATTCTTAACATTGGCTTATAGTTTTCACAATGGGTTTGGGTCTGACGTTTGGGTTCAAACTTAATTATTTCGATAATATTTATTAAGTTTTGGGCTTGGTCTACTTTAATTTAGCTACAAACTCTATTCTTCAAAATTATACTTTATTATAGAAAATTATTAAGGATTTAAATTATGTTATTTATTATTAATTTTATAGTTATATTTTAAAAGTAAATCGTAAGTGTTAATCTTTATTTTAATCGCTGTTAAGTTCGATGTCTATCTTATGAAGATAATTTCTGTTTTTGTTTAGTATTTAAATAATTTATGATATTAGAAGTTATTAATTTTTCCTTTTAAGTAAAATATTTACTTAAGTATTTCCTATATTATGATTTTAACTAGGAAAAATATTGTGACGCCTCCAATTTACGTTCGTAATTTAACGTAAATTGAAGTGTCAGGGTAAATAATGCTAGGCTACTCACCCCCGTATTTATCGAAATTTAATACAAATCGCAACGGAAAAATTCTAAATAAAATTTTTCTAATAATCACATGGTAAAATAAAATCACAATATCCACCTCATCCATTTTTATAATAACATTGTACCCTTACATGCATAACCCTGTTAGTTTTTTCTGTCATATACATAACTTATTCTTAAAACCTAGACTAACTTCATGACCATCCAGACTCCTTTGAGTTTTCTTAAGTCATCAAGCCTTCCATTTTCTCAGTTATCAATCTTGCAACATAATTTTATATTTTCAAAAAGGAAAATATACAAGAGTAAGATTTCTTTGTAAATCTCAGTAAGTACACACGTAACTTAATAAAAGTATAGATATTATGAAATAATTATATACAAGTCAGACAGTCAGAGTATACATTTATGGCATAATTCATGTGACTCATGCATGACTTAAACTTATGTTCTCCATGGACCCACTTTATGATACTTAAACTCTTATTTTCTTTCGTAACATTGTGAGTTTTTACTTATTTCATATCATTGATAGGCTTAGCTCCCTGCCGGATCTTACTTATTTCGTATCATTAACAGGCTTAGGTCCATGCTGGAAATCCATCATCGACAGGCCTAGGTCCCTGTTGGCTTTCATATCATCGACATGCTTAGGTCCTTGCCAGTTTTCATATCATCGACAGGTTTAGGTCCTTGCCGGTTTTCATATCATTGATATGTTTAGGTCTCTGCCGGTACGTCAGTCATACAGGCGTATCACTGGTCCCCGTCATGACGTGACTGACTTGTTAATTTTTTCACTTGTAAAGTTTTCTTAACGTATTTTCTTAAAACAGACTTCATGACTTATGACGACACATGTATGTGACGAAATGCAACATACGCATAAACTTATACTTATGACATTCATAAGCATAAACTTAGATTCATGACATGCCTATTTTATGTCCATATAAATATGTGAGAACATTTCACAATAGCATACATCACATGCACATACATTTATGTCACATCAATTCATAAAGTCAATGCCTATTATGATAAACTTGGTTCTGACTTCAATCCCGATTTCGTCCTTTATTGAGTCCTTATCTCTCAAAACGCAAAAAATAAAACTTGTAGATATTTCCCTTAGCTTTCCATATCCTCTTAAATTATTCAATTCTGACATTACACTAACAAATTATATTCGATTTACCAAAATGTGTCAAATCTGCTAATAATAATCCTATTAAGGCCGAAATTCACTAGAGTTGTTTTTTCAATTTTTTCCAAATTAAGACCTCATGTTTTCATATAATTCTCTTCATATAACATTATAAAATATATTTCTAAAGTCTCTTAATTTTCATAGCATTTTTTCATAGAAAAAACCACTCCAAAATCTAATATATTTTAATTTAGCACATAAACAAAGATTAAGTTCAAATAAATATCAAACATAATCCAATTACCAAACCACTTATTCTATGCCAAGATTAAGTTAATATATAGACTTATAAATATTTCTAAAGCTAGATTGGATGTCTACGGTTGGTCTTGCACCACTTCTTCTCCAATTCCCTCAATTAGCTCTCTTTTGACACTTAGGTGATGTGAATAGGTTTTTGTGTAATTTTCTTAGATATTTCTCACTATGGCTGACTGGTATCTCTCATGGGGAAAGAAGAGAAGCTCATGCATCTATTTATAGGCATAAGAGGCATGGGGAGCAAGGGAAGAGGGCTTGGGCATTTCAGCACACCCTTGGCTGATTGGGTGATGTGTCTTATAGGTTTGTGGTTTCATGATCACCCATAAATCTTAGGCTTGGTGAGTCATGTTTTGATCCAATGATTAATCTTTGGGATGCCTAAAAATCCTTTTGATTAATGGCTAAAATGATTCCAACACATGGAAAGAGGATGAAGCAAAATCTGGAAAATTCTCCACCTATGCATGTATCAGCCACTTGGTTTCTTCAAAGGCCAGCCACGTTCCATCCCAAATACGTTCTTGATAAAATTCGATTATTCAAACACTCAAAACATGAAAGTTTAAGATCATCCTCTTAAGGTTATATAGAATTTTGAATTACTTCATTACGATATCAGATGAGAGAGATATAATTAATTCACTGAATCATGTCAAAACTCACCTGAAAACATCCAATCCGAGTTTTCCATTTGTTTTCATTTGTTTTCTTACCCACCAAAACTTCTAGATGAATTCTTATCAACTTTCCACATGTTCCCACATATGTTAAGACCTTATAAATTTTGGTAGCCAAATACAATTTTCGTCACATGGCCGAACATAAGACAACTCATCTAAGTCGGTTACTAATTGACTCCTATTCCTGTCTTTCCACTTCACAACAGATTTAGTCCTTGATAAATTTTTTATCTTCAAAAACCAAAAACATAAAAGTTCTATATCTCCTTCTTAAGGTTCTATAAGAATTGGAATCACTTCGTTCTTATCTCATATGAAGGAGTTATGATTATTACACCAAAATCCGACAGATCAGCTCGAGAACTCGTTTTGGCATACCAAGTATTTATGTTTTGTTCTATCAATTCCCTTTGAATTTCTTTAGTTGACACCTTGCTAAAATTTTCAAAGGTCAATCCAAAAGTTTTCTTCGAATGCATATAAGCCTTAAATCCTATTTTCATGAAAAATATCTTTCCAATAAACCCTTTTAAAATATTCTCAAATAAATGCTTTATCTTAAAAAAATTGGGTTATTACAAATATGTTACTAGTATTTTATTAGCATTTGTGATGTTAGTATTTAATTGTCTTTTGTAAGAACATAATATTAATTTATTGTTCTTCATGATAGGCATTTAATTCAATAGAATAGTACAACATATTTTTCTAGAATGCTAGTGACGATTAATTATTTGTATAGGTAACGTCAAGTTATGAACGAGAATTTAGGAAGTAGCACTACGAGATATGTGAATTTGATCACAAAATTAGGATCCTTATAGTTAGATTATATTATTAATAGAGCAAGTTATCTGATAACCATTTTTCATATACCCCTTATGTCATGCAAGCATACCATTTAGCACAGCACAATACACGATCATGTCATTAGTATCATATTCAGAGTCAGTGAGTATAGTTATTTATATCAGTATGTGTATTATGTATCTCATATCACATAAGTCTCATAAGTTAAGTTAAGTCCAAGTATAAGATTAGGTCAAATCATGAGTCAGTTGATCAGTTCAATTAATCAGTTATTCAGAAAATTAGTTATTTCAAATGACCATTCAAATGCATAGTACCAATGCATATTAGATCAAGGTGGATGTGCAAGCCACAGATCTAAGCGTGGTCTACCATAGTACGCTAGAGTACTATCAGCGGCTCCCATTGCTGTAGTGGGACGTGAGGCCAGTGCACAACCTTGCACATAGGGTTAAGTATATTGGCCAATTAGTTCAGTTAAACCAGTTATGCTAAATTAGTTCAACTAATCAGTTAGTAAGTTTAGTCAGATCAGTCAGTTAAATCAAATAGTTCAGTAATGCATAGCATGAGCATTAGCATGTACAATTATATTTTTAGATTTCAGCATAAATTTTATAAAAAAAAATTCCTATAGTATTATTTTACGTTGTGGTAGATTTTTTACTGAGTCATCGACTCATTTTAGTTTATTTCTTATTTTTAAAACCACTCAGGTGAGGAAGACGACTAGTGCGAGCAGGCAGACTAAGAGTAGATTGAGCAGTTATTTGAATTTTCAGTATTTCTAAAAATAAGTATTTTTATGACACAAATTTACTTTTAGTTATTTCAATAAATATTTTTTGAAAGACACTTTATTAGAACTTTGTTTTTTGGAATAAATGTTATTTATTTTATTATTAAAACCAAGAATCTTGTGCCGGATTAACAGTTTTAGAAAATGTAAGTGACATCTTTTAGCCTAAGGGAAGGGGGTGTTACAGACCACTTAACGAATTTTCTTGTTTTCTGTTATATTTCCTAGTTTTTACATTAAATTTAACTTTATCTATTCGTCCGTCCATCTAAATTCTGAAATGATGTGATTCTTGAAATTTAGTTTTCTAATTCAAACTCTTAAATCAAATACTTCAAATTCAAATCTAATCAAATTAAAATAAATTCTTATCGTCCCTAAATTAAAATCAACACTCAATTTCAAACTCAACTCAATCTCCTTATAATTGAGGTTACCATTCCTTCATTATCTTATAAAACTCACCCAAAACTCAGATTGAACAATACAAATTATATATAATTTATATAAAATGCAAAATATAAATTACTAATATTTTATTACTAATAAATTATATAACATACAAATTATAATATAACATTATAACATTAGTAAACCTACTTCACGTTATAAATTATAATATAATATTATTTTCTAGAAATTATAATTTATATTATGTATAAATTCATATATATAATTTAAAATTTCTATTCATTCTTTATAAAAAAAAAAAGAGAGAGACATGTAAAATAATTAAGTTTAAATCAATTTACCAACTATATTTGTGAATACAATTATGTGAATAAAATATTATTTATTTCTCAATTTACATTCATTATGAAATATTAAATTCAAATAATAATATCTTATAAATAAAATTATAATAATTATTAAATAATTATATTTCATCACTTCACATTAATTTATGATTTACTTTTATATAATTTTTTATTTTTTAAAATATTTTTCTTTTATTATTCGTCAAATATTTATTAAAATTTATATTTTTTTTATGCATTATATTATTGATCGAAATTTATTTTTATATAAAAATTATAATATTTCTTAAAAAGTAATATATTCATTAAATTAAAAAATATATATTTTACATGTTAATTTTTTTAATATATATATATATATAAACTAATAAAGCAAATACCATCAACAAAATCTTCAAAAGCTTTTTCTTTAGCCCAGTGATTACTCCCTTGACTGATCTTTGACTTATAGGTTGCTGATTTTCTCTGGATGGGAAGGAAATTTTAGTATTACCTCATGGTTTATTTTATTTAATTATTATTATTTTGGGGAATCTATATAAAAGACTGATAGTTGTTGTCATATACTCTGCATCAACCAGAGTCTGCATAAAAGCAGATAGCATTGCTTTTTATAGTAATTATTAGAAGCTCATGTGGCAGTTTTTGTCGCGACTGCTGTCTTTTTTCCTTCCTTTAGGGAATCGTCAGTCCGTGACGGTGAAATTATGCATCGTTTTTGCTTTCAAATTCCAATTATATATACCGTGCATACATTCATTCATTATTTCTTTTGGTATTATTTTGCTAGGCGCTCATGATATTGAGTTGCAGGATTTAACACCTGAAGTTCTTTTTTTCAGAATATATATATATATATATATATATATGGATTTCAAATATGAGAACCATGCTAGAGTAAATGCTTTAAATTTTAATTTAAAAATCTCCTCTCACCCGTACTTGACTAGGGCTTTAAGTAAGAGGGATAAATATATAAAATAGATTATAATTTTGGACACCGTCAAATTATGAGTAATATATAAATGATGTGGAGGGCCATTTTATTAAATTTTTTAGAACCTTTTAAAAAGATTTTATTGAGATTTTTTTAAGTGGATAATTTGATTAATTTGAAAAGTTATTGATTCTTAATATATATATCTACTACTATAATATAAGTGGGGATAGCAGATGAATAGTGCATTTTCAGCATTTTTCTATTTCCATTTTTGCCCCTTTGTCGTTTTAAGTGTAGCTGTTGTCTTCGCGTGACTTTTGTTCTCTTGATTCACCTTTCTTTTTATTTTGCTGAAAGGCCATAATTTGCTCAGGTGAGAGAGAGTGTGTGAGAGAGGGAGGGGCTTCGGCTAGGCCATGACCGAATATGGAGAACTTCGCCAGTGAGTGGTGGACACGATAGTGGTGGCTGGAGGTCGTAGGTGGCGGCGTATGGCAGGCTAGGAGTTGAAACCCACGTGGAGACTCATTTTCGGGTTTGTGAGTTGGGAGCTATGTGGGTGCTCGACAGTAACTGGGTCCTGTGGTTAGGGATCACCGCTGAAGGGAGGTGGTCCAAGGAAGTGGCCGGCATGAGGTGGTGGCTCGTGGTAGTTGACATGAGGTGGTGGCTCGCTTTGGCCGGCATTGGGTCAAATCCGTGTTGAATGCTACACTAGATATCCATTTCGGGTTACCCACGTGTGGCTGAGGGAGAGGCTGCCAACGGTGGCTAAGGTTTCTCGCCGGCTAGGGGAAGATGGTGCGATGGTTGACGGCACAACAGGTGGCCAGCGTACGCCGAGCTAGGGGTTGAAACCCATGTGGAGATCCATTTTTTGGTTTGTGAGTTGGGGGTTGTGTGGGTTCTCGATGGTGGCTGGGTCTGGTGGCTAAGGATCGCTGCTGAAGGGAGGTGGTCCAAGGAGGTGGCTGGCATGAGGTGGTGGCTCGAGTTCCCTCTCAATACACAAACCCTAAATTTTTCCTCTCCCTCTCGATCTTCTCAGCTACACCCGCATCACCTACGCCTCACTACCAACAACCACCGCAAAGCAGCAAGGTTGATGGGAGCGTTGAGGCGAAAGTTCTCGATTCTTGATCTTTGTTATCCATCCGAGGGATTTTGGGGGTGAGACGTCGAAGAAGAGCTTCTAGTCCTAGTCATGTTTTTCGATTTCTCTTCTTCGTTCTTTTCGATTCCATTTCTTTTTGCTCTATGAGTTGTGAATCTGAAGGATGTTACTTTTTCCCGTTTCGTGTGGATTTTTTTTTCTTTTTTTGCTTGTTAATTTTTTGTTCTCCATTTTTTTTGGATGGCTTTGTTTGCCAATTGCTCGTCGGTATGGGTTTGTTCGTTGATACGATTTTTTGAATTTTTTGTTGATTTGTTCGTCGGTATGGTTTTGTTGGGTTTTGCCAATTGGTTGGGTGTGAGATCTCTTGTGCATTCTTCTGGGTATGCTTTAGCGTTTAGTGTATATCTTCTTTATCTTCTCTTCGTGGGATGTGAACCTGAGGAGTAGTTTGAAAATTATTTCTCGTCTTCTTGTTCTGCATTTCAAAACTTGTGTTGATTTTTTTTTTCCTTTTTCTGCTTGTTGGATTTTTCGTTTCTATTTTTTTGTTCGTTGGGTGTGAATCTGCTTGTTGGATTTGCATTTTTTCAGTATTAACCAAATTTTTTTCGCTCAGGCAACTGCTTGAATGTGAAATTTCTTGTTGCTTCATCCAGGTATGTTTTACTTTTTTTCTTCATTGCTTCATCCCAACCGTGGGTTTCTGGGAACAACAGCTCAATAAGTTGGGTTACAAGTAAGGACTCCAAAGAAAAACGGTTATTTTTTACTTTTACTTGTTGATGACAGTTTTTTATTTTTAAAAAAACTCCTTTATCGTTTAATTTTTTGGAAATTTTGTTCAAAACACTTGCAATATCGTTTTCGATGATGACTTGGCGAGATCTACTCTCGATTTTTTCTCTTATTATTGCCTATATATATATTTTCTTTTGGATCTGAAATGTGAGTTTTATGGTAGGATTTTTTTGTCTTTTTGTAAGGTCTAGAAGAAGAAATGCTTGTTGGGGGTCTCTAAGTATTGCTTCCCAGTGCCTTTTTAGTCATTTAAGGAATGGTGTGTTTTCCATCGCTCACTCTCTCGTTTCTTCAGTTCTCCGATTAGCTAGGGTTTTGGATCCCCTTTTTCCAAGATTATATTCTAATAGGTTCTGTGTAGCCGGTCATGGCAACGATGATGGTGAGTTCGGCGGGTGGGCTTCAAGCGATGCTGAAATCCAACAAATATAGCTGAAGCACTTGCGCAATCAAGACAGGGTTAGTGTTATTTTCTTTTATTTTTTGTTTTTTCTTATGTTTGATTTCAACGCTTCCCCCTACCCCACTGAAAAAAAAAAGAAAAAAAGACTTTCACTTCCTTTTCTTCCAATCTTATACAGAATCTGCACTTATCATCTACTATTGTTGTGAAGAATCTCATGCGACCGCACTTATCATTATTTTTCCTTTTAGTCAAATTTGAATTTGATCTGGGTTTTCAATTCTTTGTTTCTTCATTATATAAAATTTCTATCTTTAGGTTTTATGTTCAATTGAATGACTTGGTTAAAAGTATATTTTTTCTTGTTAATTGTAGAGGATTTTAGTCTATTGGAGATATTAGCCTCATCTTTTTGCTTGATGGGTTAGATAATTGATTACTTTCTACATTTATTGGGGCAAAAATGTTGCTTTTGCTTAGAGAAACGTTTGTACAGGTTACAACTATTTTTATTTTTTTTATTTTGTTCACATATGTAGAGAGCTTACTATTGCTATAAGAAAAATGATTTTTTATAGCCAGTTAATTTTAGAAAAATGACTATTTATAGCTAAAATTAATCGCAAATAGCATTTTCTTTGCTATTCATTGATCATAAAAGCTCACATTTCTTGTAGTGTACATATGCTATAAATAAATGTAAGAACCACTTTGATGGCCAACTATGATATGTTTTAGCCTAGTGGTCTTTTGCTTGGTACTTTCCAAATAAAATGTAATTATTATTTATCCTTACCCCATTTGTATAATCTCTTTATGTATATATATATTTTTTTCAATCTATTGGTTTTCAATTCAACCAATTCCGATAGTTGCTTGTGTATATCAAATTTTATGTGTTTCTATATTAGGCTATTTCCAACCACATTTTGTTTACTACTTAGACATTATTTCCATTTTTTTTTCCAACTTGCACGATACACTACTTCTAACCTTGATGCTAATGTTTTACCTATACGCAACTTATTTCTTCTGTGCAGTACATTTCAACCACAGACATATTTGAATATTCTAATGTTAAGTGAAATATTGGAAAGCATCCATGGTTGGCATGAAAAATTATAAGCTTTATCATTAAATTTTTTGAAAAATTCTAAATTTTGAGCGTTATCTTGTTCGTAATTTGGTGTTCAGACTTTTTCTTCATATGAATACATTATTCAATGCTAAAAAAAAGGATGAAATGCACGAGCTTTTATTTTAATTTTTCTGAACTTGATGCTCCACTCTTCAACTCAAGGAAAATTATAAGCTTTATCATTAAACTTTTTGAAGAATTCTAGATTTTGAGCATTATCGTGTTTGTAATTTGGTGTTCAAATTTTTTCTTCAAATGAATACATTATTCAATGCTAAAAAAAGGATGAAATGCACGATCTTTTATTTTATTTTTCTGAACTTCATGCTTCATACTCTTCAATTGATCAGAGCGTCTTAAATATTAATTTTCTTGTACCATTTTATATGTCATTTCTGAAGGCTGATTTGCACAGGTTGCAAGGCCATTGCAGTTTATACATGAAAGAGGAATTGCTCACCTAGATGGTTCTTTATGTAAAGACTGTTGTTTTAATTAGGTGGTCTTCAGATTTTCTATTTAAAGAGCATTCATTCTGATTTTTCTCATCAATTCAACATTCCTAACTTAATTTCCATGGATCTTCTCCAAGTTTTCACAAACCACATTTTACAATTTACTATATTTCCATCACTTCACAACATAGAAACTAAGCTATATTGCTTTCTATTCTTGTAAAATTTTGACATTTTGAAGTCTTATTATATGATTTACTGCTTTCATATTGCAGATAAACTTTATTTTCAATACTGGGAAAGTTGCTGGAGGATATCATCGTCAGCTCATGTTAGAAACTATTTGTTAACTTCATTTGCTGTCAGCCATGTCCCTGTTTAAGTATTTCTTTTTAATTCTATTGGATGTCTTTATGGTCCAAATCTACTTATAAATTTCCTCCATTTTGAGCTGAATGTTGTGTATTAACTTTCTAAGCATGGAGACTATTATTACTTCAACATATTTGGAAGTTTTTTACTGTGTTCTCAATAGAAAATCTATTTGGCATAAGAAATGAACTTCCAGGACAGTGCAAATCTTTAGCAAGAAAGAACTTGCACGTATATTTTGATGGTTAAGTGGCATTTTTTTTATGCACCTGACCTACTGTGAAACATTACAAGTATATATTAATATGGCTGTGAGAGACTCTTCAGAAATTGTTGATGCTTTAGATGATGCCCAAATAAGTGGAATGGTTTTACCCTTTCAACCTCTTTCACTTTTGTATTTAACCATGTCAATTACCACGTAAAAAAATGATTTTTCTTCTCTATATCAGCAGCAAAGACTTGTAAAAGAATGTAAATTTTTGCATTTTATATTTTCTTGGTAGAATCTTTTGACAATTAAACTCAAGAAGCCTAATTCTTTTTTCTTCGAACTATGGTGCCATTTCATTTTATTAACAATTTTTCTATATAGCTTATGGACCATGGAGAAAAGATTGAGCTTCTGGTGAATAAAACATAGAATATTCATTCTTAGGTTAATGACTTTGTATTGTTGATTTGTTTATTCTTTTTCTCCATGTTTCTTAACCTCCATATCCTGGAATAACTGTGGTACATAAATTATAGAAAAAAATAATGAACCCAGAATAATTATTGAGGACATACTGAATGATGAAGAACCATTGTAACCACGAGAATTCAAATTATTTAGTGTTCTTATATCTAATATGTTTTTTTGTTGTTAGTGTTCTTATATCTATTTTGATTTATTTGATGGATGGATCAAGTGGGGAAGGTATTTTTGACAAAATAACTTCTGGACTTCATTGGATATTACTTATTTATTTGCTTTTATAGTAAAGTTTTATGTCTATGCAAAATTTTACTATTCGTCCAACTAGGCAAATGTGCATTGCACGTTAAGCCCTTACTCTTATGTGTGCATGGATTGTGGGCTCATGAGCTGTTAATGATAGTTTTCTTTATTACTCATAAAAATTCTCAGGTTCATGAGATGGCAATGGTTTCAGCCATTCAGGAAGCTTGGAAGGATACCTTAGAAGCTTTAATGATTACATGAAGAAAGTTTTGGAGGTTAGTTTGACCCATTGGATTCATGGGATATTTCTTTCGCTTGTTTTTACATTATTAAAAGATTTTGGGTTTGTTTATTTTTATTTTGCCTCATTGTATTTTTCATGTGTGTGTCTATATATATATATATATATATATAATATTTCTTGGACCTGCTTTTAGCTTCAGTTATTGTATTCTTATATGGTGGGACATGGCAGTTGACTTTTTTCAAATTTGCCATTTTTGGGAAAGATGATATTATGGAGATCATATTCAATTATCCTATATACATGTATTTCAGTCTGTTCAAAGAAATTGAGGTGCAATTTCAAGCTTTATCATCTAAACACTTTCTAGTTCAAACTAAATAAATGATTTAGATCACACAATAGTAGCAAATTAATGAACTCAAGTTTTTCGTATTTCTGCATTTTTTATTTATTTATGCATTTGTTTCTACATCTTATGAGACTTTTTGTTCTCATGCTGGTTTCAACTAAAAGACTATATAAGACTAGCATGCCTATTGTTGTGATATTGTAGAAAGAGTAATAATGTAGAAAGAGTAATAATATTGTTAAATTAGGTGCTATAACTTTCATTGCGTAGCCTTATAAAGCCAGTATTAAGTCAAACCATGCATATATAATAAAATATTCTTGATGTGTTACCAATGATCATATAAAGGTTGTAAGATTTTTATAGTAAATTTGACTTTTTCCTAATTAAATATTATAATTTTATCAAATTTACAGCTGGTAATCAAGCAGTACTAATATTATAATACAAAATTAATGGAATCAGTGAGAGATCCCAATTTCCTCATATAATTAATATAGGGGGCAGTGGAACCATATTTCACACACACACACACACACACATATTGATTATGAACTTAATATATATTTAAGGTATTAAGTTCATATGTAATATACATACGTAATTCATATGTAATATATATATATATATATATATATATATAGGCTACTTAATTCAAATCATATATTTGGTCAGCCAACTGCAAACTACCTGCAATATTTAGATGATCATATTTGCCAGTACCCTTAGCTATTTACATGGAATTAATCTTGATTACGAAATCTGTCCATTTATTAATTTGGGCCACAATGCAGCTTCTGAACTTTTTCTTAAGCTCATTTATCTCAGTAATGAGGTTTTCCTTTAGAGGCAAAAAATCTTCAACAATTTTAACTTCATTTACCTAAAATCATTTTATTAGACCATATTATTTGCCCAAAATAAATATTTATTTATACATTTGTTTTTATTTATTTATTTATGTTTTCTTTATATGGGTGTTCTCTACATTCCAACTCTTATATTTTAATATTTCTTTTGCCATTCCTTCTGATCGCTAAACTCAGAATACCTTTTTTATTTTTCAGATAGGTTTAAAAAGGTTAAAGTTTCTTAATTTATGGAGGCTGGATTGGATATGGGAGTGAACTATAAGCTAAGCTGATATTTACTAGAATATCCAACCTTTTTTGGTTGAACACTATAGATTCATCTCTTTGCTCCTTTTGTTTTGCTTACAATGTTTGGAAGCTGTAAATTCCCATATTACCAAACTCATTTGCGAAACACGCATGTGTTTGTAGTTTTGGATGATATGAAGGTTCCTTAGATTTTATTTTTTTGGTTTTCGTTAAGATCTCAATTTTCCTATTTTATTATCAGTTCAAATGTGACATGCACACCCACACATCCATATGATCACACATACTTATATACATACATATAGTAGTTAGCTTTGATTATATATTTGACTTGCATGCCTTAGATTTGATATATTGGATGAAGTTATGATTTAAAAATTACCTTTATCACACATACTTATATACATATATATAGCAGTTAGCTTTGATTATATATTTGACTTGCATGCCATCGATTTGATATATTGGATGAAGTTATGATTTAGCAATTACCTTTGATAAAAATATTTTACTTTCATGCCTTAAATTTGATGTCATGATGCAGTTATGATGCCCATGAGCTGAATTCAACTTCATCTCGGACACCCGAACAACAAGCTCTTCTTCTAGAATCGAAAAGGTCTATATCGCTTGTCATAGTTTGTTCTTTATACCCCTTTCATTCATTTGGTAATTTTGTTTGTCTTAGGAGAGTCACTACAACATTTAAGGGTTTTTGTAAAGAAGGTTCTTGTGGCTAAAAATAGGATTTTCGTGGATAAAGTATTTTTCCCACCAATTTGACTCGTGAGACGTCCATGGCATATAACTCGCGGTAAAAGAGCATTTGCCATAAGTTAATAATTTCGTGGGAAATAGATGTTTTTTCCCCACAACATTTTCCGTGATAATAATCAATTTTCCTCGTGGGAATTAAATTTAAAAATGTTATAGTCTTGTGGCTATTATTCATTTTCTACAAAATCTTGTTGTGGCTAATAAATTTGCATTATGAAACAGATCGTGGTAAAAGTAATTTTAGCATCGTGTTCTCTCTTATTAACTTGTGAAAAATGCTCTTTTATCACCAAGTTCGATCGTATGCACTTCTATATGCTCACGAGGAAGTTTCATATAAAAAAGTAGCCTTTTGTGGGCAACAGTATTTGTCACGAGTTGCCTTTACGACAAATACTAAAAGATTTCAGAAAATAATAATAATAATAATAATAATTGTAAAAATCATGAAACTCCTAATCATAATATAGGCTAAGAAATTATATATAAACCTTGGAGATTCAAATTGATACTAATAACAATTTCAAACAACTAAAATTATGCCAACATGTTTACAACAAAAACACCTAATTTTGAGAACCCAAGAACAAGATATATTGAGCAACCTCCTAAAAGCAAGAGCAAGAAAAACTCTCATGCATCCAATATGCTGCACTGCAATGCATCCAACAAGTAGCACTTCAGACCAGAGTAACTAATTGAGTTAGACTAGCTCTAAGACTCATCCAAATCTATGGAAGATTACAATATAGAAAGTATTTTACCCTTAAGAGCTACTTATAAAAAAAAAATACCCTTAAGAACTACAATCATGCATAAAAACAAACTTTAATATTTTGTACACACCAACAACAATCACAACCAACATATTACTTCAATAATTAGTACCAATTCACATCATTTCACTTCACACTCCCATATATATAACTCAGAGAGTCATATAATAAGACACATATCAACATGCTTACTGCCCATGTACTGAGGGACTAAAGGTCTTCAAAACAGAGGCTGAATAATGGAAGGAATATAGAAGATTTAAACATAGTCAATTAGAGGAAATGATAAGAGCTAAATTTACAACAGAACCCAAATTGCCTAAACCAAAACAGAGCAAAATTTTACTTTACCTAATCAAGCCTGGTTAAAGATCCTATCTTCATTTCACTAGCTTTCTCATTCATATGTATTTTTTTATAAGTAAAATCACCTCCTTTTATAAAATAAAGACAATAAAAATGATAAAGGTCCTACCGGGAGTCAAACCCAGGTCGCTGGATTCAAAGTCCATAGTGCTAACCACTACACCATAGAACCCTATAATTTTGTTTCCAGCCCAAACAGCCCATTCCAAATCTATTTTACATTAAAAAAAAACAAGACTTCTATCAATAATTTATTTATTCAACCATCATCAACCTTCTGAATTAACATAAAGCAGCAATTATGAAAATTATCCAAATAGAAATATTGATGAGTTAACAACCCCTTCATGTTCGTATAACATAATAAAAAATTAAAACTAAAATAAAACTTGATTCAATCTCTCCCTGAAAATTAGTTGGGTCAACAAAAAATTATAAAAAACAGCCAATTTAGAACCAAATACTTACACATGTAACCATACCTTAAGGCATTCATGTGCTTTCCCCAACAGTTCTTCCATCCTTCTTTTAAAACAATCATGGGAAAACTATAAAGAATATAAAAGCAATGAAACTAACATTGTTATAAGGCTATATAAAACCAGAAAGAATGCATGTGAAATGTAGTAATGGTATTTAGAATTTACAAGTAGACAGATCTCTCACCCAAAGCCACTCAAGTGTTGAGACATCCTCACCCAAAGCTTCTCAATTATGTATTTCCTGCGACAAAGAGAGAGATTTGCATTTAAAAAGGAAAAACCTAAGAAACCAACACTTAAAATAATGTAAGAAATCTATTAAACTTACTGCGCATATATATACATTCCAGATTAAACAAACTAACACTTAGAAGTTATCTAGAAAGGTTCAAAATTATCATTTTTTTTCAAATGCTCTTTTAGTTTTTGTTTTATCATTTTTGGCCTTCACTGCTGTACATATATATTTTCAGACAACTAAACTTCATATATGTGCAGATCAACAAGAATCATGGCAGCGTATACACCACACATTTTCAGTATAATTAACATTCAATAATAAAGCAGCCATTTAGTTAATATATGTATAATCTTCAGATAAACAGAATAAAGGTTTTACAGGTGTGCAGGAAGCTAGAGGTCATATAAAAAGAATCAGAGAAAGCCAGATATTGATTAATTATGCAATATATAATTTGCATAGATGATCAGCGTGCACAAACTGCATTTAGGAATGCTTCAACCCAAGATAGCAATGAAGAAAACATGGATTTAACAACTTCACTTGAAAAGAATACGTTTTCAACCCCAATGAGCATTTACACAAGAAAATTTGATAATTAGCAAGCTTTTTCAGCCCAGGACAAAGATGCATAAATTATACTAAAACCAACAGCCAACTTAAAGACTATAGCTACCTCTGAAATTTTTTAGTTTTTTAACAGATTAGCAAACAAACATTGCATCACCCAACTCAGTCCCAAAAAGATTAAAAATAGCTTTTCTGGGATAGTAAGTTGCATAAGAGAATGCACATTAAAAACTAAGGACGATGCTTGCAATATACATCACCAAATATAGAGGCAGTCCTCATGTATATCAGATACACACAGTAGCATGTAGATGCAACATGTGAAAATATCAAATTCATATCAACTACCCCAAAATGCATTTTCTTGAGTGGAGTTGATGTTAAACAAATAAATACATAGATAGACATAACACTCCCTAAAAAGATAATCCAAACAGGGTAATTTCTCTCTAAACATGATTCTAACCAAGTCCCAAGTCCTTTGCAAAATACAGGGTAAGTAGGGGGGGTACTAATATTTGTTATTATTATTAGTTATGTTAAAAGGATCAAGTATATATATAGCAGCAAGAAAATGTAAAGCATAGCAGCAAGATACCTTTTCCAAAAAACATGTTTCATACACAAACCATGCACTTCACAATAAATGTAATGCATAGCAGCAAGAAAATCATAGATAAACAACATGGGAGAGGCAATCAAAGTAACCCACAAGTAATTAAAATTTACGACTTGAGTTAAACATGACACAAAACATAACCCAAAGATTACCCACCCATAGTTCTCCTTGCAAAAGGAAAATTAAGAAGAGAAAAAAAAAATGAAAATTAGGATCTAGCATGCCAGTGATTATTTCGGTTAAATTAGCCAATGACCACTATGTTTTTTATGGTGTTCGGCTACAATCCCACGCACAAAGACAACCAAGAAATAAAAAAACTAAGTGATGATCAAGAACAATATATTTTACCTAAACATAACCTAGGTTTTGGGGATCTAGCATTTCACCGAAACATGACCTAGGTTTTGAGGATCTAACATTTCACTGAAACATGACCTATTTTACCAAAACATATTTAATGATCTAGCATTTCACCCTTTGAAAATGAGAGAGCACAAGAGAGTGAGAGACGAACGGAGAGGAAGAGCATGTGAGAGACACTCACCTGCCAAACCGAACGGAGATGGAGACGGCGATGGCACGGTATCGACGAAGGGGTGGCGCAGTCACACAGAGAGAGAGAGAGAGAGAGAGAGGATTTTGGGTTCGAATTTTTGTCGGGGGTATCGCAAGAGAGAGATTAGGTTTAGGGTTCAAATATCCCCCCCGGGGGGTAGTCGCGTGTTTTAATTTTTAAAGACCATTTGCGGCGCTTTCTTTACGCTGCAAAAGGCTATTAAATCGCCGCAAAAATAATTTGCCCTTACATTGAAACGCAGCTACTAAACATCCAAGATGCTGCTATAAACGGATTAAATCGGCAAAATTAGTTGTGGCACTAAAAGCGTCGTTTTAACTCCCATTTTCTTTGTAGTGAATTATAAAAAAGTTTATTTGTGGGAAAGATTTTCACTCAAACTTATTTGGGACGACAACAACTTGTCACAAAAAATTTTATTTCGTGGCAAAATGATTTTTCCTTCAAGTTTTTTCTTCGTTTCAAAAACCAATATCTTTCAAAGAAATAATATCATCTATAAATTTATTAGTCGCAACTCAAAATTGTGGGAAAAAGTTTTTTATGGCCCAAAAACCTTTTTCCCACAAAATTTTTTTCTCGTGGCAAAAATAAAAATTAACAAAGGCAACATTTTTTTGCCGTGACACAATTTTGCGGCAAAATTTGTTGTTTTTCATGGCAAAATATTTTTTCCCACAAAATCTTATTTGTCATTATTTTCTCGTGGCAAAAAGCTTATTTTTTTTTCTCATAAATACTTTTCGTGTCATTAGCATACTATTTGCCACAAACGTATAGGTTGGAAAAAGAATTTGTGGCAAAAACTCTTATTTGTTGTAGTGAGTTTATTCGGTATTCTGAAGATAAGGAGTACTCATTGGAGGAGATTAGATTGTTCTTTGTGAAAAAATTATTCGTCTGGGCGAATGCTCTAGAATGGCTTAGATTTTCTTGTTTCTATTACTTCCTCATAACTAGGTGTAAACTCTTATATAACCCTATGTTTGGGCTATTGTGACGCCCACGAATCCCCCCTGGGATTTAGAAGGACTCGCGACATCAAGACGATCATCTCATGGATCAATCATCCTATCGAGTAGTGTTTGAAGAGTGTGTGAAGCATGCACCAAGTGTACAATAAATATTCGCAACGGAAAATAAATAAAAGTCAGCCGTTCTAGTACCAGAGATTCTTTAAAAATTACAAATCAATTTAAAACAATTTCTCCAACAGGAGATTATACAATCTTTCAAAAGAAAAAGATAAGTAACACTGCTTTTGAGATCAAAATCTCGATCTTCATCCTCTCAACAAATTTCTTTTCCTGTGAAGTCTGTATTTTGAGCCAAATTCGTTTTCTGCAATCACAAACTACGATCCCGTAAAATGGGGGACCGTAGGGTGGGCGCGATCCACCGTGGTGAGATGTGAATCCTAGTAAGCAACAGATAACAAACAACATACAATCATTTCACATAACAGAACATCATCAGCATATACCAGTAAACTCAATGGGTGCATGTACCATGAATATGAGACTTGCAACATGACTTATGCACATGCACTTTCATGTAAAACATTCGTAATCCTTAACATTTTCAATGCTTTGCTTCATGTACGTGCTTTTCATAAAAATGCTTTCATATAACTTGACTTCTTTCATATGCATATAACTTGACTTCTTTCATATGTACTGTTTGAACTTCTTTTCGAAAGTCATCTTTTCAAAAATGCTTTTCGTCTTTTCTTATCTTAGGCGCCACTTATCATATCATATCTTTTCTTATGGCTCGAAAGCCCTTCTTGTCATGACTTATCACTTTGCATATATGAGACACAACACGGCTCCCCTAAGCACCGCGTGTTCCCTGCTGGTTACCGCATCACCTTAAAGTGAGTGCGTCATATAACTTATAAAACGGCAGGTCCTTACACCTTATCCGTCCTTGGCACCCACCAGCGTTAGGTGCTACCGCGCTCCGGACACCTTTTGGAGCCATACACGGTCCGCCGACTGTTCTTCGTCGACCCAGGGGCTTCCACTCGACTTTAAACACTCCTGAGTGGACAGGGAGTTCCACTGGGGCACTACCCCGTCCCAGCCTTTGGGGTTCTTATAAAACTTTACTTCTTTTCTTTTCTTTCAAAAACTCAATCTTTTCTTTTCTTTTTCTTAAAAACATGCTTGACTCAAAACATGCTTTTCGTGCTCATGCATGGGACATGCATGTGACATGTGACTTCTTATGCAAAACATGTGAGTCATGAAACATATGATCATACATTCACAAAACATATCTCATATATATTAACATATGAACAGACACTCATCTTTAATTTATCTTCTATCTCACACATTGTGCATATTCCAATGAAGATATAGTCAAGACCTTAAATCACATCACATCCAACCAACACTATCTCATAGGGGTTAAGGATGCAACTTATAACGGGGTCAAACCTAACTTTTCTTCTCCTTTCTCTTTACCCAAAACACGCATATTTTCTTAAGATCTTCTCATAACTTAATAACCATATCATAACCAATCATTAATCACCACATTTACATTGCATGTATAGTTATTCTCTTCAACAGATGATCCTCATATACTATTTTCTCTATTCCCAAATATTTCTCAATCTATACATCAAGGGAATCCAAGAACACACATCGATAGTTACTAAAAAGTAACGGAGTCATTCCACCAAATCTTTTTATCACTAATAATCATTAAAATAATCGAATTACCCAATCAGATCATCTTATCACCAATAATCACTAAAATATCTTAATCATCCAATCAGATCATTTTATCACTCATAATCACTAAAGTAGTCGAATCATCCAATCAGATCATTTTACCGCAAATAATCATTAAAATAGTCGAGTCGTCCAACCCAAAACATTTTATCTCCAATAATCACTAAAATACTAGAGTCATCCAACCAAAACATTATACCATCAACAATTACCATTCACCCAGTATTCAACCACAGTAAGATTGACTCGGAATAATTTCAATCTCCATTAAATGGCCTCAGGCCCAACTGATCTACTCTCAAATTACTCATCATCACTAACTAACACATCAAGCAAACAGAATAGAGATTAACAGTCAATCAAACAGTCAATCAGACAGTAAAACAAATATCTGTTACTTACAGTGCATAAACGAACGCCAATCGAACATCGCGGTGATCCCTGATCCCAAGCGGGTAAATTGTGCACTATTCATCTCCAGGCACGGCGAAGTGACGGGTTGGGTTCGGATACTCCGTTCGACACCAAAATTCAGGGGAATGCTCCTTGGAGGATGGGGAATCTCGTGGCGATGTCGGTGAGGTGGTGCAACCACCGGAAGGCGGCGGATCTAGCTCGAAATGGTGGAGGCTCATTTTCGAATTTTCGCCCGTACAAGGGAGGTGCGGCCATGGATGGGAAAACTGTTCTAGGGGTGTGATAAACTGAGGTAGGGAAAGCTTTTGGCGGTGGTGGTGAGAGCCACGGTGGCCGGACGGCGGCGCGGCGACGGAAAGCTCATTTGGAGACCCATTTCGGTTCCAAGGGAGGAGAGAGAGAGTGGGTGCTCCGTTGGGGCTAAGATTTCTGGTGGTAGGTCGTCTATGGGTGGCGGATCAAATGGCGGGGGTGGTGTCATGATACGGTGGCTGGTGGCGGAGATATGGGCGGCGAAAGGTGCGGCGTAGAGGATTAAACGCCTCTCGGGTTTGGGGCTGCCGGCGGGACGTGGGGCTGCGGTGGTCGAAACCACCGGTGGGGTTGGACTCGCCGGAGGGTGGCGGTTCAGGTGGGGCCGGAGGTGAGGCTAGGCGGCCGGGGGTGGTGCCGCCATGAGCTGAAAACCGGACTGCTCCTCCCACGGTTACTGTAGCACGTGGGAGAGAAAAGAGAGAGGAGAGAGAGAAAAGGAAAAGGGAGAGGGGAAAATGAGGGGGTTTGACCATTTTCGTGCGATTTATAGGCCCGATGCTTTTGCGTCTTCAAACGGACAACAGATGAATTTAAAACACTTATTTGAAAGCGTATAACATCAACGTAACTTAAAATTCTCAACTAATTAAATAAAATATTATTTCAACTTATTTTATTTTTCAACATAATATTTTTCATCAATACTTAAAATGATGAACTTTATTCAATTATTTAAAAGGAATAGATCCATACATTTAAATCAGATATTTAAAGCACGTTTAAAATCTCGTACTATTTCAAATAACTAAAAATCAAGTTAATAAAATAATCTTGCATAACATAGTATTTTTGGAGCTATTCAAAAGCTTCCCAACCAAAATAGAATAAACATAATAAGACTTAAGAATTTAATAAATTTAAGATCAATAAACCAGATAATGTCAGATAAAATAGAATCAATACTCCTTAATAAAAATACAGCAAATCAAACCATATTTTATAATAATTAAAACTAAAAATACTGAGTATATCATTTCAAATGGAAAGACCAGTAGCAACAATTAATTAACATAATTAATAACACTATTATTCAAGAATCTCACAAAAGCTTATAACTATAATAAAATCAAAACCACTAAATCAAAATAATATCGATAACAATCCAAATGATAAAACCAATAATAAATCTTTAAATCACTATAATATTAAAATGATAGATTTCACAAATAACTAACTCGGATCGTAAATAAAACGTACCCGAAATTAAATTTATGAGATAACAATTTAATTTATTAAAATAAATTAAAATATCCAATAACAAAATATGAGTAAATTAAAGGTATGTAAAACTGCGGGATCTCACAGCTATGCCTATTCTAATTAAAACAATCTGTTAGCACATATATTTCCTCCAAGTATACCAAAATAAGCAGCATAATGAACATATAAATCCACACAAGCAATAAAGTTGGGAATGCCTATAAAATAAACAAAAACATATCTCCCAATTAATTATCTTCTCATTTGATTTATTTTAAGATTTTCTTTTTTCTTTAGTTCTTGGAATAGACTTTTCTGCGTACATAACATTCTTGAAATCTAGATAAAATTTACTTTTTATTGTGTAACATATAATTATTTTTATGCTCCTTTACATTGTATAGGTAAACATAGATTTTTTCATCTTGATATGATATTTTTATTCTTTTCAGTGAAAGTAATTTTTTTCCATAATTTTTTCATGCAATTAGGCAAACGTGCATTGCATGTCATGGTCCAAACTAGTATATATATATATATATATATATATATATATATATATATACACATATATATGGGAAAATTTTGGGTCCAATCATACTATAAAAAGGACTTTTGCAGACAGCCAATTACAAGTCACCACGTAGAATCACAGCCAAGTTAACGCTCCACACGCATGTAGCCTAATTTAAACTTTAACCCTCACACGCATGCTGCTCTGCCTCATACTACCATTGCTGAGAACCACTTAACCCTGAACTCTAACTCGTTGTGATTGGAAATCTCTAGGAGCCAAGCTTCGACAAACCCAACCCGAGAACAACGAATGAAAATCAAACCCAGCCCAAGGACGACAATTGAAAATTGAACACTCCATCTCCGACGAATCACCTGTATTGTTGGGTATTTTTCTTCCTCTTTGGATCTACCATTTACTCATATTTTGTTGAAGTTAATCTTCAAGAACTGGCTAGAAGGTGTTTGAAAGGTTGGAGCGAGAATAAGAAATGGGTTGCTCACATTTCTTCTGTTTCCGACCCTGATTTTGGTTGGCCACTCTATCACTTTTAAGGCTATGCTCGTAGTCACTGTTGCCAATCTAGACCATCTTCTTTTGAATTGAGCTTGGCAACTGATAGAGTAAAATATATCCTACCTTCTCTTCCTGGCATTCCAGCTAAATTTGTATTTTCCATACACCTTTTGAAGAGTAGAGATGCTGATATTTTTACAAAAGTAGATAGCCAAAAGTGGTATTTGTTAAAACTTTAGGATAAAAGGCGAAGTTGGTCTGCAAAAGGAAATATATATATAGCAGGAAAAACAATTGATATTATAAACTTTTCCTTGCTTAGAGGACAAGCAATGATTTAATGCAGTTAATCAAAATCTTTAAAGAGAATAATCAATGCTTGGATTTGATCCAGACCAATTACCTTTCCACAAAGAACTAGTACTATTTGATGAAGCACAAGATCCATGGATACTGTAACCTAAGCCTTTACATATTTTACATTAGAAGAACATGATGTAAGGTTTATTGGGAACAAAAGTTGCAGAACTTGAAAAAACAAATATTTTTATCTAAATCATGTATATTTCTCTATTTGAATTAAACCCTTTTTTAGGCCAATCATTGGCATCATGAAAAGAATAATGGGTCTCTCCAAGATTATATATATATATATGTATAATTAGAAAAAGTCATATTGCCCACAAAGGTAGTAGATGAACACAACATAAAAACTAGTAGATGAACACAGCCTCATATATGTATGCCAACATAAAAAGAATGCTAATGTGTCATCTATGTTTCTACCAAATGAAGAAAGAGAAAGGAACAAAAAATGAACCATAATTGCGATGTGGATCCTTTAATCATTTCATATAAAACGTGATTTTGCTTCAAATTTGGGAAGCTAGAGACTTCAAACTCACTTATAAATCTAAGACATCTCACCCTTCCTGTATGAAATGTAATGTACCTGTTTCTATGCATAGTTTGTCCCTAAGTTATGTCATTGACTGAGTAGCCTCCAGGCACTTTATTAAAAGTACCATGATGTCCATTCCCATAAAACTAAGTTCTTGGAATATTGATCATGTTCGATCTAGTACTATACATTTTAATTAGAATCCGTGTCTTATAAATGATATTACGATGCATGAATAATGAGTATATCAAGAGATCATTTTGACCTTTTGGACACTTCTAATTTCATTGGTCGATGAAGTTGAGATAATTGAAGAGGATGGTGAAGTTGAACCTGACAGGAACATGCCTGAGGGAGGCCATAAAATGTCATCTTCAAATGTGGAATCGTATGTAGGGCTAGACTTTGACAACGTAGAGGATGCATTTTAGTTGTTATAAAACCTTCTCCAGATGAACTGGTTTTAGCATTTGAACAAATCATATTTGATTATCAAACACAGATAAGGCATTAGTTGGTGTCTCCTATGTGTGGTTCCATCGGTATAATCTTAAAGGGAAAGAGAGAGCAAGACTCGAGGCTCTGGAAATAAGGTGTGGGGGTAACGTGATAATGTTAGTAAAGAATAATGAAGGCAAATGGGTTGTTACCAAGTTTGAACTCCATCATAATCATGAGCTGTTGACATCTCGGAGTACGTCTTTGCTTCGTGGGCATAGACAAGTCATATCAACTCAAAAAAAATTGATAGACACGCTAAATAAGTCGAGGATACCATCATGAAAAATAATTTCAGTCTTGAGTGAGGAGCACAGTGGTGATTACAATATTGATTGCATTTATAAGGACATTCAAAGTTATTTGGGCAATTGAAGAAAGCAAGTCCTTGAAGAGGGAGACGCACAAAAGCTATATAAGTACTTCTTGGAAAGGAAACGTATTCGTCCAGGCTTTAGATTCACAATCCAAGTTGATGCAGTTAGGTTGATGGGAAATTGCTTTTGGTGAGATGGTAAATCATGAGCTGCATATCAGTATTTTGGCGATATTATTATGTTTGATGCTGCGTACCTAACAAATCGGTACAAGATGCCTTTTGTCTCATTCGTTAAAGTTAACAATCATCATCAATCCGTGATGTTTGGATGTGCGCTATTAATAGACGATGCTTTAGTCGTGCTCCCTCTACAATAATAACTAATGACAAGTCAATGGCCATCCAAACTGTATTGTCCAATATAACTCACAAATTGTGCTTATGCATCTCTTATAAAAAGTTCCTGAACATTTAGCTCATGTCTACAAAAGACATCCAAGATTTAAATTTCAATTTAACGATTGTATTCATGACACACTAACTATTGAAGAGTTTGAATTAGAGTGGACTTAAATGTTATCAAAGTACAAATTGGAAGAAAATAGTTGGTTGCAAATTATATACGTAAAGAGGTAGAAGTGGGTGCCTACGTACTTGAGATATATTGCGCTAGAATGTCACAACTCAATGAAGTGAAAGTATGAATACATTTTGTAAGACTATGTTGGTCAAGTACAACAATAGGCGAGTTCGTCTACCAATATGAAAAAACATTAAATGCCCGTTATCTAAGTGAGAAAAAGAAAGATGTGAAGACATAAACATTGATGCCAATTTCGAAAATTTCTTACCGTGTTGAGGAGGTAGCAGCCAGACTCTACACCAAGAATCCTTTTTGATCTTCCAAGAAGAGTTACATAGTAGCCAACAGTTGGAGGCACACAAATTACGTGATGAAGATGAACGAAAAATTTATTGGATGGGAATGTCTAGGAGAGAAAAATCAGCATATGAAGTAACATTTGGACACGATAAAAATGTTGTGTCTTGCATATGTCTTAACTTTGAATTTAGTGGCTTTCTATGCCAACACATCCTACAACTTTTGACAAGAAAAACTGTCTTCATATTGTACTGCAATCATATGTGTTGGAAAGGTGGACGATCAATGCAAATAGTTGATAATACATGGGATATCTATTGATGAGGGGTCATTAGAGACAATCCCATTTGCATTTGATAAGAAACATCGTTTGATGAGAAAATTTTACCCTATTGTTGAGATGTGGTCATTATCTATTACGAATTATGAGCATGTTTCATGAGAAGTAGAGAGTATTCATCAAATGCTTTTCTCGATGAGTGATGATGATGGTGATGGTGATGGTGATGGTGATGGTGATGGTGATGGTGATGGTGGTAACATATAGGGACATGCAGTTTGGAGCCAATTACTCTTAAACTTTACATTGCAAGATCCCTCAATCATTGTTTGTAAAGGAAGGCTCAAAACATTAAGTCAAAATAATCCAAAGGAAAATGTGCCAACAAAGAAGCGATGATGCGGCATTTGTAAACAAGAATGACATGCTAGAACAAAATATCCATCACTTTGATACTTGCATTCTTTTCATGACATTTCCAATTATGCATTATGTTAATTGTGTAACGATTCTCTAACTTGATGAGATATTTCTTTAATAGTGGTATCAGCGGACTAAGTCCAACTCCATTACCTATAGACTCAACCAATATGTCAACTACATTTGATATGTAGGAATACCAATCTTATCACACTCATTTATTGTATTTAAATGTTTGATTTGGTCACTTAATTTTTTCTAATTTTATAGGAATATGCAATTCCCGACAATAGAGATGCTATTGTTGAGAATTGCATATTCGTTTTTTAAGTTACCGGGATAAATTAGAGTTTCAAGAATTAGAGATGCTAGGGAAAATCAAATTTTTGGGAAGTGATAGCAATTTTAAGATTATGAAAATCTTAGGGTTTGAGGAAGTAAAATAAGTTATTTTAACATTTTAGGCTTAATTATCAAAATTTGTGTTTGACTGAAAATTTACGAAAGTATGTGATTATTTTATAGGTGATGATTGATTTTGTTCAGTATTATGTGGAGATTTTTTTAAAAAGCTAAAGAGTTCAAGTAAGTGAGTTTTCTATGCTAGACTTTGCATAAAAAAATAATATGAACTACGATCAGTTTTGGAAAATATGCATGTTTTGCGATAAAAAAAAAAAGACTATTTGAAACTAGCTTAGTTATTAGTTTCCGTATATACATGAAATTCTATATAAAAATAAATTATTTATGACATGACTGGTATAGACATGAGCTATTTTTTACATTTGATTTCTGAACTGTGCAAACAGAGCAAATATGAAAATTTGGGGGGCGCATAAATTATATGTTGTTGATCTGAATCTATTTTGTTCTGAAGATATTTTTGTACCCTGATATGACATGATGTGATTTTTGAAAACCTCTGACATGACAATTTATTTATGTTTTTGTTCTATTCTATTCGGGTTGGTACCAATTTTTTTGTTTTTGTTTCCGGTGCACCTATTTTGGAAGCAAAGTGATTTTCTATATGGTCTTTTCTATGTATACACTTAAGGCTCCGAGAATGATAAGGGGAAGACTTACATTTTGTTTCTTCTCAATTGAGCACCGAGGTTTGCACAATCCCACCACGGCAGTTAAATATGGTATTATATGTTCAGTTATGCTATGCCTAAGAGATTTTGGTTCTGATTATTTATGAATTTTCGCTTTGATATTTTTTATAACATGCTCTGAATATGCATTCTGAAAATAAAAATATTTTATTTTGGATTCTAAACTAAATGCTCATGTTTACATATTAGTATATGTTTTTTACTTATTAAGTTATTGATAATTCACACCTTATCTCTATAATATTTTTTGGATAATTTCGACGGTTCCACTAGAGAATAAGGGTAAGATGTCTTAGCGATGTTAATGAACAAAGAGGATTAAGAGCTCGAGACTACAAGTTTATCTGGGAGTCTTTAGTTAGTAAATTTATTAGCTTTTGTTTATTTTGATATGTCGAATTATGGGTAATTCAAGTCTTTTGGAAATGTTATTTCATTTTATTGAGGTCTTTGTTTAATAATTCCTATAAATACCATGGATATTTGTGGATATTGAGGAATGAGAGCTAACTCTCTAGACTTTCGAGATTGGGGTGTTAAATTTTTTTTTCTCTAAACACATGCACCACAAGAATTTACACTTCTTTTTATGGCATATTTCGACACAAGAGAGGGGGGCGGGGCGGGGGGATGCCTCAATAGCTACATTACCTACTAAAAAAAAAAAGAGACAGTAATGGTTTTTATGTGCAATTCTGACAAAATAAAAAAAAAGTTACAAATACATGTTCTTTACCTACGAGTTGTATTTGCCGCAAATACAGTTAGTTATATTTGCCACAATTGTGTGTATAGCTATCACTAGGAGACATTGGAAACTTCTTTGTGTGTCAAAAATTGTCATCATAACAAACATCTTACTCAGTGCAAAAACAGTCTACTTCACTCGACTTTCTTGACTTCACCACTATATTTTCGTTTACAGCGTATTCTTCTTGTCGTAATATCTGCATTACCTACTATAAAAAAAAAGTGACGCATGTTGGTTGAGACAGTATTGATTTTTTATGTGCAATTCTGACAACATAAAAAATGCAAGAAATACATGTTTTTTAGCTACGAGTTGTATTCGCTGCAAATATAGTTAGTTATATTCGCCACAATTGTGTGTACAGCTATCACTAGGGAACATTGGAAACGTCTTTTTGTGTCAAAAATTGTCATCATAACAAACATCTTACTCATTGCCAAAATAGTCTACTTCACTCGACTTTCTTGACATCGCCACTATATTTTCTTTTACAGTGTATTGTCACAATAGATTTTTGTCAACATTTTACCCAATGGCGCATGTGTTTCAATTTGTTCCAATAGGTCTGTTGCAATGACCATACAATCGATGCAATAGCTATTTTCCAGCTATAGAAACCCTTCGATGTAATAGTTTTGTGCTCATTTACAACTATATTTTCATCTGTTTAATATTTTCACCGTAATAAGTCTTTTTTAAAATATTAAATTAAAAATTTTTAATGATCCATTTGGGCTATTGTTGGGTTGAAAAATACTCTGGAATGCCTTAATAAATGGTATTGATAATTGGTTGCATTACTTTCGTTTGCATTTCTTGGTAGCTAGCTATATATAGTGCAATTATTCTTATATATTTCTGGCCATGACAGTCATCAAACAAAGCAATTATTGTCCAGTTTTGAATGCAAGTTTAAGTACATATGATTTCTAACATAAAACTTTCATGATTTTTCACAATATGTGCAATCACCATCTTGCAACCCATGCAAATACTATATTAGTGTCCAATATATATACACCATATTTCAAGTTGAATTAATTGGAATGAATTTACTATATTGTTGATATATATTAAAATGAAGGCCATGCTAAGCACTATATTAAATAATCAATTACAACAATACCCATAGGCAAAGAACATGTAGAGATATCTGAGAAAATAATCCATATCTGAAATAAGAAATATCATTTAGGTACACCCCAAGTCAGTTACATATACATGTCATTTTATACTTCTAAATTTATTATATACAGTGGTGCATTTTGGCTATAACAGTGTTTCCAGCCATACTTCAATCAATGACAATCTGTATTCGCATTGCAGCATGTACATGCAAATTTTTCCTTTGTTGACTAGCCAGGAAAGTTCTCATAGGCAGTAAAGTCATTGATAGTCCACATTAAAGCGGCATGCAGCTTTAACATTTTCCTTTTTGAGGCATCATACGTAGTTAGCACATCTTCCTAAAGTTCTTGCCATTCATTGAGCAATGGCTGCAGGTAAACATTAATGTCATTCCCCTGTAATTTTGGATCAGGATTAATTAAGGCTGTTATGAATAATTGGTTCTTCATGCATAGCTACGGGGGCAAGTTATATAAGATAAGAATTATTGGCCATATGTTGTAAGGCTTGGCCATGATGTTTAAGGAATTGAAACTATCACTCACCAATACAAGCCTAACGTTGCGAGAATCTTTGACGAGCTGATTGTAGGCTTCATCGAATGACTTCCAACACTCAGAGTCGGCAGGATGACACATAGTATTCTCCTCTGGCACTTGTTGTTCTCTATGCCACCTCGTGTCAGCTGCTATTTTTGTAGACAAGAAAAGCCACTATAATCGTGGCTTTAAAGGAATATGTTGCAATAGTTGCTATTTTTGTAGACAAGAAAAGCCATTGTAACCCGCCTCTATTTGTAGTTGGCATCCATCTTGAGGCCTTACATATAGGGCAAGAATTCAATGATGGATGTTCCTTCCAGAATAAGATGCAGTCATTAGGGCATGAATGGATTTTGTTATACATGAAGCCCAAACCTCACTACAAGGATCGAGCATCTTCATATGAGTAGGGAAATTTAGCATCCAAAAAAGCAGACTTCAACAAGCTCAAAAGCATATCAAATGACTAAATTGACTAACCACCAATAGTTTCAATGTACAACAACTTGACAATGAACGATAGTTTTGAGAATTTTGTACAACCATTGAAAAGTAGACGTCAGGCATCCTCCAATAGTTGGTCAAAGGATTACATAGATATGGATGTAGGGAATGAATCCCAATTTGGCAATGAAGTGCTTCTTTCTGGAACATTGGAATTTGTAACAGCCTATACGTCATCGAAAATATACTCCATATCATCGATGTATTTGTCATCGTCACCAACATCAAGATCTTCATCGTCCACATTGAGATCCTAGGTTTCCTCCTCACCAAGAAAAATCCATTGAGTATAGATTGGAGTGATCCCATTTAGGAACAAGTGACTCTCGACAGTAAATATAGACAGGAACATATTATTACTACATATCCAGTATGGACATTGGATGCGATCACTGCCCCTGGAGTCGTTTTGTGCCAGCTTAAGGAAATTGCTGACACCCGGAGGCGTATGTAGCAGATTGAAGTCTATTGTGCTCATGCATCCAGCTTTTGTCCATCTAAAGAAGAATGATAGAACATTATTAGTGCATTGATTCATATCGCCCTAATGTAGGCAATGTAAATGGAGAACTGTTAGTTCATCTACAACTATTAGAGTAAGTATAGCTTAGAATAGAGAGCAAAAAAAATGCTAGATGTCCAGCAGATAGTCTCCTACAAAGTGATAGATGGTTCCAAATTATTAGTGTCATTCTGCACGTTTGCGTTAATAGGAGGGAGGAAATTCTTCTTATGTGGCAACTACTTGCAGATAGAAAGTATATCAAATCTCATTTCATATATATGAAGGTAAAGGAGAAGTTGGCTTTGTAAGAATTTTTGTTATTAGAAATTGCTGGGAGATAGAGTTCAAAGTCAGAGAGTGAGAGAGACATAGAGAGAGAGAGGAGGATAAAGAGAGTGAGAGACTTAGAAAAATGAATGGTAAAATGGGTTAGAAGAGGAGAACAACAAAAAAGGAAAACCTATACGAGAAATAAGATATATAGTATCCACAAATGAGATAAGAATCATAGTTCATAACGTGCAAATGTGTACGCATTAGTAGAGAGATCTTTGGTAACTTGTAGAACATAGTCACAAATATTCATATCTACTAGTAGAAGAATTAGATCTACTTTGTTTCATCTAGTAGATATATTTTATATGAAACAAATAATCAACTAATCTAGGCTATTGCATCCAATAACTACACGTTTTAGGCTATAGGCACGCAATGCACAAAAGTAGACTTTAACTTATATTGGCAATTGTAGAAAAAAGTTTGTCGCTACACAACAATAAAAAGAGAAAAATATTTCAAACTTTTGCCCCAAAAGAAAGAAGGGAGGGAAAAAACGTAAATTTGAAGGAAAGCACGAAATAAATAAGGACTTCTAAGCGAACACCCTTAACCAGCTAGGCATAACTCAACTTGGAAATTGGATTCATGACTTTGGGAGTTGATACATTTAAAGCAATGAAATATTATTGTCACTAGTAGCCTTGAATAAATTGTTGGATGCTTTTTGGTAATAAAACACTGCACCACAACAATGAAATATCTTGTAGTGTCACACTACAACATATTGTTGCAGTGAAATAGTTGGATGCTTTTTGGATACATTTAAAGCAATGAAATATGTTGCAGTGTACACACACTATAACATATTTGGGGTTTTGTGACGCTTTGGAATTTGTGAGTCTCCAAACCGTCACCAAAACCAATTTTCTGTGATAGTTTCTTGGAACTGTCACTAAATACAACTCATGGAATGTTTTACGTTTGAACAATAACGATTTTTCATTTAAATGTTGAGTGTACGTTCGAATTATGTGATCAATGACGTTCGAACGTGAATTTTTCTGGCGTCAACATTTGAACTCTATGAAATAACATTCGAACATTTACATTAAATTTTTAAAAAAATAATAATTTGACACCTTTAGTATTTTAATACATTTAAAAATTTTTCCTTTACTTAATAGTGTAGGATTTGATTATTGGACTGAATTGATATTTATTTGTTAGAAATATTTTAAAATGATTAAAATATGAATAAAGAATACATAAAGAAATTAAAATAAGATTCTACTCTAGCGGGCCCTGTTAATATTATACAAATTTTGTACTCCATTGAATTATAAAGTAATTGAATTTCTGAAAGATAAAGCGCAATAATTTAAAATTAAATTTAGATAAGCTAATATTAAGAAAAATTGAGAATAGAAATTAAAAATATATATATAAATATATATATATATACACATTACATGAGCAGTTGGTCTATCAAATAAATTAAAAACTAAATATAAAGACTAAAAACAAACATAAAATCATTGACTAGACAAGGTTTTTTAATGCCTTGAAGATTCATCTTCCCAAGATTCAAACTTGGAGATTTGAACGTTCGTATGGAACGTTCGAACGTAAAATTAGGAATGACTGGGTTGACTTAGCCATTTTCAAAACTTCATTTTGTGGATTTTTAGGGCCAAAACACTCAGTAGAAATGAAGTTAACATTTCAAATAATCTTTCTACATATTCATTTTGGCCAATGGAGACCTTGGTGGCCGAAAAATCAAAGTGAAGTTTCGGTCACCACTTTTATTTAAAAACTTAAAAGTAACAATCAAATTCAATACAAATTACATGAAAATAGTGGGTTTAAAGTTCTCTACCTATTGGTGATGGTTGCATTGGCTTTGGTGACGGTTAAGGCGTGTGCGTGATGGAGAGAATTTGAGAGAAATGATGGAGTTTTAGTGAAAATGTCGACTGCCATCAGGATTATTGTATTATATATACGTAACATTCAGATGTTCTTTAATGAACGTTCGAACGTTACATAGATGTTCGCACATACTGTTAAAATGTTCGAACATCATCTACTTATAGTTCAAATGTAGAGTTGAGTATTTTGTTGTCCAAGTATTCTCTATATTTGAACATTCCCTATGAACGTTCTAACGTTTCATAAGAACACTCGAATATTAAAATAACACGTTTGAACATAGTTTTGTATTTTTAAATTAAAATTAAAATAACCTTATAATATATTATAATATAGTTAAATATATTATATTATATACTCTAAAACTTCACTAAAATTCTCTAGTGCCAACAATATATAATACTATAGTATTAATTATTATATAATGTATTATATAGTATTACAATAGTCTACTATCTTTAATACGATAGCACTTAGTATTGCATGATGTTACTATAGTAGATAAAATATATAGAGTGATGTTTAAAATACGATTAGTTAACACTATATAATGCTATGTTGTTTTGTATTATATTATGTTGTCTATTTTGTTACAACACTAAGTAACACATATATAGGCAATACTATATAATACTTAACAACATAGTATTATATATTGTATAGTGTTGACTATATAATTACTATGGTATATAAAATCCTTAAATATATAATATTATATCATTATCATTAAATATACTTTTATATTTACTATAATTTTATTAAATATTTTTTAATATATTTTGGTTTAATAAATAAAGCAATCTAGGGATTTAATCATAAAAAAAAAAAATGTTCGAACTTCATCTAATTACATTCCAACGATAGAAAAAAAGTGTGAAAAAGTTCCCGCACTTTTTAGAACGTTTGAACGTAACTTATGATGTTCGAATATTTGTGCCTTAATTTAGGTTTTTTTAGCATTTTAATAAATGTTCGAACGTCATAAGGGACTTTAAGTACGTTCGATCGCTAGGGTTAGAACATTTGAACGTTTTTAAAAATTAAGACAAATTCAAATATAGACACAAGATGAAGCCAGAACTCCCATTTTTGGCTTCATTTTGTGCATGAGAGAGAGAGAGAGAAGGAGAGAGAGAGAGAAACCCTAGTGAGATGCTTATATTCTTCTCAAAGGTAACTTCACCAGTCATTTTTGTAGGAATTTTTTTTATTACGCTATTAATTTTTGTCTGAATTTAATAACTCATTGTGTAGTTTTGTAGAGTTTGGTGGTGTGAAAGTTGAAGTCCAAAAGGGAGTATTGAGCACTTGTGAAAAAAGTCTATTGATTTTGTTAGGTATATTTTCTATTTACTCATTGCATATTTTAATATTTGTTTATAGTTATGTATGTTATATTTGTACAATTTTTTAGTTTGTTTAATTTTAGAAGTATGAAGTCTTGGATTTGTTTATTTTTTAGTGTTTTTTCTATGATAGAATTTAAGCATATTATGTTGTTTGTATTATTTTAGTAATAAAGGTTTGCAAACATGTTGGGTGATTATTTCCATGTGTTTAATAATTTTTTAAAGTGGGTACATTTTTTGTGTGAATTTTTTCAAGCATATATAAAATGAAAAATATTGGGTATAATATTATTGATGGATTTTAGATATAATTTTCTTGTTGGGTATGTTATATTTATGCATTTATTTATTTATTTATTGAGTGATTATTGAGTGATTACAAATATTAGGTGATTGTGGATAGTTGGTCATTATTATTAGCATTAAATATTTGTATTTTTTAGTAGCATTAAAGTTTATTTCTATAAAAGGAAATTTTTCAAAAATGTTGAAAGATTATTTGAATGTGGGTATATTTGCATATTAGGTGTGATAATTTGTGTCTCTTTTACATATTTGTGCCTAAATCCTAAACCCAAATCCTAAACACTAAACCCTTTATCAAACACAAATCCTAAATTTCAAACCCCAAATCTTAGATCCTAAACCTTAAACCCTAAACTCTAAATACAAAGCCTAAACCCTAAATCCTAGATCCTAAACCCCAAACCTTAAACCCAACCCTTATATATAGTTGATATTTTCGGTGCCCCAGCTTGCGCTTGAGATCGTACGCAAACTGTGACGTCGGGGATGAGCATCACAGGGAAGTTCACCCCTCATCTTATCATGTACTGGATTTATTTATTTATTTATTTTTATCGCAACGAATAAAGGTCAAACCTTTTCTAAGCGTGTATCACATAGCTTAACACAATAACATCCCAAAATATTTCATTACCATTAATATAAACATAAGAATCCTTCACAAGTGTTCATACTTCCAAAATAACGGAAGACCAAAATACATGCAATTAAATACAAAAGCTGCATAGAGGATCCCCCAGCTACCATTTCCTAGTCCAGCAGTTTCTTCTTAACCTTCTTGAAGTTTAGGCCGTAACGGAGGAGGTCCAACTCCAAGGCCGGTCCCACCTCACAACTCATCCCCGAAGATGACTCGTAAAGGCGACCCACGTGGAGGGAATCGTCTATACCCAGAACTATACAACACCCGGTAAGGCGTACACCCCAGACATACGCAGCCAGGGGTAGTGACTCCATCACCCAACGGCTCAGGTAGTCAAGAGTCGCTAGCTCGGAGGTGACGAACTCAATTGGGCCCGTGGGGGTCCGAGGCACCATCCCTAGAGTCGTACTCTTCATGGTCGTCATTACCTGCAACTACTTCTATCATCCAAAAAGGTGATAGTGGAGAGAATAACAGGAGTGAGATTTCGGGAGAAATCTCAGTAAGCAAATATATATCATAACAAAAACAATTTAAGCATACAAATAAATGAATAGCAAACAATCAGTTTTACTTAATACATTATGAGACTCATGACTTTATAGGGTGCACATGCTCATGCTCATGTTTTGAAATTTCTCTTTTTCTTTTCGTATTCTTTTCATATGCTTGTTCGTAATCTCAAAAAACAAAACAATGGAGTTTCCTTTCAAAATTCATCTTTTCGTAAATACTTTTCATTTATCTTATCTTAGGCGCCACTTATCATATCATATATGGCCCGAAGGCCCATCTTTTGTCATGACCTCTGTTGGACACCTCACGGCTCCTTTACGCATCGTGTATTCCTACTAGTTATCGTAGCACCCGGCGACCGTATCAAACCTAAGTAGCTACATTTCTCGCCCTTACGCGCTCTTCATTACTCGGCGATTGATCACTCACCCAGTGACTACAAACTTTTCTATATCGGTGAGGCCGAAGCCAACACCGTCCTGTATGCACCCACCAGCTTTAGATGCCACCATACTCCAGACATCCCTTTGAAGCCATACATTGTCTGCCTTGTCGATCCAGGGACTTTCACTCGACTTTAGTCACTCCTGAGTGAACATGGAGTTTCACTGGGACACTACCTCGTTCCAGCCTTTGGGGTTCTTATAAAACTTTAATAAACTTCTTTTCTTTTAAAAACATGTTTAAAACATGATTTTCATGCGATATGCATGAGACGTGAGACTCATATCACGAAACATATACAATAGGTGACGAACTCAATGCTTATTTTACATTAAGCTCTCTAGAATTTTTTGCACCCCATAATCTCACTTCTTTCTTTCCCCAAATTATTTTATGAGCCTCTACTACACTTAGGAGTGCTCGGCCTTTCCCACTAGGGTTGGGCCGAGACCCTCCTTTTGCATTTTTCCTAGCTTTTTGTCTCCTAATCTTTTCCAATCACTCCATTTCAACTCAAACCAATTAAAAGTATTTTTCCTAACCCTAAAACAAGGCTTGACCGAAACTCTATGTCTTTTAATATAGTATTTTATTCACTTTTTCTTCCAAGATAACTCATCCAATGATTTAAGTAAAAACCACCAATCATGCTAAAGCAACCATTTTATTCATATGCATCTCATATCTCTAAATATTTAAGCAAATCACCATAACATAGCACAATAATCAAATCAATAATTTCCACCCAAAGAAGTCCTTATATCCGAAATATGTGCATGCATAACCCAACATTTTCATCTCCAAGTCAAAATCTAGCAAACATATCTTCACCTTGACTCAACTTGTTGATCATGCCATAGTCTCCTTTCATATCAATTATTCAATTTCTCCACATGAAATAATATTTAATCTTGACAAAATAATTAAACTTAGACATGGATTTTTACTACTAATTAAATAAAACTAAAGGCATCATCCAACATCATGCTAGTAAACCCTAAATCATGCATGCATTTCCTTCATCTCATCTTATGATAAGTAACTAATTAAACCATATATCATTTCAACTTCTCACCTTAGGAAAAATATTATACTTAAACATGAATTCTTACTAAACTAAACACGGCAAGTTTTTCCCTCTAAGGGTTTCATTTTCTACATACACACATAAAGAATCCATCCAAACAATCAAACTCATTCAAAGGTATATTAAGATTGCTAAAGGTAGGATAAGAATGCACTTACCTCTTCAAAAGAAATTCCTCCCCAAAATATTTGTTCTAGTTATTTTCTTTTAGGAATATGGGGAGGTTTAGAAATTAGAAGAAAGTAAAACAAATGAGAGTTGAGGGAGAAAATGGGGTTTGGCCGAGAGGTAGAGAGAAAAGGGGCTTGTGTGTGTTATGAGTTAGCTAAGTGAGGGGTGGTCTCCTCAAGGGTATTCGGCCAAGCTCTTCTCTCTAGGGGTCAAGGACACTTCACCATACCTTGATTTGAAAGACATAAGACTAGGCATGGGTGGTTGCATGGGAAAATGAAACAATGATGAGAAATGGGGGAAGTGAGGAACCGGATCCCTTTGCCTCCCCAAGTGTCCACCGAAACGTCCTCCCCTTCCTTGCTTCATTCTCTTGTCATTTCAATTCTATAACACACTCAACCAACCACTCTCAAGTCAATCCACAAAATTTCATGGCCATACCTTTAAGAAAAAGAGCTTGCATGATCCGGCCATGCCTTGAAGCTAGGGGTCATCCCAAACTCTCCCTCCCTCCATTCCTAGTTTGCTTCTATTTCAAGCAATCTCCACTAATTTCCTTACACCACCATACCTCTTACACACCTTACATCATGTACTTTATCTCTTTACACAAGTTTAAGGTATTCTTTTTACTAGATTTGCAAGTAATCCTAAGAAAATCCCAAGGGATGCACATGGCAACCAACCTGGATCCACCTTACCTTTCTTCTTCCTTTTTCTTTTCTTTTTCCTCATGACACCTCTATTCACTTGTCCATCACCTTGTCACTTCCCTCTTACATGATCCTATAGTGATCATTAGCCTAGATTGAAGAGAATGGCATGGGAAAAACCCCTAAGGGTTTCGGCAACTAGCCTAACCAAATGCCCCTTCTCACCTATTCTCTTCCACTTTCCACTCCAATGTACAAGTGTCACTCCACTAAGCATAACATGTACTAGATAAAATAAAATAGGTCATACCTTAGTATCTCCCAAAAATATTTCAATGATGGAAAAATCCTATCACAAGATTTTACACTCAACCTCACCATTCACCCACTAGTCAACTTCCACCTAATGGTAATTTCTCATTCTCATCTACTAGTTGTAGTTGACTCACTAAGGTTTCCTTATGAGTGACAAGTGTCCCATGTGTGGGTTTGGTGGGTCATGGGTCAAACTCATTGGGCTTGTGGGCTTGCTATTCCTTCCTAGGCCCAATAACTCATTCTAACCTTCAAGGCCCTAATCTCAAGTCCATGCCCTTTTTCCTTACCTTTCAATATAATTAATTAACCACTTAATCAAAATAAATATTCAATTAAATAATACGAAGTGAAAATCTCGAGTCGTCACAGATATAATAGTTAAAAATCAACAAATTTATATTAGCTAGTATCCTATGTGACCTTGCATCTATGAATAACCTTAAACCTGTTTGGGAATCAATGAACACTTAGATGTCCATTGATTCTTGAATTGTCCAGTGTGAAAAGTTTAGGATTATATTATCTGTATTTAGATTTTTGTTATTTCTATTAATTTTCACGTTGCGTATGACGTTTCGATATCTTCCTCATTTGTTCTTTGGGTATACTGATTGTAGAATCACAATCCCTCTTTACGAACATGTATACTTGGAGAACCATAAGGAGGTGCTGCCAAAATTTCTACTGACGTGAGAAGTAGAAGTACAAAAGTTGTGCAATATGGATAACATAATCTCGAAAGGGATATGATCAACTACCTTATCAAATATGAAGTGAATTACTTTGGACTATCATTGGCATGTGGATTTTAATGTTTTAAACTAACAGATAGATTTTTTTAGAAATAAATAAAAGTTGGCTGCGCCTAAGCAATTAGACTTGGGAATGACTATTGTGACGTCTCCAATTTACGTATAAAAACTAACGTAAATTGAAACGTCATGACTTATAATATTAGGCTACAAAATCTCAATGTTCATGCCCTAAATTATATGCATGCGCCTAACTTATTAATAGTATGTAAAATATATTATAGTAGAATAAGGTTAATTCTAGAAATCAGTAAATAAATCTAATTTTTTGCCATAATTACATTGTATGTTACAGTAAAAACTCATATCCTTATAAAACATCAAACATACTGTACCAAATTTCTTCCTTAATACGTATCAATGTCTGGTATTTCTAGGATATAAATTCAACCATCATTTATTACCCTTAGGGAATTCTTTTCCGCATTCTCTATAATATTGTCATCAACAATCGATCACTTCATCAATAGAGGAGTATTTTGTAGGACCACTTTAAGAAATCTTAGTAAGTACATAAATAACATAATACAGTATTAGTAGTACATATCAATACAATGAAATAACATATATCATGATAAATTAACTGTTCACATGAATCATGAATGTCTTATGCACGTCTTATGCATGACGTATATAACCTTTTCAGGATAGACTTATACACTTTTGTGAGAAACTTATGCGCATATGGGTACAAAACCTTTTGTGACATGTAAACTTTTCTTATGATTCTTATCTTATCCGTATCTTTTTCTTAAATCTTATTTGTATTCATAGTATGACAGCAGTTATGTAACACTCTGCTCCAGCGCCATACTTTCTTCTAACATTATTGGTTTTATATGCATCTATAGTCCATTTGAGATTTTCAAATATTTAGATTTTGGGGCTGGGTTTATTTAGTTATTTTCTATATATTTTTTTAAACGGATTCTAGAGTTCCTTTTCCTGTAAAATTCTTTAATATTCAAATTGTTTTTGTTTTCTTTTTGTATTTAAAGATATCGATATCATGTGATTAAAATTCTATTCCGATTCGTATCTCATGTAGGATTTCTCTCGATTTTCTTTCTTAGTGTATTTTTCACATCCATGACTTGCACGTTCCTATCTTCCGTTCTTCACGGCAATAGTTTTGTGCTTAATAGATATTTATTCACATTTCTTTTATTTTATGTTTCCTGATTATTGTTCTGATTTTCTATTAATAGATATAACTCCTAAACCCACGCCATACACACCTGCCATCTAGTAACTTCTTCATCTATTTCGGTGCAGTTAGAAGTCTCACCATCCGTATCCCACGCGTGCAGGATTCACGTCTCCATATCCTTAGGGTGTAGATTTCAGATTAGTTAAAAACTCCCCTCCACTTTTCGCTAGGGTTGCAATTGCATATATATTGATAGCAATAGAGTTCCTCATCACGGCATGCACTCAAAGCGTTTCTGCCACTGCACCTAATCATGGGGAGAAACCCAATTACGACAACACCTTGCCCTACGTTGCACAGTATCACCCCGGCATCATCACCATCGTAGGGAAGTTCCAATACCAATACTCTCTCAGAGCACCCCAAACCGAAGCCAACCATATAAACGACTTGCGGTTTCTTGCCCACCCTCACGGAAGTCACCAATGAGTTGAGTCCAATGCACAGCCAGCAAAACAAAAAAAAATATAAATCCAAGACCATGAAAGCACTTGCCAAAAGACACCAACATCGCTAACCACCATCATCGAGAGTCCAAAACGATGGTACCACCGCTGGAAACCGAATGAAAAAGGGCCCCTGCTTTGGCTCCCCGAAACAGAGCACCACTTTCACCTTGTGGCCACCCTTACAACCACCTCTACCGCGAGTCTATTACACCGGAAACTACCGTGCAGCCCCATAGCTACCACCTTACGTAAATCACCAGTCAGCATTTCATCACCTCCCCGTGCGCTACCTCCACCTCACATGGAACCAAGCTGTCCATCATAGAAATGAGAGGCCTCTGTTTCAGTGCTCCGAAAACAGAGTATTGCGGACTCAAATAACCACTGCTCTTAAGCCACTACCCACGCCAGTTGCCGCAACCTCAAACCATGCAGCGAACAGCAGAAAATGCCGCCTGAGAATTTCCCGACAGCCCAGACGCACCGCACATTCTCCCCGTAAGTTTCCTCGTACAAACTCCATCCCTCTCTCTCAATATTACAATGTTCTCACTCCCTCTCATCACGTGGCCTCTCTCTCTCATCACTCTCGCTTTCATAGTCGCCAACTAGCTGGAGAACTCATTTCAGCCGTCCATCCCCGTCGCGACTCCCTCTCCTTCGGTGAGCTCCCCTTTACTGCTTGGTCAAGAATCTGGAGTTTAAAACTTCCGTGCCCTTGTGTTTTAGTGTTTCTCATATAGGGCCATGCATTTATATTCCTTTTTGTTACTAAAACACCCTCTGCGTGGGCCTCTGTTAGATTGAGTTTTATTCTGTTAAATTGAGTTTTATTTTGGTAATTATTTTATTTATGTATACCATATAAAGAAAATAAAGAGAGATTTGAACTATATTATTTTAGTAATAATATATTGTTTTTAAAATATGAGTTCTGGTAGTGAATAATAAATGCAAATTTATGTTTTCGAAACCCTTTAAAAGGAACTAGTTAAGTTTACTTTTCTTCTATTAAACGAAATAATGTTTTCTTATTTTTAATAGATTTGAAATAATTATGTTATAGTTTTATAATTTATAGTCGGATTTCAATTGCTTATAAGTGGGACTTTTAATGTTTTAGCCGGAGATTTTTGGGATATTAAGGGGTTTGGATTAAGTAAAAATCGAGGTTTGAGAGATTTTATAATATTTTAGGACTTCGGAAGAATTTAGTAAATCTAAAACATTATGGGAGGTTTGGTTTTAAAGATGACGTTTAGATGTTAAGGGAAGATGACGAATTTTTCATATCTCAAGTTTAAATGCAAAGTATGTGTTCAGTTGGATTTAACGAACTACGTGAATATTTTATAGGTGACGAATGATTTGATTCGGCATTCTCAAGAAAAAGTTAAGAAAGGTTAGGAAGTCCAGGTAAGCGGGGTTCCTATGCTTGGCTTTATACTAACTCTGAAATCGAGGTTGACTTTTTAAAAACTTTGCATGATTTTGTTATAAATGAGAACTTGGGAAAAACAACCTCAGTCAATTATTTGCATTACTCATGAAATCTATATGAAAAAGAGAAAAATGTTTATATCATGCATAGTGTAGACATGAGCAATATGGACATGTTTCTGAAATGCATAAAAGAGCGAGTACGAAAATGATGTTTTATTTATGTAATGTGAAATGTTTAGAGCATTTAAAAATGATATGAACAAGTTTGGTACATGATTTGATATGACATGACATGATATGATATGGATATGAAAACTTTTGGCACTATTATCTGTTTGATCTGCTTTGGAATATGGTTTTGATATGATGATATGGATTCACGTGATATGGTTGGTACCATCATGATATGATATGATAGGAGTGCAACTACTTTGGAAACAAAGTAGTCCTGTATGTGTTTCTTTCCTGTGTGCACACTCGGGGTTCCGAGAATGAATAAGGGAAAGTCTCACAATATGATACTGCCTGGTTTGGCCACCGGAGATAGCACAACCCTACCACGGGGGTTAAACATGGTACATGTTCGGATATGAGGATAAGATGAGATTGTACGGTTATTTGTGCCAAAGTGTTTTGATAATGAATAGTGATTTTCTAAATGTAAAAAGATTGAAAAGTCGCTCTATTTTATTGATAATATTTTGGAAATCATGCTTTTTTTTTTATATAATATTGAAGAATTTTAAATCTTTAATTATTCTGTTGAAATGTGAGTTTTGTAATAGGAAGTAACTCTCCGACCCGTGCGGGACCAGGGCCTTACAAGTTATGTATCGCCTTCATTATCACACTTTTTCTGAACCACGACGGCAGTTACGTATCGCCTTCACCGTTGGGTTCTCCACTATTATTATCCGTAGTTAGGCCATATCCATGTTAGTCATATGGACGTTACGTATTGCCCCCCTCGTTGTGACGTGACTTTTTATTTCCTTATTCTTTTCTTGTTTTCTTTTGAAAAACATAAGATCTTAAAACATGTGGTTTGTACCATGAAAGATCATGTATGCCCACTTGACTTTACTTGTACGTGGTTCATTACTTAAAACATAAGATCTTGTGACATATTTGGACATGCATGTACTTTTAGACTTTTTCATTCATGGTACATTCATGGGTCATATACCATATAGAACTTGCCTTATCACGGCATGACTCGCATAGACTAACTTAGAAAAGTCACTTGTAAGCATATAAACTTAAGAGAAAATATTTATCTTTAGCCCTAGTAGATATAGGGCCGAGTCATGACTTATACATGTAAATTCTAATTTTCTCTTCCCCTTCTTAAAATAAATCTTACTTTCTTCTTAACATGTCATGGAAATTTCATAAATATACTAATTTCAGCCATAGACGAATCACTCTTCCCTCAATAAATCTATTTTTCTTCAATTCCTTCCTTATCCTAAAATAATCATTCCACCATCAAATAATCTTAATTCTTTCATCACTCCTCAAGAGAATTAATCCATACAATCTCTTACTATGGCCATGAGCTTCCACTCAAGAAAGGAAGAGGGAACTTCCTAATACATGTGTTGGTCGAACCCCTTAGCCAAGAGAATAGAAGAAGCCTCCAAATGCCACATGGAACCTCTCTTGCCAAGCCACCTTTCCTCCTTAAGTCTTAGTGTCATCATTCTATTTTCCTTTAAGCTTGGTGAGCAAGCAAGAGATCAAGGGCTATTTTTAAGCTAAGAAGGCCACTTGTCCCCACACTTGGCAAAATCTCAAGAGGATAAGGCACAAGGTCTGTTACCAATGTCTAAGGCAGTTTCCAGATAGATCCATTTCAAGTGCGTCTACTTTACACCCGATTTAGTCATTGATCCAACTCACATCTCCATAAACCCAAAATATGAAAGTTATAGATATTCCTCTTGGTGTTTTATAGTATTTTAAATCACCTTATTCTGAAATAATATGAGAAATTTATGCCTAATTTACTAAAATACAACAAAACTGCTTAAGATTATCCAATCCGAATTGTTTTGGAATATTCTTTCAAAAATACCTTACTTATGTAATTAAAACTCTCCTATCATTGGCTTTCCTTGTTTGGTTTTCTAGAAGAATACATGTCATCTAAGTCATGTCCTTATCCTTAAGGCACTATACATACAAAATGAACACAAAGTGAAATTGGGCTATTTAGATCCATTTTCAAACGTGTCATCTTCACACCCAATTTAGTCCTCACTTAAGCCCATATCTTTAAAAACTCAAAACATAAACAGTTGTATATCTTTCTCTTGGCTTTCCATAAAATCTTGAATCATCCAAATCCAAAATCCAATGAGAGAGTTATGCCCATAATACTAAGAGACGTCAAATCTGTCGAAAATTACCCAATCTGATTTTCCTTCATGGAATATATTTTGCTTGATTCCTTTAAACCCTACAAGTCTTCATTTTTTTTACGCTATGATTTCTTGTAATTTCAAATAAACAAGTATTCTCTTGGTACCAAGTGTCTCAAATGATTGTTCAAACAATTATATATTTCTCAAATATTTTTCCTTCACCTTATTTATCTTATTTCAAGTTTTGCTCCATTATCCATATGCTTAATACCAATAAAGGGTTTAAGAAATATGTCTCCAAAAAGTTTCAAAGATTAACTAAAACAAACCTAGAGGAATTACAATCATTCTAAGTATAAGAAATCTAGTAGAAGTAAAAATTCGGATTATCACAACTATGTTCCCTATGCACGTGGAGTCAGGACCTTTATTGAATTTTCTCGGGCCATGTTGAGATTGTAGGGATTTGTGTACTATAGGATTAGATGAAGCCGAGCATTATATCTTTGTCAATGAGATGGATCTAGATTATACACGATGGGTACTCCATGGTGAGCTATATCAACCAATATCGGATGTTTCCTTCAATCATTTAGATTATATGCGAGATATTGGTGATAAGAACGAACAGAATGATGTTGATGAACGGGATGAGATGGAGGAGATGTTGGGTGACATTAGTGCTGAGATGTTTATGGATGAATCCGAGAACGATGACCCAAACAGTCGAGGAATGATCCAAATAATTTTGCCGCAATGTGAGAAGATGTAAAGAGCGAGTTTTATCCTGGCTGCACAAAGCACAACAAAATGTCATTTATTGTGCAATTGCTTCACATTAAATCATTGTGTGGAATGTCAAAGAAAGCAATAAATATGATATTGGACTTATTTAATGAGGCAATTGAGAAAATGATTAGGATTTGAGTACAAGTCCATATATGCATGCAAGAATAATTGTGTTTTGTTTTGGAATGAGAATGAGAATGAGAAAAAACAAGCGTGTCCTATATGCGGAAAGTCGAGGTGAAAAACTAAGAAAAACTTACCGGTCAAGGTGTTGCGCTATTTTCCATTGAGATCTCGACTACAAAGACTATATATGTATAAGAAAACAACTGAAAATATGAGGTGGCATGAAGATAAAAGAGTTAAAGATAATGCATATATGAGGCACCTGGCTGACTCATTGGCCTAGCAGTCTTTTGATGAAAAACACTCCGAATTTGGGAGTGAAACCCAAAACGTACAGCTGGGACTCACAACTGATGGATTCAATCCCTTTGGCAACATGAGTGTCAACACTACATCAAAATGGTATAAAGATGATCCATTCGTATTGGATTGTCAAGCTATGCAAGTCTATTACTTAAATGATCCACTAAAAGGCGTTGATGAACATAGTTGAGAGATAACTTGGCGAGTTATTCAAAAATTTGTTCCTAGGAACATATATGAAGCAGGAACGAATGTGGATAATGAATCCAATGAAGATTAAGATAACACTCTAATTGTAGAGGTTTACCAAGAAGAAGAATGTTATTGAGAGAAATTCTGAAACTAGCATAAAAAATTCATCCGACGAAGAAGAATAAGAGTACAAAATCATATAAGTTAAATTGTCAATATTATACAACACTAAATAGCGTTCTAATTACTTTTCTTTGTTTTTTATTCGTTTTCAAGGATTTTGTCAAAAAGACAACGAATAAATGTGTCATGTCTTCCAAGTCATGAACCCGTTTTGGACTTCCCTACTAAGAAATATGCTCCTAAAGAGATCAACATACAAGAGACAGATAGTCAGTCAACACCCAATAGTAATGAAATGTCGTTGATAATTAATTAATTATATTTTAATACTCAATAACATATCTAACTAATACCATGCTATTATATATGTTAGTTGATGCATCGTCTTCTCGATTCGATTGTAACATTACTTGTAGTCTCTCTTTAGAAAAAAGTAGATATCAAGGAAAAATCAAGATCATAATACCTGAAAATTCTTCTGGAAGAGTGGATGATAATACGACAGCACTTTCCTCTTATATCGGCACAGTAGTTCGAGTGTATGTTCTCTTTCATGTGCGATCATGGCAAGATATTCCTAATGAAGTTAAAGATCATATTTGGAGCCGTGTGCTTGTGAGATAAATTTAAAATTATATTTTTTTCTCCCTCAATAACTATATCATATTACTTACTTAATTTACTCCTTAGGATGAGTTCAACTTCAATTTTACTCGTACAAAAGATGTGAGAACAGTGAACGGACTGATGACTACATTATTTCGATGTATAATGGCCAATATCATGAGTACTTCAAAAAGTTTTAGACGTTCGAAGAGATTACGAAGTTCCCTTTCCAAAAGATGAAATTAGATGATTGGGTGAAATGTTGTAATCTTTTCGCAAGTCCTAATTATCAAGTATTCTAAATTAGTTAGTTATTTACATTTGTATCCGTTATAAATTAACAATAATATTATTAATTAATTTTGTAGAGTTTAAGTTTGACGAATGCACATAATATATCCATTCTCTCTGTTCACCATCGTGCCAGTTCAAGGTCGTTCACCGTATTGCTGAGAAGATGGTAATTAATAACTTATAGAAATTCATTTATATTTATGATATTTAATGTTATTTAATTACTAACATTAAATTTCTCAATTGCTAATATCTTTGTGTTAGAAACATAATAATCCTAAAAAAATTTTCCTCATTCATGTCCATGCTGCTGCTCACACCAATGAACGTAGTGAATAGATGGATCTTGCTGTTGCGAAAAATTATGTAAGCGATATTAATTTTGTTAAATTAATTATGCAATATCTAAATAATTTATTTTTATTCGTATTTCAATTAATTTTGTTGCTTCATGTGTGTTTTCTTTCAAATTGTAAGACAAAATATTGGAGATACATTCAGCTTTGGGGAATCCGCTCCTTGTGATATAGATATATTCACAGAAGTGCTCGGGACCAAGTCTAGTATGGTCAGAGGATTGAGACGTTCAGTCAAGCATTTAGCTAGTTCATCATCTTCCATGAGCTCCTCGACCTCAAAGATTAATAATCTCACCAAAGATTTAGAAGCAGCATGACGAGAAAATGAGATTATGAGGTTGAGACAGTAAGAGTTGGAGTCTCTCTTGGAACTTACATTTTAATCTAGAGACGTGTGTGCAGGAGCAGCAGAGAGAGTAGGAAGAAAGAATGTGCAATACAGTCCAAGAACAAGTGCAGAGGAGGATGGCGGGTCAAATGGAGCGTGTTATATTACTACATTAGGATCACGGTGGACAAGGAAAAAAATAGAGAAATTTAATCTGTTTTTATTATTTGTAATTTTTAGTATTTAACCTTGATATGCTATAAAATATTGTAAGTTGCTAGATTGATTATATAATATGATACAATTTGTATGCTTTTAAATTTTATTAAAATTTACCATTTCTGACAATTACGTTCGAATATGCACATCAAACGTTGGAACCTTAATTCCAACTACGTTTGAATGTACCACACAACGTTCGAATAAACTGACCAAATGTTCGAATGAAATAGTATGTCGTTTGAATGTCAGTCAGATGGTTTTATGTTCGAACGTCATGAGTAAAGTGTCACAAATACTTATCTATGACGCACGTATTGTGATGGTTGCCGTGATGGTTTCTAACTGTCACAAAAAATCTTTCGCGAAGTTTTAGTCATTAATTTTTGTGATGCTTTTGTCTATCACTAAAGTTCAAATTTGTTGTAGTGACATATGCAATAAACTTATATAAAATCTTTCTGACTATATGCCATTATATTCGAAGTCCATGTGGGGTTAAAAATTCTTAAGAAACAAACATCTTGTTTCTTTGAAATACAGTGGAGATGCAAGGAAGAATAAACAGTACCATTGCTATCTCGAAGGGATTTTTTTTTTTTCTATTTAGCACAACTTTCATGACTAAATAGTTCATAACTACCAAAGGGGTCAAAACTCAGAAGCTACAACTTTTTGAATCAAATGCACTAATTATGGGTACTCAAATTCCTATTCATCTTTAAATTGTCCGGTATCTTAATTTGAAATCCCGAGTCTGGAAAAGAAAGATATATATATATATATATATATTTATATGGAACAACACATGGATTTCCATCTAAGCTGAAAACTTTCTTCTGATCAGATCTGATAGAAGCTGATGACTTTTCAATTTATAACATGCATAAACTAAAAAAAAAAAGAGTAAGAAAATAATTTCCATTGACAGAGCAAAGTATATTATCAAACAAGAGTTACAAAAAAGAAGGGAAAAAAACTATATATGAAGGATAGAGCCAAGTATGAACACTATATTAAGCGAACACCTTTTCCTCGGCCATAACTCAGTTGGACAATAAATTCATGATTTTGGGAGTTTATGCATTTAAGATGACTTTAATACTGTCACTAATACAGTAAAAAAGGAAGTTGTTGGTTGCTTTTTGGTAATTCTACCATCCAAAGTCTTGTTTGTTTTGTACATACATATGCAACATATATATATATATATATAAATATATATGTATGTAGATATAAGCTTTAATATATATATAAACTATTATTTTTTTATCACAAATTATGTGTCCATGGTTCATAATTACCAAATTTTCAAAACTCAGAAGGAATTAGTTATTGATCAAATCAAATGCAATCAAGAGTTTGAAAAATGAAAGTTATTTTCCTAGTTAGTGAAAATTGTCCTGAAGCTAAGTAGGAATCCCGGGTGCGAAAAAGAAAGATATATATATATATATTATATATATATATATGCAAAAACACATCAATGTCCATTAGTAGAACACTTTCATCTGATCAGCTCCCAAATAAATAATTCTTATTCGTTGCAGAATTATAACACGAATAAATCAATGCAAAAAAAGAAAAGGAAAAAAACAAATAACTATTGCCATGAAAAAACAATATGCCAGGGTCGTAGCTACAGCTTGAAGCCAAACTAACATACAAATGCAAGAGAAATTACTCTTGATCTATACTAGATATTAGTAGCGGACAGTTATCATTTTTTACAACTAACTTAGTCAAGATATAAGCAGTGTAAAGTGACTTTATCGAAAATATGAAATGAAAGGATTGGAGCCAAACTAGAATTCTGGGATGCAAGACTGATATTTTAGAACTTAATTAAGTATCAAATACCAATATATATGGCAATGCAATGCAATATCGAGGACTGCAAAGGTGAGGGGGAGCAAAAGTTCATCGACATACAAAGTTACCTGTTGGATTTCAAAGGTCGGGCCTTTCGTTCAACATATCGCAAATACACCGTATGGGTTGCCCACCAGCCATAGAAGACATTGCAGAGGAGGCTCCAATTGAGTGGATGTCCCACGAGAATCAAAACTGGATGTGTTTTAGGTTACATCTACACTGTCTTTGTGGCGCTAGGGTGTCGAATCCACACATGCGGAGGCAAAGTGAGGGAGATGGTGAAGGTCCGAAGGAGAGAATCGTATGGAGAAGGGAAGGTTGGAAAGGGGAAAGCTTATCACTCTGATTTCGGAAGAGGGGAAAAGGGTTAGGGCTCTTGTTCGAAGTTTTGTTATCAAGGGCACAAGGGAAAAAAAAAAATTGGTGGGTGATGGCACTAAGTGATTCCTCTTCTGTTAAAACACATTTACCATCATTTGGCATCGACCCAATATGTCTTATTTTTATTGCGTTAGATATTGTTGTTATAATATCTTCTAAAAGCGTCGCAATAGGTAAACACCTCCAACACTATCGAGCTATTTGTCATGTGTCCATTAAATATGCCCAACAAAAATTAAGTCGCTACAATAACACTCCATTTGTAGCGAAAACTATTACGCCCTAAATAAAGTCGATGCAAAAAGGGTCATTTCTTTAGTGATGTTACGCCCTCGACCCCACTTGAGATTCTGGCGAAAGGCCAAGACATCAGGATGCAGCACACCACACAAGAAAACATTCCTTGCATTTTGTGGAACATTGTGTGCTCATATGTCCAGCATATGCATAGAAAGTCCAAGGAAAAGGTTTAGAACCCAAATCAAAACTAGATAAAGCAATAGTACCCGAGAAATTTACTTAACTCACCAAAATAAAATTCAGAAGTCACACCATTACTATCATTGTTATAATATTATAGACCATATGTATGTTTGTCTCTTAACTCTAATAAACATCAAAATACTTCAATACAATAGTAATTTAAGTTGGGACACAACCCTATACTAGACATCAGGCCACTCTAGTTCCCCTTCCCGTATCCTACACATTTACATCAAAAATTGTCTAACTGACTTCGCTCAGACTCTTAACTTTAAAAATATGTATTATTTATATATTGATTATATATGCTCTTAAAAAAAAATATAGATCAACTTACATTTACATCAACTTATATAAACTAATAATCAATTATACGTACACACTACACATGATAATATCACTATCATACATATTATATATATTAGGTTGATGAAACTTGACTAGCTAATAATGAGTCATGTACCATGTATAATGTATATATTGTAATACTCTTAATTTATTATCTAAATCCTAATATAGTAATAGTACATGACTAGATTTTAATGCAATATTTTCGTTGTATTTGAGTAGCTCATTTTGTTTCCTATTGTAACTTTTTCGGGAGTGAATGATTGGATGATGAAAATTTTCCATTAGACCATGATGGCCCAGTATGGTTGCTCTTACTTATTAGTTGTTATTTGGGGCCTTGACTAGATGGTTGAATAATTATTTTATTTTATTTTTAATTGATTCGGGAGTCTGAGACTCTAATATGAAATTACGAATGATAGTACATCAAGAATAGGTTAAAGGGTCTACTGTATATTTTTAATTTTGATAAATTGCTATTTTTATTTTTTAGTTTTGAAGAGTATTTGAAATATATTTAGTTATATTTTTTGTTTTTTCATAACTAAAATCTCTACTTTTTTTTTTGTAGTTTTTCAAAAAACTTGAAACTTGAATGCCGGCAAAAAAATGATCTATTATATATGTAAAGTCATGTTTAAAAATGGATTAAATATGAAGCCAAGAAAAATGCTCAAATTCGACTCTGATTCAATAAATCGGAGCCAGAGTCGAATCGAGCCCATGTCATTAACCAACACCACTAGTGTTGCTGCAGAGAAAAAACTTACCTTAGTAGTGAATTTTCACTTAGTCTATCTTTGATGCTTTTAGCCTCCTTTGATTCAATGAAGATTCCAATGTCTGAGTGTGTAAACGTGCGAGCTTTGCTGAGGAGTTGTTGGAATAGACGAGAGAGAGAGAGAGATATATGTTGTTTACTGGATTTTCGGAGATCCAAGGTGTGAGAGTTGAGCTCAATGAAATAATGCTTTTATACGAAATGATCTACCTCTCATGGGCCTCACATTTTATTTATGCAGGATGGTTGGTGAGTCGGCAAGAATCAGCTGGTCAGGCATACTCGAGCTCATGATATGTTTTGTGCATATTAGAAGTTCGGCCAAGGAGATGGGAAACTCAGTTTGCCGCTTGTAAATGTCACTCGTGGTAGAAAGCTCCTGTACGTGCTCAGGCATACTCGAGCTCATGATCCTCCTTTCCCACGCGTGCTTCTTGTAGAAACGTCATCGTTTGAGTCTGATCTTTTGTGAGATTACCCGCTACACTCTGTGCACTCCTATGTTGTCTCTGGGCACTCCAGTTTTCCGGGTGCACAACTCAACTCGCATTTGCCCGTTGCATTCCTGTTGCCCATATAGTATTATAGTCGTTTATCTTTGTTCATCCGCAGATCACCTGCCTACTCTTTACTCACCCATTGTTATTTTTAGATACCCTCAGCCGCCTCACCTTTTTCCCGTCCAATGTGACTTTTTCCTCCGTTTGGCGCTTGTTACTCTTTCCTGACGCTTTGCCTGACTAGATTCATGTTTGTCCGGGTCCGCTTGCGTTGCCCGCTTGATTAGGCCTTCTCTTGCTCGCGAGATGGCGAATTCTTTCGAAGGGTATTATCCTCACGAAACATCCCATGGATTGCTTTTATATAAGCTTGCAATCCAAGAATTTAAACTATTTACTTTAAAAAGGAATCCTAATCTAGCTTATAAGAAAAAACTCTTAGTACTATTCTAGATATAGGCTAATCCATTAAAACAAAACTCTTAATTGTAAAACAACTAAAAATAATACTTATATTATCCAAATGTAATGCCCAGTACCCGGATGGGTCAGTGAATTACTACCTCTTACCTAAAATCATCTTCAAACAATCCAAATATAATAACCGAAGGATCCATAAACTCATCTATTTTAACCAAACACACACACACACACACACACACACACACACACACACACACATATATATATATATACATATATACAATGTAACGCCCCGATCCCGTAGGGGTCGAAGAGTTACTTCCCATCACAGAACCCATGCGACACCCCGTACTTGTAGGGAGTCCTAAAAATCAACCTGTTTGATTTGACCTGCTTTCATCTACAAATACTATCTCAAAATATTTTTATCAATAATCCACAATAATTCCTCATCTCCAAATTCTTAAGACAATCAAATCCTAAATATCCACAAAGTTCATACATGTAAAAATAATGCCATCACATAGGGTCCACAAACTCCCCATAAAAATATTTTACTAACACTTGGATCTATTAATGCTAAATAACGTAACAACAAATCAATAAATGTCGTCTTCACTTCAATCAAAGGGTAACCGTTTATCCTGGTCTCAACATATTAATCTTGGTCCTCAGTCGAGACCTCCACTTCATCTGAAATGTATATAGATAAGGGGGTGAGTTCATCCACAACTCAGTAAGCAAAACACCTATACTAGTGTGTAAAGCATGAACATCTTCAATAAAACTCTTATGCATGTAACAGAAAAACTTTTATTTCAAGGAAACAATTCCAAAACTGAGCGAACCTTTATTTTTCATAAAGTATACACAAAACCAACTTTTCAAAACCAAAAATACTTTGGCACAAGTAATTGTAACATCTCCAACATTTCAGAACATATACCATGTTTAACCCCCGTGGTAGGGTTGTGCTATCCCTGGTGGCCAAACCAGGCGGTAGCATATTGTGAGACTTTCCCTCATTCGTTCTCGGAGCCCCGAGTGTGCACATAGGAAAGAAACACAGAAAATGTTCACTTTGTTTCCAAAGTGATTGCACTCCTATCATATCATATCATGGTGGTACTAACCATATCACGTGAATCCATATAATCATATCAGAACCATATTCAGAAATAAAGACAAACAGATAAGTATGCCAAAATTTTTTCCGTAAACATATCATATTAAGCCACTTGTTTTTCACTTTCTTATCTATTTCCATATAAGCCAGAAACAAAACAAAAACATATTATTTTACATGTACAAGAAAGCATCAAAATTCATGTTCGCTCTTATGTATATCTCAGAAACATGTCAAATATTGCTCATGTTTACACATTTCATGTCAAAAAGAAATTTTCTATATCATATAAATTTTCATGAGCGAATGCATAAAACATATACTGAAGTTGTTTTTCACGTTTTTCTTAAAAAAACAGAACATGCACATTTTTTAAAACCAACCTCAAACAAATTTTCTTTTTATGCAAATCTAGGATAGAAGCCCCGCTTACCTGACTCTCTTAGAGGACTTATAAATTCTCGAGTCCGACCTATATTAATCTCGTCACCTATTCATAAAATTATTCATTAAATGTCAATGACCAGCAGTGCAACTTTCTTTCTAGAAAAGTCAGAATCAAGCTTCTTATCTATAATTTAGTGAGGACACCCAACTCAAACAGCCACCACGAAAATCCTCTCTTTAATAATTCATAAACTTAGAACAAACAAGAGATAAAATTGAAAATAATTCCACTAGAACTTGTAAGAATTTTCTCAACAAAAGATCATCAACATTCTCATATACAACAATCTGAACAACAACTCCCAAGAGATCAATCAACACAACTCTAACAATCATACTACTTCCATAAAAAAAAAAAAAAAAAAACGATTTTAGCCAATACAAGCCGTACGTTAAACATCATTTACCACTTCTAAATAATATCCAACTTTCGAAAATAATAAACAAGCCTAACAAGAAAAAATTACCATATACGCTTCACCCAAACAGCTCGCATAGATCTCTACCAAAAGGACTCCAAATTATCCAGCTCACCTCAACTACTTAAAACCCAATCATCAACTAAAATTGATTTCCAAAAATGAAGATCACTACCAGATGATCATCTACATCCAACAAAACCTTAATACCAGCCTTCTACAAAACATTTGCAAGTATTATTTAATTATGAATAAACCAACCAAACAACAATATAGCAATAATAAACCCCTTAACGTAAAAAATTTCTGGACAATCATTCAAACCCTTTTCACACTGATCCAGCAAATTTAAAACATGGCCAAGGAAAAATATATCAAATTCTCGTGAGTCTTTACCTGAAGAATTGCAACTTCACGAAGACAGGGGCCAACCGATTGGATTTCTGGTTCCTCTATACTTAACTTCATCCATGGAAAACACATGATATATAACTCGGTGATTAAATGTTCCAAGACCGTATCCCATAGGTATAAGGAAACGAAATAGAAAAATATCTAGAAGAGCTTACCAGTGGAGAACGCAGGTGAAAGGAATTAGGGGAAGTCAACGGAATATAACCCAAACCAGAAAATCACTGGTATTCGAATCCATGATACGTAACCAAAAACCCAGAAATTTTCGAGGCCTAAAACGGTGCAGATGAAATTAGAGAGAGAGAGAAAAGATTGTAAACATTAGAAGATGATTAGAGAGGAAAAATCTTACTGGCGTGCGTTGATGATGGCTGTTAGCAGGGGAGAACCGGCGAAGAGGAGACCTGGATGGAGAAGAAAAGAAAGATTATCTCGAAGGGAGTGAAAGAGAGATAAATGGTTGGGCATGGGATTAACTTCCATCTAGTAGGGAACCGTCCGCTACGTGGGAATCGGCGAGTGGAATTCGGAGGATAGCAAAAACAGAGGAACCGTCGAGCAGGGGAAAGGAGAAAGAAAAGGAAAGAAAGAAAAGGAAAGAAGGAAAAGGGATGGAAACAACCTACCTGAGGAGAAACGGCGTCGTTTCTATGTGCTGGGCTGGGTTTTGTTACACCGAAATGGGCCTGGACTGCGGGCCTTAAAACCCACATTTTAACAGAATAATTAAAGACTCAAAATTTTTCAATATTATATAAAACTTGGTTCCAAAAATTACTTTCCTCAATATCATCAACTCTAAAAATGTTACGTCACAAGAATACAATGATATTTCCTTACTAATACTTGTTAATACTCATATAAACTCTCTATGATTAATCAACCATTTTTAGGTCATCTCACTCAATGCTTCATAATTTGATACTTGGCTAAAATATCCAAATTTATCTGAAAAATATTCAGAGATAAGAGATAAGTTTAACCACAACTCAGTAAGTAGAGGACATATACTAGTGTGCAAACATGAGCATTTACTAAATTCAGAATGCAGAACAAAAAATATTTCTTATCTTCAGAAAATCCAGAAACATATTATATTATCAAAAATCAGAGCGAAAGTTTAATATAAACAGAAACAAAAATCCATTTGGCATAGCATAACTGAAATATCTTATCAGAATATAAATACCATGTTTAACCCCCGTGATAGGGTTGTGCAAACCCCGGCGGCAACCGAGCAGAAACCATATGTGAATTTTCCCCCTATTATTCTCGGAACCTCGAGTGTGCACACAGGATTATACCACGCAGAAAACCACTTTACAACCAAAGTGGGTGTACCAGAAATAGAAATAATTGGCACCAATCCATAACAGAATAGAGCGAAACAAAACCAGAATGTCATGCCAGAGGTTTTAGAAATCGTATTGTATCATATCAGAAGTACATAACTTTTCTAAAAACAAAACAGAATCAGATCAGAAATATCATTTATGCAGAAACTTTCATATTTGCTCTTTTTCAGTTCGAAAAAAATAAAATGCAGCAAAATTAGCTTATGTTTACACCAGTTCATGCCAGAAACACTTTCTTCTTATATAGAATTTTATGCATATGCAAAACAAAAACTGACGTGATTTTAAAGTTTCTTTTCGTAACTAAAACATGCATATTTTTCAAAATAAACCTCGGTTCATATTTTTAATGCAAAGTCTAGTATAGGAACCCCGCTTACCTGAATTTCTTAACTTTTCAGAAGCATCCTTAACAAAACTGAATGAAATCAATCTTCACCCATAAAATATCATGTAACCTGTGTAAATTTTCAAATAATCACAGACTTTTAAAATAGAACCTAAGATATAAAATCCAATATCTTTCCGTAATATCTAAACATCCTAGAAACCATGTCTATCAACTCTCTCCTAAAATGCTTGAAACCAAAATCTTCCACAATTCTAAAATATTATAAATTCTCTAATATCTTGATTTTCACTTAATAATGACGTAACCCAAATTCCAAATCAAACCAAGTTTCTTTACCAAATCACAATTCCACCCACTTACATAATGCACACCCATGATCCAATCCAAAATAACTTATAATTCCAATCCAAAATAATTTAAAACAGGAACCCAACTACAAGAAAAAATGTTTAACTCAAAGTAACTTCAAAGATACTTCAAATACAAAAGAGAACCGAGCGGTTCGGGTAAAACCACTCACTTAAAAAATAAATATTTTTTTAATACATGCTGTGATTATTTTCAAAATAACTAACCAGTATAAAAAAAAAAAGCCCACGTAAAACAAAACTAGATTTATATAAACTCATGAAGGTGTTTTATTAAGAGAAAACACAACATGCAGGGGTTGAAGTTGAACTTTACATGAACACCAAGTTAAAACCATACGATCGAACGAAACTCACAAAGAGAAGAGCATGTCTTGCGATAGAGGTTCGAGGTGGCGTTGGGTATTCGTTGACGGCGAGGCTGAGAGCAACGGCACTATGCTGTGATCAGAGGGAGTGATGAGAGAGAAGAAAAGAGAGAACGAAACATGAGGAATCAAAAGAAAAAGAGGCAACCCGTGGGGCACGTCGTCAACTTACCGAGAGGGAGCGAAGACTTCGGGTGGCATGAGGTGTCCGGCGGCACTATCTGCGCCGTGTGATGATGATGGGGTGGGGCTGGCACCAAGTGGTGGCTCCGAACAAAGATATGTGCTAAATTGCCGATGCTCTGTTTTTCGAGGCTAAAAACAGGGGTGTTAGGAGGTCTTCGGCAGCCTGTGCAATGGTGGTGCTAGGTGATTATCGATTGGTTCGTTTGAGCGCTGGCTGTGGGGTAGTAGGTAGAGGTGGCTGTGCAACTCCTCTGGGGATTTAACTGTTTGTACGATGGTCAGTGGGAGAAGGAGACGCATGGTGGTTCAAGTGTAGCCGTAAGGGTCGGAGGGGCCCCGTTTTCGGGGTGCCACAAACAGAGCACTGCTTGCCGTACATCTCGGTGGCTGGGCAAGTCGCTTCGGAGAGCAAAAACAGACACTTGTTCTTTGCTCATCACAGGGTATTAGTGTGGTCTTACAACTGGTGCAAGGTGGCAGAGAGATACACCGAGAGGCCGGAGGAAGAAAAAGAACTTGGGGCGGCAACCCTAGTATAAGAGAAGGATCTATGCAATATATATATATATATATATATATATATATATATATATATATGAACGAGAAAACCCTAGAGGAGGAAACCAAAAAGGAAAGATGCTAGGCAGGGCAAAACATGCGCATTAAATGAAACAAAAACTCTTAAATGGAAAAAGAAAAGAGCCTGCAAGGTACACCTATGGCGAACCGATGCCGAGAATGTTGTGGAGATAAAAGGGAGGTGATTTTAGAGCAAAAGAGAGTGTTTGACTTTAAACAAATAATAAAAAAAAACTTTTAATGAAAACAAACCATAGAAAGGATTCTCAAAAAGAACAAAGAAAACTCAAACACACATTTTGCATAATTAAAACCAGAAGATTTCGAAAGCAAACTGGCATTGGAACTGGGTGTTGCATACAATCCCCTACATTAAGGTTTATCAATGAAATAATCTGACAAGATAAATTAACAACTCCACATATTCTCCATAATAATATCAATCTGCCAATAAATCAGATCAACACAAAGAAAATATATTGGAATAATTACAGCACCCTAGGTACTCAATAAACAAACCTTAGCTAAACGCTGTCAATGCATCCTAATCTTGATTTCCAACAAAATCATCAAAATCATCTAAAAAATATTGTAAAGATAAGGTGTTAGATATAAAAAATTCAGCAAGTAAAAAACATATATGAGCATATAAAAATGACCATTTTCACAAAGTTCTGAATGTAGAACAAAATAATTTTATTTCTAGATTACAAAACCAAAACATGTTCTCAAAATATCAGAGTGATAGTTCAAAAGTCTATTGGTATAATATATAAATGAACATCATCATCATGTCATAATAGAACATGCCATGTTTAACCCTCATGGTAGAGTCGTGTTATGCTCAGTGGCCAAATCGAGCATAGACATAAGTGAATTTTCTCTTTATCATTTTTGAAGCTCTGAGTGTGCACATAGAAAAGTAGGTACATAAAAAATTACATTGTTTTCAAAGTGGGTGCATCCAGATACAAAGAAGTTGGTACCATACCAAACAAAGGTCACTATTTTACACCTTAATTGGTAAGGTCAAAGCAAGGGAGAAAAAGAGCAGATACAAAAACAGAATGTCATACTAAAAATTTTCAGCAGCCACATCATATCAAAATAGAGTATTGAACATAACCATATCATCGTCATATAATCATAATAAATTCAGGGAATCTTCACATAACCATGCAAAAATTTTCAGATTTCATATTCGTTATTTTTATATAATTGAAGATTGAATGCCAAAATTTTATTCATGTATACACCAATCATGACAGAAAACATTTACCTATTTTATACAAATTCCACGAGTAGTGCAAATAAATAACTAAGACTGTTTCAAATTTTTTTTGAAAACAAAACATGTATATTTTTCACAAATGAACCTTAGACTATTTCGTCTTCTTCTTCTTCTTCTTTTTTATTTTTTTTATGTGATGTCTAGTATAAGAATGGTTATTTGACTCTTCAACTTTTCTAAAAAATCCCCTCAATCATGTTAAGTAAAAATGATCATTACCTAAACATAATTAAACATACTAGTACAATTAAACTGGCACATCTAAAATAAGCAACATAACTAAACAACACGACGACAATAAATCTTATGGTTCCAATTCTTCTAATCCAGTTACTACTCATCTCTAACCCACAAAATAACTTCCTGAATCTTGTCCATTAGAAGCTTTCGCACTTATTCCATCACTATACCCAACATCCAATTACAATACAAATTAAAAATTGTGTCCCAACACTTTCCACAAAACACCAACCACGTCACAATTTACCTATTTTACCGGTATCGGTAAGAGGGATATGGTGACAGTGTGGCTTGGACAACGTCGTGTCATAGTTGACTATGCGTTGTGCACAAACCAAGAGATTTAACAATGAAAGGAATGTTAATAAGTAGAGAGTGCACTAATCCTGAGAGAGAAGGCAAAGAGCTTACCAACATCGAACTCAAGTAAGGGAAATCCACGATGGTGGAGCTATAACTGGTAATGAAAAAATCAAACGAAGTGGAGTGAAACAAAAATCATGAAATAATAGGTTAGGAAAATAGAGAGTAGATCTAAGTGGAAAGGAGGTTTGGCTGTTCGGCTTCATAGTCAGACAATATGGAGATCATGACTACAGTGCTGGAAGGTGATGGCGCAATAAAAAAGAAAGAACAACCATGCCCAATCAGAAACAAAGAATGTGGAAGAGAGATTGGCCAATAAAAAGCAAGAGAGAGACAGAGAAATGAAATGAGGCTTACTAGTTGACGGACCAAAGGTTAACGGTGTGTACAGAGAAATCCACAATGGTGGCATCGACAACTGAGTAGGGCAAAGAAATAGGAAATCTTAGACAAAGAAACAACAAATGAGAGAGAGAGAGATGCTTACTATTGCCCAATGAATTCAGGCAAGGGGAGCTATGGGGAAAAGGTGGAGGCAGTTGGAAAATGAGATATATAAGAGAGAGAGAGAGAGTGAGAGAGAGAGTGAGAGAGAGAGAGAGAGGTACTATTGGTTAGAGGAGGAAAAGAGGGGTAGAGGGACAAACGAAACACTTATCGGCATGAAGAGGATATTTGACCGATGACAAGGAGAAGAGATTTGATCAATTTGTGGGAGAGAGAATTCCTAAAGGAGTGGCATGAGCTGAGAAGGATGGAAGACAAGAAGTAGGAAGAAAAAAACCATTTGTTAAGAGGGGGAAAACCATTGGGGAGAGGGAAGGAAAAGAGCAAAAAGAGAGAGGGTTCTGACCTCAAAACGACGTCATTTTGGCGACTGGGCTAGGCTTCCTTGCGAACTTGGGCCTGGGTGTTACACTTTTCATGTATGTAAGGATTCCTAACCCATGCTCACAAGTGAAATCTAGATTAAAAAGTATTGTAGTGTCCCAAGAGAAGGCTCAAGCCACATCTGAGCCATACTTTAAAAGTATTAGTTAATAGTACAATTAGCGCCCTATTGAAATTATTATAAAGAAAAAGAATTTCTCACTTCCAAATAATTTGAAGTCTCATGAACTACCTATATTCATCAATGAGTATGGGTTTTTACAAGGATCCCTAACCCCAACTCACGAGAGTTAACAATAGATGGCTATCAATAAGAAATGTGATAGACAAGTTTAATGATTCGTGCAAAGGACATGCTACATGTTCTTTTTTTATATACAAGTATGAATGGTTTCAAGCAATTCTATGTTTATATAAGTAAATTGTATGATGTATTGTTTATTGAGTATTTTGTTTAATTTTTTATAGGTTTTTAAACCACCGAGTTGAAAAGAATGATGGAGAGATGAGTATCTGAAAGTTTTTACTAAGCACATTTTACTACAACATGTAGCACTCTTGACCTATTGAGGAACAAGGTGTCATAGAATGAGGCATGATAAACTCATTTATAGTGAGACTACTCCATATAAGTCTATGTGTGGCATGGCTAGGTATCTTCCCCCACAAAGTGAGTCCAAATCTACTAATTAAAGAGTCTCCTTTACAAATTAGTAATCCTCTAGCACGATTTGGTAGTTGGTTTTTTGAGGTTGGTTAACTAGGGCCAAGAAAACATGATGCAACATGGCTGGTGCATTAAAGGCTCACATCAATGCGTTTAATTGCCCCTCAGATGGTTGCGTCTTCCATATGCTCCTCTTTGTTCCGTGATATATACGAAATCAGAATTTGTGATCTAATCATAATTTTGAATTTCGTTTCATTTTGGTGATATCGATCAGAATTTTCCTTTTCGTTAATTGTAGTGCCGGGGTGAAATATTTTGTTTGAGTGCTTGAAAAATGCAAAACTTAGGTCATACAACTCTGCTATAAAACCCAAAAACCTAGTCCTAGATTACAAGAATAGAAAGAATACTTTCTCAAGAGAATTACATTGATTAAAATAAGAAAATTCTATTAAACTAACCAGCCCAAGATCATTACCCTTAAGCTACTTATGTAGAGTACTAGAAGAATTCGATTCCAAACCAGATTTTAAGCAAATTAAATTAGGCTCGCAAGCAATTGTAGATCTCACAAGTTGCCTGAGTGGGTATCTTACAAAACTTTTTCCAATTCCTGCTCAATATCTCACTCAATTGATTGAGTGATGAGGGTAAATGGCTCTCATAGACACATTTATTTCTTCTTTGTTTGATAGATTCGATAGGTAAAACGACACAACATATGCTCAACAATTCACTATCTATCAATTATGTTCTTCCATATGATTTGATAGCTTTTCATGATTAATTATTCTTGCGTTAATCGAAATCAACTACTTTGCAACAAAATTAAAGTCATAATGATTATCCTTCAAAACTTATTTGCCAAAACTAGTTTCCTTTATAATTTGATGGTTGATCTCAATAGTTGCATGGGTTTAGATTTTCTTGGAAGTTCCTATCGTCTTTGTATTACTTAACAGCTAGCTATACTATCAGTGCATAAAATAACACCAAATCAAAACGAAACAGAAATGTCTTGTTTGCTGAAGTCACTTGAACTACGAAAAAGTTATAGCTGGGGTTGATCAGAACCCCAATACACTTGAAGGGAGCGCAAAAGATCATAATTAAGATTGTGGCTTGACGAAGCTTTAGTTGCCTAGCCCGTTGCCGCTATCCAAAACTGAATTGGATTGGTAGAAAGATGCATCCGCAGTGACATAAGTTTTGATTCCCTGCAAACAGCCTGAACTTAAAATATAGCTCATCATGTGATAGTACTTCTTGTTTTTCATGCAAAGGTAGTTGTTTTTACTTAGATACAATTCTAGAGACCATCCTAATTACAAAAGTATTGAAAAAATATTCTAATTATTCATACTCATAGTACTATAATGACAATTAGCAAAAATGCTGAAATCCAATTGAGGAAAAATTAGATTCGATCTCCAAAAAAAAAAAAAAGAAACTTTCCCCCAGAGCAGCATTACCAAAGTCAGAGGTAAACAACAAAGATCATATGCTAAGGCCTATTTGGATACAGAAATCATCTCATCTTATCTTATCTTATCTCATCTCACCATTACAATTTTTTTAAATTTTCATATGAGATATAATAATTACATTAATTTTTTCAAATCTCAAAACAATAATAGTATTAGAAAATAATATTTTAATAATATTTTATTCAACTTATATCATCTCATTTCCCTATCTAAAGCCTTAATTAGTGGGAAAGGAAGTGATCATGCGGCGACCTAGTTCTGCTAATTAGGCTTGTGCTTCTTAAATCATGCAGGTATGGAAGAGAAATGTTTAGTCTATACACTAGAGATTTTACGAAAAAAATCTTATAAGTTGGTTGGTTGATATGGTTGTATGTTAAATTGTAGGGTACATTCTATATTTACAAAGTAAATCTAACATATTCCTTTAAGTCCCGTCAAAGTCATGTAGACTTACTTTTGTAAGATCGGTTGCAGTCCACCTAATACTTCAATTTGAAAATATTTCAAAGATGGACCTTTTACATGAATATAGTGCATGTACGTCCATCATTTCTGATTGTAAGATAGTGTAATAATTGAAGTAATTAACGCTATCATGTGCATGGTCAATTAAATTTCCAGAAATTCGATCGGCCAGTAGTCTATGGAAAAGTATTTTTCCCTCTTAACTAATGTTTGGTGATCCCCTAGAAAGCTCGAACCTGTATTCCGGACTTATTACTTTGTGCACCCCAATACTTCTGACCCTAAGTAAATCCTCAAGTACTACCAAACAAAGCTGGCAGAGAAAAAGAATCCCTCTCAAATATTATTCCGATCATGAACGTTAATATATCATGATTGCCTTTTTCCAGTGGTATTACTGTACGTTCTTATCCGAAGATGCACGAAAAGCGCCGATGATCAAGCAATAAATATCAATATCATGCATGTCAATTCGCAAATGACCCAAAAAAATCTATTTGTCAATAATGTATGGACAATTAAATAGACTAAATTAAAGGATACATACGAAAATAAGAAGATATATTAATTTAACGTTTTATATATAATTTTTCTTCTGGCCATGCAATTGTTTTTTCTTCCCCGCCCCCCCGAAAAAAAAAAAACAACCCGGTCCCGACATATCATTTTAAAACGCAGCAAAATATTTTGTAACACGTGACTTATTCACTGAACAACAACATATTACATTGAAACATGACAGCGGCCATAATGATCAATATCAATAATATATATGTATATATTCTCCCATAAAATATATAGAAGTGTACGTACTTAGTTGTTTCTTTTTATATATACATATATATGGTTAACTGTAATTACAGTAATTGACATTTTGTTTTTATCGCCGGTGCTAGTTAAAAAGGAATTTTGGAATAATGCGTATGGGGTTTAACCTATATTTATGCGACATGATGAGGATAATATAGAAGATATTTGTCTAGGCCAGCCAGCATCCTATGTCTAGAGCTCGTGACTCTGCCAGCGAAAAAACACAAAAGAAATAAATGATAAAAAGAAAATAAGTATAACGAGACAAGATATGAACCAAAGAACTTCAGGTCACCACCGAGCCCCCCATGCAAGACAATGTGTCAGAGAAATCGAAAAGAAAAGAATCCAAAAGACCAACCTGTGGACACTATATATGATAATAAGCACGTTTACCAAGAAATCCAGCATGCTTTAGACTTATGATCCATTTTAATTCTTCACTAATTTTTTACGTACCTCTGTACGACTTTTCTTTTCGCAGCAGCATAGCTCATCCTTTTCGTCACTGAAAATTCCCTCCACCTCCAAAAGATTGGCTTGACGGCGCAGTATTTCTGTCTGAGTCCAAGGAACTCATGACGTCCATACCATGCTGTTGTTGCTGGTGCTGGTGATGTTGTTGCTCTCTCTGTGAAACTCCGCTCATGCTTCTCACTATCTGTCCTACCCCAAGAAAATCCCTGGTTAACCTATCTGACCCTCCAACACTACTCATTGTGGGATTTTGGTGCAGTTTCGGTTCGTCCATGTGTTCTACATTGTTTCTGTTCGCATCGTAACCACCAAATGTACCGAGCCCTCCCGACCCACTTCCGAAAATGGAGGAGTTTCCACCAGCAAAGGAATTCATTAGATCTTGGAGGTTATTCTCATTTTCGCCAAACATGCTGCTTAAGCTGCCGGGAACAAGCGGCTTATTATCAGATTTGTTGCCACCTGAGGAAGAGCTTCCGAAGGTTCTTAACAATGAGGCACTATTCTTGCTAGATGTTGAACCCATTTGTGCAGCCTTTTGGAGCAGTGCAGTTGCAGACATAGGTGGCATGGCATTTTTGTTGCTTCGAACCGATGAGCCATAGAGAGAAGGGACGCCTGAAGTGATTTGATCAACCTGCATTACGTTACCTGAAAAGATATTGGATCCTTCACCGCCAACACCAGTGCCATCTTCATTCTCGAAATGGTCAGGAATTAGCAAACCTGAAGACTGAAGACTGCTATTGTTGTTGTTGTTGTTGTTGTTGTTGGCATTGCTGCTGCTATTTGTAGTACTGCTATTGGAAAGGAAGTTGAGGTTAAAGAGATTGCTTGCAGTTGGAGAGGTGCTGGTTGTGCTGTTTTGAAAATTAGAGAACTGCATTAATCCATGATGGAACGATTTGTTTGGCAGAAACCCTTGTGAAGATTGGTGTTGATCTTGATGATAGTTTTGGTTCGAATCCGGCTGCATGAAGAAAGCGGAAGAAGGCAAGGGCGGCTGTGGTGATCGGAAAGATGAACCAACCCCATGGGGAAGGAGATGATCGAATTGACCTGGCCTGGCACCAACGAGTCGAAGTATATCATTGGACTGGCTGTTGTTCTGGTCTTGTATTGAGGAAATTTGAGGACCCACATGAGATAACCCTATACCCATGTTGCTGCTTCCGTACAAATGGCTGCCCATTGTAGGGCTCAAACTGGGAGGGTTTCTAGCAGTTTCTTGAGCCAATGCATCGCAGAAAGCCCTGTGAGTGATAAAGCTGTCCCGCCTGATTCAATTACATTGAACAACACTCCATTAGATGATCATCTGCGATATCTATTGGTAATGAGAAGGACACAATGCCGAAATTTTTTTGAATTAGATGCATGCGTCCGACACTTCAACCTGCCGGGCACTGCATGATACGTACATTTATTTGAAGACAAATATTTGAATCAACGTCATAATTAATCGTGATAATATCAAAATTAAGTTGAAAACGTACGTTCCATGGAGATTTTGGGTCCTCGGAGACCAGTAAATTACTGCCATATATGGTTGCAAAAATCATCAAATAAATAAACAAAAAAATATCCATGTATAGAATAAATTAGAAAACAAAATGCTGTGACCATTCCTTTCATGTAAGTTCATGATCAGTAATGGCAAAAGTTTAAAGGCGGTGGCACAAGGACGGTTTGCGTTTATCTACAATGACAGCAATATTGCCAAATATATGGTGATCATCAAGCGATCATTAGAAACAATAAACAATTAGAGAAGAATACGAAGAACTAAGATCGAAGTTTCCGGCCAGGATAACATAACGATAATCGGGAGTTTTTGGGGGGAGAATTTCAGTACCAAAACTTTAAAAATAATTTATCGATCGACCAGAACTGGCTGTTGAATAAATGCAATAAGAGAATGTATTTCAGCATTGCTATAAGTGCTCAACCAAGAAACTTTTTGGGGACTTCTGCTCAATTAATGACAAAAATCATTAAATATGTGTTTTCCCAGATGAAGTTATTCCGAAATCATCAGAAGTTTTAGCATTTTCTCAACTCCCAAATCAAATTGAGTTCAGTCCCATGAGAATGCAATTCTGGATACATTAAAAAAGACCACAATTCCAAAACTGCAACCATGAGCATATGAAGAAAAGGTCTCTGAATTAGTTTTGAGAGGCAGGGAGAGAGAGTGAGAGTCCGTTAGCCAGCCAGTAACGTTATCATAGAAAGGAATACCTGCAGCAGCACAATACGGATCACATCTAGCCAACCCATAAGAGAACAAACCTGGTAGCAACACCCTCTACATGACATAGCAACACGTGAATAGCAAAAAGTGAATGGCAGAAGTGGCGGTGCTTCCGAGGCATAATAAAAACATGAACACTTTTCCTTTATTTTTTTTATTTTTTTTATTTTGTTGGTATGAAACCTCTACGACCATGGCAGTTTCCAGAGATTATTCACGTGGGAACATGTTTTCTGCAATTTCCTCCCCTACCGTACGAATGAATGAAAAATTGGAGGAATTTTGGCAAAGAAAATGGCGTGTCCGTGCGTGTTTTTCTGTCTGTGTTTTAGAAGAGAGAGAAAGAAAGAGACTGAGACGGGTAAGAAAACTGAACCCAGGAGGGAGAGAGATCAATAAAGCATCAAAAAACTTTTTTCTCAGCTGTCACTCGAGGAATCTGCCCTAAACCAAAGAAGCCAAGCAGTGTTTATAACGCTTATTCACGCTCTTACCTTTCTCCCTCTATCCCAATGCTCAGTAGTGCTCATAACGCCTATCCGATTCTTCCCTTTCTTCTCCCAAACACTATGCGAGTACGAATATTGAGGAATTACAAGATAGACAAGATTAAAATTACCTAGAGAAGAGAGTGCCACAGTCGCATCTGTATTCTCTAGTTCCGCAGGTCTTCGAATGAGCTTTCCAATCGGACTGCACAGCATATCGCTTTGAGCACTTCTCGCACTTCCATTTCTTCTCGCCATGCTTTCGAGAGTAGTGCTTTTTGATGCCTGTCAGGTCGCCGAGAGCCCTCGAAGGCTCGTGGTGTACGCATGTGGGCTCGGGACACAGATAAACCTTTCGTTTTGGTTCTTTTGTAGTCTTCTGCTTTAGCTTCCAAGGCAGGTTGTGTCCTCTTCTGTGGAGCTGTAGATTTTGCTCCCTTTGGAACCCTTTGTTGCATACCTCGCATATGAACCTGTTTGTTGCCATTAGGGTCTTGGGCGATAGTGCGATTACCTCCGCATCTGGATCTGTCATGGAAAAAATATATATATATATATTATAAACTATTAGAAACTTCAAATACTAATGACAAGAAGAACAGTCACTATAGAGGACGATTATATATCAAATTCTGGTATACCAGTTTCATTAATTGTATATATTAAGAGTTTCGAAATTAGGGTTCCCCCATGTTGGACTGTTTTTGTTTTCTCACAAGAAGCAAAATATTTTTGGAATGGATGAGAATTTAGTAGTGTTTGGAAAAGCATGACATTAGATAGATCTTTGATAAAATCATTAGATACTTGCATGGTGTTCCTGGTTGATTTCTCTTTTTCTTCTGGGTTGGTACTGCGGCTGGAGCTGTAGATGAAGCTGGAGTAGAGGAATGCTGTTGTTTCATCTGGTTCTGATCCTCTTCTCTAATTCCAAAGAAGGGTGCCGACGAAGAAGAAGCCGCCATACTCAAAGAAAACCTCCCTTTCTCCGTGCAAACCAATCTGAATTGAAGAGACCTCCAACACCCCACATGCAATTTGAGTTCTCCTGGGCAATCTTATCTCACAGCTGGAAGATGTGCGAGTCCAAGCTCTTGAGTATGGATTAAAGAGGAAATCTAAAGTAGAAAATATAAATGGGAGGAAAGCTAAGCTAAAGCAAAGTTGAAGAGAGATAAAAGAAAAAAAGAATCAACCCCCAATATTGGCCATTTGCTGCTTCTCCTCTACCATTTATTTCTCTTTGCTGTAAATGAAAATCCTTTTGGAGCAGGTGATGTTTATACTCTGCTTCTTCTCTGATTTGGTGTCATGCCGATTTACAAACACATATACATAGCTCTCTTTTTTCCCACTTAATTATTTCTTTTTTATCCCCATTTTTCCCAGTTTAATAATTTGCAATTTATCCATATATATATATATAAATCGTACAATAAATAGAATTTACAAGATGGAAATCAAATATTGGAGAGGGAGAGAAGGGTAAGGCCTACAAGTCGGTGGACCCAATCCCTAGCCAGATAACGACACAGTATGGTGCGTGAGAGCAGCATGAACAGCTCTCTCTCTCTCTCTCTCTCTCTCTCTCTCTCTCTCTCTCTCTCTCTCTCTCTCATTTCGCATCTTCTTACTCACTTCCAGACAAACTAGCCTTGATCGCCCATCCCCGCTGGGCCTCACAGTAAAATTATTTATAAAAAAAATGGAAAAACATTCAAAACTAAACATTAATTTGTTTAAGAATTTATTTTTTATTTTCAAAAAGAAAAACACCTGAGGCTGAGGGTTCTTGATCATCATCGTCATCATCATGAGCTAGACCTAGCTAATTAAGTGAAACAGTTGGGCTGAAATTCATCATCTATCTAGCTAGCTAGAACTGTTAACGCTTGGGAGTGCTTTTTGGGCCGGGATTGATTTTATCTACTGACATCTAAAAGGCAAAAAAAAGCTTCAATCTCCTCTTCTATGATCCCTGGTCTACCCCAGTTTGGTTGAGTTGCATGCATTGGCCGGCACCTTCTTCTCCTGGCAGTCACATCAATGGCATAAGAGGGCAGTCTCGTCGTTTCTCAAAAAGTAGGAAAATCGCAATCAAATAACATTGCTAGCTAGGAAAGACCTAATCCAACCACTACGGATAAACAATGATACTGAAATTTTAGTCGCTATTACTACTTGGTGTACGCACCGCATTGTCATTTCCAATTGTCACAGCTAAATTTCAACCATAGATCATCTAGATGATCTACACCCAGCATGGTCCGTATAGTAAACTGAAAGATTATGGTCTCTCAGATCCGGCCAGCTGATTTAGCTCTGTGCATGTGTTAAGCCATCAAAATTAGATTTAATTTTCTTTCTTTTTTTGAATTTACTTTTCTTTTTATTACCTTTCGTTTGGGTTTTCTCCTGAAATGACAGTATTTATTCCATCCCAGCGAATTTCTTTAATTTTGTTTTTCAATTATTTTCACTCGAAGAACGTAGCTGCTGGGGGAAGTTGTCATTCTTTATAATAGTGACAGCCTAACCATAATTATATTCTTCTTTGTCATTAATTATTTTGATAGTTTATTTATGGGCGTTAATTTTAAGAGTATTGCTACTCTTATTCCTGAGATCCTGCCTAGTCTTAAGATTTTTTTTTTTTTTTTTGCATTTCTTTTATACATTTTTTAAACATTTTTTAATGATAATAAAAAATATAAAAGAATTAACATACTATAAAATTATGTATGTAAAAATTAAAAAAAAAAAAAAAAAAATTAAATCCGGGTATCCCGATTGTGGGACTATCATTTCTCTAATTTTAATTTAACGTCCATTGGCACCCAGGATGCCATGAGCGGCCACTTGCTCGCCCCTGAACATTTCTTCTAATTACTTATTTATATAGATGACTAATGATGGATCCATAATTATTTATATAATAATATTTTCTAATGAGTCGTGCTACATCTCCTAAAAAAAATCACATCATTATTAAAAATACTTCCAATCTTTAAATAAAAAAAAACTAAAAATATATATTTTATCATTGGAGAGATATTTTCAATAGATTTGGTTCGAGTGAAAAAGCATTTCCGTTCTATAATTGAGCATATTTCTAAACAATGACGTTATTTTTATATATTATTTTATAAACAGGTCTCCCATTTATATATAACATGATTTCTAAATGAATATAAAAAACATTATATTATGTGTATTATTTTCCTTTATATATATATATATATATGAAGATTTTGCTTGGAAAGGATGCCTGAAGTCATATAACAAAAATAATTATTTTTCCTTTAAAATCTAAAAGTTTTGCATGTACACCCAATTACCAGAACAAAATTAATAATTGTCGAGTGGACACAACCAATTTATTTGTTTCCATGATCACTCGTGACCGCAAAAGAAAAATAGTAACATTGGTGCTGTCTCTATCACTCCATACATACATACATGATATATATATGTATAATTAATTAATTATGAGCAAGCAAAACTTTATAGGAAAACAACTGTTTTAGGAAAACAACTGTTTTGAGAAAACAAAAGAAATGTTAAAACTTGGTTTAGTGGTTTGGTTTCACAGATTAGAAAATTGGAATCAAAGAAAAAAAAAGTAGTTTCTATATTCGTATCGAAATAAAATATGAAGTAATAGATTTAAAAGAAATATATTTCGGAACATGTTCTGTCTGTCGTATTTATCTCTTCTTTCTTGACTCAAGAATAAAAGCGTGGTTTCAGGGTACAGAACCAAACAGAAAGTGCAGATGCATGAATAAATAATAAAAACACACACGTAGTCCAAGTAAAACGGATTGTCAAAGAAAAGCACCCACATATGTCAGGAACCAAACAATACACACACGCAGAGATCTATCTATATATATATATATATATATATATATATAATATATGAAACATTTAAAACATCTCTAGGTCAAGAAGTAATACTTTCGGTTACAAATTATATATATATATATATATATGTATATATCCAATCCATTTGAAAGAAAGTAGAAACATGGTATGTTACACAGATCAGACCATTAAGTGACAACACAACAAGATCTGTTGCAACACGAGGATGATGCTACCGTTGGAACATGGACACGCTGCATGCATCATATAATTCAACAACGTCCGTCGACACTACTAGCTACTCCCTGTTTTACACCCATGAGCCTCCACTTAACTTATATCTATCTACTGTCAATTTCTCTCCCAGCCAGTTTGCTGCCCTTAATATTTATGTTGCCATGCATGGTCAAACGGTTAAAGATAGTTCTCTTTTATTGCAACTTGTCGAAGCTTTTGGTTGCGCAGATCATAGTCCTACGTACGTGCGACACCCCCCCCCCCCCCCCCCCCCCCCCCCCCCCCCCCCCCCCCCCCCCCTTCCTTCTCTTATTCTAGTTATAATAAATGTTTTTGAGTTTCTCATTTTATAGAAAATTAATTAAGGAAGCATACGAGAAATTTCTGGCCTGAGGGGGTGATCATGTGGTGTGAAGTAGTACTTATAATGGCAATTTCGGGGAACCTCGTATTACCTGTTGTACTTTTGTTGCGATTTGAATTTAACCGTTGTAGGTCATAGCTAGTTATATACCATTTTGTACAAGAAAAATGTTAGTATGTCTACTTAATTTGACATCTTATTTTGACATACTATAAGAAATTCAATTTTAATTTACCACGAACGTCTGCAGTCCAGAATAGCATATATGGCATGAGAAATGAATTTTTTCCACTAATTTTATTGGTGGAAAGTTGGTGGTATATAATTCATAGGCAATAATACTTTATCCACCAACAAATTATTTCATGAAAAATACTATATTTTTTTCACAAATTCAGAGAGTGGCAATAAGTGTTTTCTTTCGTGGTAAATTCTATTACCATAGTAATCATAGTAGTTACAAATATTAGTCTATACATAGAACCAATTGGTCAAAATACACCTTTATCCATGAATTCAATCGTGGCTGATTCGGTGGTAGATACATAGTTTCCACTACTAATGTTGTGGTGAAAGACTTTTTGGATTGATTTCTTTTTGTGAAAATTATTCATCTTAGTCTTACACTTTTTGAAAAAAAATTATTTCTCACTTATAATCGATTTGGTTGCAAATAGTTATTACATACCAAGTGTATAGTGGTAAAAAGTATTTGCCACGAGTTACATTCATGGCAAATACTAAGAGATTTCAGGAAATAAAAAAATGAGATTTAAATAAAAAATAATCATAACAAACAGTCTAATATAGGCTAAAATAAATATTTTCCAACATTAGAGATTTAAATTGACACTTAGGAAAATTTACATTTGTTTTTATAAATTTAATCCATAACAGTACATTCAAGTTTTATAAACCAACTCCAACATCATGCTTCACAAACTCATTAATAACATTCCATCACTTAATCCCAACACTTCATAAACAATTCATCTTTATCCAACTCCATTCCATGCTCAACCATCAACACATGTGAAGCCAAATCATATGTAGCTCTTCTTAAATGTGTCAAGGCCAAAAACCAAAGGAATCAATAAAAGAATTGGTGTCTAGTCAGCTTGACCTACAAATAGCAATTAAAGTTCAGCATAATAGTCAAGTTTTAGAATGGTCATTCCATCAACCATTACAAGTACACCCAAAATAAATATATAAACAAATAAATAAATAACTGGAACACATTAGGAACTAAATAAAAGATGCAAATGTAATTAGTTTTTCTTTAAATACTCCAACAAATACTAAATGGTAATTGAATGAATATATTTACTAGGTCTGCACAGTGTAGACAACCTTCTCTACCCTAATAGGAATCACACTTACAAAGTATGAAAAGATAATACCTGTATGATGGTTTCTGTCTTATGGGGGCATTAGATTGTAGGGAATCAATTACTTAAAGTATGATAATTGCTATCATAATTGCTATAATAGTTGTGCTTACTTTCCACTAAAACAGAAACCAAGTGCCACTAGTAAATCTGGAGTTATGTTGTAGCAGACTAGAAAAACTAACCCATTATGCAAAAGTTCTTGCATCTTGATAATCATGCCCAAGAGATTTAGGCATTGTCTTGCTGCAAGTTTGGTAGCTAAGGATGCAAAAATATTAGATGGAAAAAATTGAAAATTTCAATTGGTATTTGTAATTGCATGGAAAAAGAATATGGGCTTATATAACATAGGTAACTGTAATGAATGTTTATGCAAATCAGTCAAAAGTAGACCCACCAGTAATTCTTGTAACAAAAGTAGGGAGACATCAAATTTGATCATGCTTATACAAGTCAATCAATTGGCTAATGATGAAATGTGGGGAAAAAATACAATTTGCATCCTCAAACTAACAAAAACTAAAACTTTGCACCTTTCATTAAGATTTAGCGGTTACGATTATTATAATAGCTCGCCAGAAATTCAATGGTGGAATTTCTATAACTTTTTAGAATTTTATGAAAATTCTATAAGTTTTCACGACTTGACTAATCGTATAGATTTTAGTCTGTCAGCATAGTCAGTGTTACCACTCACTATAATGCTAAGAGTACAATTTTATTTATTTAAGATAGTTAAAAGTATTGGAATGCGTTATGGTATGTACATTTAGTCTCAGTTGATTAGTTAGGATTTTATGGCACAATAATCCTATTTTTAGTTTTCGGTCACTACACATATTAGAATTTGCGTTTTGATTTTTTTGAGGCATTTCGAGGTTGAATTTCAATAAACGAATTGCACTTTTTATTTAGTGTTATTATTTAAAATTTTTCAGTGCAAAATTTATTTTCCACTTTCTCAAAGTGAATAGCAACCTCTTTAGTAACACATAGCACATTATTTTTAGAATCATAGTGTATGATGTCCAAATTAGGTTAGAGGAATTTTATTTAGACATTTGGTAAGATCTTAGTTATAATTAGTGAATAGTATTAGACAGTTAGTACCAAAATGAACCAAGAGATGTTTTGTGAAGGAATCGAAGTATGAGACCACCTATGTAAAATCCTATTTTTCATCGGACTGTCCAATTTTTGTCAAACCAAAGAGGGTTTCAACCCTTAGAAAAACTCTAAATGATTGGAATCCAATTGAAATCCCAAAAGTTTGGTTGAAATCAAAATCCTAAACGATTTTCTCACACCCTAAATTTGGTCTTCAAACCCTTTTTCATCTAATTTCTAACAATATCTTTAATCACTTGATTAAATCACTTTCACAAGCTGTTAAATCCTCAAATTTATGTTATGACATCATTATTCAACCTTTTAAACATTGAAAATTTGATTGGGTTAAGAAAAATCGAATTTGGGTTTGATAGCATTCCAAACACTAATCAAGCACGAGGTAATAAAACCCTTAGTTCAAACTCACTTGGTTGAAACCCACTATGCCCACGAAATTGGCCACCTTGGCAAAATTTCTTAAGAAAGCTTCCTTCCCCACATGGTAAGCCATTCCCTACCTTTGGTTGCACTCAATAGTTCCACGATGTGAAGTAATCTACCTCACCACCCTCTATGCTTCACAGCAGCAGCAACCAGCTATACTGCTCCCTATTATTCACTTCATATGACTTAAACACCTTCAATCAAGGGACATTCAAGACCATATATTCCCCTCTAGAGGTCTATAGCCGTGCAAGACCCCCCTAACTTCATTTCATCACTTCTCTCGGGCAGATTTCTGTGTCTTCTTGCATGATGATTTTAGATCTTTTGTAAGTATTTTCTTGATATGACTCATTCATAAAATTTGTTCTACTTTTGGTCTAGTTTCCGTGAAAATGTTTTTATTTCATATTATGGTCATTTAATTGGTCAAAATTCGTTTTAACCATAGAGAGGTCATTCTAAGCACTAAACTGGAGAGTGTGTTATATTGTGAAATTTTTACCCAAGTTAATGGACATATATTGGTCCGAAAATTTTAAAGAGTATTTTTAACATGTGTTTATAAATGATAATTGAGGTTTTATTGCATGAATAAAGTTTTTTATGATAGTTTTGCTTGGATCACGAAACTTGAAAATTGAAAGTGGCAAAACAGTTTTTGTTTTGTGAAAGTTTGAATATTTCATAGTTTAATCTTATTCTAATTGCTTTGATAATTTTCTTGGAGGATTCCAAGCATCTTATGTACATGTTAAAATATTATTTTGAAGATATTTGATACTAGTTTCAAAAATATGAAATTTTATGCAAAGGTATGTTCGGATAGGTCAAAGTGTTAAGGTTCTTCACTAAATTTATGTTTTGGTTTATTATTAACCATGTGATCTTGAGTTTGAAACTTAGATATATTTTAGAACACCTTTCTAAACTATGTTATATTTGGGTTTGTATATCACTTCTTTATAAGTTATGGATCAAGAAGTTGGTCAAAACAAGTTGGAAATAAAAATCTATTTTTGGACTTAGAAGAAAACCAAATGTTATTTTAGTGATTTTGATGACTTTTGTTTGATAATTCAAAATATGATTGTTCTAAGAAATATATTATGAATATATAAGTAATTTAGATTTTTGAAGTTCTTGGAGATACTTTGAAATATATCAAACTAAATGATTCAAGGGTTTGCCTTTTTAGTTAAAAAGTTTGATCCTTTTTCTAAAACGTTTGGTATTGATAACTAACATATTTTTAGTGGATGTATTAAGTATGTTTTTAAATTTAGGATATGAAGATCATTATTTTAAAATTTTGATTTGATCATAAGTTTTGAAATTGGAAGAATTGCAATAAAAATCAAAGGGAAAAGTTTATGCATATTTCAGCTCATATTGATTTTTCATAATTGTGTTTAGTTTTAAATTTTTCTGAGTTGGTAGTTGAGTTAAGGACAAGATTTATATAAAGAATGTAAATTTTGATAATTTTTGAAGTTAGGATGTGAAATCCTTAAGTCAGGGATAAAATAGTCATTTTTTCACATGTAGTAGGTAAAATGATAATTTTCTCTAAGTTAATATTTTTTTTTTGGTTGATAGTTGTTAATGATTAAGTTCTAATCTTTATAATTACTATTTTCAGTTCCTCGTATTTTGAGCCTTATTCTCATAGAACATGATAATCGAGGTAAGTTATCTCCTAACTTACTAGCAGTTTATTGTATATGTGTGATGGTTAAGGAAACTACAGTTTGTATACGTATGTTATCACATATTCCATACCATATCATTACATGTTTATATGTTATACAAATTGTGCTATCACGAAATGCTTATATGTTATACAATGTATTTTGCCATATGTTATCTGTTACAAGTATGTCATGTTGCGTATGCCATCTGTTATATGTATGTCATGTAACATAATATTCTCTGTTATATGTTATGTCATGTTACAAAATATTGTCTGTTACATATTATGTCATATTACGAAATATTATATGTTACATGTTATATCATGCTACGAAATATTTTGTCTCATAATACGTCATGTTTTTCATTTTACATCACGTCATGTCCCAAATATAGTGTCTTTAAATCAGTATTCTTTTAGTTAGTCATACTTGTGATACTTGTAATGTAATCATCATGATTGTCCGAGCATCTCCATTTATAATTCACGTGAAGTACTTCTAGCATAATCATTTTAATTGTTAGAGCATTACTAATTACTCATAGCGCAATCATTTTGATTTCAAGGATATCTCATATAAAATACTTATGGTCTAATCATTCTGATTGCTCACTATTCCTGAGGAACAATTGGTTGAGTCATTTTGATTATTAGTGTTCATGTTTATGTTCAAGTTTAAGTTCGTGTTCATGCTATGTTTCAAGTTCACATTTAATCATGTTTCAAGTCCATGTTCATGCTATTCAGTTTAAGTTCATGTCATATCAAGTTTTAAGTTTATATTCACGTCTCAAGTTCATGTCATGTCAGTTTATGCCATGTTATATGTTAAGTTATTTTGTGCTTATGATTTTGATTATGCATTCATACTTTTACTATCATGCATGCATCATTAACCTGTATGAAGGGTTTTTGTTAACTTTATGAGATTTGTAATCAAATCTCACTATAGTGGTCCAACTATCATTCTCCTGAATGGTAGATCTTTTTGCAGGCACCAAAGGAGAACCAGGATTCGACCAGCTAGACACGATCGATTGAGCGACAATGTAACGTAGATGTTAATATAGTAGTTAATTTAAGTTATTACTTATACTATGGAGTTGCATCTCCAATACTCTTCAATCATAGCTATTTTGAAATAGCGTTATGATCTCAGTTGTTTAGTATGTCCTTTTATATGAAGGATGTTTTAAGTATTTAAAATATTTTTAGTTTGGTGTATATTATATTGCTAAAGAAAAAAAATTATTTATTGCGAATATTGCATATGTTAGGAATATCACATATTTATTCGTCATGAACGGGGGCAAGTAACCTTGTATTGTATGTTCTGACTCTTCATATGTCCGTCCGATCCCAAGCGAAAATCTAGAGGTGTCACTGTAATAGCCCTAAAAATCTTTATCTTGATTTAATTAGTTAATTAAAGGTTAATACACAAGATTAGTGGTAATTGGTGAAAGAACAAAATAGGCTTTGAAGAGATGGGCTTCGGAATGAGACCTTTGGGGAATGGATCATGTGAATGGGCCAAGAGAGCAATGGTGAGTCCAAAAGCCCATAGAATGAGCCCATGGCCCATCAAGCCCATAGTAGAGACACTTGTCAATTGAAGAAAAATCCTAGAAAATTATCCAAACACTTATAGGAAAATCCAAGTTGGTGGAGGTTGACTAGTAGTTGGATACATGCCATGTAGGATTGAGTGTAGGATCTAATGGAATGATTTTCCTACCATGGTATCTTGGAAGTACAAGACACCATCCCTTGACTTGCCAAGTGAGATCATGGTGTGTAGGGAAGTGACAAGTGGCATGAGGAGAAGCATGGATGAAAGGAACTAGGAGGTTTCGGTGGAAGGCAATCCGTGGGGTTCATTGGAGAATCTCATGGGGTATGGCCACCAACAAGTGATAGGACAAAGGGGAAGAGTGTGTAAGTGGATAAAGTACATGTGTAAGAGAGTATGGTGATGTGAAGAGAGGTATGGTGTGGGTATAGGTGATTGAAATGACAAAAACTAGGAAGAAGAACAAAGATGATTTTCGGTGGAGCTTAGCTTGGCCGGTCATGCCTTGCTCAAATTCCAAAAAGCATGGCTTTGGAATCACTTGGATGGACACATGAGAGGATAGGGGAATGATGATTGAGTGAAAAGCAAGAAAATGGATGCTAGAAGCACCAAGAAGCCGCCGGCCATAGGAAGGAAAAGGAGAAAGGGAAATCACCAAGGTATGGCCAAGATTTGATCTTGGAGTGGCCTAGAGTTGTCAATCACTCCATCTATCATTAGCCATACCTAAATATGATGAGAAGTATACCAAAGACACTAGGGAAGAGAGCTGGCCGTGTGACCCCTTAGGCAAATCCCTTAAGCTCATTTCACTTGGACACATGCAAACACTCTCATTTCCTCTCCACCTCTCGGCCAAACTCACTCTAGTCACTCCTACTTTTGCTTCTTCTCTTTTCACCACATAATTTGAAGAACCCTATAGTAGTGAAGCCAAAAAGCAAGAGTGTGGAGGTGATCAATTCATTGGAGAAGGTTAGTGACTAAATCCATACAAGTTTAGGAAGAACACACACACACATGTGACACTTTGTTTTGGTTAGAAGGAAATAGGGTTTCCTTTGAGTTTTATGTTCATGGCTAGCCTAATGGGAGATTTTATATGTGTAATTTCAGATTTAAGCTAAAGTCTAATAGGAGTGTAGTAAGTATACTCCCACTTTTTCCTTAACAATTCTTATATATAGTGAAGTGATCATGCTTGTTGGATTAATGGTTGCCATTGCCATGTTTGGATTGAATTGATTCTATTTGTTTGTGACATGAATATTTTGGTGTAAATCTATATGATGAAACAAGTTTAGAATGTGAGTAGAAATGATGAATCAAGTGTTAGTTGCAAAAAGAAAGGAAAAAGCAAGATTACTTGATGAAATGATGTAAATGATGCATGAAGGATTTTAGTGTTAAATATTAAATTTTGGTGTTGCTAAGGTAAAGTCTATTTGAGGAAACTAGTGATGAAATTGATTTATTCAAAGAGCATATTGTGTCGAGAAAATGAAAATGGACATGAGAATAATCTATATGATTGATATGAATGGAAATGGTATACACTTGCATATGGAAGAAATGATCACTTGTGTATGATGTATAGAAATGTTTATTTGGAATTTTATGATATTTAAGGTTGAGATTTGGAAGATTAAAATTATATTGCTTTGTGGTGATTTTGTTTAGTTGAGCTCATAGAAGAGACTATTAGAAAAGGAAGTTTGAATAGACTAAGGGGAGGAGTTCCCTAAGTTAGAAAGGTGAATGGAGTAAATAGAAATAACTAAGTTTGGAGGTGAAAATGGTTACTTGGGGAAACACTAAGGTTTCGGTTACCCCTTGCTAAGGAGGGTACATGATTTAATTTGACACTTTAAAAATTGATTGGAGGAAATTAGAGTCAAATGATGAAGGAAAGCCCTAGAAACTCTCTAGGAGAATTCGGCCACGATGGGTTGGAGATGGGCCCAATACCCCACTTCAATCCTAGGCCCAAATTTGAGTATAGAACATGATGACTAAGTAGGAAAATTATGAAGTTATCCCAAAAAAGGGAGAAAAGAAAATGAAATGTGAATGCACTCGAGCTTGTCTCGGGTTCTGTATGAAATTAAGTGAGCATTGCATGTCCCATGCATAAGTCATGAAAAGAAGGTTTTTAAAGTCAAGCATGTTTTTAAGAAAAAGGAAAAGAAAAGAAAAGATTGAATTTTTGAAAGAAAAGAAAAGAAATAAAGTTTTATAAGAACCCCAAAGGCTGGGACGGGGAAGTACCCCAGTGGAACTCCCTGTCCACTCAGGAGTGTCTAAAGTCGAGTGGTAGCCCCTGGGTTGACGAAGAACAGTCGGCGGACCGTGTATGGCACCAAAAGGTGTCCGGAGCGCGGTAGCACCTAACGCTGGTGGGTGCCAAGGACGGATATGGTGTAAGGACCTGCCGTTTAAAGTTATAAGACGCACTCACAATAAGGTGATGCGGTAACAAGCAGGGAACACGCGGTGCTAGGGGAACCGTGTTGTGTCTCATACATGTTAAGTGAAAAGTCATGACAAGAAGGGCTTTCGAGCCATAAGAAAGATCTGTTCAAGATAAGTGGCGCCTAAGAAAGAATGAAAGATACGAAATGTTTTAAAGAAATGTTTTGAAAAGTAATGATGATATGAAAAGAAGTTTGCAAGAAGAAATCTGCATGAAAGTTTTATGAAAAGAAGTCTGAAAGAAGCAAGTCTGTTTAAAGGTTTTCATGAGCATGTGCATAAGTCAGTCATTCATTGCATGTGCATTAGTTAAGAATGTTTTGTTCACTTATCTGTATATTTGAAATGTTCTGGTTTAAGTACTAGTGTACTTGCTGAGATTTCTCCCGAAATCTCACCCCCTTTTATTATCTCTACTATCGCTCCCTTGGGAACGATAGAAGTCATTGCAGGACATGATGGATCCACGGATTACGACTCTCGAAAAGATGGGTCGGACCCTCATGGGCCCGACTAAGGCTGAGACTGCCGGGCCAGTGACCCTAGACCTGTTGGGTTAGTGGGCGGCAAAGTCGCTTCCTATGGCGACGTATTTTTTTGACGACTTACGCCCTGCGGGGTGCTGTTTGGTGCTAGGAGTTGACGGGCTCCTCCACATGGGACGCCTGTTTATGTCATCCTCTGGGATGATGTGTGACGTAGGTCCAGGACTGAGTCTGGACAACCTTCGTTATGGCCCAGACTTTAAGAAGATAAAAAAAGAACCCGCCTATTAGTATGGTTGGCGGAGGGAGGAGTGGATCGACAACACCTTATTTTGTATTCACTGATGTATTTTGTGGAAAAATCTTCCCCCTGTTTTGGGAAGTACTTTTGTATAAAACTGTTTACATTGGTGACTTTATTCTGATATATATATATATATATGCATGTGACGTTTAATTTGGGTTTTATTTCGTTAACCATGTGATGTGCGACAAGCGTAACGTTTTGTCGTTTATTTACGGCTTGACCTTTTTCCGCTGCGATATATATAAAAAAAATAATAATATATCTGTGTATGTAATAAAATAAGGCTTTCACACGTAAAGATGAGGGATGACTTCCTTGTGACGTTCGTCCCCGGCGTCGCAATTTGCGTACGAACCCAAGCGCAAGCTGGGGCGCCGACAGTCACAATTGTGTTATGATTTTCTTTCATGTACCATCTTTTACATCTATCTAAGATGCACCATCAAGCACATTTTAAACAAACTCCAACCACTCAATGGCATAGATATTTATTTATATAATAACGAAAATACCCATATCATAATAATAACCATATTTTTTAAGACAAAACCCACCTATACATTGTAGAGTTTAAAGTAGTACTTTCTGATATACATTTTCCCTGCATTTATCCTATTTTTTGACCAACATTTTTTAATACAAACATGTATAACGGCATAGCGTGCATGCTCTTCTATATTCATTAATGATATAAACCAAACAACAATGAAGTACCAGTGAATATTCTTCATAAAAACTCTTTGCCTAACCCAAATTCAATCCAACTACATATAGCTCTCTATATAATGACCAAACCTAATTAAAGTGTACACCTCATATCCAACAACCAATAATCAAGTAGCTAATAAAAGTTTATAATGCATTCAGATCTCTTTAAGTCTCTAGAGATGACAAACTGAGGAACTATAGCACGGTTGTTTTGTACATGTTAGTATCAAACATGTTAATAAAAGTCTACATGTTAGCTATGGAAGACTATATGTTAAACTCGAGTATAATTTTGTCCTACTAAGTAAATAATCCCATCAATATCACTTTAGTGAAATGACTTGCTTTGTTCCTACTTTATTTATTGCAGTTTTCGTTTAGTTTATTCTGCATGACTCCAAATAAGACAAAAGTAATAATTTTTGAGTTATTGTCTTGTCTGCTACCTCATAAAAGATGCGATGAGGCTTTTAAGCTTCAAAGTTTTGATTTAAGCTTCAAAGTATTGATTTAAAAGAGAATGGAGTGACCTTGTAATTCAAATGTGATTAGACCTTGAAACTTCCAAAAACTTTTAGTTAGAAGAGGATGATGTAATTTCACAAAGACAAAACTCCATGCTTCTAAAATTATATACAATAATAGAAGTGTAAAGGTGAGTGAAGATTTCAACATTATTAAAACTGCAAAGCATCTATTTAATTAATCTTTGTAATATTTTGAATCATAGGTGTTGACATTGAAAGACCCACAAGAAATAATTCTTTCAAACACAAAAACGATCTTTATACTGGCCATGTATGAGAGCATCATCATCATTAAGAAACAATTGGAGAGTCAAACCCCACTTACAACATTATACAGTGAAAATGTGAAAACATGTATCGAAGGATTTGTAGTTGTTGGATACATGTGTCGAGCACCACTTGATGCAAGTGAAGTCACCATTGAAATAATCCTTATCACATGAAAAACACAAAGAAACAAAGGTTACAAAATATAGATACTGATATTTGGAGAAATATTTCCACATAGAGTTTAAGAGACTTTAAAAGGTAAATTCTTTCTTCACCTCTAATGTTTCAATATTCAATGTATCAAAACCAATAAGGTGTCAAAACCATCCTGCAATGTTGGCAATAGTCTTTCTTTATTAAATGCTAGTCTTCAAACTATGGTGGTGTCAAAGTTTGTGTATGTCAAATGACAGATAAAATAATGAAGTCCCAAAGAAAATTCAGCTAATATCATATGTTGAAACAATGTCTTAAACCCACAACCAAGATATGCTTAATTTTTCTTTTATAAGATCATTCAACAAAAGGGTACCATATAGGAGCATGTAAAATGCAATATGAAATAAACATGATAAAATATTGTGAAAAAGTGAACTGATAAGTTATTAAATCTACTGCAACATGGTGTTCGAAAACATATATATTTGGGTCGTTGATAACTGACTCTAGCAGAGCACGCTCAAGCTCCCTTCCACTCATATCAGCAGCATGGATGATTCTAAGATGAGAGTGTTGACGCCCACAGCCAACGCTTGGAGTCGCACGTAAACTGAAGCATCGGGGACACATAACACAAGGCTACATACCCCTTGTTCATGTCAGAGATTAATGCATGCACCTAACTTACTAGCAATATACAATAATTATCGCAGCGGAATAAGGCTAAGTCAGATAATATGGGCAAGAAATATAAAAATACAAACTTGCCAAGTCATTACATGGTAGAGCTAAATAAGTACTCCAAATGAAACTTGTAATTATACGTCATAATGTATCATATCCAACATAAGACCAAACTTCCCAAAACACAGGAGATATACAAGTTTTCTTCAAAATATGACATAGCCCAAAACCCAAAAGGAAATGACCCCATTACCCCCGACTAAAATAAGGGTTTCTTCTTGACCTCCCTGTACCCAGGTCCAAAATGGAAATGCCCTAGACTCAGATCGTATCCATGTTGGAGGCTCATCCTTGATGGCGAGGCATAGATGCCGTCCAGGGACAAGGACCTATCTCTCCTCATGATTAGGCAACACCTTACTGGTTGCCAGTCTTCTAGCATCCTAAGTGCGCTTCTCCGCATCTCAACTATAAATAAATCATACAAAAAGGGGGTTACTTCATCAAAAAGAGAATACTCCGTCAGGCCTTCATGGATCCAAGAAGTCTCTCGGGGAATCTGGCTCCTAGGGTCCATACTCGCCTACAGCCAAGTCTATCATCCCGTGTGTTGCCCAGATGACTAACACAAGAATGGGGGTGAATTGGATTATATTAAAAAATTAATACTTATAAACTAAATATACAATATAAATATAAATAGAATATGAAGCAGCAGGAAATATAAAAAGTAAGGGTAAGAATAAGCAAACTCAGTATTTTAACGAGGTTTAGCCCCACTGCCTACGTTCTCGCTTTAAGCTACCCCTTAAGGATCCCAAATTCACTATTCAATCTCCTTCAGGTGGAGATAGAAACCTATTACACTTTTGAGCAACACTGCTACAAAGAATCCGTGTAGATTACTCTCTAACTTGCAATCACCTCACACTTGGTGATTCAACTATTCCCTGTGTAGAACACCTTCTACACACACAAGGGTTATACGTACCCTCTTACAAATACAAAAACTGATAGTGGGTAGGTTATCAGAATACACTCCTCAATGAGTGAGATAAAAACAATACAGTGTAGCCTATATCTCTCTCACAATGAACAATGATTAATGTACAAAACATAGAGAAGAGAGAATGAGAGTTTTGAAAGAATGATGTAAAACTTAGCAATTGATGTGTAAGCTCTTTGTTGTTATTTTTGCAAAACTCAAGCGAGCTATTTATAGGCAAATGAGTCTTCATATTCAAATTTGAAAATGTTCACATGTCAAATAGATTACTATTCACTTTTCAAAATATTCAAATAAAAACATCTCATTTTTATATTTGTCAAAGATAACTCCATTCATTTTTCAAAGAAATCAAACCAAATCTTTTACTTTTCATACATGACAAAATGAGCATAATTTATTTTTCAAACCAAATCATTTTTTTTTTGCATATGTTAAAAAAACACACAACCACCCTTCAAGATTGTCTAACAAAATCATCTATCTTTTCCATTTGTTAAAAAAATACACAACCACCCTTTAAGATTTTCAAACAATACATGCACATGTTAAAGATGATAATCAATCATCTTACAAATTCAAATCTTGATACATATGTGGAAAAATAATAATAATTTTCGAAATTAAATATTTTAATAAAGTTATGCAAATGTAAAAAATATAATTTGATACTTTATGAGAAAATATTAATTTTGAGTTTTAATCCAATTTCAAATTTTAAGAGATGTACACAATTACTCTATGAACTTCATTTGTAGACTTGTTTTTCTTTTTGCTCATGCTTGATTTCTTGATGTGCTTAACTCTCTTCATGTGTAGACAACTTGAATTTGAGTCTTTAATTTATTTGTTATCATCAAAATCTATACGTAGATACGAGACTTGAAACTATAATCTCCCCATTTTTTATGATGACAAATACTTAGTAGAAATCTGAGACCTGCAGTAATATTTAAGCTCCCCCTGAAAATATGCGTTAGATTTTCAAATAAAATTTAAACATGATTCTAACATATATAACATGGTTGTATAATATTAGTATAAGACTTCTCCACCTTTTGGCATCATTAAAAAGGAACCGCAATTGACTTCAGTAAAATTTCTTCTCGCAATAACTAATAACCAAATAAAACGGTGCGTTAGTAGAAATTATAGAGAATTGAATAATTGGAACCACCCGTGCTCGACAAAACCTGCAAAGACTGGAGGCCTAGCTCTGGAAATTTAGTGTGGAAGGAGATTTTGTAAAGAGTTGAATAATTGGAATCATCCGTGGCTGACAAAACCTGCAAAGGCAGGAGGCCTAGCTCTAGCAATTTGGTGCGGAAGGAGATTCAAATCTGCTTGACGTTATTGACAAACAAGATTTTGTAGAGATTTGAAAACTTTTGATTTCTGTTTAAGTGACAATTTTCACCCATCAAATACTCATAAGAAAATTCTTACATTTCTCATTGATCCAGTATCTGTTTATCTAAAACGATAGAATGACAGAGAAAATTTCATTTGGTAATCTTCTGAATTTGAACCAAGAACCGTCTCAATCAGTCATCTCATCCGTCTCATTCAGCATATCTTGTAAGTTTGACTAAGTAAGATTTGAAGAGATGATAATGTGTCTTGTTCACAATTCTGTCTCTATAAGAGCAATCCTTAGTTTTATCTAATTTGTGTCAAATCTTCTTCTCATCTTTGCAATTCGCCTGCATTCTCATTCTGCAAATTTTTAATGGCTCGTCAATTTTCCTTCAGAGTACTTCTCGTGATCAATTTATTTCTGCTTCTATCGTAGGTGCCATGAAGCAACAAGGGACTGATTTAGCTAATAAGTCAGATTATGAAGCCATTTATGAGCTTGTGGGTCTCGGGACTCAATACTCATCATCCATTGTTGCTTTTTTCCGCTCGGTTGCAGTCCAAAACTCACGAAATTGAGAAGCTACGCAAGACTGTCTCTGTACTTCAACGACTTGTTTATGGTCAAACAGAAAATAATAGAGTTAAAGCAATAGAACAAGGATTTAAAATCCTTATTTGCCTCTTTATTTCGACTGCCTAAACTTTTAGATGAGAATAACATGTCGATCTATGAAAAGCAAATGCAGTTGAAAGATGAGTCTAGAAGTCTCAAGTTTTTGTAAGTCATTTGAGATAATGGAATAAAAATGTTTAACAGATATTCATGACATGCATTATTCCTATTTCTCTTCTAATCATGCATAATCTATCTTCTGGTAGGGGTTTTGTGAAAATTCCGCCAATTGTTCATCTATGCTTGTGAATTCTAATACAATATCCCCTTTCTGCACATGATCTCTAAGAAAATAATATCTAATTTCAATATGCTTAGTCCTAGAATGTTGTATTGGATTCTTTGAAAGATATATAGCACTTGTATTATCACTTTTGATTGGAATGTGATTGTACATAAGTTTAAAATCCTCAAGCTGTTGTTTCATATAAAGAACTTGAGCACAACAACTACCTGCAGCAACATACTCTGTCTTAGCAGTAGATAATGCAACAGAATTTTATTTTTTACTAAACCATGAAATGAGTGCATGACCTAAAAAATGACATGTTCCACTAGTACTTTTTCGATCAACTTTGTAACCAGCATAATCTGCATCTGAATAACTAATAAGATCGAAAGAAGTGTGCTTAGGATACCATAATCCGAGATTAATGGTACCGGCAATATATGTAAAAATCCGCTTGACTGCAATCAAATGAGATTGTTTTGGAAATGATTGAAAACGTGCACATAAACATACACTGAACATAATATCAGGTCTACTAGCTGTCAAATATAATAAACTACCAATCATACTTCGATATACTTTTGAGTCAACTGGCTTACCGCTTTCATCTTTATCAAGTTTGGTGGTTGGACTCATTGGTGTTTCAATTACCTTCGCACCTTCCATCTCAAACTTTTTGAGTAACACTTTGATATATTTTGACTGATGCATATGAGGTATGATTGCTTGCTTGATTTGCAATCTGAGAAAGAAATTAAGTTCTCTCATCATGCTCATTTCGAATTCTTCCTGCATACTCTTAGTAAAATCTTGACACATATTTTATTAGTAGCACCAAATATTATATCATCCACATAAATTTGAATTAGAAGAATATCATCCTATTCATATTTGATGAAAAGAATTGTATCGATCTTTCCTCTTAAAAAACATTTTTTAATCAAAAAACCACTAAACCTCTCATACCAAGCTCTAGGAGCTTGTTTGAGTCCATATAATACTTTTGTAAACTTAAAAACATGATTAGGATAAATATGTGATTTAAAACCTGGAGGTTGCTCAACATATATCTCTTCATTTATAAAACCATTTAAGAAAGCACTTTTAACATCTATTTGAAAAAGTTTGAAATTTTTGTAACATGCATATACAAGTAACATTCTAATAGCTTCTAATCTAACGACAGGTGCATACGTTTCATCATAATCGATTCCTTTCTCTTAATTGAAATCTTGGGCTACAAGTCGAGCCTTGTTTCTATTGATGATTTTAGACTCATCTTTCTTATTTCTAAAAACCCATTTTGTTCCAATAACAGCATGATTTTTGGGTCTAGGAACAAGTGTCCATATATTATTTCTTTCAAACTGATTTAGCTATTCTTGCATAGCTAAAATCCATGATTCATCAATAAGTGTTTTATTAATATTTTTGGGTTCAATTTGAGATAGAAAAACAGTGTGATTACAAATATTTCTAAGAGATGATCGAGTACTTACACATCGTGAAAGTTCTCCTAGAATTTGTTCCACTAGATGATCTTTCACATGTTTCTACTATTTGATTGCATCTTGTACTAAGTCTTAATGATCTTTCCTGATATCTCCATGTTGGACTTCTTCCATTGTATTCTCTTTATTGAGATTGAGACTATTTGAATTATTTGTACCTTCTGATTCTTCATCAATAGATTTCTTGGAGAGTAGAGGGTTAGATTAATCAAATACTACATGCATAGATTCTTGTACAGTCAAAATCTTTTTATTGAATATTCTATAAGCTTTACTATTTGTTAAATACCAAAGAAAGATACTTTCATCAGATTTTGTATCAAACTTTCCTAAATTATCTCTGTTATTGAGTATAAAATATTTGCATCCAAATACATGAAAGTAACCAATGTTGGGCTTTCTCTCATTCCAAAACTCATAAGGGGTTTTATCTACTTTAGACCTTTAACATAACTCTATTTATAACATAGCATGCAGTACTTACCGCTTCGGCTCAAAAATAATTAGGTAAAATATTTTCATTAAGCATTGTTCTTGCCATTTCTTGAAGAGAGATATTCTTTCTCTCTACTACCCCATTTTGTTAAAGAGTTTGAGGAGCAAAGAAATTATGCAGAAAACCATTTTCATCAAAAAAAGACTCAATATCTTTATTAACAAATTTTTTCCCCCCGTCACTTCGGATGTTTGAAATAGTATAGTCATTTTCATTTTGAATTCTCTTGCATAGCTTGGTAAAGGCATTATGTACCTCATCTTTATGAGCGAGAAAGATGACTCAAGTATATTTAGAGAAATCATCAACAATAACAAATGTATAATATTTTTCTCCCAGACTCGCAACTCTTTTTGGTCCAAAAAGATCCATGTGTATTAGTTGCAAATGTCTAGTAGTGGAAATATGTTTCTTGATTTTGAAAGAAGTTTTTATTGTTTACCAAACTAGCATGCATCACAGATTTTGTCTTTAAAAAAGTTTGCTTTTGGCAAACCCCTCACAAGATCATTTTTTGAAAGTTTGGAAATAAGTTCTATGTTTGCATGACCTAATCTTCTATGCTATAATCAACTATATTCATGTTGAGCTGATAAACAAATAGCATCTTGTGAGGTAATTTCTTCAAATTCGATTGTATATACATTATTGTTTCTAAGAGCAGTAAAACAAACATTGGAATCGTAATTATTCAAAATAATGAACTTATCATTTTTTAGAATAACTGTAAATCCTTTATCACATAATTGACTTATACTCAAAAGATTATGCTTTAGACCATCAACAAGTAGAACATCTTCAATTATGAGAGAAGACTTTTTACCAACTTTACCTATTCCCATGATATTCCCTTTTAAATTGTCTCCAAATGTTACGTGTCTTTCTTCTTTAGAAGTGAGGTCAATGAATTTAGTTTTATCTCCTGTCATGTGTTTTGAACATCCGTTGTCTAAAAACCATTTACTTTTACCTATGGAGGACTTCATGTATACCTGTAAAAGTAATTAAAATAATTTTTCTTGTTAACCAAATTCTTTTGGTCCTTTATTTATTAGTATTAGAAAAAACAAGATTCTTTGGTACCCATATGGCCCTAATAGTCATTGTATGTCTTCTTCTAATAGGATAAGCATAATAATTATGACTATTTCTATTGTAAAAATTACAAATAACATGTGACATATTTGAAAATTTTGAGTGATAATATTTTTCTTTAAAAAAATTATTTTTATGAAAAGAATTTTGAAAATGTGATTTTGATTTAGTCACTTTATCAAAGAAATTTTTATAGGATTTGAATTTTTCTTTTGACATGTATCCCAAACCTACCCAATCAAAAATACATTTTTAACTTCTTTCAAAATTTTTTTTTTTCCATTTGTAAAGTTTTCAATAATTTTTTCTAAATCGATCACTTTTTTTTCAGCTCATCATTTTCATTTTTTGAAACTATGTTTTCTTTTCTTAAAACATTAATTTCATTTGTTAAAGAAGAATTTTTCTTTTTCAGAGCGGTATACTTGATACCCAATTTTTCAAATTCCTCATATACCTTTTCCAAAACATTTTGCAATTTTTCATAAGAAAGATTTTTAATATTTTTAAAATTTGTTACCTTAAGATCATTTTTAACCATAAGACAAAAATTTGTAGATTATTCATTACTTGCGTCACTGTCTGAGTTACTTGAATCATCATCCCATGTAGCTTTCATTGTTTTTTTGCCTTTGTATCGATCTTTCTTTAGCATAGAACAATCTGTCTTAATATGTCCTGACTTTTTGCATTTATAACAAGTTAATGAGTCGTTTTTACCTATATCTTTATTGAAAAACTTTTTGAAAGATTTTCTTGGAGGAGCTTTATTTTTCTTTAAGAATCTCAGAAATCTTCTTGTGATCATTGCAATTTCTTCATCTTTGTTATCGCTTTCCTCGTCTTCATCGCTTTCACTTTCATGGGGAACAGTTTTGAATGCCAAGCTCTTCTTTTGCTTTCCTTCTTCTTCTCCTTTTTTCAATGTATACTCATAAGTAATAAGTGACCCAATTAGTTCATTTACTTCAAGTTTTTAGAGGTCTTTAGCTTCAAGAATCGCCGTCACTTTTGATTCCCGACGTTTTGGAAGAAAGTTGAGAATTTTTCTTATTATCTCCAAACTAGAATAAATTTTTTCAAGAGCTGTCATGCTATTTATAATGTTAGTAAAACGAGTATACATAGAAGAAATAGATTCATCATCAATCATTTTAAACATTCTATATTTATGCGTAAGAATATAAATTTTTGATTCTTTGACTTGCGAAATTCTTTCATAAGTTACTTCCAAGTTATCCCAGAATTCCTTTATTGTCCTGTAAGTCATTATTCTATTAAATTCATCACCATTGAGAGCATTATACAGAAGATTCATAGTCATTACATTCACTGTATAAAGTCTATCATCTTCACGATCAAACTCTTCTTCTTCCTTGTTGACCTTTACTCCATCAACAATTTTTGTTGGAATATAAGACTCATTTACAATACATTTCCAGATTTCTCGACCTTGAGACTAAGAAATATTCTAATTTCAACTTTTCAGAAAGTATAATTGTCTCCACAAAATAACGGAGGCCAACTACTGGATTGACTTTCAGCAAATGTAGCTGCAATGTTAGTTAGCCATATGATCTAAACTCAACAAATAATTAATCTTATAATAGAGCCCTCACTCTGATACCAATTGTTGCCCAGATGACTAACACAAGAGGGGAGTGAATTGGGCTATATTAAAAAATTAATACTTATAAACCAAATATACAATATAAAATATAAACAGAATATGAAGCAATAGGAAATATAAAGAGTAAAGGTAAGAAGAAACAAACTCTATATTTTAACGATGTTCAGCCCCACTGCCTACGTCCTCGCCTCAAGCTACCCCTTGAGGATCCCAAATTCACTATTCAATGTCCTTCAGGTGGAGATAGAAACTTATTACACCTTTGAGCAACACCGCTACAAAGAATCCGTGTAGAATACCCTCTATACTTGCAATCACCTCACACTTGGTGATTCAACTATTCCCTGTGCGGAACACCTTCTACACACACAAGGGTTATACGCACCCTCTTACAAATACAAAAGCTGATAGTGGGTACGTTATCAGAATACACTCCTCAACGAGTGAGATAAAAATAATACAGTACAACCTATATCTCTCTCACAATGAACAAGGATTAAGGCACAAAACTTAGAGAAGAGAGAATGAGAGCTTTAAAAGAATGATGCAAAACTTAGCAATTAATGTATAAGCTCTTTGTTGTTATTTTTGCAAAACTCGAGTGAATTATTTATAAGCAAATGAGTCTTCATATTCATTTTTGAAAAGGTTCATATGTCAAATAAGATCATTATTTACTTTTCAAAAGATTCAAATAAAAACATCTCATTTTTATATTTGTCAAAAACAACTCCATTCATTTTTCAAAAAAGACAAACATAATCTTTTACTTTCATACATGACAAAATGAGGATGATTTATTTTTTAAACCAAATCATCTTCTTTTTGCATATGTCAAAAAAATACAAAACCACCTTTCAACATTTTCCAACAAATCATCTATATTTTACATTTTTCAAAAAAAGACACAACCACCCTTCAAGATTTTCAAACAAAATTATCTATCTTTTGTATTTGTCAAAAAAATATACAACCGCCCTTCAAGATTTTCAAACAACACATATACATGTTAAATATGATAATCAATTATCTTACAAATTTAAATCTTTATGCATATGTGAAAAAATAATAATAATTTTTGAAATTAAATATTTTAATAAAGTTATGCAAATATAAAGAATGCAATTTGATGCTTTATGAGAAAATATTAATTTTAAACCTTAATCCAATTTCAAATTTTAAAAGATGTACAAAATTACTCTATGAGCTTCATTTGTAGACTTGTTTTTCTTTTTGCTCATGCTTGATTTTTTAATGTGCTTAGCTCTCTTAATGCGTAGACAACTTGAGCTTGAGTTCTGAATTTATATGTTATCATCAAAATCTATAAGTAGATACGAGACTTGAAACCTTGAGTTCTACACCGTGAAAGGGTAACGATTGGAAAAAAAATAAAGGAGTAAGATTTCGAGAAATCTTAGGAAGCACGCAATTATTATAACAAAAACATCACAAGCATATATAAGTGAACACCAGAACAAATGTATGTAACATAAACATAAGACTTGTGACTTGACTTATGCACATGCACTTTCATAAAATGACTTATATATAACTTTCCCTATCTTTCAGATTTATGACTTATGCACGTGCTTTTTCACAAAAGGTTTTTATAAAATAACTTCTTTGACTTGTATTCAAAACATTTTCGTGTCTTTCATCATATTCATTTCGTTGGGCACCATTATTTTTGTTCATATTATTCTTGGGCTTATAGCCTTTCATATCATGACCTTTCATATTGGATATCTCATGGATCCCTTATGCACCGTGTGCTACCCACTAGTTACTACATCACACGAGGGGACTACGTCATAATCATATTCTTACGGTAGGCCATGACACCCTTCACCGTCCTTGGCATCCACTAACTTTAGGTACGATTACGCTTCAGAATCCTTTAAATAGGAACCATTCATGGTCTGTCGACTGTTCTTCATTGACCCAAGAGATTTCACTCGATTTTAATCACTTCTGAGTAAATAGGGAGTTCCACTGGAACAATATCTCGTCCCAGCCTTTGGGGTTCTAATAAATACTTAACTCATTTACTTTTGAAAAATGTATTGACCCAAAAGACATGGAACTCTTGACTAGAATGGACATGCACGCTAAAACTTTGACTTTCTTACACAAGATACATAGATCATGAGGTGTATGATGCATGCATTTTCAAATCCATAGCTTACTCACACTAACATGCGATTATAATGTCTTTCAAGCATATCACATATATTCAAGTAAAAGAGAATTATTATTCAAACCAATTCTAGCCCTAGAAAAAGGGTAGGGCCGAATGCCCGTGGGCTCCAACCCTAGCTTTTCCTTTCCTTTTTCTTACATCAACCCTGACAATTCCTTAAAGAACAACCAAAACACAAATAACATGATCCATACAAGGCATAACCGAAACCATAAAAAAAAATACTTAGACATATTATTTCTCTGACAACTTAATATAACATGACTTCATATTACACCTAACACACACCTGAAACCATACATCAAGGAGATCAAGGGCACATGTTCATATGAACTACCCAATATCTTAAATCACACCCGAAACCATACATCAAGGAGATTAAGCCTAAAGTCTTCCCTTTTTAGTTGGCCATAGCCGAAACCTATAGGCTCAAAAATTAGATTTCCATCCTTCAACATGTCATGCCCTTATCACACATGCACTAGCCAAAAATCACCATGGTATATTTCTTTCATTTTTTCAACACTTAATCACTATATTCCACTTATCTCTTAGATTAAAAGCCTAAAGTATCATATTAACAATACTTAGAGAAAGTATAATAAACTCACAAAACAAACAAGTCAAATAATAAACAAAACAACACTACCACAAGTCCACACTACATATACAAATGATGCTACAGTTAAGTTAAGAATGTATTTACAAATATTCCAAGTATAGAGTAAGAAAAATCTGAAAATATACAAAGGAAAAAAAAATTAAGTCTTGGGAATATTTGCTCTACATAACCGAAAATGGCTTACTTAGTAGGAAACATTTTTGTTATTCAAAAGAGAGGCATTTTCTCAAAAACACTCTAGTTTTTCCTTTTCATTTTTTTTTAAAGAACTAAAAAGCTTAGGTCTTTCATGTAAGCTCAAAAATACTAGGAAACATAGTGACTAAAACTTTTGAAAAGAGATATTCTTTAGATCTTTGCATGAAAGGATAAAAAAGAGTTTAAAAAATTTATTTACCTTCCAAAGTAGTAGCTTTCCCAAAAATCATTGGAGAAAACCCTTGAACTTGCTAGGAAAAAGATGTTTGGAATGTGAGAAAGTGCAAAGAAAAGTAGAGAGAATAGAATGACCGAGAGTCACTTGGGAGAAATGGGGAACACAAAGTGTAGAGAGAAAGGAAAGGCCATAGTCGGCCATGAGTTGTCCCTAGGCATAGGGCACTCAACATCCCCAGTTGATTGATTGACACAAGATGAGCATGATTGACACCTGAAAATGTTGACACAAAGCTTGACTGACCCATGAAAGACACTTCTAGGGACAAGATGGTGCCTAAAGATAGCATATACTAGGATTAGTTTTTGGCCTCCCAAAACAAGCATAGCCGAAGTCTCCAAGAAAGAAAAGTCACTTCACCTTGCTTGCATGTCGCTCACACCATCACTTGTCAAGCACTCTCTCCTAAAGATCTTCTTACAACTCTAGACGTGGAGCTTTACTTGGAAAATTAGAAGTGGAGTATTCGGCTCCCCCCTCCCTTTTCTTCCACCGAAACTCTCTCCCTCAAATCCCAACAAATCTTTACATGTCACTTGTCACACATTTTCCAAGGGATATTCTTACACTCAATCTTTCACTCCATGCTCTCTCTCTTCCCTAAAAATCTTCTTTCTTGGGAATTCAAAAAGGAAGTTATCTTAGTGTACCGAGTGTCCCATGAAATCACACAAAATCCTAGGTGATCATCACCTAAAGCATGGCCGGCCATCACCCATCTCAACGGGCCTTTGGGCCTCGTTTCACTACTCTTAGGCTTACTACTATATCATTCCTCCAAGAAAAGGCCTAAGTTGGTCTACATCTCCTTAATAAAATAATAAAATAAAATCTTCACTCTAAACATACCCAAGAATCCAATAGTGGAGAAAAATTCTGGGTTGTCACATCCCCCTTCTAAAAAAAAGATTTTGTCCTCAAAATCGGTAAGCAACAAACATCCTAGCAAACAAGATTCCATCACAACAAGAACTTCCATACCTCTGGCACTAGTAGCTGTCGATTCCTCGGAGGAGGAGTAAGATGGTACATCATCTTCCATTGTCACTTAATCCTATGAAAAATAAAATATTGCATCCACGTCCGAATCATAGTACATATTAACCTTCATCTCATAAAGCTTGACCTTCCTCTCATTGATGAATACGATCATTAGAGGTATCACTCACTTTTCCTTGATTCAATCGGCGCAAGTACTCTCTCTCTCTCTCTGACCTTAGCCATTTACATGGCGGTTGCCATTCTTCGTGCGGTATCGCGCGTCAAAAACTCGGGTTTCCTTTATGGTCCACGTCCATAACATGGGTACGATGCCACTAGTACCCATCCAATCTCCTAAGTCTCTTTGCTCTCAAAATTTCCCGTCTCCTAAGGCGAATCCTACGCATATGCTCTTTTCTTTCCCTCAATTGGGCCATTGACGAAACTAACATGCACGATGTTCTTCTAGTTTGAGCTATCTCCTGCTAAGGCTGAACGATAAATCACTACGATTTCTAAAAGACAACCAAGAAAGAAACCAAAAAAAGAAAAAGAACAACAAACACAACCATACAATCAACGAAAACGTATATATTATGCATAAACATCCATGACAAGGTTTCAAGCAAAGAAGCATTACACAACTAGTTTACAAACAAATGAGGGTATTTAGCCTTTATCATGTTTCCACATTCACATGTTGCTTCCTGAAAAGCAGGGTTGTTTCAAAGTACTTTAACTAGAGAAATCTTGCAATTTCTCAGCTCTTGCTCCTTTCGATCTTCGATTCGCGTTGACCATTCCTCGTAGGTTAGGTTAAGGCGTAACCTAATACAATCTGGATTCATCACTGTCACCGGCCCTTTACTAAGGCTCTTTTATAAATAAGACATAAGAAATACATTGTGAACTCCTTGTAGGCTTTCTAGTAAATCCAGACTGTAAGCTACTGGTCCAACCTTCTCTACAACTTCATATGGTCCAACATATCGGGGATTAAGCTTTCCCTTTTTGCCAAACCGCACCACACACCCTTTATAGGTGAAATCTTAATGTATACCCAGTCGCCTACTACAAATTCCAAAGTTCTTCTTCGCCTATCAGCATAGCTCTTCTATCTGTTCTGAGTTGTCCTCATTCTTTCTCGTATCATCTCTACCTACATTCGAACTTCCTGCAGATACTCAGGTCCTAACACCCTACTTTCACCAACTTCGTCCCAATACAGGGGTGACCTGCATTTTCTTCTATGCAACGCTTCATACGATACCTTCTAAATGGTAGCCTGAAAACTGTTGTTGTAAGCAAACTTGATTAAAGGTAAAAGACCTTCCCAATCACCACTTGAATTCGACACACATGCCCGCAACATATCCTCTAAGGTCTGAATAGTTCGTTCTATCTGTTCATCAATTTGCGGATGATAGGCACTACGGAACTTTAAACTAGTACCCAACATCTTCTGTAAGTTCTGCCAAAAATGAGACATAAGCCTAAGGTCTCGATTCGAAAAAATTGTCTTGGATACTCCATGCAGACGCACTATTTCCTTAACATAGACTAGTACTAATTTCTCCATCGAGTCTGTGTTCGTTATAGGTAGAAAATAAGCATTTTTTGTTAATCTGTCGACTATGACCCAAATCGAGTTCTTACCTGCCAACATCCTTGGCAATCCTACCACGAAATCCATGAATATATCTTCCCATTTCCATTCTGGAATCGGTAGGGGTTACAATTTTCCTGCTGGTCATTGGCATTCCGCTTTCACAAATTGGCGCACCGAACACTTAGCCACAAAAGTAGCCACGTTCCTCTTGATGCCTTCTCACCAAAAGTTTTTCTTCAAGTCTTGGTACATCTTAGTACTACCAAGATGGGTTGTGTAAGGAGTGCAATGAGCTTCCTTCATAAGTTTTTCTTTCAACTCTGAATCACTAGGAATCACTATTCTCTTCCCAAAGTATAGCATTCTATCATCTGAGATCATAAAATACGAAACCCTTGTTCTTCTAGCAACTGCTGCCGGATCCTTCTGATAGGGAAACGATCTCTTGTGCTGCTGCCAACACAACATCTCTTGGTAGATTTTCAATCAGCAAGTCCCACATAACCAACAGTATTGATGGTTCTTCTGTTTGAGCCTTTTGACTTAATGCGTCAGCCACTACGTTAGCTTTTCTAGGGTGGTACTTGATCTCACACTGGATATCACTTATAATTGCAATCCACCTTCTCTACCTCATATTCAGGTTCTTATGACTGAACAGATATTTGAAGCTCTTGTGATCTGTGTAGACTTCGCATTTTTTCCCATAAAGATAGTGTCTCCAAATCTTTAACGCAAACACCACAACTGCCAACACCAAATCGTGGGTGGTGACTACCACTCGTAAGCTGTTGGGAAGGATATGCGACTACTCGCACTTCTTGTATCAATACGCATCCTAAACTCATTTTCGAAGTGTCACTATAGACCACATACGACTTGTGGGGTTCTGAGAGGGCTAATACCCGTGCTATTATAGTCAAGTCTCCTTTTAAGCTCCTGGAAACTCTGCTCACACTGGTCACTCCAAACATACTTGGCATTTTTTCTTGTTGATGCCTGATTATGCCCAAAGAATAATGCGGTAATGGTAGTATAGCTTTGAGGTGTCGACAAATTAAAAGAATAGTAAAATAGCAAAGAAACTAAAAAAATATTAAATGATTATGAGAAAAGGAAAAATTGATTTTAAATTTAAAAGTTGACAAACAGTAGAATTTTGAGAATCCCTTGCATATATCTGGTATTTTAATTATTTTTAAATTACTGATAACTCAATTAAAAATTCAATTCCATAATTCTCAATCGGAAGATAGAAAATTATAAACCAAAATCTAAATCAAATATAACTCTTTGGAAAATCACTCATCACTTTTAAATTACACAAATAGATATTCACATTGAGAAAACCCAACGACGATAATATACCTAGAGAACGATATTGCAACAGAAAATTAAATCAATATAAATAATCAATAGATCCAAACATAATCAAAGAACAAATTCATTCAATAAAAAAAGCATGACCGAATCTATAAATGAAATAAATTTCAAGATTATTCAGAAAAGAAAACACTAACAATATTTTATGAATGATTAAACAAAAGAGTTTTAATAAATTAAAATCAGATACATGAATTAAAATTAAATTAAAAATATCATCTAGTGTGCAAATTCATCCGTAACCCTACTTGAGAATTTAGTTACTCATAAACATAATGAGTAACAAAAATCTCCAAGTAAAGTTGAAGCAATCGGCCATGGAAAATAATTCCGTTCCTTCTTGTACGTATGCGTCCGTCGGTATTCACGTTCCAGCTCTCCTTTTTTTTTTCACTAACGGCGTCAGGCTTTATATATAAGTCTCCCTCTATGTTGTCGTATCCCACTTTAGGTTAAAACACTAAAGTGCATGGTCCTCCATTAGTGTATTGTGGGCCCAATTTACTTAATCCATCCATGTCAAAATCCATTTTAAAACTCATGCGGCCCATTCATTTAGATAAAGTTGAAGTCCCATATGAATTGTGTATGATATATCCATGAGGCCCATTAAGTAAAAGAGACCAAGACGTAACTTGTAGTCTTGAGGTCAAAAAGGGATAATGGCTTGATTACGCCCAAAGAATAACGCGGTCGTTTGCAGTATAGCTTTGGGGTGTCGATTCCACAGGGAGATGGATTGAGAAATTGAAGAACAGTAACGAAATTAACAAAAAGATTTAGATGAGTACGAAAAGTAAATTTTAGAGTGTGACGTAAATTAAAACTAAATGAGTAATTTGAATAGTATAAAAATGAGACGAAAAGTAGAGCGTAGGGAATTCCTTGTGTATTTGTGATATTCAAATTTATTCTTAATTCATTGATAACTCAATTAAGAATTCTATATCCAAATTCTTAATCGGAAGATATAACATTAATAACCAAAGTTTAAATCAAATGTAACTCTTTGAAAAATCATTCTTCACGCTTAACTCTCATAAATTGTTATCGACATTGAGAAAATCCAACGACGACAATATACCCAAGAGGCGATATTGCAGCAGAGAATTAAATCAATATAGATAATCAATTGCTCCAAACATAATTATAGAACTAATCCACTCAATAGAAAAAGCATGACTGAATCTATAAACGAAATAGATTCTATAATTATTTGAAGACGAAAAACATCACAAATAAATTGAGAATAATAGAACAAAAGAGTTTTAATATTTAAAGACCAAATACATGAATCAAAAATAAATTACAAACACCATCACACACACAAGTTCATCCCTAACCCTCTTAGAGAATTTAGTTACACATATTGAAAATATGTAACAAAAATTCTTCAAGGGATAATATGGAAGAGCCAACCATTATTTTCTTCTCTCTTCTTTGGTTTTTCTTTTCTTTTCTTAAGCTCTCAAAACAATGGCTCTTCCAAAGCATCCTCCCACACTAAGCATTGTCTTAGAACACACACCCCTCCCTTCTATTTATAAGCATCCTTCATGCAAGTTGTCATGACAAAATCATCACAATTTCAACTTGTTTTGCCATGTGCCATTCTTGAATCCAAGTGACTTGTGAGTTGTCATTTTGATCATTTGTTTTCCCACTATGCATGAGCTGGATTTTGCTTGTAGGTTGAGTGTTTCAATTTTGCTTCTCTACCCATTAGTTGTCTTGTATGACTTAATATCTTGTAGTCAAATAATTTGTCTTGAAGAAACTTGAGTGCACTTCATCTTGCATATGAATTGATCATTGCATTTCCAAGTTGGTGTAGGAGTGCTTGCTGGAAAATATTATGATGACATTTGGATTTGATGCAAGTGGCTGAAAAATATCCAGGAACGTCAAGTGCAGGTGCGTCCACTTGATGGTCGATTTTGTCTTGGATTGAGTGGATATCTCTTAAAACATAAAACATAAAAGTTATAGACATTTCTCTTGCGGTTCTATATCATCTTGAATCAGCTCAATAGGAGATTGGATGAGAGAGTTATGCCCATATTACGAAAATACGTCAGAACTGTCTAAAATTCCGCAATTATCTTCATTTGCTCCTAATGCCTCTATTTGTGTCCTAAATCAAAATATAAGAATAATGAGTATATTTAGGCATCAAATAAGAATAAAGTATTAAACATTAAGAGAGGAAAATATGGCATTTTATATTCTCATCAATATATTAAATCATGCTTATATCTATCTCAAGATAAATGACCATTAATTTTAATAACATGAGTTATATTCATTATTTTCTCATTTCTTTTAACATTTAAATAGAGTATTTAGAGTGCATTTTTGTGCACTCATCATGGCTGCACCTAGGGTCAACGACCAAGCAAATATATGCACCATCGAAAGTCAAACCGAGTTGATATATTCTCCCCTCCAATGATGTGCGGCGTTATAAATTGAGTTTTGGCATGTTGGAGTAAAGCTCATCTTGATCTTCTTTATCAATGATCTTTTTTATTCCTTTAAATACAAACAAATAGATAAATAAATAAATAAACAAATAAAAATAAAATTATATTATATTAAAATAAATAAAGAGAAATTAATTGTTTTAATAAATGATAGGGAGATATGCTTAAACACAGTTTTATGTATACAGAAATCCGATTCAATAAAATAAATGCAATCCAATTATTTCTATTCTCATTCTTTGCAATTTAATCCAATATTAGGATATTTAGAGTGCACGAAAGTGCACTCATCAATGTCGTCAAAGGATCAAAAAGTTTGGAGAATCTTTCTACAAATCTCCTGTAGTATCCTGCTTGCCCGAGGAAACTACGTACTCCGTAAGCATTCGTTGGCCTCTGCTAGTCCGTTACTGCTTCTATCTTAGATGGATCTACAATAACTCCTTCGCTGGAAATAATGTGGCCCAAAAACTTAACTTCACAAAGCTAAAACTCACACTTACTAAGTTTGGCGTAAAGTTGGTGCTTCTATAAAAGTCCCAGCACAATCCTTAAGTGCTCCCTGTGCTCCTCATCACTCTGAGAGTATATCAGAATATCGTCGATGAAGACCACCACAAAACTATCCAAGTACTGCCTAAATATTCGATTCATTAAGTCTATGAATATTGCTAGCGCATTTGTCAGTCCAAATGGCATAACTAGGAATGTAAAATGTTCATGTCGAGTCCGGAAAGCAGTCTCTAGGCATGTCTTGCTCCTTGATCTTAAGCTGATGATATCCAAATCTAAGATCTATCTTGGAAAACACTAACGCTCCTTGTAGTTGATCCAACAGGTCATCTATCTAAGGCAAAGGATACTTATTCTTGATGGTGACCTTGTTCAAATCTCGATAGTCGATACACATACGCATCATCTCATCCTTCTTCTTTACGAACAAGACTGGTGCTTCCCATAGTGACGAATTAGGTCATATGAATCCTTTGTCCAGTTTTTCCTCGATCTATACCTTTAACTCCTTCAGTTCCGTTGGTGCCATCCTGTATGGCGCCTTATGAACTGGAGTCATAGATGGTTCCAACACGATTGCAAACTTCGTCTCTCGATCAGGGGGCAATCAAGGTAAATGGTCTAAAAATACTTTAGGGAAATCCTTTACTACTAGGATCCCTTTAATGCCCTTAACTTCCTCCAACGAACTCAGAGCTACCGCTAAAAATGCCACTGCTCCTCCTTCCAAACCCTTTATTATCCGTCTTGCCATCACGATTGAGGAAACAGAACTAATTACTTCCTCCACGTTGGAGAGTTTCTCCTTCATTGGTAAATCGAAGAAACTCTCTTTCAACAGTTGATCTTAGCGTAATGCTTAGATAACCAATCCATACCCAGAATTATGTCAAATCTCATCAAGTGAAAGACTACCAGATTGGCGGTCAACTACCTAGCAACCTCAATAGGACAATCCTTCACTATTCAACTGCATCCGACAATCTTTCCATCTGGAATCGTTACCTTCTTAGAACCTTTGGAGCTAAAGGCTCTACATCTAATTTACACCTCAGACACAGTAAGGTATACCCAATAAGGCATCCGACGCAATAAGGCTCTACATCTAATTTACATCTAATAAAAGATCTCATTATTCCATAATCAAATAAGGCATACGCCACATCTTGCATCAATTTCAATGTCCTACGGAAATAATTCTTCTAATGTCAAGAACAATAGATGGACAATAAAAAAGGAAAAACCTAATATTTCCACTACAAAAGCTCTATTCTAACAATTTTTTTTAGTTGGGGTTAGTGAAGTAAGCAGTTTCTAGACTCCCAAATTAATGGCATTTTTTTTTCTTGCTAGTATGAGAGAAAATAAACAACATATAGTTTTTAAGAGTTCATTCTTCTTTAATATTGTTTATCAAGACAAAGTAGTCAAGAAATCTAAACTAGTTCTCAAATTCAAATGTGATTAGTATAGAATAATTACAAGATTCAGGTCCAAAAAGAACTATAAGGAAAAAAATCCAAACTGGTTCTCAAATTCACACCCAAGAGAGAAGAGCAAGATGACCGAGAAGGACCAAACCCACATGGAATTGGCATGAAGAATGAGCAAGAAGAATCACGAAATACAGAGCATGAAAGAAATCTTTCCTTCATCTTTGGAGCCTCACTTCCAAAATCTCTATGCTCAATAGGTAAGAATCAGGACCAAATATTCTAACCTTTACCGCTCACATCAATCAACCAGCTAGAGAGAGGCTAACTAGCCAACTCCTGAACAACACCTAGTAAGAAGAAGTGAGTGCCAGAAACACAAAAATCGATAGCCAAAAATTTCTCACAACATAATGGCCAGTTGGAATGAAAATGAACAAGAATATGACCAAAAGCTCTAGGTCCGTGCACAATATCCCATCTATCACCAACAACACGATATCCCTCCACCAAGTGTAATAAACCAAGACAATGAATTGAATACAAAATATATATTTCTCCCAATTTCTTTTTGTGCTCTATATGGTGGTGACAGAGGAATCGAGGAAGATGAGAAGGGGAAGTCGACTAGTGAGGAGTGGTGGCAGAGGTGACTGGTGGACTGTGGTGTTGCTAGGTTCGAAGAAGCCAAAGGAGAGCTTGGATTTCGTCTTTTCAATGAAAGGTTGTGGAAGGGAAAGAAATCAAGAGAGGGGAAGGGAGAGGAGGAGGCACGCGGGGTAGAAAAGAAAAAGAGGAAAGAGAAAATGGGGGAAAGAAGAATGGATTTAATTTTAAAACTCACCTTTTGTTGGAGTAACATTTGTGGCAATTATTAGTAAATGAGGCATGGGAAAAAGTAATATGCCATGATGAAAATTTTGTCATTTGTTTCACTTTTGTGGCGACTTCATTCCACAACAAAATACAACTAACTTGACACAATAAATTTTTTTCCAATAAAGGCACATGTTCTAGTCATTTTTATATCCCATGATAGAATTTGGTGGTAAAAAATAGTTACATCGTAGTTAAAAGGCTTTTGCCACAAAATATTTTCAACCATGACAAAATTGTGGGAAAAAGTCGATATTTATTCAATTCGCTACGTTTTGCCATGAGAGTATATATGTTGCGGAAAAAAAAATTGGTGGCAAAAGCCCCATGGATTTTACTTTTTTTTTTTTAACTTAATGGTCAAGAAAGTGATTATTAGTATATCGATAATTTTTTTATATTTATTAAAAGTATTTTAAAATGATAAAAAAATACAAATAAAAAAATTGAAGAAAAATAAAAAACAAGATTTGAACTAGTGGTCAAAGTGAGCGGTGCTACTCAAGTGACAGAGTGGCGCCACTCTTTTGTACAAAACCTAATAAATTGGGACAATAAAAAAATAAATATTTATGATATGTTATTTTATGACAATGATTATTTATGACTAAAATAGAATATTCATTTTGACCAAAAAATAATTATTATGGCATAAATAGCTGAACAAAATATAATATAACAAGAAAACAAAAAACTTATATCCAGATCGATCAGATTATATGCGTGGTTTGGATCAAAGTTTTGAATTCCGTTTCGGTGGCCGTTTCAGTTGAGGCACTGGAATAAAATATTTCGGTTTTGTCCCGTTCCGGTGTTCCGTTTCGGGATAGACATTATATGAATAAATTATATATATATTAACTATATTCTAAAATAAACATATGTACAAATATTAAAAGCATGCATGCTTGATAAAATTAATAATATTTTTCAATAGTCAATACAAGTCTTAAACACACATTTAGAAATCTAATACAATATCATAAGTTCTCAATCCAACATATATTCCTCGTCTTCAATAAGACAATAAGGATCAATAAGTGGAACGTTATTCAAAACATTTTCTTCAATATCATCATGATCATCAAGATCAATATTATCACAGTCTTCTAAATTTAGTGAGGCTAATGGCTCCTCAATACATCCCCAATCTAAGTTTTCTCCTTCAATAAGCTCTAGTTCTTCTCCAACCCATTCTTCCATTAAGTCAATATTTTCAAGGTTGATTGGATCAAAAGCATCTCTTCCCCTTTTTATATTTCTGCCAAAATAAAAGTCATAGATAATTATAAGTGTTACATAGTTTTCAAAAGTAAATAAATTATTATTTTGGAAAAAATTTACCTTTTACATAGCTTCAAGTTATAACGAACAAATACTAAGTCATTCAATTGTTTATGCTCTAATCTATTCCTCTTCTTCGAATGAATAAATTTAAATGTACTCCAATTTCTTTCACAACCAGTTGCACTACAACATTGACTTAGTATGCCAATTGCAAACCTTTGAAGAGTTGGAACCTCAATTCCATAATTAGTCCACTATGCAACTATAACAAAAAAGAAATCATAAATTATTACTTAAAAACAAATAAAAGAATTTAAAGATCAAGTCTCACTAATTAACAAAGGGTATTGAGGTTACCTGGACAAATTCTTGTACGCTGGCAAATTGCTAAAGGTTCTCCAAAATCACTGTTTGCATTTTTATACAATTCAACTTCTTCAATGAAATCTTGCTTATCAGTATCAAGTTCCAATTTTATAACACAACTCATAAACCATCTTAAAACATCATTTTTTCTTTTAAAGCAAGGGTTGACGTAAATTCCAAGATTAAGAAACAACTTGCCGCATTTAATGGACTATGAAGCTGCTTATCCCACCTAGCATCAATGATCCTGATGAATGGCATAAATGCAGTAACTTTGTTCTTCAATCTTGCTTTTATATTATCTTTGGCTCTCTCCATTGCATCATACAAATATCTCATTGCAGGCTTCTCGTCTCCATCAACAAGTCATAATACTCAAATCAAAGGTTCACTGACTTTTATAATAAACTGACACTGAATCCAAAACTCTCAATCTTCTAAAATAATTTTGGCTATTTTCTTCCCTACACTGCTTTTAGAATAACTTTATGTAACCCACTTATCATCAGTAAACATCTATCTAAGCTTTTTCTTAAGCAAAAGTAAACATTGGATACTTATAAAATTTGTAGCAAATCTTGTGACTGCAGGACGACATAAATCACGACCATTGATGAAGTCTTTTCTCATCAAAGCCAAAACTTAAGCATGGTTGTAAACAAATTTTGTTATTTTTCTTGCATTTTTATAGTTTCATCAATAAGAGGAAAATGCCTGGGATCACAAAAATTCTCTAATATCAGATCTATACAATGAGCAGCACAAGGGGACCAAAAGAAAGAATCATGATTTTGCTGTAATTTTTTTCTTGCAGCCTTATAACTTGCATCATTATCCTTTATGAACTGCACAACATTCTCAACCCCAACTTCTTGAACAACTTCATCAAAAATGTTAAATAGTATTTCAGAATCTTTTCTAAGGCTTGATGTATCAATAGATTTTAAAAATATTGTACCTTTTGGGCAATAAACTAAAAAGTTAATTATTGGTTGTTGCCTCTAGTTTGTCCAACCATCTACCATTAGTGAACAACCACTTTTCTCCTAAGATGTTTTAATAAACGAGAGACATTTCTGAACCTCAGTCATAGAATTTTTCAAAAGATTTCCTCTCAATTCATACAAAGAAAGATCCTTAAATCCTGACCCGATGGCAACTATGGCATCAATAGCAGGTTGATAAAACTTAGATTGAGATGCATTGAAAGATAAATTAGCATCATACCACCAATTTGCTATAGCCATCTTTGTTTTATCAATCATCTCATTTGAACACATAGCACTTTTAATAGAAGGCTAAGACCCAAAAATTGTTCTTGGAGCAAAAAATTTATTTATTCCACTTGTTGACTTTTTGCCTACTTTTTCCTTCCCCTTCCCTTTTGAACTATGAATGTGTCTTTCATCATCATTAGTAACATCAAATCAACATCATCATATGTTAAATCTACAGGACTTCCAATCTGTGAATTTATTTTTCTTTTCTTCTCTTTGTTTTTTTTTTCATTTTATTGACTAATTCCTTCATTTGCCATCTTATATCAGTAGGGACCTTTTTACATGCTTCTACATCACCTGGAATCCCACCCAGATGGTACTTCAATCTTGTGACTCCGCCACCTCTAATTATCTTGTTGCAATAAACACATTCAATACTACTTCTTACCTCTGGCACTGCACATTCATGGGCCCATGCTGGATCCTCTGATCTAGCAGGAGCAAGTGCCATAGATGTAGCATTATTTGATTGACAACTAGATATTTATAATTTTATATACCCCTACATAATTATAAAAATTGGATCAATTCTATTTCAAACACCAACAATAACAAATTCACCAAATGGAGGAACCATCAAATGGATAATTCAAGCACTAATAAAAATGGAGAAACCATCAAGTCAAGCACCAACGCCAGAACCAAGCTAGTCATTAAACTATAAAAAATGATAGATTTTTATTTGTTTAATCTTACATAGAACCCTTCTACATTAGTAATGGTCAAGAATTTATAGTCTTTGAACTATAAAAAATATAGATAATTGACTCTATGGTAACGGTCAAGAATTCAGGTTAGTGGCTTCCAAAATTACCAAAACAAAGTTTATAAAAAATAAAAAAAATTCTGCCAAAGAACCAACAATATCTAAATGAATTTATAAAATAATAGAACATGAATAAATTTAGTTAATCAACAAAGAAGTACTAGGCGAAAAATAGTTCAACTAACCCAGTGGAAACGTGGACCGATCTTCTCCTTGATTTTTAGCAATTGGTGTCTTCTCGTCAGTGATCGAAGGCTCAGAAGCAGCTAAGGAGTGAGGTAGCGCTGCAATGGAGGGAGTTTTGGGCCATGGGTGTGGCTCGGCAGTGGGTTATGGAGAAGGCGCCGAAAGTGAATCGGGAGAGGCAAAGGGGACAGACGTCGAAGATAGTGGGTGTCGGCAAAGGCAGTGGGAGTCGACAAAGGTAGTGGGCGTCGGCGACTCGGCAATGTTAGCCTGGAAGTGATAGTGAGACTGATAGCCCTAACACAGACGTCGAAGACAGAGTAAAGGCAGAGGGAGTGGGAGTGGGACTGTTGAAATAGGAAAATTACTAAAATAAAAGGGAGTTGGTGTATTTACAAAAATGCCATTGGTGTCCGTTCCAGTCTGGAACATGTTGTTCTGCCCAAAATCTGGAATTCCGGCCAGAATGGCCGGAATTTTGTCCGATGCGAAATGCAATGTCTATTCGTTCCAGTTACTGTTCTGGAACAGTAAAGTCTGACCGTTACAGCCGGAACGGAACAGAATTCAAAGCATCATCAAACCAAATTCAAACATGTAGCTAAAAACTAAAAGCATCCCTGCCAGGAGACACAAATTCTGTGTGCTATTATACGATTGCATGCAAGACAGGTACATCCAAACTTATGCTTTTCATTAAGAACGTTCTCCGTATTAATCAAGCTCTCTCTCTCTCTCTATATATATATACCTCTAAATTCTCATATACGTGAATTTCTTCTCCCTAATTTCAGCATGCACATGTGTCCTTATTCTTTATATAATCGAGTCCATGCATTTTTCTTCAAGTTTAGTTTTCAATTCCTATACATAGACGTACATGTATATAATGTATGTATCTCTTAAACTATATTTCGTTAATTCATGCCATATGAATATTGCCTAGCTAGTTCCATTCTTTCGAGAATTATCAAAGTGATCATTGATGCTATTCTTAAGACCTTGAGATGACCTTTTGTGATGGTCAGGCCACCCCCATGAAGTAGCCATGCCTGGTGGCTTGACCACCCCGGCCCCTTGGCAGTTAGGTTGCCCCTAGCCATCTAGTGGAACTTTTGAGGGTGGCTCGAGCAACCGGCCCACACTTCGTGGCCTACACAAGGATGGTTTTTCATGGCTGCTCGTCAGCAGCAGCAGCAAGATTTTGAGATTTTTTTTTTTTTAATTTGGTACTCAATTCTATGGTTCAAGAATTGCTAATATTACTCCTATTAGGTAGTCCTAATTTTGGGAAATAGCTATCTCAATATTTTAAAAATGAAACTAAAAAAATAAAAAATAAAAAATCTATGTGCAAGCAGGCATGTGCGCACATCCACTCACATAAACAGTGTTTTTACTGTTCCTGTGAATAGTAAAAATACTGTTCCTGTGTGTGGGTATGCGCAAAGGCTTTTTTGCACCCAACACTACTCTATAAAAAATATTATTTGAAGGGAATAATTATTCCTTTCCAAACCTCTATACCTTTCTATTAATAAATAAAATTTTCTTGTCAACTGTTACGAACAAGTTAAACAATATATTATTCATAGTTACTCGTTATATAATAGGTGTGTAAATTGTAAGTTTTGTAGTTGTTCTCATAGTGTTTCATTTCGAGGTACTCTTAGTTTTGGGATTTTCTTATATTCTCAGGATTTATTATGTAATATTGGTATTCAATTGCCAAAAGTATGGATTCTTAATAAAATTGATCAGGTACCTTCCTAATATGTATATATATTAATTCATGTCCCGTATTTCCAAATTAATTCGCCTATCATATAATTTCTTTAAGGAAAATATCATCATTCATTCATTAAGGAAAACTTATATATATTCATGATAGGACATATTTGAGAATATCCCCATATCAACTATTTGGAGCTCTACCAATACACTTGGACTAATCTAGACTTCACTACTTTTGTCACTCTCTACAAATAAACGCCTAAAAGACAACACTCTGCCTGGCCGCAATCTTTTCTTTTATCAATCACAAAAGTCAGATCTAAGAGATTTGGAAATGGTGATTCTAGTGATCTAGCACGTGTGACGAGAATAGTTGTCGAAAGGGGTTGGTCGTGAGGACGACGCATAGTGATTTTCATAAAATCGCCACAATTCTCTAAATGATTTGCAGTCTAAGAGTCTTCTTGTGCTGACGCGTCTCTCGAAAGTTGCCAAAAAACTATAGATCTAACTTTTCGACAAGGAATACAAAGAAGCTAAGAAAAGATGGAATGAGAAGGAAAAAGGAGAGGACAGGGAGAAGTGTTAAGGATTTCCTTTGATATGGAAACAAACAGTAAATCTTGCACAACTTCATCAAGACAATGTAGTAAGGCTACTCAAGAAGGAAATCAATAAATAAATATCTTTGTATATTCCCATTTTGGTTGCTTTAGAATATTCTGTCATAAAGCTTCTTTATTGTAATTTGCACAACCCATATTATTAATAAAGCCCTGATCCTATAGCAAACGTATGATAAGGAGAATTTCATCCTTATGTTATATTATTTTCTGCACAAATCTAGGTCTACAAACCTTGTCATGATGTTATTAGAAAATACCTGGACTTGCTTCTATTTAATTTTTTCTTTTCCTCATGGAATCCCACCCTCCCTCCACTCCTCTTTTGCCCTTTGATACAATGGTTCATATGTTGACCATAAAACTTAGTTCTACCAACTACTTGCTTTGAAAGAGTCAATTCCTTCCTCTTCTTACCGGTCAAAATTTACTCAAGTTTGTTGATGGTTCTAACTCTTCTCCACCGTCCACCATTCTTCATTTACATTTTTGTATGGATGATGATTTGTCCTTGAATTTTTTGCTAAGTGTTGGAAGAGCTTATTAGGCCATTTTCAAATTTTAGGTTGGAATTGGATCTTTTAGTATAAGGCTCTTTAGCCCACAAAAGGAAATAGATAAACATATGTCCAATGAAGTAGGCCCATGGGGGTATTTCCTTTAGGAGGCCCAAGTTAGGCCATTAGACAAGGGAGAGGCACCACTTGGTAAGGGAAAGAATTTTTTATCTTTCTGGAAAATGACTAAGGTAACACTTGTCAACCATGTGTTGGACCCTTAGATGAAAAAGTTTAAAAGGCAAAAGGACAAAAGGATTTTTTGATGGAGTGTGTTAGGCGCTACTTTTCTAAGAGACAAGCTTCTACATAGACACATGTCAAGCTAGGATGGAAGTAACTTTGTGAGTTATATAAGATGTGTGATACTTGGGAAGAGAAAAAGTAAGCTTCTAAAATATTTTTTGAGGGAAAAAGCAAGCATGTAGCCACTGGCAAAAAGGAGAGAGAGAAAGAAACCCAAAAAGCTACCTAGGGAATGATATTAGAAGTCACCTCAGGTGAAATAGAAAATTTCAACACCCAAGACCCACACTCTAACCTTTCGCCACATGTGACTCATGTATTGGAGGAAAATCTTAGGAACAATAGGGTTTTGAGAAAATTACCTATTAACAACAAAGTGCATTGAACCATGACAAAAGAAAAATGGAAAAATGGGAAAGGCAGCAATGTTGGGTTTCGGTTGAGGAAGGAGAAGGCCACACAAGACACACAACCCCATGCCATCCCATCACGAGGCAAATGGAAGAAAACCTTATCACTTGTCCTACATGCATTGGTTGGTGAAAAAGCATAGAAAGGCATTACATATAGTGGCAGCTGAAAGTGAGTGACTCCTTTTTACCCAAAAGTTTTCTTATTTCCCTATAGCATTTATGTCACCACCTTTCTCTCTCAAGTTTCCATTTTCTAACATTTTCTCACTAGCCAAACAACACCATACATGCCAACATTTTCATACATCACCAAGAAATCATTCCCAATATTTCAAATAAGAGCTTGGCACTTGGAGGTGAAGATCTTTTCACCCTTTCATGTTAACCATGCACAACCAAAGTAACACACCTCCTTTTGTTGGATTTTTAGGTTTTCCAACCCAACTACACACTTTTACTCTAGAAACCTGGATTTTCTCTTCATGGAAAATGGAACCCAAAGCCTTCTTGATATTTTGAACACTTGAGCGCGAGATTTAGAGTGTATATGGATTAGTTTCGGCTCAAAATAAAAACTAGGATTTTAATCTTCAAGAGCTTCGGGCCTAGGATTTTTATTTTCAGTAAAAGATTTCAAAAATACACGATCACTCACATTTCTCACTAGCCAAACAAACACCATACATGCCCCATGCTTTTGAAAGAAAGAGTTAGGTATGGTTTGATCACGACCCTAAATGTTAGGATTGGAAAATGTCCTAGTGGAACTCCCTATCCACTTTGGAGTGTATAAATCAAGTAGAAACTCTTGGGTCGACAAAGTACAATCAACGGATCTCTGATGGTTCCATACAAGTGTAGTCACCTCAATCAAACGGATCATCTGTTGATCCAGTAGCTAAAGGGGAATAAGCGGTGCTTGGGGGAGCCATTAGGTATCCATACAAGTGAATTATATGATATGAATAAGATATTTAAGCTCTATGATATGACATGTTATAATATGCCATGATGTGATATGACATTATGTGTTATGCCATTATATGCTATGATATGAATGAAATGATATGAAATGATGAGATATGGCCTCAATATGACATGTTATGATAAAAACAAGGACCCGATCTCAAGTGATATGAACAATTGTTAAAAGTTTAAAAAGATGAAAACTTCATTTTTGCAAGAAAGTCACGTATACATGTCTATGCATTTGTTTGTAGTTTGCTTTTATATACTTATAATATATGTGGTATGTTGACTGTTTACTTGCTGAGATTTATTGAAATCTCATTGTGGTAGTTTCTACTACCATTCCCCTCCTAGAATGTTAGAAGTTACAACAGAAGAAAGTAATCAAAATGACCAAGAGGAAGAAGATGCACTTCCCCCAGAGAAGATAGTGCCTAAGATAGAGACCAAGGCTCCCGAGCCCTCCATCTTGGAGCAGCTAGAGGCCATTAACCAAGAGATTCCTGAGATACTCTAGTTTAGTGATAAGGTTTTGCAACTCAGGGATCGGGACAAAGAATGTTTTCTAGAAAATAGGATAAAGACTGAGAAGCCTTGAGGAAGTTAAGTCAAGGGAAGGCCAAAGAGGATCGGCCTTATGGTGACATCAGAAATGCATTATTTGTTTTGTGGACATAATCTTTCGGTAGTGCAATTTGCTGCTAAAAAAGTTTTGGGATATTTGCACTATTTTGGTACCATGCGTCTATTATTATATCACCATGCCTTAGTAGATAGAAAAGAATTTTTTCACCACGGCTTCTATTGCATATTGTTAGAAAATTAGGTGCATTACATATTAACTATCATGTACGAGGGGTATATAACTTTATATTGCATGTCCTAGCGAATTTAGTCATTGTTAAATCCCAAACGGGGCCTGGGGTTGCTACACCCTCAATATTTTCTTTGGCATCACACTGGTCAACTTATTCTTAGCTTAATTTTTTCCTCTCTTATAGAACAACCCATGACAAAAATCTTAGGCTTAACATGTGCATTTGATGTATGGCAGATGGCAGATGCTTGAAGCCTACTTCTCTTATAAGTCCAAGATTCGAGAGATTCAATTAAATGATGAATTCCAACTGATGAAGAAAGGCACTTGTAGTATTGGTGACTATTCATGAGCCTTAAAAAATCTAAGTGATCATCAACTTCATGCCATGGGTCAACCTGTTGATGATACTGACAAGGTGCACTAGTTCCTTCTTCGCTTTGGGCTTGACTTCTATTCCTTTTCCACCACTATGATGTCTCAAACACCACTACCTTTGTTCAAGAATGTTGTGTCAAAAGCTCAAAGTCATGAACAAGTTTAGGACCGCCAACTACTTCAATTGCTCACCAAGGAAGCAGACACTCCTCTCGTGGTGCTCGACGCGGTCGTGGTGATGGTCGCTTTGGATGTGGTCGTGGACATCTGTCCTCCAACTCCAACAGCACTTCTCAAAATGAGCACTCTGGCTCGTGCCCTCCACTCTCATCTTGACCAACCTGTCAATTTTGTGGCAAAGTTGGTCATGTTGCTCCTGTCTATTGGGATTGATATGAAAGTTCTTAGACTACTAATGTTGCTGAAGCTTTTTCATCGTATTTATTCAAGATTCTCCAAATTTTGACTGGTACACCAATATTGATGCCTACTCTCCAATCTTTAGATTGCTGATCTATTCATCAAAAGTGTTTCTCGGTCTCAATTTCTATTTTTCGATCCAATCTTTTCGTCTCCTCTTTCCATATGGTCAGCTTGTGGATGAGTGTTAAGGATAGTTCATCTGATATGGAAACAAACAGCAAATCTCGTACAGCTTCATCAAGTCAATGCAGCAAGGCTACTCAAGAAGGAAATCATCGATATCTTCGTATATTCCTTTTTTGGATACTTTAGAATATTATGTCATAAAACTTCTTGATTGAAATCTGTACAACCTTTATATTATAAATAAAGCATTGATCCTACAACAAATGTATGCTGAGGAGAATTTCATCTTTGTGCTATTATTTCATGCACAAAGTAAGGTCTACAAACCTTGTCAAGGAGGCGCCTACCTTTCTTTCAACAAAAATCAGATCTGGAGGCTTGTTTGTTTGGTGAGAAAGGGGGGAGGGAGAGGAGGAGTTCAGCTAAATTTCTTACTGTTCTGCATCCATGCACTTCTGTTGCCTGCCGTAAAATTAGTCTATAGATAGATAGATGTTTTTTTACTAGAACTGAAGGCTTAATTATTAGGGGGCTTCGACCCAAGAATAAATCCTTGTATTATCTATCCCATGCATTCGAGTAATGTCGTATCCAAAACCCACTTAATAATTATTCATCTTCCAAGGTCACTTTTTTGTTTCCTAATGGGCCACAGCATAATTCTATCACCAAGTCCATGCCGTTAATTATCATCAAATAGTAAAAACAATCCAAGCCCATTTAATCATGCATAAACATATATCAAACCGATCGAGCTGTTTAAGTGTCCTTTATTCGAGATCTAATTCAAATTGTCCAAATATAAGACACTAATTGACAACATACCATCAATTTTAAATATATTGGATTTCATTCATCTCATAAATTACATTACTCCTTATTAAATTTCCGTCCATAGAAGTCCAGATGTGTAAAAATTAGAATATATTAATTAAGCATTCATACCTTTAGCCTTGAACAAACTAGATTATTTCTCACCATACTTTTTTACACATTGTACCTTATTCACTTACACACTCTTCCCTTGTCTCATCAACTTTTTGGTGGCCATACTCCATGGAATTCTCCAAGTGGCTCACGGATTGCATCCCACCGAAACCCTTGCTCCTTCCTTCCATCATTCTCTTCATGCCACTTGTCACATTCCTATACACTATGACTTCTATTGGAAAGTCAAAGAATGGTGCATTGTACTTCCAAGATTCCATAATAGGAAAATCTCTCCATAAGATTCTACACTCAATCCTACATGGCACATGGCTACCTACTAGTCAATCTTTACCAACTAGAATTTCCTACAAGCCTTGGATGATTTTCTAGGGTTTCTCTTCAAATGACATGTGTCTCTACTATGGGCTTGATGGGTCATGAGCTCACTCTATGGGCTTATGGGCTCCCCACTACTGTCTTGGCCCATTCACTTAATCCATATCTCAAAAACTTCATTCTCAAGCCCATCTCTTTAGAGCTTGTTTTTACAAATTCCCACTAATCTTGTATATTAGCATTTAATTAAATAATTAAATTAGGATGAAGATTTTAGGGTTGTTACATCTTTCATATGATCTCTTCATGATCATCAAATTCCGAAGAAAACAGCTTAAATAGGGTTATCGTCTTGCTCCAGTCTCGACATTTGTTCCTTCCGATCCAAGAAAACAGCTTAACTAGAAGAATTTGTTCCTCCGAAAATGGCTTAACTAATTTTTTCTCTGGCTCAGATGAGTCGCATTCTCTCGAAAATAAAATATTTTGCGAACTTGGTCAATCTATCTATTACCCAAGTTGCATATTGACTTACATATCTTTGTCTTAAGGAAGACCACTCCAATGTCCACTATGATTCTTTCACATTTCCAATGTGGGATTTATATATGTGCTTGAAGTAATCCCGGCTAGTAATTAATTTATATTGGTCCAAACAAATCATGTAATTTATTTGAAAGTGCTTTAGACATATGGTTACCAAACAATAAATAATTTTTTTAATAATACTAGAGCATATTACTTCAAATCTACAACTATAAGCCTCAGGTTAAATATTGCCCACTGCCAATCCTAAACATGCATTTTATATTCATAAGCAGTTCATTTATTTTTATTTTTATTTTTTTTCAACGAATAGCTAAAGTCACATGTCCAATAGTAACTCCTACTCCAATTTTATTAATAAGATATGATGGCAGAAAACCGTGAAAACATCTTTATACTTGGGGGTTCCAAGAAAAGAAAAAAGAAACCGAACCAAACTGTCAAAAATTACAAAAACATCAAGAAACTAAACAAGAAACAAACATCTAAACATGCCTAAAAAGACTCAACCATGCAACAAATTAAACAACTATACAAGCCTATAAACACAACCAAAAATGAAAATTAAGAAAATCATAAAGAGCTCTGAGGGCTCAAGACATCTCTGATAAAAAGTTATAAACCACATCCTCACTTGTCATACCATTTGATTATCTTCTTTATATATACGTTGCACATGATAGGTCATGGGACCCAATAGATCCATAATCTCATTTATTATTCGAGTTTGTATTTTGTTCAAAAAATAGTTTATATATTTATATATAGGTCTTTAACTAAATCTTTCTTAGTATTAATTTTTAGGTTTCCATAGCATTTATTTGTTGAATAATTTTTTATAAAATTTTGACCAGAAGTTTCCAATGTTCTGTCCTCAATCCATCTTTCGAGCTTTTTTCTTCCTTAAAAACTAGACCTTGTACATTGACAAGTTTTTTTTTTCCAAAACGAAAAAGAGGTTGCAGTCTCTAAAACTAGCATGTGAAAGATATTTATGCCTTTTCATTTAAAAATAATCAACATAACAGTTAAATTTAAAATAAAAATAAAACTATATATAACGACTCATCTTAGAATAGAAAAAATCCACCCATCCCACAATTGCATGTTGTGTGATACCCACCGCTCCCACGTATGGAAATACGGGAGTCGAGGCGTCAGGATGATGACAACTCGGGTCATGCACCCCAATGACACGTGCTAAGTGTGTGTGCATGTAACATGAGTAAAATAAAAGGCACAGTGGAGTTAAGTCAATCACTAAGTACCATAATTTTAAAATATTACAAACTAGTTTAACACAAATTCTCCAACAAGAAATTTAATACAGTTATCCCATAGTGAAAACATTCAAATACATAATTAACAAAAGCAGAAAAATATTTCCCAAGATAATAAACTACATTATATCACTACACCGCAAGGCCACCTCCTCAAGCTCAGCCTCCTCTTCATCTGCATTAAAATCTACGGTACCAAAAAGAGTACCACAGGTAAGTAATAGACCAAACAAACCAAAAAATAAAAATACATTCATACAACAACAAAATGCATAAATATGATACCATATGCATGAGACTCAAAAAAGTCATCCCTTCCCAAAAAGATAATAGTTTTTCACGCACACTAAAATCTCATTTTGGCCCAAAATAAATCCATTGAAAACATCCACCATTTTTCTAGAAAATAGCCCACAAATCCATTTATCAAAACCCACAAATCCATTTAAAACATCTACCACATTTAACACTTTAAGCAAGAATCGTAGGCGGAACTCTACCATCATCCCTAACACGTGCACTGTAGGCTGGAATTACAAGCGAGACTCTACCACCATCCCTGCTTACTACCATCCGTACAGTACCTCTCTTTCAAAACGTTCAATCCATTCATTCAAACATATCCAAAATCATTTCTCACATGAAAACCCAGTTTTCAAATATACACATGAACATGTATACAATTATGCAAGAACCCAATTTTCCTTTACAAACATGAACATGCATGCACTATGCAATGCACACTACAATACACAAAAATCCAACAATCAACAAATCCCAACATCAACCAATCACACAAACAACTTCATTTTCCAATTCAACCGACCCCCAAACTCTTCGAACTTAGTCGAGTACAACCAACCAAAATACAAAGATTTGTTAATGCAAAAATATATTTAAATATCAAAGATCATTTGGAAAAATACTTACTATACGCCCAATAATAATTTTTGAGGATAGCGAAACTGCCAAAAAGCGATCTTGGGCCTCAATCAGCGAACACGCTGCTATCGTAGTGCCCAACACACCACCGAAAGTAAAACACCATAAATAAATAAGTATTGTTTCAAAGATAACTAAAACAATTAAAATAAACGTAAATAAAATACATATTTAAAACAACACAATTAATAACAAATATTATGAACAAATATTTAAACTCTTAAATCTAAATAAATAATTTAAAAGAAATTATTATTTAATCACACTAACACTTGAACGTAAAATAAAACAACATAAAAAAATTACAAACAACTTGTAAACAGATTAAACTCATAAAATGAGTAATAAAACTTACCGAAAGTATCCCAAAACGATGAAATACGACGATTAAAACAACGATTAAAACACTAACAAAACCCTACTTTGGATTTTCGAATTTCAAGGGTTTGAAGAGGAGAATTCGAATTTGGGTTGAGTGGGAGAAAAAGACTAAAACCAAACCCAAAAGGAGAGAAGAAAACACAATCTCGGAGTGATTTCGCAAGGTGGTCGACCACTATAATGAGCCCACCGATAACCAATTCGAGATGGTTAATCTCCAGATTAGGGTTTAGGATAGGAGGAAAAGAAGGTTTGAGAAGAAAGAAATGGGTTGAATTGACTTGAAATTCCGTTGAAGGTTTTCCCTCCAACACGTCAGAATTTATAGATTTCGTATTACCAAATGCAGCATTTCCACATTATTACAACACTGACTAAACGACACTCCCACATTATTACAACATTATGACTATAAACGACATAGGCTATTCAACATACAACTAAACCACAAAACGGCAGTGTATTACAATGCTATTAAAGTCTAAGAAAAACACTCCCTCATTCTGCTTTCCACCTCGCACCTTGTCCACACCAGTCCACTCTAGCACCTTCTCGGCCATAACACACCCTCTCCTTTTAGAGAGCACCTTGCCCACAAGGTGTGGAAATTGGTTTCGGAGCTTCCAGTAAGGTTCCTACCCCATGTAGACTTGTCCACTCCAGCACCTTCTCACTGTACTAAAACTTCCACCACAGGGCGGTTGTCTTTCTTTACAACTCTGCGATCTAGAACCAACTCAGGTTGAGACCTCAACTCTCCCTACAGATCTACTGGAGGTAAGGTGAAAATCGGAACAACATGATCACCAAGCTTCTTCTTTAAACAAGATACATGGAAAACTGGATGCAACAGAGAATCTGAAGGTAAAGCCAATCTATAGGCTACCTTGCCAACACGATGGGTAATGATAAGAATATAAAATGCTATATTTTTTCTCTTAATGTTTAATATTTTATTCTTATTTGATACCTAAATATATTCATTATTCTTATATTTTGATTTAGGATACAAATAGAGGCATTAAGAAGCAAATGAAGATAATTGCGGAATTTTAGACAGTTTTGACTTCTCTTCGTAATATGGGCATAACTTTCTCATCCAATCTCCGATTGAGCTGATTCAAGATGATATAGAACCCCAAGAGAAATATCTATAACTCTTATGTTTTATGTTTGGAGAGATATCGGCTTAATCTAAGACAAAATCGACTATGAAGTAGACGCATATGCATTTGACATTCCTGAATATTCTTCAGCCACACTTCCAACCAATTGAATCAAATCCACATGTTATCACAACATTTTCCAGCAAGCACTTTTGCACCAACTTGCAAATTCAATGATCAACTTACATGCAAGATTAGATGCACTAAAGTTTCTTCAAAACAAATTATTTGAACACAAGATACAAAGTCATACAAGGCAACTAATGAAGAAAAAACAAAATTGAACACTCAAGTTACAAGCAAGTTTCAGCTAAGGATGGTGGAAAAACAAATTATCAAATGCCAACTTACAAACCACTTGGATTAAAAAATGACACATGGCAAAGCAACTTGAAATTGTGATAATTTTGTCAGAACAATTTGCATGAAGGATGCTTATAAATAGAAGGGAGGGGTGTGTGTTCTAAGACTATGCTTTTGATGTTTAGTTGAGTTATTGTATTATCTTGAACGAAAAACTAAATACCTCATTTCTCTTCCATTTCTTTTGATGGATATTTTTGTTATGATTTTGAGTAGCTAAACTTTTGTAATTAGTCAAAGGAAATGAAAGCCTCGGAATTTATATAGTTGTGAGATCTAATTTGTTCTTATTAGTCAATTTATGCTTTGAGTATCAAATGTTCTTCTATTCTTATTTTCATGATTATTTCATTTAATTACTAGAAGGCCTGCTAGTTTATTATTCGTTATAATCTATTGCTATATTAGATATCAAATCCGTAATTGTTTGATCTCTCTAATCTGTGAAGCAATTAAGTTTTAATGATTTACTGCATCAGAAATTATTAAAACTTAAGAAGAACACTTGACTAAATTAAATGCAACTGCTTGTGTTTGTATTTGTATTGTTTAGTTTCATCGATCTCTCTAATTCTTAAAGCTGCTACTAATTAAATCCTTAGCGTTTGTCTTGGGTTTTTAGTAGTTAGGATTAATTAGATCGCTTGTTTTCTAATTAATTAAAATTAAGGAGAGATAAGAAAATGGTTCTAACGGTGAATATTCAAAATATTAATTGATTTATATTGTATCAATAATCGGTTATAAAATTCCGATGGTGGACGTTGACTTCGACCAATGCTTTTTCCTTTGATTAATATTTTGAAATTAAATTGCTATTTAGTTGTTTTTATTTCCTTTGAAATTATTCTCACTACAATCAAGAGCCCCATTTTCCTTACTTAACAGCATAAAAATAAGCTAATCATTCTCTGTGGGATCCCCTTACTCACACTACTATTTTGAGTACATGATTTTATTTTTGGGCCAGATGGCAACTGCAATTAGTCAACTAGAGGTGCAAAGTTCAGGGAAATTACCATCTCAAACGAAAGTAAATCCAAGAGAAAATACAAGTGCAATCGTCTTAAGAAGTGGTAAAGAAGTTGAAATTCCAGTAAAGGCAGCCCATGTATCATCGGAACAAGAAAAAGAGAAAAACGTCGTAACAAACAAGAACATTCTCAATTAAAATTACGAACCTAAACGTAAGTTTTTGCCTCTATCTGATTATAAACCAATACCCCATTTTTCCCAGACTTTAGTTGAATCTATAAAAGATGAACAAAATAAAGATTTATATGAAACTTTTCGAAGATGCGAGGTAAATATTCCACTATTTGATGCTATTAAACAAGTACATCGTTATGCTAAATTTTTGAAAGAATTGTGTACAACTAAGAGGAAACAAAAATTTAAAGGATGTGAGAAAGTGAGATTAGGGGAGAATGTTTCTGCAGTTATTTAAAGAAAATCCCCTACAAAATGCAAAGATCCAGGTATGTTTACTATTGCTTGTACGGTAGATAACACTAAATTTGAGAAGGCCATGCTAGATTTAGGAGCTTCTATCAATGTCATGCCATATTCTATATATGCTTCTTTGAAACTTGGACCTTTGGATCAAACTGGTGTTGTAATTCAATGGCTGATAGATCTAATGCATATTCTAAGGGTGTAGTTGAGGATGTAATTGTACAAGTTAATGGTTTATTTTTCCCTACTGATTTCTATGTGCTTAATATGGAAAATGGTGAACAAAATGCTCCTATTTTGTTAGGAAAACCTTTCTTAAAGACATCCAAAACTAAGATAGATGTTCATAGTGGCATACTTACCATGGAATTTGATGGTGAAATTGTTAAGTTTAATATTTATGATGCCATGAAATATCCCGATGATGATAATCTTGTTTATTCTATTGATGTGATTGATTCTTTAACACAAGAAGTTTTTGAACTTAATGGAAAAGATGGTTTGGAAGTTGCCATAGTTAAACATCTTGAGAAAGAGAATGAGGAGTTAACCTTTAGTACTGAATTGCAGGAAACTGTTGCATCATTGAATGATTCTCCAAAGTTACCACAATCAGATAACTTTTGCATATCGTCGCATGCCTTTCGCCTTTGCAACGCCCCAGCCAGTTTTCAAAGGTGTATGGTTAGCATATTTTCAAATTATATTGAGCATATCATAGAAGTCTTTATGGACGATTTTATAGTTTATGGAGACTCGTTTGATAATTGTTTGCATAACCTTACACTTATTCTTCAAAGATGCATAGACACTAACCTTATGTTAAATTCTGAAAAATGTCATTTTATGGTTGAACAAGGTTTAGTTTTGGGACATGTTGTTTCATCTAAGGGAATTGAGGTAGATAAAGCCAAAGTTGATATTATTCAATCTTTACCTTATCCCACTAGTGTACGGGAAGTTCGTTCTTTTCTTGGACATGTAGGTTTTTGTTGTACATTCATCAAGGACTTCTCCAAAATAGCATTAACCCTTTGCAAGTTGCTACAAAAAAATGTAGTTTTTGAGCTTGATGAGACATGTGAACAGGCGTTTGATAAGCTGAAAGACCTATTGACTTCTACCCCAGTTATCCAACTCCCTGACTGGAATATTCCTTTCGAAATAATGTACGATCCAAGTGATTATGCAATAGGCACTGTTTTGGGACAAAGAATTGGAAAAGCATCTCATGCCAATTATTATGCTTCAAGAACTTTGAATGATGCGCAAAGAAATTATTCTACTACAGAAAAGGAACTTTTAACTGTTGTGTTTGCTTTAGAAAAGTTGAAATCTTATTTGCTTGGTACTAAAGTCATTGTTTATTCTGATCATGGAGCTCTTCGTTATTTGATGACGAAAAAAGATGTAAAACCAAGATTAATAAGATGGATACTTCTCTTGAGTGAATTTGATTTGGAAATAAAAGACAAAAGAGACACAGAGAATCTTGTTGCAGATCATTTGAGTCGTTTAGTTCATGTGAAAAATGAACTTTGTCTGCAAGAAACGTTTCCCGACGAACAATTGTTCTCCACGAGTGTGACATTACCTTGGTATGTGAATATTGTGAATTATTTGGTTGCTAACATTTTACCTCCTGGTTTGTCTAAGGCTTTAAAAGACAAGATCAAAAGTGATGCCAAATACTATGTGTGGGATGATCCATACTTATGGAAGCATTGTGCAGATTAAGTGATAAGAAGATGCATTCCTGAAAATGAAATTTTTTCCATCCTTACCTTTTGTTATTCTTATGCTTGTGGAGGTCACTTTGGAGCTGAGAGAACGGCAAGAAAAGTACCAGAAAGTGGTTTCTTTTGGCCATCTTTATTCCGAGACTCATATTCTTTTTGTAAATCATGCGATCATTGTCAAAGACAGGTAATATATCCCGAAGGAATGAGATGCCACAAACCCCCATACTATTTTCTGAAATTTTTGATGTTTGGGGCATCGATTTTATGGGATGGTTTCCTGTATCTTTTGGTTATGTTTATGTTTTACTTGCTATTGATTATGTCTTGAAATGGATGGAAGCTGAAGCCACCATAACTGATGATTCTAAAGTTGTTACAGATTTTATCAAGTCTAACATATTCTCCCGGTTTGGAATTCCAAGAGCTTTAATAAGTGATCGAGGTACTCACTTTTGCAATCGAACTGTGGAGACTTTGATGAGAAAGTACCGTGTAACCTACAAGGTGTCAACTATCTATCATCCGCAAACTAGTGGACAAGCGGAAATGTCAAATAAAGAAATCAAGTCTATCCTTGAAAAGACGGTCAATCCAAGTAGAAAATATTGGAGTTTGCATTTGGACGATGCCTTATGGGCATATAAAACTACATATAAAACACCCATTGGTATGTCACCTTATCAATTGGTCTTTGGAAAATTGTGCCACCTTCCAGTTGAGTTAGAACACAAGGCTTATTGGGCTATCAAGAGTTTCAACATGAAAATAGATGAAAGTGGAGAACACAGGAAGTTGCAATTACAAGAGTTAGAGGAAATTTGCAATGATGCCTATGAGAATGCTAGGATCTACAAGGAAAAAATGAAGGCTTTTCATGACAAGATGATCTCTAGGAAGGAATTTAAAGTTGGTAAAAAAGTCCTTCTATACCATTCACGGCAACGTTTGTTTCCGGGCAAGTTGCGTTCTCGTTGGATTGGACCTTTTATTGTTACTAATGTTTTTCCTCATGGTGTAGTTGAAATTCAAAGTTTAACAACTTCCAAAGTATCCAAGGTAAATGGCCATAGACTTAAAACTTTCCAAGAAGGATTCCAAGTAGAGAATGCGGCAAAATTGGACCTTGAGGATCCAATTTATTCTGATTAAAGAATAAAACAACCTTGAGTCGAGCCAACGACAATAAACAAAGACGCTGCTTGGGAGGCAACCCAAAGGGAGTTTGTTTTCTTATTCTCGCATTTATATTTCGATTATTTTTGCCTTTTCTTTGCATTTAACCTTACATTGAGGACAATGAAGTTTTAAGTGTGGGGTAGGGAATTTAGGTTGTGTTTTAAATATGTTTTTATTTATAAAAAAAAATCATAACATGATTGAATAAGTAATCTTCCAAATTGCTTTCCTTGAAGAATGATAGTAACTAAATTTGGTAGACAAAAGCCAGTGAGATTTTGAGCCTATAGACTGACATATCCATATCAGTCTCACCATTTTCTTTCATATGAGATATTCTTTCATGGATTTATTTCTCTAGAACTTGACTTGATTCTCTTTAAGATCACATTGATACATGCATGCATGAATATGATTAAGGTCATCTTTGTTATAAGCTACATAAGCCAAATAGCCTACCTAGTAATTAATTCTTCCTTATTGAAACCCTTTTGAGCCTTATTAATCATTTTCGTTTGTTGTAAACCCACATTACAAGCTTTAAACTTGAAAAACAATGTCTTTACCCAAGTCATAAAGCTAGTGGAAAATTGTTCATGGATGTGCAAGAAATAAGTGTGGAGGTGTCTAGATTTGTGATATGGCTATGATTGGTGAAATGGAATATATTCTCAATCTCAATTCATAAATTCCATTGTTGATGTAGTATTAAAAAAAAAAAAAAGGGAAGTTATGAAGGAGAATGTTTTTAGTGTTACTAACTGTCTATATCCACAATTCCTCCTAAAATTCTAAAAAATGGGTCGTTTACTTGTTTTATATACAAGCTGAAAGTTGTTGCAAAGGATCGTTCCATCCTACAAATAAAAAAAATGTTCCTTTCGAACGATCTCTTTTTCAACACAGGAGTTTTACATGGTTTAAATATTTTAAAGACAAAATGAAGAAGCTGCTGAATGAGGAGATTGATTTTACATGTCTTATATACTCAAACTTGAGTTGATTAATTTTTGCTTCACCAGCTTCTATGACTTTTGAGCTACACTCCCAAATATTTCCTACTTAACCCTAACCCCATTACAACCCTTGGAAAGTCCTTATGATTCATGTTATGCATGTAATCCTAGTGGTGGAGAATGAGAAGATATGCAAACTTATGGTAGATCATTTCCATTGAGATGAATTTGAGTGAAATACATACCTTTCAAACACATAAGAAATGAGCGTTAATTTTTGTGAGGATCTACGTATTTAGTTTACTTTATCTTCAAGTAAAAATGCTTACTAAGAAATTATAAGTTTTTTGTTCATGATATGTTATGAGTTTTAAAGAGTTTGATTGTTCTTTATCAATAGCATTGCAACCTTGGTGTTTTTGGAAAAGTAGATTAAAGTTTTGTCCGAGGACGAGCAAAAGTTAAGTGTGGGGGAATTTGATGAGAATATAAAATGTCATATTTTTCTCTCTTAATATTTAATGTTTTATTCTTATTTGATGCCTAAATATATTCATTATTCTTATATTTTGATTTAGGATACAAATAGAGGCATTAGGAGCAAATGAAGATAATTGTGGAATTTTAGATAGTTTTGACGGCTCTTCGTAATATGGGCATAACTCTCTCATCCAATCTCCGATTGAGCTGATTCTAGATGATATAGAACCCCAAAAGAAATATCTATAACTTTTATGTTTTATATTTTGAGAGATATCAGCTCAATCTAAGACAAAATTGACCATGAAGTAGACTCACCTGCACTTGACGTTCCTAAATATTCTTTAGCCACACTTCCAACCAATTGCATCCCACATCTTATCACAACATTTTCCAGCAAGCACTCCTGCACTAACTTGCAAATTCAATGATCAACTTACATGCAAGATTAGGTACACTCAAGTTTTTTCAAGACAAATTGTTTGAACACAAGATACAAAGTCATACAAGGCAACTAATGAAGAAGAAACAAAATTGAACACTCAAGTTACAAGCAAGTTTCAGCTAAGGATGGTGGAAAAACAAATGATCAAATGCCAACTTACAAACCACTTGGATTCAAAAATGACACATGGCAAAGCAACTTGAAATTGTGATAATTTTGTCAAAACAATTTGCATGAAGGATGCTTATAAATATAAGGGAGGGGTGTGTGTTCTAAGACTATGCTTTTGATGCTTAGTTGAGTTATTGTGTTATCTTGAAAGAAAAATCAAATACCTCATTTCTCTTCATTTTCTTTTGATGGATATTTTTGTTATGATTTTGAGTAGCTAAACTTTTGTAATTGGTCAAAGGAAACGAAAGTCTCGGAATTTATATAGTTGTGAGATCTAATTTGTTCTTATTATTCAATTTATACTTTCAGTATCAAATGTTCTTCTGTGCTTATTTTTATGATTATTTCGTTTAATTACTAGAAGGTCTGCTAGTTCATTATTCGTTATAATCTATTGCTAGATTAGATGTCAAATCCGTAATTATTTGATCTCTCTAATCTGTGAAGCAATTAAGTTTTAATGATTTGCTGCGTCAGAAATTATTAGAACTTAAGAAGAACACTCAACTAAATTAAATGCAACTGCTTCTGTTTGTATTGTTTAGTTTCATCGATCTCTCTAATTCTTAAAGCTGCTACTGATAAATCCTTAGCACTTGTCTTGGGTTGTTAAGTAGTTAGGATTAATTAGATCGCTTGTTTTCTAATTAATTAAAATTAGGGAGAGTTAAGAAAATGGTTCTAACAGTGAATATTCAAAATATTAATTGATTTATATTGTATCAATGATCGGTTATAAAATTTCGATGGTGGACGTTGACTTCGACCAATGTTTTTTCCTTTGATTAATATTTTGAAATTAAATTGCTATTTAGTTGTTTTTATTTCCTTTGAAATTATTCTCATTACAATCAAGAACCCCATTTTCCTTACTTAACAGCATAAAAATACGCTAATCATTCTCTATGGGATCCCTTACTCACACTACTATATATATATATATATATATATATATATTGAGTACAGGATTTCATTTTTGGGTGCTTGCGACAGCACGCCAAATTTTGGCGCCGTTGCTAGGGAGTGATTTTAGTTAATTTTTGTGCCTATTGTGATTTTTATTTTATAAAAAAAAAAAAGTATTTGGTAGTTTTTATTTTTATGATTTATTAGAGTTTCTTTAATTGTTTATGACTGCTACTCGATCTTCTAATCATGGTGATTTGTGATATGATCAAGAAATAGAAAGGATCTTGCACAGATTAAGGAGGAAAAATCGGAGAAATTTTGAAGAGGACAACTTGGCTTCTGACTCCCTATTTGCTAGAGATTCTGATTTAAAAGAAGAAATCATGGCTGGAAATCGGACTTTGAAAAAGCTTGCTGCTCCTAAGTTGAACCAACAACCTTTATGCATAATGTTTTCTACTTTAGATGCTACTACTAATTTTGAATTAAAATCTGGACTAATACATCTCTTGCCCACTTTTCATGGCCTTGCAGGTGAAGATCCTCACAAGCATTTAAAGGAATTTCATGTGGTATGCACGAGTATGAAACCCATAGGGGTGACTGAAGATCAAATTAAATTAAAAGCTTTTCCGTTTTCTTTAAAGATTCGGCTAAGGATTGACTCTATTATTTACGTTCCTGGAGTATTACCACATGGAACGAGATGAAAAGGTTATTTTTGGAAAAATACTTCCCAGCTTTAAAGGCAGCTAACATTAGAAAAAAAAATTATGGTGTAAGGCAGCACAACGGAGAGTCCCTACATGAATACTGGGAACGTTTTAAAAAATTATATGTAAGTTGTCTCCATCATCAAATTAGTGAGCTGTTACTAATCCAATATCTCTATGAGGGCCTTCTACACACTAATAGAGGTATGATTGATGTTGCTAATGGAGGAGCTCTAGTAGATAAAACTCCTGAGGCCGCAAGAAACTTGATTGCAAATATGGCAACTGCAATTAGTCAACTAGAGGTGCAGAGTTCAGGGAAATTACCCTCTCAAACGAAAGTAAATCCAAGAAAAAATACAAGTGCAATCGTCTTAAGAAGTGGTAAAGAAGTTGAAATTCCAGTAAAGGCAGCCCCTGTATCATCGGAACAAGAAAAAGAGAAAAACGTCGTAACAGACAAGAATATTCTCAATAAAAATTACGGACCTAAACGTAAGTTTTTGCCTCTATCTAATTATAAACCAATACCCTATTTTTCCTAGACCTTAGTTGAATCTAGAAAAGATGAACAAAATAAAGATTTATATGAAACTTTTCGAAGATGTGAGGTAAATATTCCACTATTTGATGCTATTAAACAAGTACCTCCTTATGCTAAATTTTTGAAAGAATTGTGTACAACTAAAAAGAAACTGAAATTTAAAGGATGTGAGAAAGTGAGATTAGAGGAGAATGTTTCTACAGTTATTTAAAGAAAACCCTCTGCAAAATGCAAAGATCCAAGTATGTTTACTATTCCTTGTACGGTAGATAACACTAAATTTGAGAAGGCCATGCTAGATTTAGGAGCTTCTATCAATGTCATACTATATTCTATATATGCTTCTATAAAACTTGGACCTTTGGATAAACCTGGTGTTTTAATTCAATGGGTGATAGATCTAATGCATATCCTAAAGGTGTAGTTGAGGATGTAATTGTACAAGTTAATGGTTTATTTTTCCCTACTGATTTCTATGTACTTAATATGGAAAATGGTGATCAAAATGCTCCTATTTTGTTAGGAAGACCTTTCTTAAAGACATCCAAGACTAAGATAGATGTTCATAGTGGCGCACTTACCATGGAATTTGATGGTGAAATTGTTAAGTTTAATATTTATGATGCCATGAAATATCTCGATGATGATAATCATGTTTCTTCTATTGATGTGATTGATTCTTTAACACAAGTTTTTGAACTTAATGGAAAAGATGGTTTGGAAGTTGCCAATAGTAAACATCTTGAGAAAGAGAATGAGAAGTTAACCTGTAGTAATGAATTGCAGGAAACTGTTGCATCATTGAATGATTCTCCAAAGTTACAACAGTCAGATAATTTTCCTATTATTGCCTTACCAGTTTTTGACAAAAGACCTTTACTCTCTGTTTTGCAGACCTTTATTCTAAATTTGAAGCCTCTCCCTAGTTACCTCAAGTACATGTTCCTTGGAGTTGGAGGAACATTACTAGTGATTATCTCAAATAAACTTAGTGCACTGCAAGAAGAAAAACTTGTGCAGGTCCTTAAGAAGCATAAGACGGCTATAAATTGGACGATTGCGGATATTAAAAGAATTAGCCCATCTACATGCATGCATCATATCTTACTTGAAGAGGGAGCAAAACCTTCTCGTCAACCACAAAGAAGATTGAACCCGCCTATGATAGATGTAGTAAAAAAAGAGATCCTCAAACTTCTTGAAGTTGGAGTGATTTATCCTATTTCGGATAGCAATTGGGTTAGCCCGATTCAACTGGTTCCTAAAAACACTCGAATAACTATTGTGAAAAATCAGAGTAATGAGTTGGTACCCACCCATGTTCAGAATGGGTGGCGGGTTTGTATAAATTATAGAAAATTAAATGTTGTAACCTGCAAGGACCACTTCCCTTTACCTTTTATTGATCAAATGCTTAAAAGATTAGCCGGTCATTCTTAGTATTGTTTTCTTGATGGTTATTCAGGTTATTTTCAGATTGCAATTGCTCCAGAAGATCAAGAAAAGACGACTTTTACATGACCGTTCGGGACTTTTGCATATCGTCGCATGCCTTTTGCCTTTGCAACGCCCAAGCCACTTTTCAAAGGTGTATGGTTAGCATATTTTCAAATTATATTGAGCATATCATAGAAGTCTTTATGGACGATTTCACAGTTTATGGAGACTCGTTTGATAACTGTTTGCATAACCTCACACTTATTCTTCAAAGATGCATAGACACTAACCTTGTGTTAAATTCTGAAAAATGTAATTTTATGGTTGAACAAGGCTTAGTTTTGGGACATGTTGTTTCATCTAAGGGAATTGAGGTAGATAAAGCCAAAGTTGATATTATTCAATCTTTACCTTATCTCACTAGTGTGCGAAAAGTTCGTTCTTTTCTTGGACATACAGGTTTTTATCGTAGATTCATCAAGGATTTCTCAAAAATAGCATTACCCCTTTGCAAGTTGCTACAAAAGATGTAGTTTTTGAGCTTGATGAGACATGTAAAAAGGCGTTTGATAAGCTGAAAGAACTATTGACTTCTACCCCAGTTATCCAACCCCCTGACTGGAATGTTCCTTTCGAAATAATGTGCCATCCAAGTGATTATGCAATAGGCGCTATTTTGGGACAAAGAATTGGAAAAGCATCTCATGCCATTTATTATGCTTCAAGAACTTTGAATGATGCGCAGAGAAATTATTCTACTACAGAAAAGGAAATTTTAATTGTTGTGTTTGCTTTAGAAAAATTTAAATCTTATTTGCTTGGTACTAAAGTCATTGTTTATTCTGATCATGCAGCACTTCGTTATTTGATGACGAAAAAAGAAGTAAAACCAAGATTAATAAGATGGATACTTCTTGTGAGTGAATTTGATTTGGAAATAAAAGACAAAAGAGGGACAAAGAATCTTGTCATAAATCATTTGAGTCGTTTAGTTCATGTGGAAAATTAACTATATCAGCAAGAAACGTTTCTCGACGAACAATTGTTCTCCGCGAGTGTGACATTACCTTGGTATGCGAATATTGTGAATTATTTGGTTATTAACATTTTACCTCCTGGTTTGTCTAAGGCTTTAAGAGACAAGATCAAAAGTGATGCCAAATACTATGTGTGGGATGATCCATACTTATAGAAGCATTATGCAGATCAAGTGATATCCGCTCAATCCAAGTTGAGAAGTTGAAATGACAAGTGATTTGGTTAGTTATCTAACATGAAGTGGAATAAAGGGAAATGCATGCATGATTGTATGTTAACTAGCATATTGTTGGATGATGCCTTTAGTGTTATCTATTTAGTGGTAAAAATCCATGTCTAAGTTTGATACCTTGTTAAGATTAAAGATTATGTCAAGTGGAGAATTTGAATATTTGATGTGTAAAGAGAATATGGTATGTTTAACAAGTTGAGTAAAGGTGAAAATATATTAGCTAGATTTTGATTTGGAGATGAAAATGTTGGGTTAAGCATGATTATATTTCGGATTTAATGACTCCTTTGGTGGAAATCATTGATTTAATTATTATACTATGTTAAGGTGATATGTTTAAATTTTTGGAGATATTAGATGCATATGAATGAAATGGTCACATTAGCATGATTGATGGTTTTCACAAAAATTGTTAAGTGAGTCATCTTGGAAGAAAAAGTGAATAAAATAACACACTAAAAGACCTAGAGTTTTCGGCCAAGCCTTGTTTTTAGGGTTAGGATAATACTTTTAAATTATTGAAGTTGAATTAGAGTGCATGGAGAAAATTAGAAGACAAAAAGCTAGGAGAGTGTAAAGGGAGGGTCTCGTCCCGAACCTAGTGGGGAGGGGTGGAGCACCCCTAAGTGTATTGGAGGTCTATTATAGTATTTTGGGAAGAAAAGGAGTAGGATTAAGAGGTGTGTGATGACCCCGAATTTTCATACTTTGCCTTTATGTAATTAAACAAATAGGGTTTAGTAACTTAGGTAATTTAGGGGCAAAGCTTTAAAAGGTGGGTTTAGAAGTTGAAGGCCTTAAGGCCATAACAAAAGCTTTGGGCCTAAGTGGGGAAGGACAAGCCCATTGGTCCATGAAAGGAAGTCCAATAGTCAACCAAAGCCCATACTTGATGACACGTGTCAAGATAGGAGAAGTTTAGTAAGTTAAACCAAGACTAGTAGTTGAAAGAAGGAAAATACTAGTAAGTGGGAAAGTTGACTAGTTGTTTTGGTTGGAGAAAGGAAAGAGAAGACAAAAATGGAATCTTCACATCTTTTCCTACCTAGATAGGCGTGTGAGGCATAGGATTTTTGCCAAATAAGACCATCATGAGATTCTACCATATCTAGTTAAATGATTAGGCAAGATTTAAGAAGATTTGGAGATGAGAAAAGAGAGAGGGGTTCGGTGGGGGCTATGGCCGAATGCCTTAGGAATTTTCTCACAAATATATTTCCAAATCTAGAGGGAATGGACATGTGAGATTTGTGTAAGAAGGTGTAAGAGAAAGATGACATGAGATGTGGATTGATGGACACAAAGGTGGGAGGAAGAAATATGGAGGGTTCAGGTATGGTGTATAGCCGACTCCCCCTCCCCTTTTTGACATCCTTTTTGCTACCAAATCTAGGCTATGGATTTGTGTAAGAGTGATAGGATAGGCATGTGTAAGAGATGAAGTAATTAGTTGATTGATGGAGCATGTGACAAGAGGGAAATGAGAGTAGGGAGAAGAAAGGGTTTCGGATGAGGCAAAGGGTCCGAACCCCCACTTTTGCCTTCTCCCAAAAAGTTATCCTCAAATCCCTTGGAGTGACCTATGAGCCCCACTTTTGCCTTCTCCCAAAAAGTTATCCTCAAATCCCTTGGAGTGACCTATGAGATAAGGTTAGAGAGACAAGAAGTGATGTGAGATGATGAAAAGGGGTCGAAACCCTTGAGAGAGAGGCCGGCCATGTGGGGAGAAAGAAGAAGCAAAATCTTCAACCTAGAATGAAGTAGATTAGGTTTGATGTGATCAAGTGATGGGAGTCACTCAAAGGTCTTTCAAACCCATCACATGTCAGCCAAGCCTAGGGGAATGAGTGGCCTAGAGCCTAGGAGAGTCCCTTGGCCGAATGGCCTTGCTTCCCCACCCATTTGGTTGCTTCATTCGGACACACACACACCCCACTCACCCTCCACCTCACGGCAACCCACTCTCCATTTCTTCCACTTTGCTTCACTTCACTTCACCACCTAAACACCTAAACACTCCAAGCTTAGCAGAAGAGGAAGCTAGTGGTTTTGGAAGGAGGAAATCCTAGAAGAGGTTTTCTTGGAGTGGAAATCTTGAGGTTTTAATTCCCTTTTACTAAATATTTGTATTTGGATATTTTGGAGAAGTAAAAACACAAGGAGTGGGAGAATTACATGTATAGATTCGGTTTCATCTAGAGTGCTCAAGTAGGACACTAGTTTTGATGAGCTAAGGAAAGAAACACTAAACCTAAGCGTTATAGGGTTTCAGGTTGCCCACTTGTAAGGCTAGGAAATTGTTTTAAATATTGAGCTAGGGCTAGAAAGTGAAAGGAAAGTGAATGAAGGAAGAAAACACCAAGTGGAGACAATGTAGGTCTCGGCCCAGACCCTAGGGGTGGAAGCCGAGCACCCTACTCACTTTATTATATTATCTATTTAAGTGTTTTCGTATGAGTGATGAGTTAACTAGAAGGGGGTTTCATATGGTAACGACTAAATGTATGTACTCGAGTTCGCCTCGAGTTTTGTATCGCAAGGTTGGAAGTTGCATGTCCCATGCATAAGCACGAAAATCCATGTTTTGAGTCAAACATGTTTTCAAAAGAAATGTATTAAAGTTTTAGAAAAACCCCAAAGGCTGGGACGGAGAAGTGTCCTAGTAGAACTCTCTGTTCACTCAGGAGTGTCTAAATTGAGTGAAAACCCCTGGGTCGACGAAGAACAGTCGGCGGACCATGTATGGCTCCAAAAGGTATCCGACGCATGGTCGCACCTAATGCTAATGGGTGCCATAAAAAGCAGTGTTGGCTTCGGCCTCACCATATGAAAAGTTTGTAGTTTCTCGTAGAGAAATTCCCGAGTGACGAAAAGCGCGAAAGGGCGTGAAACGTATTCACCTAGGAAGACTTGGTCGCCAGGTGTGACGGTAACTAGCGATGAGCATACAGTGCATAGGAGAACCGTGAGGTGTCCAAAATATGAAGTCATAACGAAAAGAAAAGGACCTTCAGGTCGTATATGATATAAAAGTTTCTAAATAAATGTCTTTTTGAATGAACATGCATTAAGAAGTTTTGCTACGTGATTTTTGAACAAGTATGAAATTGGGAATTGAGAAAGGTTATGAAAGATGAATTTTGTCACGAGCATGTGCATCAGTCCCAGCATGAGTCCCATGTTACTGTACATGTGTGAAATTGATTGTTATTCACTTAACTATATGCCTAAAATGCTTTCGTTAAAATGTTGATATACTTGCTGAGATTTCCTCCGAAATCTCACCCCTCTCTATGTCCTTACCATCCTTCCCTCTTGGGAACGATAGAAGTAATTGCAGGTGATGATGGCTCAACCGGATATGACCCCCATGATGATACCTCGGACCCTCAGGGACCCGATTGAGGCTGCCCTTAGGAGGCCAGTGACTCTGAACCTTCCGGGTCAATGGGAGGTGGAGTCACTAAAAATGGCGATGTACAATTCAGCCGTTTATACCCTGCGGGGTATTGCTTAGTACTAGGGGTAGACGAGTCCCTTCACCTGGGACGCGTTTTTTGACCACCCTCTAAGGCAATATGTGAGGTCGGGCCTAGCTTAGATTTGGATCGGCTTCGCTGGGACCCAAACCATAAAAAGATAAAGAAGGAACCCGTCTAATGAACTCCATGGGCAGTGATAAGACCCACTTTATTTTGTAACGCCCATCCATTATTAACGTATTTTGTAAAGTCTTCCCGCCTGTGGGAGGTACTATTTTGTTTCTCTAGACAAGGTTATGTAACGTGATTTTGGGCTATATATGATATTTGTTTTGGGATCAATAGCATGACCATGTGATGCACATTATAGAAGGCTTGACCTTTTCCTTTCGCTGCGAGAATCTTTCTTCGACATTTTAAAAAAAAATATACACTTATGATATGACGAGGGGTGAACTTTCTTGTGTCGCTCATCGCCGACGTTTCTATTCACGTGTGATCCCAAGCGTGGATTGGGGCGTGGACAGCGGTGGTATCAGAGCAGTTAAGTCTCTGGGTAAAAACCACAAATCCTAGGAAAAAGAAATCACATGGTATAGGATATGACCTTTTAGTATTATACTTGACGAGTTTCGGAGGACTAGTTGAAGATGATGATAGTTACTGTGAAGATCAAAATGGAATACCGGAGTTTGGGTAACTCACGTGTAAATTCTGTACTTTTAGGAGAGATATGGCAGAAGGAAAACGTCGTGCTCCTACCCCAAGGCCCAGGGCACCTCCAAAAAAGAGACGATCCGAATCCTGGCAGTCCTACGGCAGCAGAGACGCCACTAATTACTTCCCCTAGAACCGGAGAAAGGGAAGCATGGAATACCCCAATGGACAGAGGACAGGCCATAGCTGAGGTGATCCATCAGATGCCAGAATTAGTAAAAACCCAGATGGAACAAGGCAGATGTCATCCACATACCGGCGGAGGAACGTCGGGTTGTCCTTACGAAAAGTCCCTAGTCTACCGGTATCCGAACTTCGTGGGAACGGAAGGAGCTATGAGAGCGGATAGATGTATTATGGATTTGGAACATACCTTTGAGATTAGTGGGTATACGGAGACCCAAAAGGTACAATATGTGGGACACCTGCTACAGGGAGAGGCTGGACTATGGTGGGATACAAAAAGGAAGCTACTAAAGGAGGAACTGGGAGAGAATGTGGACCCCACCTGGGAATGCTTCAAGACAAAGTTTGACGACCGCTTCTTCCTTGAATCCATCAAACAGCAAAAGGCCATGGAATTCGTTACACTGGGACAAGGGGGCATGACAGTGAATCAATACGCCACAAAATTCATGGAAATGGCGCGATTCGCTCCTCATTTGGTATCCACCAAGAAAATGCGAGCGAAGAAATTACAAGACAGGTTGCAGCCAAGAATCCATAACCAGGTAGCTTGCCTGCGAATTGAAAATTTCCAGGAGCTAGTGAATGTAGCGGCTATCGCTGAGACAGAGCAGAAGAGTTTGATTAACCAAGTACAGATGAACAGAAAGAGGAATTTTCCATACTCTTCTGGGAGGGACGCGAGCAAGAAAAGAATTGCTTTCTCTGCCGAAAAAGGGAAAGGCAAGATGAGCGGGCCAGGAGTACCAGCATCCTCGCCGCCTTGCAGAACATGTGGACGACCGCATCCAGGCGAGTGTCGGGTGGCGATAGGAGCCTGTTTCCGATATGGTCAGAAAGGCCATAGAGTTCGCGACTGTCCTCAAATGGTCGCTAGCGGGACCACGCTACCAGGAGAGAAAGCAAAGACTCCCATGAAAGCCAAAGTATATGCCCTCACTCCAGGAAAGGTAGATATGGAAGATGAGGAAGCCATTAATGCAGGCATCATTACTGGTAAAAGACTTTACCTTGTCCTAATTTAAATTACGAGATGATTTTTGCTAGCTTGATAATAGTAGAAAATTTTTATAGGGGAGATCATTCTGATGCGTAATATAGTGTATGCATTTTTTGACTCTGGAGTGACGAGATCCTTCATCTCCTATAATTGCATGCGAAAGTGTAACATAGAAGTAGAACCCTTAGATTAGAAGGTACTAGTAGCCCTCCCGGACGGAAGAATGATAGGCTGCCAGCGGATAGCAAGGAATTGTCCTTTACAGATTGCTGGAGTACGAATGAATGCCAACTTAATAGTTTTTCACCTGTTGGGATTTGACGTAATACTGGGGATGGACTAGCTATCCAAGAATTTCTCCAAGATCGACTGTCGCAAAAAGGAGATAACTTTTGAGCTGCCAGAAGAACCAGAGCTACGTTACGCGGGAGAGATGGTAGGCTTGGTTCCTTCTATTATGACTACAAGGAGAGCAGTCAAGAGTCTAAAGGGAGAGGCGAAAGCATTCTTGCTAATGTCCTCTAATGCAACAGAGGATGCAAAGAGTATTGAAGAAATTCCAGTGGTACAAGATTTCCCTCGCATATTCTCAGAGGATTTGCCTGGACTACTTCCGGATCGCGAGACGAAATTTACCATTGAATTGGAACTTGCAACGGCTCCAGTTCATAAGGCACCATATCGAATGGCACCAACGGAACTTAAGGAATTGAAAGTGTAGATAGAAGAATTACTATCAAAGGGATTCATACGACCCAGCTCGTCGCCATGAGGAGCTCCAGTATTATTTGTAAAGAAGAAGGATGGAACAATGAGGATGTGCATCGACTATAGAGACCTTAACAAGGTCACTATAAAAAACAAGTATCCGTTACCACGGATAGATGATCTGTTAGACCAACTACAAGGAGCAACGGTGTTCTCGAAGATTGATCTCAGATCAGAATTCCATCAACTGAAAATCAAGGAGCTGGATGTACCCAAGACTGCCTTTCGAACTCGATATGGACACTTTGAGTTCTTAGTTATGCCTTTTGGACTGACGAATGCCCCAGCAGCCTTCATGGACCTAATGAACAGGATTTTTTGACAGTATCTGGATAGTTTCGTCGTGGTGTTCATCGACGACATCTTAATATACTCCCGGAATAATGAAGAGCACCGAGAGCATTTAAAGACTGTGCTGAACACTCTGCAGGAGCATCAGCTATATGCCAAACTTAGTAAATGCGAGTTTTGGCTTCGAGAGGTTAAGTTTCTAAGTCATGTTATTTACAGTAAAGGAGTGGCGGTGGACCCAGCAAAAATAGAAGCAGTGATGGAATGGCAGAGACCAACAAGCGCTCACGAAGTACGAAGTTTCCTCGGTCTAGCGGGATACAACAGGAGGTTCGTAGAAGGATTTTCTAAGCTGTCTGGTCCTCTGACAGCGTTGACTAAGAAAAATGCTAAGTATGTCTGGAGTGACCAGTGTGAACAGAGCTTCCAAGAGCTCAAGAAAAGGGTAATGTCGGCACCGGTATTATCTCTGCCAGAACCTCACAAACCGTATGTGATATTTAGCGACGCCTCGAAGATGGGTTTAGGATGTGTCTTGATGCAGGAGGGACGAGTAGTTGCCTACGCATCCCGACAGCTTAAGGATCATGAACGCAACTACCCTACCCACGACCTGGAGTTGGCAGCAGTAGTGTTCGCACTGAATATTTGGAGACACTACCTGTATGGGGAAAGGTGTGAGATATATACCGATCACCAGAGCTTAAAGTACCTATTTAGTCAGAAGAATTTGAATATGAGACAAATGAGATGGGTTGAGACGATCACTGATTTTCAGTGTGAGACCAAGTACCACCCAGGAAAAGCTAATGTGGTGGCTGATGCGTTAAGTCGAAAGACACGGATAAAAGAGTCACCCATGCTGACAGCTATGCGGGATATGCTGGTTAAGAACCTGCCTCTAGGAGTACTACTATTCGCAACGCAAGAAATCGTATCCCTGACTGAAGATGAAATACAGGAAGGGCAACGAAAGGATGCTAAATTGGAAAAGGCCCGACAGAAACTGCTCGAAGGGCAGGGTTTACCTCACTTTATAATATCAGATGATGGAACACTGTGCTTCGAGAAAAGGACAGTAATACCAGACGATCCAGAGCTCAGAGAAAAGCTTATGAGGGAGGCACATTGCACCCCTTATACAGCTCACCCGGGAAGCACCAAAATGTACCAGGACTTGAAAAAGAAATTCTGGTGGGAAGGCATTAAAAAGGATGTGGCTATATTCGTAACCAAATGCCCGATATGCCAACTGGTTAAAGCCGAACATCAACGCCCAGCTGGAATGTTACAACCCTTACCGATTGCGAAATGGAAATGGGAGGACGTGTCTCTAGACTTCGTAGTGGGATTTCCGAGAACATCGGCAGGGAAGAATACAATCTGGGTAATAGTCGACAGATTGACTAAAAGTGCACATTTCTTGCCAATAACCAATACGGATTCCATGGAGAAACAGGAACGAGTTTATGTGAAAGAAATAGTGCGCCTGCACGGCGTGCCCAAAACAATTGTTTCGGATCAAGACCCCAGATTCACATCTCATTTCTGGCAAAGTTTACAAAAGATGATGGGATCGAACTTAAAATTCAGCAATGCCTATCACCCACAAACTAATGGTCAAACAGAACGGACAATTCAGACCTTAGAGGACATGTTGCGAGCATGCGTACTAGACTCGCGCAACAACTGGGAAGGTCTTTTGCCTCTGATAGAGTTTGCCTATAATAATAGCTTCCAAGCTACTATTCAAATGGCACCCTATGAAGCCCTATATGGAAGAAAATGCTCGCCTCTATACTGGGATGAAGTAGGCGAAAGTCGAGTACTAAGGCCTGAATACTTACAAGAAGTCCGAACTCAAGTGGAATTGATACGAGAAAGAATAAAGACTGCCCAGAGCAGGCAAAAGAGCTACGCGGATCGACGTCGAAAACCCTTGGACTTCGAAGTCGGCGATTGGGTATATATTAAGATTTCACCGATGAAGGGAGTAACTCGATTTGGCAAAAAGGGAAAATTGAGTCCCCGTTACGTAGACCCTAATGAAATTCTTGAGAAAGTCGGGTCGGTGGCTTATCGTTTAGACTTACCCACAAGTTTACAAAGAATTCACAATGTATTTCATGTATCATCACTGAAGAAGAGTCTAAGTGGAGGACCAGGAATTTTATAGACCCAGACAGTATTGAGCTGCGTCCTAACCTAACCTATAAAGAATGGCCAACCCAAATTGAAGACTACAAAGAACAAGAATTAAGGAATCGAAAGATTTTGATGGTTAAAGTATTATGGAACAACCCCGCTTTTCAAGAAGCGACGTGAGAACGTGAAGATCTCATGAGTTCAAAATACCCCCATTTGTTTGTAAACAATTGATGTGCCTGTAGTCTTTTGCTTGAACCTTTTTGTGTCTTTTGGATAATGATGACGATGATATGTGTGATATGTATGCATATAAATGTATGAGTGCTTTGCGGTATTATATTTGCTTGACTATTCCTTAGAATCATAGTGACTTGTGGAATTTTAATCAGGAAATGGCCCGAACTAAGAGAAATCCTCATATGTCTGTAGCAACTGTAGCTCAAATGAGAGAGAGAAGGGAAAACAAACAAAGGATAATGCGCAGAAGGCGCGAAAGAATGAGAGTGCAGGGATTAGCACGTTCGGAACAATATGAGTGATATCGCACCCATATTATGAGTATAACTCGTAGAGGAGTACTTGTTCCTCGTCGAGCTATGCTTCACGAAGAGCGACAACCACCTAGAAGCTGGTTGAGAGCATAGAGAAAACAATTACGTAGGATAATCCGTGGTGAGGCGAGCGAACCAAATTTAGAGCCCCTAAATTTTTTCGATACTTCCGAGGACCGTATTAGATTGAGGAAAGAAGGAGTACCCCGAGTGGAGACAGTGGAAGAAATTATGCATAGGTTGAATGAATTGAGAGTGAACATGTACTATGACGCGGACGTGGATGCTGTGTTCTACCACTCCCAGGACTCTGTGACTGAGGAGGAAGACATACCCACCTATTCTTCGGCAGAGGAATCTACTGCTACTAGCACAAGAGGTATATATATATTTATATATATATATATATATTATATTTATAAAAAAAAAAAGGCCACCCATTAATTGTTTTCTTGTGCACACCTTAGCGATTTCGAGCACGAAATCATTTTTTTAGTGGGGGAGGATGTGACGATCCCGAATTTTCATACTTTGCTTTTATTTAATTAAACAAGTAGGGTTTAGTAACTTAGGTAATTTAGTTGGCAAAGCCTTAAAAGGTGGGCTTAGAAGTTGAAGGCCTTAAGGTCATAACAAAAGCTTTGGGCCTAAGTGGGGTAGGACAAGCCCATAGGTCCATGAAAGGAAGTCCAATAATCAACCCAAGCCCATACTTGATGACACATGTCAAGTTAGGAGAAGTTTAGTAAGTTAAACCAAGACTAGTAGTCGAAAGAAGGAAAATACTAGTAGGTGGGAAAGTTGACTAGTTGTTTTGGTTGGAAAAAGGAAAGAGAAGACAAAAATGGAATCTTCACATCTTTTCCTACCTAGATAGGCGTGTGAGGTATAGGATTTTTGCCAAATAAGATCATCATGGGATTCTACCATATCTAGTCAAATGATGAGGCAAGATTTGAGAAGATTTGGAGATGAGAAAAGAGAGGGGTTCGGTAGGGGCTATGGCTGAATGCCTTAGGAATTTTCTCACAAATATATTTCCAAATCTAGATGGAATGGACATGTGAGATTTGTGTAAGACTAGACAAGACTTGATGTGTAAGAAGGTGTAAGAAAAAGATGACATGAGATGTGGATTGATGGACACAAAGGTGGGAAGAAATATGGAGGGTTCGGGTATGGTGTATAGCCGACTGCCCCTCCCCTTTTTGACATCCTTTTTGCTACCAAATCTAGGCTATGGATTTGTGTAAGAGTGATAGGATAGGCATGTAAAAGAAATGAAGTGATTAGTTGATTGATGGAGCATGTGACAAGAGGGAATGAGAGTAGGGAGAAGAAAGGGTTTCGGATGAGGCAAGAGGTCCGAACCCCCCCTTTTGCCTTTTCCCAAAAAGTGATCCTCAAATCCCTTGGAGTGACCTATGAGATGATGGTTGGGGAGACAAGAAGTGATGTGAAATGATGAAAAGGGGTTGGAACCCTTGAAAGAGAGGCCGGCCATGTGAGGAGAAAGAAGAAGCAAAATCTTCAACCTAGAATGAACTAGATTAGGTTTGATGTGATCAAGTAATGGGAGTCACTCAAAAGTCTTTCAAACCCATCACATGTTAGCCAAGCCTAGGGGGATGAGTGGCCTAGAGCCTAGGAGAGTACCTTGGCCGAATGGCCTTGCTTCCCTACCCATTTGGTTGCTTCATTCGGACACACACACACCCCACTCACCCTTCACCTCACGGCAACTCACTCTCCATTTCTTCCCCTTTGCTTCACTTCACTTCACCATCTAAACACCTAAACACTCCAAGCTTAGAATAAGAGGAAGCTTGTGGTTTTGAAAGGAGGAAATCCTAGAAGAGATAAGTGACTTGGTTACTTTAAGATAAACCTAGAAGAGTAAGGAAGAACACTTCCTAGGTTCATGCTTTCTAAAAGAAATCTCTTTTTGAAAATGGTGTGTTCTTAACATATTCTAATAAAATACTTCTCTTATTTTCAGAACTCATATAAGCTAGCTAGGAGAATTGTAAGTATATCCCTATTTTGCCTTTAGCATCTCTAGTATATTTTTGAGTGAATGTGTTTAAAAGTGCTTGTATATGCTTTAATATGCTTGTATTGTATGGTTTCTTGCTTTACATGCCATGATGAAGCTTTGGGGGTAGAAATGCTATTTTGGTTAGATTTCATGTTTAGAACCTATGTTCTTTCTTAAATAAAGGGTAATAATGTGATTGATGATCTTGGTGGTTTTGTGAGGAAAAGCAGGTAAGCATGAGTATGTTAAATATTGTTGAATGTTGGGTAATGTGGGATGTGTCATTTGAAGAAAACATCTTGATTCTAGTAGCAAATATCTTGCCTATTGAAATGCCATGTGGGGATAAATATTCATAGAGTATTGGTGGAATCTAGTTGCACTGTTCTTGGAAGATATTGTTATTATTATTGATTGGTGGTTGCTAAAGAAATGCATGCTTGTGGAGTTTCGGTTTAGAGGATTTCTTGGAGTGGAAATCTTGAGGTTTTAATTCCCTTTTACTAAATATTTGTATTTGGACATTTTGGAGAAGTAGAAACACAAGGAGTGGGAGAATGACATGTATAGATTCGGTTTCATCTAGAGTGCTCAAGTAGGACACTAGTTTTGATGAGCTAAGGAAAGAAACACTAAACCTAAGGGTTATAGGGTTTCGGGTTGCCCACTTGTAAGGTTAGGAAATTGTTTTAAATATTAAGGTAGGGCTAGAAAGTGAAAGGAAAGTGAATGCAGGAAGAAAACACCAAGTGGAGACAATGTGGGTCTCGGCCCAAACCCTAGGGGTGGAAGCCGAGCACCCTACTCACCTTATTATATCTGTTTAAGTGTTTTCGTATGAGTGATGAGTTAACTAGAAGGGGGTTTCATATGGTAACGACTAAATGTATGTACTCGAGTTCGCCTCGAGTTTTGTATTGCAAGGTTGGAAGTTGCATTTCCCATGCATAAGCACGAAAAACCATGTTTTGAGTCAAACAAGTTTTCAAAAGAAATGTATTAAAGTTTTAGAAGAACCTCAAAGGCTGAGACGAGGAAATGTCCCAGTGGAACTCTCTGTTCACTCAGGAGTGTCTAAATTAAGTGAAAACCCCTGGGTCGACGAAGAACAGTCGACGGACCATGTATGGCTCCAAAAGGTGTCCGGTGCGTGGTCGCACCTAATGCTAGTGGGTGCCATAAAAAGCGGTGTTGGCATCGGCCTCACCATATGAAAAGTTTGTAGTTGCTCGGAGAGAAATCTCCAAGTGACGAAAAGAACGAAAGGGCGCGAAACGTATTCACCTAGGTTGACTTGGTCGCTAAGTGTGATGGTAACTAGCGGGGAGCACACGGTGCATAGGGAAACTGTGAGGTGTCCAAAACATGAAGTCATGATGAAAAGAAAAGGACCTTCGGGTCGTATATGATATGATAAGTGGCACCTAACATAAGAAAAATAAAAGTTTCTGAATAAATGTCTTTTTGAATGAACGTGCATTAAGAAGTTTTGCTACGTGATTTTTGAACAAGCATGAAATTGGGAATTAAGAAAGGTTATGAAAGATGAATTTTGTCACGAGCATGTGCGTCGGTCCCAACATGAGTCCCATGTTACTGTACATGTGTGAAATTACTTGTTATTCACTTAACTATATGCCTGAAATGCTTTCGTTAAAATGTTAATATACTTGCTGAGATTTCCCCCGAAATCTCACCCCTCTCTCTATGTCCTTACTATCCTTCCCTCTTAGGAACGATAGAAGTAATCACAGGTGATAATGGCTCAACCGGATACGACCCCCATGATGATACCTCGGACCCTCAGGGACCCGATTGAGGCCGCCCTTAGGGGCCAGTGACTCTGAACCTTCCAGGTCAATGGAAGGTGGAGTCACTAAAAATTGCGATGTACAGTTCAGTCAGTTTATACCCTGCCGGGTATTGCTTAGTACTAGGGGTAGACGAGTCCCTTCACCTGGGACGCGTTTTTTGACCACCCTCTAGGACAATATGTGAGGTCGGGCCTAGCTTAGATTTGGATCGGCTTCGCTGGGGCCCAAACCTTAAAAAGATAAAGAAGGAACCTGTCTAATGAACTCCATGGGCAGTGATAAGACCCACTTTATTTTGTAACGCCCATTATTGACATATTTTGTAAAGTCTTCCCGCCTATGGGAAGTACTATTTTGTTTCTCTGGACAAGGTTATGTAACGTGATTTTGGGCTATATATGATATTTGTTTTGGGATTAATAGCGTGACCATGTGATGCACATTATAGAAGGCTTGACCTTTTCCTTTCACTGTGAGAATCTTTCTTCGACATTTTAAAAAAAAAATGTCACTTATGATATGACGAGAGGTGAACTTCCTTGTGTCACTCATCCCCGACGTTTCTATTTATGTGCGATCCCAACCGTGGATTGGGGCGTCGACAAGGTGCGAAAATTTTAAATGAGTTTAACGTAGAGTAAGCGTCATATTCGTCACCTATTTTATATGTTCTGTGACATGAGTCTCACGTCTCATGCATACAACACGAAAATCACGTTTCGACATGTTTTTAAAAGAAAGGAAAGTGAATAAAAGTTTTATAAGAACTCCAAAGGCTGGGACGGGGTAGTGTCCCAGTGGAACTCCCTGTTTACTCAAGAGTGACTAAAGTCGAGTGAAAGCCCCTGGGTCGACAAAGAACCGTCAGCAGACCATGTATGACTCCAAAAAGATGTCCAGAGCGTGGTCGCACCTAAAGCTAGTGGGTGCCTACAGAACGGTGTTGGCCTCAGCCTCACCAATCTAGAAAAGTTTGTAGTCGCTCGGTGAGTGATCAATCGTCGAGTGATGAAGAACGCGAAAGGGTGCGAAACGTAGCTACTTAGGTTTGATACGGTCGTCAGGTGCTACGGTAACTAGCAGGAACACACGGTGCGTAGGGGAACCGTGAGGTGTCCAACAGATGTCATGACAAAATATGGGCTTTCGGGCCATATATGATATGATAAGTGGCGCCTAAGATAAGAAAAATAAAAAATATTTGTGAAAAGAGGAATTCTGAAAGAAAACTCCATTGTTTTGTTTTCTGAGGGTACGAACAAGCTTATAAAAAGAATACAAAAAGGAAAAAAAGAAATTTCAAGACATGAGCATGAGCATAAGCATGTGCATATCATGAAATCATGAGTCTCATAATGTATTAAGTATGATTGACTGTCTGCTATTCATTTAACTGTATGCTTAAATTGCTTTTGTTATGATATAAATGTGCTTACTGAGATTTCTCCCGAAATCTCACCCCTGTTTATCTCCCCACTATCACCTTTTTGGAATGATAGAAGTAGTTGCAGGTGATGACGACCCTGAAGAGTATGACCCTAGAGACAGTACCTCGGACCCCCAAGTGCCCGACTGAGGCCGATACCTCCGAGCTAGTGACTCTCGATTACCTGAGCCGCTGGGCGGCGGAGTCACTACCTCTAGCTACGTATGTCTGGGATGTACGCCCTATCGGGTGTTGTATAATGCTCGGCATAGACGATTCCCTCCACATGGGACGCCTTTACGAGTCATCCTCCGGGATGAGTTGTGAGGTGGGACCGGCCTTGGAGTTGGACCACCTCCGTTACGGCCCAAATTTCAAGGAGATTAAGAAGGAACCAGTGGTTTAGGAGATGATGGAAGGGGATCCACTATGTAGCTTTTGTATTTAATTGCATATATTTTGGTCTTCCGTTGTTTTGGAAGAATGAACACTTGTGAAGGATCCTTATGTTTATATTAATGGAAATGTGATATTTTGGGATATTATTGTATTAAGCCATGTGATACACGCATAGAAAGGTTTGACCTTTTTTTCCACTGCAATAACAAAAAAAAAATTAAAATTTATCCAATATATGATAAGACGAAGGGTGAACTTCCCTGTGATGCTCATCCTCGACGTCACAGTTTGCGTACGATCCCAAGCGCAAGCTGGGACGCCGACAGCGGTAGGCTATGATCTTTTGAGAGCCGTAGGTTTGCGTACTTAGAATAGTCAATTGGAAATGATATCCGTTCGGGTGTGTGACATTGAAAGTTATGAGAAGCGAAGGCGCAAGAGTTAGGGTAAAGGAATCCTGTGCTTTTTAGGAAATTATGGCTGGAGGTAAACGTCGTGCTCCTACTTCGAGACCTGAAGCCTCACCTCAAGAAGCTTCGAATGTCCCATTAGATGGCGGACAGGCGATAGTCGAGACTATTTGTCAGATGACTGAATTGGTGAAAAACCAGATGAAATAGAGTCGATGTCATCCAAATACGGGAGGAGGAGCGTCAGGATGTCCTTATGAGAAATTCCTAGTCTATTTGTACCCGAACTTCATGGGGACCGAAGGAGCTATGAAAGCGGACCGTTGGATTATAGACTTGGAGCGGACCTTCGAAATTAGCGGGTGTACTGAAACGCAGAAGGTACAATATGCTGGTCACCTATTGCAAGGGGAGGCTGGTTTATGGTGGGATACAAAGAGGAAACTACTAAGACAAGAGCTTGGGGAGAACGTAACACTTACTTGGGAGCGTTTTAAAACTGAATTTGACGATCGTTTCTTCCCTGAGTCAATTAAGTAGAGAAAAGCTATGGAGTTTGCCACATTGACGCAAGGGACCAGGACAGTGGACCAGTACACTACGAAATTTATGGAACTGACACGATTCGCTCCGCACCTAGTAGTAATAGAGAAAATGAGAGCGAAGAAATTTCAAGATGGTCTGCAACCCAGGATTCGCAACCAAGTGGCCTGTTTGAGAATTGAAAATTTTCAAGAGTTGGTAAATGTGGCCGCAATTGCCGAAACGGAGCAGAGAAGCCTGATTAATCAAGCCCAGATGCATAAGAAGAGGAATTTTTTCTACTCTTCGGGCAGAGATGTGGGAAAGAGAATGAACGTTTTCCCTGCGGATAAGGGAAAAGGGAAAGCGAGCGGGCCTGGAGTACAAACATCACCGCCACCCTGCAGAACTTTTGGACGGCTGCACAGAGGCGAGTGCCGAGTGGCATTGGGAGCTTGCTTCTGGTGTGGTCAAGTGGGCCACATGATGCATGACTGCCCCCAGATGGCTACAAGCAGAGCTGCAGCACCTGGAGGAAAGATGAATACCCCCACAGAAGCCAAAATATACGCCATTGCCCCAAGAAAGGTAGATGTGGATGAGGAGGAGGCTGTCAATGCTGGTATTATTATTGATAATACTCCAACCCTGCTTTAATTTTAAAGTATAAGGTGATTTCCTTTAAGATAACCATAGGAAGATTTTTATAGGTGAAATTATTATGATGCGTAACGTGGTATATGCGTTGTTTGATTTCGGTACGACGAGGTCTCTCGTTTCCTATGATTGTGTTTGGAGATGTAAGTTAGATGTCGAACCATTAGCACAGAAAGTGTTGGATGCCAATGGATAGTGAAGGACTGCCCTTTGGAAATTGCTGGTGTAAGGTTAAACGCCAATTTGATAGTTTTTCACTTGTTGGGGTTTTGATTACGCCCAAAGAATAACGCGGTCGTTTACAGTATAGCTTTGGGGTGTCGATTCCACAGGGAGATGGATTGAGAAATTGAAGAACAGTAACAAAATTAACAAAAAGATTTAGACGAGTGCGAAAAGTAAATTTTAGAGTGTGACGTAAATTAAAACTAAATGAGTAATTTGAACAGTATAAAACTGAGACGAAAAGTAGAGCATCGGGAATCATTTGTATATAATTGGTATTTTAATTATTTTCGATTCATTAATAACTCAATTGAAAATTCTATGTCCAAATTTTCAATCGGAAAATAAAACATTAATAACCAGATTTAAATCAAATGTAATCTTTCGAAAAATCATTCGTCGCAATATAAGAACAGGAATTGTTATCGATATTAAGGAAATTCAACGTCGACAATATACTCGTAGAGCAATATTGCAGCAGAGAATTAAATTAAAATAGATAACCAATTGAACCAAACATAATCAAATGATTATTGCATTTAATAGAAAAAGCATGACTGAATCTATAAATGAAATAAATTCTAAGATAATTTGGTGACGAAAACATTTATAATAAATTTCGAATGACTAAACAAAAGAGTTTAATATTTGAAGAACACATATATGAATCAAAAACAATTACAAATACCATCATATATACAAATTCATCCCTAGCTCTACTAGAAAATTAGTTACACATATTGAAAATATGCAACAAAAATTCTTCAAGGGATAATATGGAAGAGCCAACCATTATTTTCTTCTCTCTTCTTTGGTTTTTCTTTTCTTTTCTCAAGCTCTCAAAAACAATGTCTCTTCCAAGGCATCCAAGCACACTAAGCATGGTCTTAGAACACACACCCCTCCCTTCTATTTATAGGCATCCTTCATGCAAGTTGTCATGACAAAATCATCACAATTTCAACTTGTTTTGCCATGTGCCATTCTTGAATCCAAGTGATTTGTGAGTTGTCATTTTGATCATTTGTTTTCCCACTATGCATGAGCTGGATTTTGCTTGTAAGTTGAGTGTTTCAATTTTGCTTCTCTATCCATTAGTTGTCTTGTATGACTTAATATCTTGTGGTCAAATAATTTGTCTTGAAAAAACTTGAGTGCACTTCATCTTGCATATGAATTGATCATTGAATTTCCAAGTTGGTGTAGGAGTGCTTGCTGGAAAATATTATGATGACATTTGGATTTGATGCAAGTGGCTGAAAAATATCCAGGAACGTCAAGTGCAGGTGCGTCCACTTGATGGTCGATTTTGTCTTAGATTGAGTGGATATCTCTTAAAACATAAAACATAAAAGTTATAGATATTTCTCTTGCGGTTCTATATCATCTTGAATCAGCTCAATCGGAGATTGGATGAGAGAGTTATGCCCATATTACGAAAAGATGTCAGAACTGTCTAAAATTCCGCAATTATCTTCATTTGCTCCTAATGCCTCTATTTGTGTCCTAAATCAAAATATAAGAATAATGAGTATATTTAGGCATCAAATAAGAATAAAGTATTAAACATTAAGAGAGTAAAATATGGCATTTTATATTCTCATCAATATATTAAATCATGCTTATATCTATCTCAAGCTAAATGACCATTAATTTTAATAACATGAGTTATATTCATTATTTTCTCATTTCTTTTAGCATTTAAATAGAGTATTTAGAGTGCATTTTTGTGCACTCATCACACCCCCTAACTTACTCATTGCTAGTCCCTAGCAATTTTCATGCAAAATGATGAGAAAGACCAAAGAAAATCACACATAGGGGCCATCAAGACACTTTTTTCAAATTTACATATCAAAACAATCTTAGAAATTCAATAACCCTTTCACAAGTAATTCAAATATAGCAATCCACAGAGTGTGTATGTGTTCCAAACTATTTTTATCAAATCAGAGGTTTCGACACATGCAACATTAGAATATCTTAAGCAAAAAGGTTCAACTCCATAACTCACGGGTATAGAAGTGTTTCATGTAAGGGTTCTCTCTATGGAGTTGACAAAGGTGTACATTTACTCTCATGGAAATTTAGCCAATTATATATAAGTAACAAGTAAACATTGATCTTATGATAAGAATACTAACAAATGAGATTTCCACCATTCTTTCCACAAGCATACTTCGGATCGGAAAAATCAACACAAAGGGTTGTAATGTGGCTTAGGTTTGGGGTTCATAAGAAGAAAAAGTGAAGAGGTTTCAAAAACTTCCAAGTATACACAAAAGGGAATCTGTTAAATTTTTCAGTAGACTATACTTTCCTTTTGATGTACTTTTCAATTTTTTAGATTTTTGACTAAGTATACTTTTCCATCTTCTTTTGCCACTGGTGTCTTCGCAATTTGATGAACTCTTTCATGAATAATTTGATGGACACATCTAGCACCATGCCATTTTTGTCATCGTTTTCCTTTTCTTTTTTTTTCTTTTTTTTTTTTAATGATAATTTCACACCAAGTACACACTTGGAAGTAAAATGATAGGAAAATATAGTGTATAAGCTATACTCCAATGTGGAGAGGTATGGATGATGTAGATATGAAAAGAAAAGGCCATATGTGTATATTGGCTCAAAATTGGCTGCTAGGGATATATGATGAAAATGGTCAGCTTGAAAGGCTCAAACGTTAATCCTAAGTTGACTTTCGTCATATCCCAAGTATATCCACCATCTTACCACAAACCATGTAATGATATTCTCAAAAGAAGTGTCAAATTCAACAGATCAATGGATACTTATCACAATTTCTGTATTTGTAAGCTCTCAATTCTCACAAAATTCACATGAATACTTGAGCAAAATAATTCTTTAGTTACATGTGTCAAATCACCATATTACCACAAAGTTTGGAGAAGTGCATAAATGGTTCTGTGGATACTTTAGCAAAATGATTTAAGATGGGTTTGTTGAATTCACCAAGATGGTTATGAATGAGCATGAGTATCATGTGTGAAAAGATGCCTGTGTGAAAAAAATTTGGCAATTTTTTATATATTGATTGAAATATGCCACAGAGTTTAAATAACAGATTTGTATTCCCACCCCCCAACTTAAATGAAACATTGTCCTCAATGTTTAAGAATCAGAATTGAATAACTAAACAGGGTAGAATACACCTGATGTGGGATGTGGGTGGCTTGCTTGGCATCAAAGATGGTATTTGTCAAAATAAAATTAACCTATAACAAAATAAAGTAAACAATAAACAAAAAGAAAATGAACGAAAAGAAAATAAAAGAAAAACATACCTGGAGATGGTCAAGATTGATATACTGGGTCCATAAGTGGAATGTCTTCCACTTCTGGAATTTGTCTATCAATTAAGATTTTGAGGCGCTGACCATTTACTTTGAAGATACATCCATCTTTTGGATTTTCTATTTCTACCGCCCCATTTGTGAAAATGTTTTTTACTATAAAAGGGCCGGTCCATCTAGATCGAAGTTTTCCTGGATGCTTATAGAGTCTTGAATCATATAAAAATACTCGATCATTAGGCTTAAATGTTTTTCTCAAAATATTTTTATCATGAAATACTTTCATTTTAGCCTTATAGATCTTGGAGTTTTCATAAGCATCATTTCTCAATTCTTCTAATTCCGTCAATTGGAATTTTCTAAGTTTTCCTGCTTTTTCCAAGTCAAAATTAAAATGTTTAATGGCCCAATATGCTCGATGCTCGAGCTCCACGGGCAAGTGACAAGGTTTTCCAAAAACAAGTCTATAAGGTGACATGCCTAAGGGAGTTTTGAAAGCTGTACGGTAAGCCCAAAGAGCATCGATTAGTCTCAAAGACCAATCTTTCCGATCCGGGTTGACCGTTTTTTCTAAAATTTGTTTAATTTCCCTATTCGCAAGTTCAACCTGTCCACTTGTCTGAGGGTGATATGCAGTAGAAAGCTTATGTATCACCCCATATCTTTTCATTAAAGCTTCAAAAGAACGGTTGCAAAAATGTGTACCTCGGTCACTAATGATAGCACGTGGGGTACCAAATCGAGATAATACATTTTCTTTGAGAAACTTAATTACCGTCCTGTTATCATTGGTCCTGCAAGGTGCTGCCTCTACCCATTTTGACACATAATCTACTGCCACAATAATATATAAATATCCAAAAGAAGGAGGAAATGGTCCCATAAAATCAATGCCCCAACAGTCAAAATTTTCAATTACCAAAATTGGGTTTAAGGGCATCATATTACGACGGGTCATAACTCCTAACTTTTGACATCTTTCGCATGAGCGACAATAGATATTTGTATCTTTAAACAAGGTGGGCCAATAAAATCCACACTGCAGGATTTTTGCAGCGGTTTTCTTCATTGAAAAGTGGCCACCACAAGCTTGGGAATGACAAAATTCCAAAACGCTTGCAATCTCTTCATCAGGGATGCAACGCCTTAAAATTTGATCAGGGCAGTATTTGAAAAGGTAAGGGTCATCCCAGTAGAATTTTCGTACCTCAATCATGAATTTCCTTTTGTCTTGGGTGCTAAAATCCTTTGGTATTTCACCTGCAGCTAAATAGTTCACAATATGAGCAAACCATGGTAGAGAAGTAATAGAAAGTAAATGCTCATCAGGAAAATCATCTTTGATTGGTATGTGGTCAGAAGTGTCCTCGAATGTGAGTCTAGAAAGATGGTCTGCCACTACGTTCTCCACTCCTTTCTTGTCTTTGATGGTGATGTCAAATTCCTGCAAAAGCAAAATCCATCGTATTAATCGTGCCTTAGCATCCTTCTTTGTAAGAAAGTACTTAAGGGCTGCATGATTTGTAAAGATAATAATAGGAGAACCAATCAAATAAGCGCGGAATTTATCCAAAGCAAATACTACAGCTAACAACTCTTTTTCAGTGGTGGAGTAATTCATTTGTGCACTATTTAGAGTTCGACTAGCATAGTAAATGACAAAAGGTTTCCCTTCTCTTCGTTGTCCAAGAACAGCACCTACAGCAAAATCACTAGCATCACACATAATTTCAAAAGGTAAATTCCAATCAGGTGGTTGCATTATGGGTGCTGAAGTAAGCTTGCCAATTAATATTTTGAAAGCCTCTTGACAGGCTTGTGTCCATTCAAATGGGGCATCCTTAGTTAGGAGATTACATAGTGGTCTAGATATGGCAGAAAAATTCTGTATGAATCTCCTATAAAAATCCGCATGACCAAGAAATGATCTTATATCCTTGACTGTTCTAGGTGTAGGCAATTTAGAGATTAATTCAACTTTTGATTGATCAACCTCCATTCCTTTGGAAGAAATAATATGCCCTAAAACAATACCTGAAGGTACCATAAAGTGACATTTTTCCCAATTTAAAACCAATTCTTTTTCTTCACAACGAGTCAGTACTCTTTCTAAACTCATTAAACATGCATCAAAAGAAGATCCAAAAACAGTCAAGTCATCCATAAAAACTTCCATGCACTTTTCAACCATATCACTAAAAATACTCATCATGCAACGTTGAAAAGTAGCTGGAGCATTACATAGTCCAAATGGCATTCTGCGGAAAGCATAAGTACCAAAAGGACAAGTAAAAGTGGTTTTATCCTGGTCTTCTAATGCAATTTCAATTTGATAATAACCAGAATAACCATCCAGAAAGCAATAAAAAGGATGACCAGCCACCCGCTCGAGAATTTGATCAATAAAAGGAAGCGGAAAATGGTCTTTTCGTGTGGCGGCATTTAATTTTCTGTAATCAATGCACATCCGCCAACCAGTCACCAGTTTTGTAGGGACTAACTCTCCGAGGTCATTTTTTATTACAGTTACCCCTGACTTTTTAGGAACAACCTGCGTAGGACTTACCCATTTACTATCAGCAATAGGATATATCATTCCTGCATCTAATAGTTTCAATACTTCATTTTTCACAACTTCTTTCATTGTGGGATTAAGTCTACACTGGGGGTCTCTTCGAGGATTAGTTCCTTCCTCTAAATTTATTTTATGAGTACAGATCAGGGGACTAATGACTTTTATATCAACAATACTCCATCCTAGGGTTGATTTATACTTGCATAAAATCCGAATTAATTTCTCACCTTGGGACTCAGATAATTCAGATGAAATAATAATAGGAAAAGTATCACCTGGACCAAGGAAAACATGCTTTAAACCCTTAGGTAGGGATTTTAATTCAACTTTAGGGGCTTTCCTACTTGAAGGAATCTGTCTTTCTCTTTTTTCAGGCAACTTCTCAAACTTTGGTTGCCATGCCTGTGTGCTATAATCATGAGTTCTGTCAAAAATAGCACAAATGTCAACTACATCAGATGAATCACTTATAGGATTAAATTCAGAATTAACAATAAAGTATTCAAGGGGATCTGAGTCATGAGTTGTAAGAACGTCCCTTTCTATAAGTGAGTCAATCATGTATGTCTGATGACACTGGACATCCTCTTCTGGCTGTTTTGTAATATGAAAAATATTTACCTCAAGAGTCATATTGCCAAAAGAGAGTTTCATCAATCCATTTCTGCAATTGATAAGAGCATTAGAAGTAGCAAGAAAAGGTCTACCTAAAATTAATGGAATTTTAGAGGTGGTTTCTACAGCAGAACTAGTGTCTAGAATTAAGAAATCAACAGGATAGTAAAATTTGTCAACTTGAATTAAAACATCCTCTACCACACCCCGTGGTGCTCTGACTGAACGATCAGCCAATTGCAATACCACAGAAGTTGGTTTGATTTCTCCCAATCCTAATTGCAAATAAATAGAATATGGCATCAAATTTACACTAGCCCCTAAATCTAGCAAGGCCTGTCCAAGCTCATGATTGCCAATGTTGCATGTGATGGTTGGGCATCCAGGATCCTTGTACTTAGGGGGAATCCGCTGTTCAATTAGAGCACTAACTTGCTCTGTCAAGAATGCTGTCTTCTTCACATAATTCTTCCTCTTAACTGTACACAAATCTTTGAGAATTTTTGCGTAAGTAGGAACTTGTTTAATTACATGCAAAAGAGGAAGATTAATTTTTACCTGTCTAAGATTTTCCAAAATATCATTATTATGATCCAGAGTTTGTTTGCTTGACTTTAATGCTTGAGGAAAAGGTACCTTACCAGGATTTTTTTTTACTTCAGGTTCCTCGGGTTTTGTTACCTCAAGTTCTTTGGGAAGTTCAGGACTGCTGCTATCTTGATCTTTCTCTACATCCTTTATTTTGTCTATTATTGGATCACGTAGAGACTTACCACTTCGTGTCACAATGGCGTTTACGTCCTTCAGATCTCCTTGTGCCATATGTTGACCATGAGGTACAGATTGAGTTTGGGAAGGAAACTTACCTTTCTCATTCATAGTCAATGAACTCATTATTTTAGACACCTGGCTCTTGACTTCCTTATTTTCTTCGACAACCTGCATAATCAAAGATTCAAATTTCTGATTAGTCTTACCCTGTATTTCAATAAAAGTATGCAAAGTATCTTCTAAAGAATTTCTAGAAGATTGAGGTGCATGGTATGGTGCAGGATATCATCTAGAGGGTTGTGCAGGCTGCTGGTTTTCAGACTTCCAGCTGAAGTTGGGATGATTACGCCATCCTGGGTTGTAGGTTTCAGAGTAAGGTGTGAACGGCTTTTTGTACATACCCAGAGCATTACTTTGTTCCTCATACATACCATTCATGTTAGTATGTGTAGGACACTCTTGGGCATGATGATCTATCCCACCACAGACAACACATGGCCCAAAAGATTCTGCATGATTAGCCATGTGTGTTGGTTTTGAGTTTTTGGTTTTCAATAACTCTAATTCTCTGGTGAGCATTTCAACCTTAGCCTTAAGGTTATCCTCCTCCCTTAGATGGTAAATACCACCACTCAAGTTTCCTGTAGGTCGTGACCTGTTTGTGCTATCAGTAGCACTAGGTCCAGTCCAAGTATGAGCTTTTTCAGCAAGCTCATTGAGGTACTCTATGGCCTCATCGGGATTTTTCTGTAAAAATTCTCCATTGCACATCATTTCCACGAATTGACGTTCCCTGGGCGTAAGCCCTTCATAGAAATAACTCACTAAGCGCCAATTCTCGTATCCATGGTGGGGACACATACTCAGTAATTCTTTAAATCTTTCCCAAGACTGGTACAAAGTCTCACTATCCTTTTGTGCAAAGGTAGAGATTTGTCTTTTTAAAGCATTGGTCTTATGTTGGGGAAAGTATTTATTGAAAAACACTTGAGTCATCTCACTCCATGTTCCAATAGACCGTGGTCTTAGTGAGTACAACCAACTCTTAGCTTTATCTTTCAAAGAAAAAGGAAAGAACTTTAGCCTTACCGTGTCGTCAGTGGTATTTTGATTGTGGAATGTTGCAACTACTTCCTCAAATTCCCTAATATGAACATAGGGGTTTTCATTTTCTAGACCATGGAAAGTCGGAAGTAATTGTATCATTCCTGTTTTGAAATCTACATGACGAACATTAGGTGAGAACATAATACAGGATGGTGTGGCTGTTCGTGCGGGATGAAGATAATCTTGGAGGGTTCTAACAGGTTGGTCCACGTGTTCACTCATCGCGTCAGAATTGGAAGAATTATCAAACAAGTGATTAGAAAAATTAGATTCTGAATCTGATTCTAGCACGGGTCTACTAGCAAACCGTCCAAAAGCGTCTCTGTACCTGCGCATGCAAAGTAAAGAAAAGCGTAATACTAAAAAAAAAAAAATTACGAAAAGAAAAGTAAAATAAAATAAAGATGCAGAAAGCTAAAAAGAAAATGAACGAAGTTACTGCTCTTTTTTTTTTTTTTTTTTTTTACAAACTACTAAAAAAATCTACAAATTCTTCTACCGTCTCCCCGGCAACGGCGCCAAAATTTGATTACGCCCAAAGAATAACGCGGTCGTTTGCAGTATAGCTTTGGGGTGTCGATTCCACAGGGAGATGGATTGAGAAATTGAAGAACAGTAACAAAATTAACAAAAAGATTTAGACGAGTGCGAAAAGTAAATTTTAGAGTGTGACGTAAATTAAAACTAAATGAGTAATTTGAACAGTATAAAACTGAAACGAAAAGTAAAGCATCGGGAATCATTTGTATATAATTGGTATTTTAATTATTTTCGATTCATTAATAACTCAATTGAAAATTCTATGTCCAAATTTTCAATCGGAAAATAAAACATTAATAACCAGATTTAAATCAAATGTAATCTTTCGAAAAATCATTCGTCGCAATATAAGAACAGGAATTGTTATCGATATTAAGGAAATTCAACGTCGACAATATACTCGTAGAGCAATATTGCAGCAGAGAATTAAATTAAAATAGATAACCAATTGAACCAAACATAATCAAAGGATTATTGCATTTAATAGAAAAAGCATGACTGAATCTATAAATCAAATAAATTCTAAGATTATTTGGTGACGAAAACATTTATAATAAATTTCGAATGACTAAACAAAAGAGTTTAATATTTGAAGAACACATATATGAATCAAAAACAATTACAAATACCATCATATATACAAATTCATCCCTAGCTCTACTAGAAAATTAGTTACACATATTGAAAATATGCAACAAAAATTCTTCAAGGGATAATATGGAAGAGCCAACCATTATTTTCTTCTCTCTTCTTTGGTTTTTCTTTTCTTTTCTCAAGCTCTCAAAAACAATGTCTCTTCCAAGGCATCCAAGCACACTAAGCATGGTCTTAGAACACACACCCCTCCCTTCTATTTATAGGCATCCTTCATGCAAGTTGTCATGACAAAATCATCACAATTTCAACTTGTTTTGCCATGTGCCATTCTTGAATCCAAGTGATTTGTGAGTTGTCATTTTGATCATTTGTTTTCCCACTATGCATGAGCTGGATTTTGCTTGTAGGTTGAGTGTTTCAATTTTGCTTCTCTATCCATTAGTTGTCTTGTATGACTTAATATCTTGTGGTCAAATAATTTGTCTTGAAAAAACTTGAGTGCACTTCATCTTGCATATGAATTGATCATTGAATTTCCAAGTTGGTGTAGGAGTGCTTGCTGGAAAATATTATGATGACATTTGGATTTGATGCAAGTGGCTGAAAAATATCCAGGAACGTCAAGTGCAGGTGCGTCCACTTGATGGTCGATTTTGTCTTAGATTGAGTGGATATCTCTTAAAACATAAAACATAAAAGTTATAGATATTTCTCTTGCGGTTCTATATCATCTTGAATCAGCTCAATCGGAGATTGGATGAGAGAGTTATGCCCATATTACGAAAAGATGTCAGAACTGTCTAAAATTCCGCAATTATCTTCATTTGCTCCTAATGCCTCTATTTGTGTCCTAAATCAAAATATAAGAATAATGAGTATATTTAGGCATCAAATAAGAATAAAGTATTAAACATTAAGAGAGTAAAATATGGCATTTTATATTCTCATCAATATATTAAATCATGCTTATATCTATCTCAAGATAAATGACCATTAATTTTAATAACATGAGTTATATTCATTATTTTCTCATTTCTTTTAGCATTTAAATAGAGTATTTAGAGTGCATTTTTGTGCACTCATCAGGTTTGACGTAATGTTAGGCATGGATTGGCTGTCCGAACACTATGCCAAAATCAATTGTCGAAAAAAGGAGATTATTTTTTAGTTGCCTAATGAAGAAAAGCTGCGTTATGGAGGGGAGACGGTTAGTTCTGTTTCCTCCATTGTGACAACAAAAAGGGTAACGAAAAGTTTGAAGGGAGAGGCAGAAGTGTTTCTGTTAATGTCCTTAAATGCATTGGAGGGTGCCAAAAGTATTGAAGATATCCAGATCGTGAAGGATTTCCCTCGGGTATTTTCTGACGAACTGCCTAGATTGCCCCCGGACCGTGAAACCGAGTTTGCCATCGAATTAGAACCTGTTACGAATCCAGTTCATAAACCCCCTACCGAATGGCGCCGACGGAACTAAAGGCACAAATTGAAGAGCTGTTGGAGAAGGGGATTATAAGACCGAGTTCATCGTCATGGGGAGCCCCAGTTTTGTTTGTGAAAAAGAAAGATGGAACTATGCGAATGTGTATCGATTACAGAGAACTTAACAAGGTTACTATCAAGAACAAATATCCACTGCCGCGGATAGATAACTTGTTGGATCAACTGCAAGGAGCAACAGTAGTTTCCAAGATCGATCTCAGATCAGGATACCATCAGCTGAAGATCAAAGAGCAGGATGTGCCCAAGACGGCCTTTCGAACCCGTTATGGACATTTTGAGTTCCTGGTGATGCCCCTTGGATTAACAAATGCCCCAGCAGCGTTCATGGACTTGATGAATCAAATTTTTTGACAATATTTAGACAGTTTCGTCGTGGTATTCATTGATGACATTCTAATATATTCCCGAAATGACGAAGAGCACCAAGATCATTTAAAGTTTGTGTTGAGTACTTTACAAGAGCACCAGTTATACGCCAAACTTAGCAAGTGTGAGTTTTGGCTTAGAGAGTTCAAATTCTTGAGCCACATAATTTCAAGTCAGGGTGTAGCCGTGGATCCAGCCAAGATCGAGGTGGTAACAGAATGGCAAAGACCGACAAATGCTCATGAGATACGAAGTTTCCTTGGATTGGCAGGGTACTATAGGAGGTTTGTAGAAGGGTTTTCTAAGATATCTGGCCCTCTAACAACCTTGACTAAGAAAAATGCCAAGTATGTCTGGAGTGATCAGTGTGAGCAAAGTTTCCAAGAACTCAAGAAAAGGTTAACTTCGGCACCAGTACTAGCATTGCCAGAACCTCACAAGCCCTACGTGATATACAGTGATGCATCGAAGATGGGCTTAGGATGCGTGTTGATGTAGGAGGGACGAGTAGTTGCATACGCATCTCGATAGCGCAAGGACCATGAATGAAATTACCCCACTCATAACTTGGAATTAGCAGCAGTAGTGTTCGCATTAAAAATTTGGAGACATTATTTGTATGGCGAGGAATGCAAGATATATACAGATCATAAGAGTCTCAAGCACTTGTTTAGTCAGAATAATCTGAATATGAGGTAGAGGAGGTGGATTGAGACTATAATTGACTTTCAGTGCAAGATCAAGTACCACCCTGAAAAGGCTAATGTGGTAGCGGACGCTTTGAGTCGAAAGACCCGAGCAGAAGAGCCATCACTACTAACGGTTATGCGAAGCATGCTGATTAAGAATCTGCTTGGAGAAGTAACATTGGCAGCAACGCAAGAAATTGTCTCGTTGACTGAAGAAAAAATTCGAGAAGAACAGCGAAAGGATACTAAGCTGGAAAAGATCCGACAAAAACTACTAGAAGGGCAAAGATCACCCCACTTTACGATATCAGACGATGGAACACTATGTTTTGAGAAGAGGACAGTAATACCCAACAACCCAAAATTAAAGGAAAAACTTATGAGGGAAGCGCACTATGCCCCTTATACAGCTCACCCTGGAAGTACTAAAATGTATCAAGACCTAAAAGGAAGATTTTGGTGGGAAGGTATTAAAAGGGACGTGGCTGCGTTTGTAGCAAAATGTTCAGTGTGCCAATTGGTTAAGGCAGAGCATCAACGCCCAGCAGGAATGTTGCAGCCTTTGCCGATTCTGGAATGGAAGTGGGAGGATGTATCTATAGATTTCGTAGTCGGATTCCCGAGAACGTTAGCCGGAAAGAACACCATCTGGGTAATAGTGGATAGACTGACCAAAAGCGCCCATTTCCTGCCTATAGCAAACACAGATTCAATGGAAAAACTGGCAAGGATTTATATGAAGGAGATAGTCCGTTTGCACGGTGTATCTAAGACAATTGTCTCGGATCGAGACCCCAGATTTACATCTCGTTTTTGGCAAAGTTTACAGAAAATGCTGGGATCTAATTTGAAGTTTAGCAGTGCCTATCACCCACATACGGATGGTCAGACAGAACGGACCATTCAGACCCTAGAAGATATGTTGCGAGCCTGCGTATTAGACTCAAGCGGGGACTGGGAAAGTCTTCTACCTCTAATCGAATTTGCCTACAACAATAGCTTTCAAGCTACTATCCAGATGGTACCGTACGAAGCACTGTATGGTAGAAAATGTAGGTTGCCCTTGTATTGGGATGAAGTCAGTGAAAGTAGGGTATTGGGGCCCGAGTACCTACAAGAGGTCAGAGCTCAAGTGGAGATGATACGGGATAGAATGAAAACTGCCCAAAGTAGACAAAAGAGCTACGCGGATCAACGAAGAAGACCATTGGAATTTTCAATTGGCGACTGGGTGTATATCAAGATCTCACCAATGAAGGGAGTAGCTCGATTTGGCAAAAAAAGGAAATTGAGTCCCCGTTATGTTGGACCTTATGAAATTGTTGAGAAAGTTGGAGCAGCAGCTTATCGATTGGACTTGCATGTGAGCCTACAAGGAGTTCACAATGTATTCCATGTATCGTCCTTAAAGAAAAGTTTTGGTGAAGGACCCATGACAATAATGGACCCGAGCAATATTGAGTTATGCGCCCTAACCTGACTTATGAGGAATAGCCAACTCGGATCGACGATCGCAAAGAGCAGGAATTGAGGAATCGAAAGATTTTATTAGTGAAGGTGTTGTGGAACAACCCCGCTTTTCAAGAAGCAATGTGGGAACAAGAGGACGATATGAGAGTTAAATACCCCCATCTATTTGTAAATTAGTGATGTGCTTGTTGTTTTCTTATTTGAACTCAGTTATGATGTATGAACACATGTATGTAAATATTTTATATATGGGTGTCTTGATTGTTTATTGTTTGCTAAGGCTTGACTATTATAGTAACTCGTGGAACTTTAACCAGGACATGGAACGAAATAGGAGGAACCCACGCATGTCAGTAGCCACAGTAGCCCAATTAAGAGAGAGAAGAGAAAACCGGCAAAGAATATTACGTAGAGAGCGTAGAAGGATGAGGGTACAAAGACTAAAGACTCTAGATTATTTTGAGAGACACCGCACCCACCTCATGGATGTGAACCGTGAAGGAGCGCCTGTTTTTCGTCGCGCTAGACCACATGAGGAGCGACAACCACCTAAAAAATGGATTAGAGCAGAAAGAAAACAATTAAAGAAATTGATTCAAGGTGAGACAAGCGAGCGTGATGGAGAGCCACTGGATTTTTCCGACACCTCGAATGATCATATAAGACAATGGGAAGAAGGAATACCCCGGATAGATACCGAGGAGGAAATTATGCATAAGTTAAATGAAATGAGGACAAACATGTACTACGACCCAGATGTAGATGCCATATTTTATTTTTCTCAAGATTCGGTGATAGAAGAGGAAGAGGTACCATCATATTCGTCATCAGAAGAGTCCACCACCACGAGTGTTAGAGGTATATTACTTTTATTAACATATTTATATCATAAACTGATTTCGAGGAGAAAATCTTCTTTTCAGTGGGGGAGGATGTGACGACCCGAGACTTTCTTTTCGTATTATTTAATTAAATATTTATTTTGATTGAGTGGTTAATTGAGTAATTAGATTAATTATATTGAAAGGTGAGAAAAAGGGCATGGGCTTAAAATTAGGGCCTTCAAACTTATAATAAGCTATTGGGCCTAGGAAGGAATGGCAAGCCCACAAGCCCATAAGATTGACCCATGATCCACCAAACCTACCCATGGGACACTTGTCACCCATAGGGAAACCCTAGTAAGTCAACTACAACTAGTAGGTGGGAAGGAGAAATTACCATTTGGTGAGACTTGACTAGTGAGTGAATGGTAAGGTTGAGTGAAGAATCTTGTGAAAGAATCTTCTCATCATTGGAATATTTTTGGAAAGTACTAAGGTATGGCCTATTTTACCTTGACTAGTACATGTCATGTTTAGTGGAGTGACACTTGTGCAATGGAGTGGAAAGTGGAAGGAAAGAAATGGGGAGGGGTTTTCGGATTAGGGTAGTTGCCGAAATCCTTAGGGGCTTTTCCCATGCTATTCTTTCCAATCTAAGCTAATGATCACCATACGATCATGTGAGAGGAAAATGACAAGATGATTTACAAGTGAAGAGAGATGTCATGAGGAAAAGGAAAAGAAAAAGGAAGAAGAAAAGCAAGGATGGATCCAGGTAGGTTGCCGTGTGCACCACTTGGGAGTTTCCTAGGATTGCTTGCAAATCTAGTGAAAAGAGTACCTTAGACTTGCGGAAGGAATAAAGTACATGAGGTAAGGTATGTAAAAGGTATGGTGGTATAAAGAAATGAGTGGAGATTGCTTGAAAAGGAAGCAAGCTAGGAATGGAGGGGGGGAGAGTTTCGAATGCCATGTGGAACCAAGGCATGGCCGGTTCATGCAAGCTCTTGTTCTAAAAGATATGGCCATGGAATCTTGTGGATTGACTTGAGAGTGGATGGTTGAGTGTGTCATAGGGTTGAAATGACAAAAGAATGAAGCATGAGAGGGGAGAAGGTTTCGGTAGGCACTTTCAAAGGCAAAGGGATCCGGTTTCCTACTTCTCCCATTCCCCATCATTGTTTTCTTTTTCCATACAACCACTCATGCCTAGTCTTGTGTCTTTCAAATCAAGGTATGGTGAAGTGTCCTTGACCCTTAGAGAGAAGTGTATGGCCGAAACCCTTGAGGAGACTGCCCCTCACTTAGCTAACTCACAAACGCACACAAGTTCCTTTCTCTCTACCTCTCGGCCAAGCACCATTTCTCCATCAACTCTCGTTTGTTCTATTTCCTTCTAACTTCTAAACCTCACTATATCCTTAGAAGAAAAGAGCTAGAATAATTATTTTGAGGAGGAATTGCTTTTGAAGAGGTAAGTGCATTCTTATCCTACCTTTAGCAATCTTAGAATACCCTTGAATGAATTTGGTTATTTTGTTTGAATCTTTTGTGTGTATGTAGAAAATGAAACGTTTAGAGGAAAAACTTGCCATGTTTTAATTTAGTAAGAATTCATGTCTAAGTATGGTATTTTCTTAAGTTGAGAAGTTGAAATGACAAGTGATTTGGTTAGTTATCTAACATGAAGTGGAATAAAGGGAAATGCATGCATGATTGTATGTTTACTAGCATATTGTTGGATGATGCCTTTAGTGTTATCTATTTAGTGGTAAAAATCCATGTCTAAGTTTGAATACCTTGTTAAGATTAAAGATTATGTCATGTGGAGAATTTGAATATATGATGTGTAAGGAGAATATGGTATGATTAACAAGTTGAGTAAAGGTGAAAATATATTAGCTAGATTTTAATTTGGAGATGAAAATGTTGGGTTAAGCATGCATATATTTCGGATTTAAGGACTCCTTTGGTGGAAATAATTTATTTAATTATTATACTATGTTATGGTGATATGTTTAAAATTTTGGAGACATTAGATGCATATGAATGAAATGGTCACATTAGCATGATTGATGGTTTTCACAAAAATTGTTGAGTGGGTCATCTTGGAAGAAAAAGTGAATAAAATAACACACTAAAAGACCTAGAGTTTTCGGCCAAGCCTTGTTTTTAGGGTTAGGATAATACTTTTAAATGATTGAAGTTGAATTAGAGTGCTTGGAGAAAATTAGAAGACAAAAAACCAGGAGAGTGTAAAGGGAGGGTCTCGGCCCAACCCTAGTGGGGAGGGGCCGAGCAGCCCTAAGTGTATTGGAGGTCTATTATAGTATTTTGGGAAGAAAATGAGTAGGATTAAGAGGTGCAAAAATTTTAAATGAGCTTAACGTAGAGTAAGCGTCATATTCGTCACCTATTTTATATGTTCTGTGACATGAGTCTCACGTCTCATGCATACAGCACGAAAATCATGTTTTCGACATGTTTTTAAAAGAAAGGAAAGTGAATAAAAGTTTTATAAGAACTCCAAAGGCTGGGACGGGGTAGTGTCCCAGTGGAACTCCCAGTTCACTCAAAAGTGACTAAAGTCGAGTAAAAGCCCCTGGGCCGACAAAGAACTGTCGGCAAAACATGTATGGCTCCAAAAGGATGTCCGGAGCGTGGTCGCACCTAAAGCTAGTGGGTGCCTACAGAACGATGTTGGCCTCGGCCTCACCAATACAGAAAATTTTATAGTCGCTCAGTGAGTGATCAATCGCCGAATGATGAAGAGCACGAAAGGGCGCGAAACGTAGCTACTTAGGTTTGATACGGTCCCCGGGTGCTACGGTAACTAGCAGGAACACACGGTGCGTAGGGGAACTGTGAGGTGTCCAACAGAGGTCCTGAAAAAAGATGGGCTTTCGGGCCATATAAGATATGATAAGCGGCGCCTAAGATAAGAAAAATAAAAAGTATTTGTGAAAAAAGGAATTTTGAAAGAAAACTCCATTGTTTTGTTTTCTGAGAGTACGAAACAAGCTTATAAAAAGAATATGAAAAGGAAAAAGAGAAATTTCAAGACATGAGCATGAGCATGAGCATGTGCATATCATGAAGTCATGAGTCTTATATAATGTATTAAGTATGATTGACTGTCTACTATTCATTTAACTGTATGCTTAAATTGCTTTTGTTATGATATAAATGTACTTACTGAGATTTCTCCCGAAATCTCACCCCTGTTTATCTCCCCACTATCACCTTTTTGGGATGATAAAAGTAGTTGCAGGTGATGACGACCTTGAAGAGTATGACCCTAGAGACAGTACCTCGAACCCCCAAGGGCCCGACTAAGGCCGATACCTCCGAGCTAGTGACTCTTGACTACCTGAGCCGCTAGGCGGCGGAGTCACTACCTCTAGCTACGTATGTCTAGGGTGTACGCCCTATCGGGTGTTGTATAGTGCTCGGCATAGACGATTCCCTCTACATGGGACGCCTTTACGAGTCATCCTCCGGGATGAGTTGTGAAGTGGGACCGGCCTTAGAGTTGGACTGCCTCCGTTACGGCCCAAACTTTAAGGAGATTAAGAAGGAACCAGTGGCTTAGGAGATGATGGAAGGGGATCCTCTATGCAGCTTTTGTATTTAATTGCATATATTTTAGTCTTCCGTTGTTTTGGAAGAATGAACACTTGTGAAAGATCCTTATGTTTATATTAATGGAAATGTGATATTTTGGGATATTATTGTATTAAGCCATGTGATACACACATAGAAAGGTTTGACCTTTTTTTCCACTGCGATAACAAAAAAAAAAAATTTAATCCAGTGTATGATAAAACGAGGGGTGAACTTCCCTGTGATGCTCATCCCCGACGTCATAGTTTGCGTACGATCCCAAGCGCAAACTGGGGCGCCGACACCAACAATTATGAGTGTTGTTCGAAAATTTTAATCATATTTTGCATTTTGTTTTCAATATATGTAATGGACAAATATAATTTAATGTATCTATTGTTTTTGAATTTCTATTATCAATTTCCTTTAATGTTAGTTTATCCAACTTTAATATTAAATCATTGTACTTTAAATCTTTTTGAAATTGAAATTTTTATTAATCTGATCTTTCCTAATCTTTTTTACTATTTAATGGCACCCCGCGACCTTGCCACAATATGCCCCCGCCACGGATGTAACCCCTTTAATGGGGGATGGGGGCCCTGCTATATATATATAAATATATATATTATATTATAGTCAATTTAAAAATTTAAATTACATGTAGCATTTAAACATTGCGCCAAAAAATTTCATGTTCGCGCATAAGTAGCCTCAATGTTTAAGCGTCACATGATGTTTGAACATAAAATTTGCCAAATTTAAACATAAAAAAATCCTCGCAGTTTTTAGTGACAGTTTTAACAAATTGTCATAAAAAAATGCTTTTTAATGACGAATTGGAGAGACTCATATATGTCAAACCATCACTAAATATCATTTTTATTGTAGTGGAGAGTGTCTATCCCTCATTTGCCCATGCAGCAGCCTTTTGGTGTCCTATTTTTTCAAGGACTTCATGCTTTCTTTTTTACAGTACCTCAGGTTTGGTGTTCAACATCATTTGCTTCAACCATGATCTGACAGATTACCACACTTCATAACTAGCAATCCGACACAAGATTCTTGCATTGAAAAGCACTTAATAGTACGTAACATCTTTGGGGCTTTATACATGTAAAGAAATATGGGTCGTCTTTTTGTATCCAATTTCTATTCATTTTTTTTCCTTTATAATTTCTTGCTCTCTCTTAATTTGTTTGGATGCTTGTTGGGGTCTTTCTCCTGGCCATTGATTTTACGATCCCGTTTATTTTAATGTTAATATATCTTTCCCAGGAAAAAAAAATTCCATCTCCAAAAAAAGACTTCATATATAGATTGAATAATAGAATATTCTTCCATCATATTCACGTTTTTCTTAAAAATAAAAACAAAAAGTACCTGCATTGAAATCATATGGATCGATCTAGAGTAGAAAGTTTTATGTGAACTCTATGTTTATCTCCCTTGCCAACGCAGCCCACTAGTAATTCATGTCCAATGCACACATCTTAACTAATAAAGAAATATTGACATAATGAAGCTTTGTTCCAAAATATTTGAAAAAAGTTGGTGATCACCAATGTTTGCAATATCTCACAAGACTCCATCCATCAAATTAATTAGTACTTGTGAGGGGAGGCTCATCCCGGATGGGCCAGGCCCCAAGCCCATTACAAGGCTAATATAATGGCTTGGGACTCGTGAGCGACGGCGACCCCCGGGACAGACTGACGAAAAGACGTCTATAGGACGAGTCGTACGATAGGCAAAGATAAGTCAGAGGGGGACAGGCATGCCCATCACTACATTAAATTAAATGCAAGAGCTTGTCAAGATCACGCTGCATTAAATGTAGGAGACAGCTAAGGCCACGCCGCATTAAATGTGATCCTGGCAGAAGCATGCATAGCCTCTTGAAGCATTAAATGCACAACAAGAGCCCCTCACCGCATTAATGGCAAGTTAGGAGTCCAAGCACGCCTCTGAGGCAAAGTAAAGACTGACACAGTACAAAGAGGGGGACAACTCATCATCAATTCAAAATGTGACAGGGAGATCCGCCCGAACATGGCAAAGGAAATGATGGCATGAAAGACTGACAGGACAGCAATTATGTCCCTCGGGAACACATCCAATGCACACTAGCCCCTATAAATAGTCAGAGACTCCATGGTCTAAAAGTTAAGCTATCTATCTCCCCACTCATATTCATCCTAAGCATTCTCACTACCATCTTACTGACTTTGGCATCAGAGTGGCCACAGGCCAACCACCACCCTTTCTCCCTTTGTGCAGGAGCGGTTTGTTTAGACATTGCTGAGCAGCTCAGGCCATAGACCCCGACCTCAACAATGGCGTCGTCTGTGGGATAGCATCTAGAAGAGCTCCCTCTCCCCGAGCACACCGAGACAAAGATGTTCAATGCTTCGTCCATCAAGCAAGAAGTGTCGCACATAGCAACGCCTCCACCTGAGTGGGCCCGAGACATCCCAAAGTTCTTACAAGATAGAAAGCTACCTACCAACCTGAAAGAGGCACAGAAGATCAGAAACAGGGTTGCATGGTTCACCTTGCTCGAAGGGGTGCTGTACAGGAGGGGCTTCTCCGAGCCCCTCCTCAAATGCTTGTTAGTCGAGGAGGTTGCCTCCACATTTTTTAGCCCGAAGGGGAACCTTGTAGCAGTAGAGCCCTTAATCGATTACGAAAGCTGTCTTATCCTCGTTGTCTGGGCTCATCTTTATCTAGTTGTATCCCAAATAGGCATCCATGAAACTGATGAGGGGGTGCCCAGTAGTTGAGGCAACAATCAAGCCGATACAGGGTAGGGGGAAGCTGTCTTTCCGACATGCCTTGTTAAGGTTGGTGAAGTCGACGCACATCCGTCATTTGCCGCTCGCCTTCTTCATCACCACTACATTGGACAACCACTCGGGATAGTGGACTTCTCCGATGAACTCGGCTGCCAAGAGGCGGTCGACCTCTTCTTCTATCGCTGCATACTTCTCGGAGCAGAAGGTTCGCCTCTTCTCTTTGACCTTTCATGCTTTGGGGTCGACACTCAGTCGATGCTCAGCCATGGAGTTGTCTATGCCCGACATATCTTCATGAGTCCAAGCGAAGATGGCTCAATGCTCGACAAGGAGCTGCTTTAGGCCTAGCTTCAGATCCGGGGCTAGTCTGGTACCTATCTGTACTCTTCGCTCAAGCCTCGTTGAGTCAACGGAGACTAGTTCCAACAGTTCGTTGGGTTCCGCCTGTCTGAGGGTTTGTTCATCTCACACCTCCTCATCCCAATTAGTCAGTGGCAAGGGACCAAGCAGCTCAGCCTGAAAAATCTTAACCTCCTCGTATCAAACAGTACCAAGTTGAGTTATAGCCGAAGAAATCTTGACTATGGACTGCCTCTTTTGGGAAAATCTTGACACTGGACAATTTGAGAAAGTGTGGAATATTATTTGCTGGATATCCTCATTTTCACAACTCTTCTCCTCTTATCTCATCTCCTTAGTTCCTTACAATATATTATAAGCAATATATTATTAAATTTATTTTCTTGCAATATATAATGATGAAAAGGGGAAAGAAAAGAGGTTAGAACTCATGACTGAACTATGTAAAGAAAATTATTTTTGTTAGCATGACTGAACTATATTCTATATGTTTGTCGTGGACACAACTCTTCTTTTGCCTACTTTTTTATCTTAGCTTTCAATTCTGCAAAACAATAGTTTTTAAAGAGTGATATAATTGCCTTGTAAAGCAATTTCTTATAGAAGTGCACAAGCTGCTTGCTAGATGCGTGTTAGTGCCCTGGCTTAACAGTTTGCAATAAATGGCTTAGTGCTGTTTTTTGGGAATTTTAGATATTTGTTGATCAATACCTTAAAACTTGATGTTTTGACCAATAAAACTTCTTTACTTATTAGAAAAAAATTCCTTAAAATTTGATGTGCTTTGTGTTTAACATCAAAATTTGTTTGTTCACTTGGCTTAATTAATTAAAGTGCCAGAATGCCAATGTTGTGTTTGCATGGATGCCAAAAATCATGGAGATCATTTTGTCTTTATTAACTATAAGAGGCATGCTGGGCTGCAGTTCCTGTGCAGTTGCAGCCCAACAGACCATCACTATTTTTTTTTTTTTTTAACAGGGGTTGTAGCCCCTGTATGCCTCTCTATGCTACAGCACACAGAGGCTACAGCCAATATTTTCACTAACTATAATGCTTGAAACTAGTGTGAATCTAACCTGTGCGGTTGTTGTAATTGCAGTTCTCACCCGCATCTGAACACATATTGCTTGCCTATGGTCGACATCATGGTTTTTTTAAAAGTATTGTCATTGATGAGGAAACAACATTACCTATTTACATTGTTCTGTAGGTAAAAGTATTTTCATTGCATTTTTTTTTTCATTTGTTTAGTCGATTTATGATCATGATTTTTTTTTTCTTAAATGCTACTTTACAATGTTGGAAATCTGTCATGTTCCACTTGATGCTCAACATATTGTTTGCAATTCAGGTTTACTAGTGAAACTATTTCATTAATTTTTTTTTTTAATTTTCATAAACTATTATTTCCAGCAACTTGAACTTGCTGCAAATAGGCTTCTCCTGCATATGTCCGTCCCCCACCGTACGTTTCCAGCAGATTGGCACTCATTTGAGACGCTTTTACCTATTTGCGGCGACTTGAAATCGTCGCAAATAGATAAATAGTAGCGGCACTTATTATAGCCAAAAGGTATAGAATTGTAGCATCATCACAATTTTTTACGAAAGTCTGGCGCCAAAAGAACTTCCATAGATACTTATTTTGTGGCGATTTTTTGACTTTCACTACAAGGAAATCCACTTTTTGCGGCGATTTTTAATTCGCTGCTCCAAAAATTGCCGCAACAAGTTTTTATTAGCAGTGAATAAAAAGTCACTGCAGCATTTTTACATTAATTTTTATTTTTGTTATTTTCGGCGAATAAGTTAAGTGGAAAATTTATTTCCCAGAATTAATCATATAGCTGTAACAGCGAAAAGTTTTGCTGCAACAAATCAAATCCAGGCAGGATTTGACATGTATAACCTACATACTTTATTATAACGAAATATATTACCGTAACAACTCTACTTATACCATTTTCGCAATTTAGTCGTCTTGAAGTTTTTGTGCCGACCACATGAGTCAATATAATGGCGAGATAATTCGCCGTAATAATTCTTTTGATTTGGCACCACTTAACTCTTATATTTTCCCCCCACCTCCTTCTCCCCCCAAGAAAACCTCCCGTTAGACAAGTTTAGCTAAATTCCAAAATCATCTCGTCACCCCCATGCCCTCTGTTCGCCACATCAATCTCCGGTACCTCAGCTTGAAATTCACCCCTGTGGTTGATCACGCTGTTCACCATCCTCCTCAGCGACGCTTGTTTGGGTTAAAAGTTAGAATTTTTCGGTTGTTCTTCCTTAAATTCATGAATTTCTCAATTTTACTCAGTTTTCGAGCACTAATTTTCTTCTTGTTTCGTGTGTGTGACTATGTAGAGGAATGGGTAGATGTCTATGACTTTGTAGAGGAATGGGTAGAAATCAAACCTAATACAACCGATTTGGCTTTGTCTTGTTTCGGTTGTTCTTAAATTTTCCTTTATGTAATGTTACTGAGTTTTTGGCCTTGTGACCCAAAAGAAGAAATTGATAATAAATCTCTGGGCTTAAAAACCATGACTGTCATGTTCTGTTGCAAAGACTTCCTATTGCTGTTGGGGGGCTCTTAAGGAGTGATATTGCATTGGCCTTAACTGAGCTATGCAGTTTCTTTAAAGAATTGTGCACCCGAACACTTGATTTGAATCACCTAACCAAGCTTCAAGTTAATATCGTCACTATTCTATGCAAATTGGAGATGATATTTCCTCCATCTTTTTTTGATGTTATGGTCTACCTTGCTATCCATTTACTCGATGAGGCTATTCTCGAAGGACCAGTTCAATATAGGTAGATGTACTTGTTCGAAGGGTATCTAGGCAAGTTCAGGCATTATGTTAAGAATAAAACCCGTTTAGAAGGTTCAATAATAGAAGCCTACATTCACATTGAGTGTTTGACATTCTGCTTGATGTATCTTCAAGATGTTGAGACAAAGTTCAATCAAGCGGACCGTAACATTAGTGGTGGAGAAGAGGAGAATGAAGATCAAATTAAAATTTTCAATCAAAAACTCCGTCCTTGGGTATTGCTACTAATATCCAACTAGAAGATAATCTCCATACCTCAGTCATATGGTATGTGCTTTACAATTCTGAGATTGGACCCTATCTAGAGTAAGCAATTACTCATTCCTCATCGGTTGTGTTTAACCGGCCTACTACTATCCAAATTACAAATTTACATTACTATCTATTATTTTGTTTGACCCAATGTGTCCATCCACATATAGGGAGCACTACGACCTATGCAAGGTGGCAAACCCAAGTTGTGTTGACCAATTGCATCAAACTGAGTTTCCAACTTAGTTCAAGCAACGTGTAAGCTATGCATTCATGATTTTTTAGAATATCTCTTGTAGGTTCAGGACTTGCACTCCACCAATCTACATGGTGTTTCCTCTTATTTGTACGCGTTAACTTGCAGTCCTAACAAAAGACTAAAGTCTATTGCTGCATGTATTATCAATGGTAAACGATTCCATATAAAGCAATTAGAACTTCGCCAGCGTTCGCAAGATTCTGGACTTATGGTAATCAGTGACCAATACACTAATAATGTAAACTTTTATAGTGTTATCAATGTTGTTTTGGAGTTATAATATATGGGAGGTCTTCGAGTGTAGCTGTTAAGTTGTGACTGGTTTGATGTTGGTGACACTAAACGGGGTATTCGAGTAGACGGCCATATAACTAGTGTCAACATGTAAAGAATTTGGTATAAGGACAAACCATTTGTGTTGGCATACTAGGCTTCCTAGTGTTTTTACATTCGAGATATGAGGATTAAGAGGAATTTGTATGTTATGCAGAAGTAAAACAATAGAAATGTGTAATTTGTTCCATCAATAGCAAGGGTTTTAGATGATGGTGATGGCGATGGCGGATCAAGCGACAATGAAGTTTATCAACAAAATCAGCAAGCATATGATGACCCACTGCTGAACTGTAAGGCATGACTAGTGAGCTAGTAGGATTGATATAGATTCTACCCATATCGACGCACGAGATGACATGGAGTCTCATGTCACAAGAGATTCGGCAAACTTTAATGATGATAGCATAGTGCCATCTGGTTCTGGAGATGCTTATGGTGATTGGGAATATTATGCAGATAAGGACTCATCCACGATGAAGGGTCTGATTCAGAATCCTCTATTCAACCATAAACTTGGATTTGAATTTCTCGTGGAGCATAATGTACACATCAACATTGAAGTGTAGGTAATGCATTACCACATCCTGATGTTGAGGTGAGTAAAGTTATCAACCTAATACAGTGATGCTATATCATTTAGATTTACATATTTGCCACCATGCTATTTCCTTATAAAAACGTTGAGGATGTTTTATCAACTTAATACAGTGCACATTCCACTTATTATTACATTGAGGATGTTTTATCTTATAGTGATAGGTGATATTACACTTCTTATGAATATATTCATTTCGTTTAATGTTTGTTATTGTTGCATCTCAGGTGTGCTGAGAAATAGCCCACGACTGGGCAATGGGAGTTCTTAACACATCCGAAGCAAAGATTGGGGATTGACAAAGCTTTGTGAATGAGGAACATCGCCTATCTAGGTTTTGTTTTTCTTTTGCTTACATATTAAGTGCTCTTTGAAGTTGATGTTAGAGTTGATCCTAAAACGACAAAACCAAATCGTTTAAATGCAAGTGACCAGAAGAGAGGGGGGGGCAGTTCAAGAGGTTGATACAAAGGCCGAGGGATGCGTGGTAGACAATGGGTGTGTCCAATACCTCGCCCTAGGCCACAGGGAGTGCGCATAAGTGAATGCCATAGCCCAAAGTCTGCGCGAGATAAAGGTTCATCAGACGACTCAACCCAACCTCCAAGCCAGCCATGGGTGCCTCTATGTGCGAACCCCATACAAGAGGATGAGGCTGATAGAGGACCTTCGGCTAATAGAGAACTAAACTCAGTGAGAGGCCATTCGCCAAAGACCAAACACTTGTTGATAATTGTGACGTCTCCAATTTACGTATAAAAACTAACGTAAATTGAAGCGCCATGACTTATAATGTTAGGCTACAAAATCTCGATGTTCATGCCAGAAATTATATGCATGCGGCTAACTTACTAACAATATGTAAAATATGTTACAGTAGAATAAGGTTAATTTCAAAAATTAGCAAAGAAGTCTAATTCTTTACGATAATCATATGGTATGCTACAATAAAAATTCATATCCTTATAAAACATCAAGCATACTATACCAAATTTCTTCCCTTAATACGTATCAATGTCTGGTATTTCCAGGACATAAATTCAACCATCCTCTATCACCATTAGGAAATTCTTTTCCGCCTTCTCTATAATCTTGTCATTAACAATCGACCACTTCATCAACAAAGGAGTATTCTGTAGGACCCTCAGGGTACCTTAGATTTCCTATGACGTCTAGGTCTCATGATGAGTCATATGTATTCATGCAACAGTTATGGAATGGTAGATAAAATTAAAAGGGTGAGATTTTCAAGAAATCTCAGTAAGTACACAGATAACTAATACGGTATTAGCAGTAATATCAATACAATGAAATAACAAGTACCATGATTAATTAATTGGTCACATGAATCATGAATGCCTTATGCATGACTTATATACCCTTTTCAGATAGACTTATACATTTTCATGAGAAACTTATGCGCATATAGGTACAAAACCTTTCATGACATGTAATGACTTTTCTTAAAATTCTTATTTTATTCGTATCTTTTTCTTAAGTCTTATTCTTATTCATAGTATGATAGCAGTTACGTATCACCTTCACTATCACACGTTCTCTGAACTACGATGGCAGTTACGTATCACCTTCACCATTGGGTTCTCTACTATTATTACCCGTGGTTGGGCCATATCCATGTTAGTCATACGGGACATTAGGTATCGACGTCCCCGTCATGACATGACTTTTTGGATCAAGCGACAATGAAGTTTATCAACGAAATCTCATGACGTGCCCACTTGACCTTACTTGTACATGGTTCATAACTTAAAACATGATCTTGTGATGTATTTGGACATGCATGTACTAATATACTTTTTCATTCATGCTACTTATTCATGGGTCATATGCCATATAGAACTTGCCTTATCACTGCATGACTCACATATACTAACTTAGAAAATGTGAGATCCCAGATTTACGCGTATTTTTATACGTTATTTTGTTCTCAGTGTTAATTATTTTAATTTATTTAAATAATATTATTAGTCTTATTTTATTTATTTAAGATATTTATTTGAGTTATTAATTAGTTGATACTTCTACAGCCACTGATGAGACAGGGACACAGACAAGGAACCTAGTGGTAACTCAATACACTGAGAAGATGTTCCATGAGGCACTTGCAATGATGATTATAAAGGATGAGATGCCCTTTACCACATTTGAGAAGGAAATATTCCGTTATCTTGTAAAGCTGCTTGAGCCAAAATTTCCAGTCCCATCCCGTCATACATTGATGCGCGATTGTACGAAGATGCATCTGAGGGAAAAGACAGAAATGAAGAAGATATTCGCCACAACTAGCCAAAGAGTGTCATTTACAACCGACACATGGACGTTTATACATAATACGTCGTACATGTGTATCACAGCACACTACATTGATAGTGAATGGAATCTTAAAAAGATGATTATTGAATTTAAAGAAATAGTTGACCTTAAGGGTGCATCGATAAGGGTAGAAATGGATGATTGTCTGGTTGATTGGGACATCCAAAAAACATTATGCATTACAGTTGACAATGCCGGAGCCAATGAGACCACTATCGAGCGGTTTATACGGAATACGAGGGCGAGAGAATATGTGATTAAAAATCACCAGTATATCCCCATTCGATGCACTACTCATATAATCAACCTTATTGTTGGTGAGTCTTTATGCTTTTGATTTTATATTTAATATTTTATATTTTAATATTTTTATGATTAAAGTCTTTGAAAATAGTACCATTTTTTATATTGTTATGATAATTAGATATTTTTCAATGATGAAACAGTTAAGGGGATGGAAAATGTAGACGACTATAGCAAGAAATTTCGTAACATTGTGCTGTACGTGAGGGCTTCTCCCCAAAGGCTGCAGAAGTTCAAGGCAATAGCAGAACAGGTTGAAGTTGAGTCTTCAAAAATGTTGTGCCTAAATGTTCCCACTCGATGGAACTCCACATATCTGATGTTGGATGTGGCACTAAAGTACCAGAAGGCATTTGAGCAATTGGAGATTGAGGATGGGGATCTAAGGTATGCCCTACTGGAGCCTAATGGAAGGTGGCTCGGTCCGCCAGACAGTACGGATTGGCAACATGTATCTGAGTTTATTAACTTTTTACATATCTTTTATGACATCACAATGCGGGTTTATGGATCCGCATATGCGACGACAAACATGTGGTTTAGCGAGATCTCCATGCTACACCACCACTTGAAAGAAGGTTGTGTTGACCCGAGCGGATTGTTATCTGGTATGGCATCACAAATGCAGTCCAAATATGATAAATATTGGGGACAAATTGAGAAGATAAATAGATTATTGTTCATAGCGTCGATCCTCAACCCCCGATTGAAGTTGGCGGTGGTAGAATGGTGGGCAACGGACGTTCTCTGGGCAGTGAAGTCAGCGGCGTTTATCACAGCGCTTAAGGCAGATTTGAACAAGTTATACACCCACTACAGCGCCAGTAGTCCTGCTTCATCCTCAACAGCCATAGGTACCTCATGTTCGAGCTCGAACTCAGGACCAGCCACATATGCTCATTCGAGTCAGGCCAGTGCAGCCAGTTAATCCCGAGGCTTCAACGTTATGACGTCGTTTCATGCACGATCAACGAGAAATCCACTGCAGTTTACGAATGAAGTTGAGCGATATTTATTGACAGAGGTCGAGGAGCCTAATGAGGAGTTTCAAATCTTGATTTTGTGGAGAACTAATATCAAGTACCCGATTCTCTGCCGTATTGCTCGAGATGTGCTAGCCGTTCCTTGATCTACGGTTGTATCTGAGTCAGCATTTAGCACTGGAGGTCGAGTGTTGGATGCCTACCGGAATTCATTGTCACTGTCATTTGTGGAGGCCCTCATTTGCACACAAAACTGGCTTAGTGATGTACCTACTAGACTAGAGAGCATTGGCATCGATGCTGTGAGTTACAGGCTTGAGTCGGGTAAAATTAAATTAATTTATTTACTTCTTTTTAAATGATTAAAGTAACAAATTTTATATAATTATTAAATTATTTCAAAGATATTTTTTATAATTTCATAAATCTATTTAAATTTTAATTTATACTGTTTATGTCATTATGATTTCACAGATCTAGTTATCAACCCTACCATACTTGCCGATTACTAATGAAGTAATTGACGATTGCATATATTTTTTCTCTAATTTATGGTTACTTGTTTCATGTTTGGTTAATTTTTATTTTTATTGATAATAATACATTTTAATAATATCTTAATTTTAGGTACAAGTCCATATAAGTTCCAATAACAAACTACTTTGCTACAACAATTTTTTTTTGTAACATCGATTCGAGTCCTATTCAATCAGTGATAGTGAATGGTTTAATAATTTAATTTGTATTTTGTATTATTTTTTGTATTAATAATCTGGAGTCCTAGACTATTTTTTGTATTATGCTATTAACTATTAGGCTTAGTAATTAGCATTGTAATTACTAATTTGTATTTTTTGTTTAATTGTTTGGAACTAATTAGCAGTGAAACCTCAATAGATAAATAGTTATGGCAACTTAATTGGAAAATGAGCTCATTTGGAATTGGTATAGCCCAATTGGGACCATTTGGTAATTAGGCTCATTCTGAAGTTGGAACTCCGATCAGAGTTCCAAATTTCGATCGAACTCCAACTCCATTTCGGAGTCGGAGTCGGAGTCGGAACGGTATTTTGACTCCGACGATTGTCGGAGTCGGAATCGGAAACTCCAAACTCCTACACTGTCGGAGTTGGAGCACACCCCTAATGGTGGATCCAGAACTCATTTTTAGATTTGAAGTTATACGAAGGTGCAAAAGGTTTAGTACGCAAAACATTTGCTTTCTAAGGAAGTAGAATTATAGTGAGTTAAAGGTTAAGTTATGATGGGAAGATATTACAACCAAGAATGCCAATATTTGGTATAAACGTTTAGTGTAATAGGCTGGAACTTTTATTGACTTGGGTTGTTTTTATAATATCAAGGCTTAAAGGGAACGTCATAGTCTGGGTGATCTCTTTGGAGAATAGGATAATGGAGGTCTTAGATTCTGTGGAATTTACGAAATATTTTATAAAGTTAGAGGTTGTAAGTTCAACGAACTTCAAGAATAGATTTATGAGGATTTGACCAGAAGTTTAAGGTTTTGCAGACTTTAGAAAATGATTTGTTATCATTTAATGTTTTAGATTTTGAAAGCTTCGGGAACCGACTGTTTTGTTAATTTAAACATAAGTTTATCAATCTTACGGTTTTCAAAAAATGATTTTTAAGGTTTTAGAATTTCAGATTTAAAGTTCTAATTATAATAAGATTTGAGTTTTAATACCGCAAACTTGGTATGTTGGTTTGATACATTTTGGAGATTGGTTAATAACTATTAAAATGGAGTTTAGTAGGGTTAAATGATTGATATAGGAATTTTCAAGGAGAATATTTGGCGGATTGAAAGTATTGATTTAGTTTGTATATTTCTCTAAGGCTTGAGGACTTAGATCAAATTCAGGAAAATAGTTGGTATTAGTCTGAGATGAAATGGCTTGTCTTAGAATTGATCCATACCAAGTTTTAGGATAATAGATGATGCGAATTTAGAAGATGCGAATTTAGAAGATGATTCTTAATTATTTTAAGGATATAGGTCTAGAAGATGAAAATGGTAGGAATGGATCAAGTTATGTTGGAAAAGTATTGGTTTTAACTAAGGATGTGTAGACTTGGAGAGTGTAGGGTCTTTGTTCCATTTTGATTTGAAAGAAGTGCTTTTGGATATGTGCTTAATTATGTGTGTGGTAAATTGTAAGAATGCACAACGTAAGTGTGATAGTGGTGATGGTTAGAAGTTCATATTTGCACTGATTTTGAGGAATTAGTGATAATTTGGAGTTTTAGTGGGGGATTAATCATTTGGTTGTGCTAATTCAGTTTATTGACGGTTAACTTGAGAAGTAGTTTTTAGGTTACCGAAGGTATACAATGAGCATTTGGAAGGTAAAGCATAGGAGTCGATTGAGGATAGCATAGTTTATTGTAGGAAGATAATAATTATTGAATTTTACTTGGTGTTGTATTAAGGCTCATGGAGAAATGGAGATTTTGAATGACATGATCGCCCTAAGAGTTCTAGATGTAAGATTCCCCTGGAGGATTAATGCAAGCCTGACGAAACCACCTATGGGAATAGAATTGGGAAAATAGTATTCATATCAATTTGAGCATTGATGGTTACATGGTTTTCCTAAACGTATTCTAGATTATATCTTGTATTTTGCTTAGCGCTACTGTTTGATCTCACAAATTTCAAGAATGAAATTTATTTTAAGAGGGAGAGGATGTGACAACCCGGATTTTTCCCCTATTGAATTTTCCTCATGTAGATACCTTTTATTTAGTCATTGTTTGGAACTTTTTAAAAATATATTTACTATTTATTTTGGACCTTCTCTTATATGAAATATTTATAAGTTAGGTTCGAAGTGGTGAAAGAATGCAAATAGAGGTGTTAAGTGCAAACAAAAATAATTGGATAATTTTTTACAATTTTGACGTCTCTCTGTAATCTAGACATAACTTTTCATTGGATTTTAGATTAAAATAATTCAAGATGCTATGGAACACCAGAAGAAAGATCTATAACTTTCGTGTTTTGACTTAATCAAGGACGAAATCGGGTATGAAGTTGACTCGTCTAAAATGGATCCAAGTGGTGGTGGCCGGGTACATACCTCACATAGTTAAGTTGAATTTTTCCTTGTCTATTAGTACCAAATCATTCCAAACTCTTCACTCAATGAAGATTACACATCAAGAAGTAACCCGCAAATTTGAAAATGAGGAAGTCAATAGTAAGGACTTTTAGTCACACAAGTAAGGTATTTTGGAAGAATATTCCTAGGAAAAATTGGGCAATTGGATTGGGTGATTTGGAGGGCATAACAGACTTTTTCTCGTCTTTTGTTACTATGCTTTAGCTTACCTCTTAAGTAAAAGATTAGGCAAGTGGAAGGAGTTGATTAGAAGAAAAACAATTGGACTTTTCTTAGATAAGTTTCAGCTAAACATAGAGCAAAGTGAGGGAGCTATAACCGACTTTATCTTTTGTCATTTTCTACTACAATTTAGTTCACTTCTTTGGCAAGAAATAGGATAAATGGCAAGTGAACATTTGAAGAGGAAAACTTGGACTTTTCTTTGTGGAATTTCGGCTATGATAGATATGCTAGAAATATCTATGAAAATAGATGGAGATACATGGCTTGGATTAAAATATTACTTGGAAATTTAAGAGTAAAGCAAAGAAGTTGTTTGTAGCTATGGTTTGGACCTAGAAGACAAAGCACTTAGATTCTTGCTTGGAAGACAAGAATTTATAAGTGGCAAGTGATGATTGGAAGAAAAGAAGAACCAAAATATTAGAAATATGCCTTGGTTGGATTTTCGGCTATGGTGTTTCTATGGTGGCTAACGAAAATGTGATGGATACTAGGAGGCAACCGACTTAAGCATGTGTGCTAACTGACTTAGTGATGTGTCGTTTTGAAATATCTATGTAATGAACATGTGAGCTTGACAAGGGTAGGGACAAGTGGCACTCAAGGGGCTTACATCTATGAGAGGCTTTCGGATTAGCTTCAAAGGGAATTGGGTAGCCGAACTCTCATATTTGTTTTATCTTGGATATGTGCTCAAAGTGGAAGGGATATGCATATCTAAATCTGGCATTTTCTATTAGGTGTCACCCTTATAAGCCTTAGATCGTGTTTCTTGCCAACCAAGTCTAAGATAAGATGAGCTGATTACCCTAAACCTAAAGAGAATGCATGGCTCATGGCAAGGGTGGACTCATGTAAGGTTTTTAGATTTTCTTCCAACCATTTCTACTTAAGGGGTCGACTAAGTTATAAGAAAACACTCCCTCTATTTCTCTTGAAACTTTTGGCCAAGACAAGTTTGAAACCCTCTCCACTCTCTCATACACTCACTTACCTTACCAAATCATCTTCAAGACTTTTAGGTGTGGTTTCAATAAATTTTCAAAGGCAAAGCACTTTCATAAGTTGAGTATCTTGGAAAAATTGGTAAGTGAACATATAATCTAATTTTAGCATTTAATTGTATATATAGATGTAATATATTATTGATAGCTCTCTTTGAGTGAATATCATGTCTATCAAATGATTAGATCCATATATGCTTGTTATGTTAAGTGGTTTTATGGAAGAGTAAGGAAATATTTGGACAAAACCTAATAAAAGCAAGAATTTGTTTTAATAGATTATAGATGGAAGTTTTGGAGAATTGATAGGTGAAGTTGTTAACAAGAGAAGTTGAAGTTTGAGACTTGTAAGGGTACGGCCTTGGTGGGATACCTAGAGGTGTTTTGAGTTTTAAGTTTATAAGTGATTTATATGGTAATTTATATAAATTCTTGAGTGATTGAGAAAAATTATTATTAAATTCATTGAAGAATAGTGTAAGATATAGTGGTGGTGGAATGATTATTTGATGAGAAAATAGTTGAAGAAAATATGTTACAAAGTGTATGAGAATTTTTGACTATGGGCTATATTGGCTTAGTTATGGAGTTTTCAAAATACTTTAAGTGGAGAATAAGTTGATTTCAATGAAAGGAGAAGGAATTCTTGGAGTTAAATGACCTTAGGGTTCGGCCCTATACCTTTAGAATTAAGATGAAGTTATTTTATTCTCAAGTGAAATTATCTATGTGTTAAGTGAAAAAGAAATTTTGATGTAAAAATTATATGTGATTTGCAAGTGCATAACTTACATATCATATGGCCCATGAAAGCATCTAGCATGCATGAAAAAGTTTAAGAGTGCATGTCCAAGTACGTCACAAGATTTTTATGTTATGAATCACAACATTTTTCAAAGAAATACGAACATGAAATTTTACAAGAATAAGATTATGAAAAGTCGCGTCATGATGGTGAAGGCAATTCGATCTGCCAAATGACTGACGTACCGATGATGAAGACGATTCGATCTACTGTATGACTAACATGACTTGGCAGTGAAAGCGATTCGATCTCCCGCCATGATAAGAAAAATCATGTCATGACGATGAAAGCGATTCGATCTGTCGGATGATTGACGTGAATATGAAAACTGACAATAAAGGCAATTCAATTTGTCATCATGCTAAGAAACCCGACGATGGGCGATTCGATCTGCCATCATGATTAAGACTAAGATTTATATGAATAAGAATGAAAATATAAAATTTAGATTTTCACAAAAAGATACGGCACATCACGAAAAGTGTTCACCTTTGTCAACTAAGTCATTTTTTCTAGAAAAATGCATGTTTCTTTAAAGAGGTGCACAAATCTTGTATAAGTCATACATAAGTAATACATAAGTCATGATTAATAGGTCCTATGATCATATCATGTGCATTTACATGTTATTTGCATATATTGCTATAGCTTTTGTTATGTTAATTGTGCACTTACTGAGATTTTTCGAAATCTCACTCTTTTATTTCTACCATTTCTTATGCAATAATAGACGTTATTGCAGGAATAGGTGAACCATCACGAGATCCAGATGTCACAGAGATTTTGAGGTGCCTTGAGGATCCTACAGAATTCTCCTCTTTTGATGGGATGATCTTTCCCTTATGTAATATATTGCTAAGCTAGGAAAGAACCACTATGGTGAGAAAGAATAATTGTATATTGATTCTTGGAAACATCGAACAATGATATGTTCTAATGAAGAACTGATACATTATGTTTAATGTTTTATAAGATTATGGGTTTTTTCTATAGTTTACCATGTAATAATCGTAAAAAATTAGATTTCTTTGTTGAATTTTTGGAATTGACCTTATATCGCCGCATACTACTGGTAAGTTAGGCACATGCACATATTTTTTGGCATATACAAAGAGGAATCTAACTTTATAAGTCACGACGCTTCAGTTTACGTTAGATCCCATATATAAATTGGGGATGTCACAACAACCCCTTACATACTCCTTCCCTTCAAAGCACCTTGCCCACAAAGTGGAGAATCTTTTTCTCAATTTCTAGTAAGATTCCCAAGTAGCTTCTTCTGGAGAAACTCTCATCCAATGGACTAAGACCTCCACAACAGCCCTATTATTAACTTTCTTACTTCTGAGCTATAAAATCTGTTGTGGTTCAAGTTCCAATTCACCATTCACATCTATTGGTGGTAGAGTAGATAAGGGAGAGATATGTTGACCCACTTTCTTCTTAAGAGATGACACATGGAAAATAGGATGCAAACGAGATTGGGGTGGTAAATCCAACCTATATGTAACCTGTCTAACTCGACTCAAAACTTGAAATGGGCCAAAATATTTCGATGCAAACTTCATGTTCCTTCTGGCAGCTAATGAAGTTTGTCTATAAGATTGGAGCCTCAAATAGACTCAATCTCCCACCATAAACTCCCTGTATGCCTTTTATCAAAGAATAATTTCATCCTCTTGTGCAAGTAGCAAGTTGTTCTTCAAAGTTGCTAATAACTATTCTCTTGTTTTCAACAACTCATCAACAGATTCGTTCTGAGATAGACCAGGTATGTATTGTTGCAATTTGATCAAGGGAAACCATACACTGCCTCATAAAATGTCATCTTTGTAGAAGTATGACAAGTGGTGTTATACCACCATTCAGCAAGTGGTAGCCAATCATACCATATTGAGAGACTTATCCCCAGAAAAATACCTCAAGAAGTGTTCTAAGCATTTGTTCACTGCCTAAATTTGTCCATCACTTTAAAGGTGGTAAGCTAAAGAGTAAGAAAAATTCACCCCTTGCAATTTAAAGAATTCATTCCAAAAGGAACTTGTAAAAGTAGCCCCTCGATCAGAAATTATAATAACTCAGCTGGCAATATGGTTTCTACTTTATTTCTTTGCCATGTTTCACACTCTCTGTGTAACGTCTGGTCTTGGAGGTCTGGAGAGTTAGCTCTTCTTCTTTAATACTCACAAATATTCATAATACTCTTCAAGAAATATTAAACTAAACCTCAATGAAATGAAATAAGACTTCCACAAAACTCAAATTTATTCATAGCTCAACATACCAAAATTTCTTCCAAAGATTAATTTACAAAATAGGATCTTCCAAAACTTATTACCCTTGATCTGAAACTCAACCATCAAAATTATCTAAAAAATATTATGGAAATAAATGGTGAGTTATCAACAACTCAGTAAACATAGGACATATACTAATATGAAAATATGAGCATTTACCAAATTCAGAATGTAGAACAAAATAATTCCATTTACAAAATGAATAATCAGAACAAGTTATAAACAATATCAGAGCGAAAGTTCAAAAATATTCATAAATAAAATTCTTTTGGCATAGCATAACTGAACATATAATAAATACTATGTTTAGCCTCCGCAGTAGGGTTGTGCAAATCTCCGCAGCCAACCGAGGAGAAATAGAATCTGAATTATAACATAACTGAACATCTTCATCTTTCATATCATATCATGTCACATACCATATCGTATACCCATGGTAGGGTGCAGATCCCGATAACCAATCGAACCCAAAAACAATTAATTTTTCACTAGCATCTCTAATAATTCAAACTCTAATTTAACCCAGTAAAAACTGGTCTGATGATAAAGAGCCCAAATAAAATAACCCATTGAAAATATACTTGGTAACTTTAAAAATCAAGCACAATTCCTGATCTGCTAAGACCATCAAAAAACATTTAACTCCAAAAATTCAACTTAACATAACACTCATAAAAACAAACAAAAAAACCCAATAAAAACAAGTCCAAATGCTTAATGTAATGCCCCGGATTCGAAGGCCTGGAGAGTTAACTTATTTTTTCTCAACCCTCTCCAATAACAAAAAAATATAACAAATTCAATCGTTCGATACAGATATCCATGAACCACCACAAAATACCAACAATAACACCTCCAAAACATAAATTGATAACGCCACAAAGTCACGAAAGTAACCCAAACCAATAAACTAAAAATAACCAACCCCAAAAACTTTACTAAGATGTGACTCAAACGACCACTTGTACCCTCGGCACTTATTCCTTTACGATCACCAAGCCTCTCTAAAATTGATTACTCTTGTTCTCCAACTAAATCATCAATGTGATCTAAAAATTGTTATGAAGATAAGGGGGTGAGTTTAACCACAACTCAGTAAGCAGAGGATATATACTAGTGTGCAAACATGAGCATTTACCAAATTCAGAATGCAGAACAAAATATTTTTTATTTTCAAGATACAAAAATAGATCATGTTATCAAAAATCAGAACGAAAGTTCAGTATTAACAAAATTTAAAAAAAAATTCTCTTTGGCATAGCATAACTGAAACATCTAATCAGAACAGAAATACCATGTTTAATCCCCGTGGTAGGGTTGTGCAAATCCCAGCGGCCAACCAAGCAGAAACAGAATATGAATATTCCCCTTATTATTCTCGGAGCCCCGAGTATGCACATAGGAAAGATCATGCAGAAAACCACTTTACCACCAAAATGGGTGCCCTGAACAAAACAGAATAGTTGGTACCAACCCTGAACAAAACAGAACCAGAATGTCATGCCAAGTGTCTCATAAATCATATCACATCATACCAGAGTACAGAACTTTTCTAAAACAGAACAGAACCAGATCAGAAATATCATTTATGCAAAAACTTTCATATTCGCTCTTTTTTAGTTCAGAAAATAAAATGTAGTAAAATTAGCTCATGTCTACACCAGTTCATGCCAGAAACACTTTATTCTTATACGGAATCTTATGCCTATGCAAAACAAAAACTGAGGTGATTTCAAAGTTTTTTTTTGTAATTAAAACATAACTATTTTTCAAAATAAACCTCAGTTCATATTTTTACTGCAAAGTCTAGCATAGGAACTCTGCTTACCTGGATCTCTTAGCCTTCTAAAATTAACCTCAATAAAGTGATGAGGAATCAATCACCACCTAAAAGAGAAACCACGCAATGTCCTTAGACTTTCAATCATCTATGTATTTATGTATTTCGATATTTAAGTTTAAAATACTAAAATAATCTATTCTCCTACGTATCTAAAATTTCTCAAATCCTAACTATCAACGCTTACCATAAGTCAAACGATATATAACCTAACCACTTTGAAAATAAAATAAAAGCATTTCTAAACATACGATAATTTAGTATTAAAAATGTGAGTTAAAACAAATCCGTATAGAATACCAAAAATAATTTTCTGAAATCTGCCGGTGGTGTCCACCGAAACATGCCCCATACAATAAAGTATTACACTGCTTTGAGAAAATAGACTCATAAAATATTTGAAAGAAAAACAAACGCATTTCTATTTACTTTAAAAAAACTATAAACTGAGAAGCTCTCACAAGATAACATTTAAAACATTGTTTTCTTCGTAAAGAAAAACAAGTATCTAAAATAAGGTTCATCACACGTGAAATTAAGGGAAGCATAGGCCACTTAAAAGACGATTAAGAAAAGCTAATTTATAACACTAAATCCGTGAGTTCCAAAATAAAGTCAATCTCACTAAAACAATAACTTGACTAAATTAATAAATTATTTTGAGACTAAGAGAGCAACACTATAATTTATACAAAAACAAGACTTTCCATATTCTAACATCAACGTAAAAAAAAAAGTTCCAAGAAAAGATATATGACCCAGACTCTTTTAAGATTCAAACTAAATAACACCCAAGATCAAAACCAGTTTATGAACTAGAGGTAAATAAATAAATAAGTAAAATAGACGTAATCTCTCAATTACAACATCCTACGATGAAGTACACGAATGGAGAAAAAAAAATCTTTTACTTGTGAACCAGGAAGAAGACTGAAGGGTGGTTCGGTTGAAGCTTACCGAAGTGGGTGACTGGTGGCTTGAAGTGGTGTGAGCGGTGCGGGGGTACTCTCTGGACAAATCGGCAAGGGGTTAAAGCTGAAGGTGGTGGTGACTCGTGGAGAGAAAACCTCCTCTGTTTTTTCGTGCAAAAACAGGGGATGCAGGCTGCTTTCGAAGGTGGAAACGGCAGAGCAACTCCCACAGGCGGCAGCTTGAGGTGGCAGAGCGAGGAGTGGCTTCCAAGAATGAGTGGTGACACACGCTGGAGGTGCAGGTAAAGGGAGTTGGGAGGCTGAGGTTCCTTGCGGACAAGGCCATGAGATGAGAGGATTTTATAGGGAAAGAGTGACGAGCAGCTGCAAACCTTAAGGAAGAAAGGTTGAAATCGAAGTATGCGAGAAATGGAAAGATTCCGTGATTTTAGGTGGACAATAGCACGCAAGGAAAGAAAATCGAAACTGGGGAACTGGACCTATGGCAAGCTTAAACTAAGCCTCAAAAACTCCTAAAAATATTTCACGGTCCAAAGTTTTAATCTCAACAATCCCAAGGATACAAATCCGAAAATCCACCAACTAAAGTCATCGACTCCAGGCACTATTATAAACTTGCAAAGAACGCAGCCTGGCTTGGTGCTAGGTCTGAGTATTACACTTAATCTGCCAAGGCCTTCATCTTGAGGGCAACAAGGAAAAACTATAAAGGATCACGAGGTTAAAAACGTAATAGCATGGTTTATCTTCTGAACTACACGTGAAGAGCAAAACATAATGTTTGCATTGAAGCATATAACTGGAGTCAGAAATGCAAGTAGTGAAAACTCACCGTGAGAGCACTGCGAGGTGGAGGAGACATAGACGGAGTTGGGCGGCTGTGGTGAGTTCGCCGGCGAGCTTAGCACTATGGGAACAAAAAGATGGGAACATGGAGGAAGAGATAGAGGTGGAGAGGCAGTGGAGAAACACTCAGTGGAAGCTCACAGGGAGGAAAACCAGGGACCAAGGGTGTACCTTCGACATTTTATAGGCGAAGTTTTATGGGCTGCTGTGGGTGGTTTCCAGCTTGTGTGGCTCTCGGTTGAGATGGTTGAAAAAGGGTGGCAGCACGTTGATGGGTGCTCTGTTTTCATTAGTAAAACAGTGTATTTTCGGTAACTTAATGGCTTCCTAACACGGTAGTTACAGAACTGTGCTGTGGTGCAACAGGATGGCTGAGGCTTCGCGCGGTTGAGGGAAGTTTTAGTGAGGTGCAGCGAAGGAACTGTGCTGTGGTGCAACAGGGTGGCTATGGAAATGCAGGAAGCTTGGAGCGTGATGCCGCAACTAGGGGTTTCTCATACTTGAAGGGTATACGCACCAATATATAAAGATAGGAAACTCAAAAGAAAACCCTCAGATTGAGGGAAAGAGGGGCCTGCTTGAATACGAAAAAGGGAAAACGGCGGGGTAACGTGGTGTACGCAGGAATGAGCAGTACTAGGTCCAGGCAAAATGGAGAACCCATTTGCATACCTAGCTTATGTGTATGCGTGAGTCAGAGGGATAATTAAAAAAATAAAAAAGAAAGGTACGGTAAAAACTGGAGTAAAGTTTTGTTTTGCTTGTGTCGTAAGCATCGTTCGAAGAAAACAGAGAAACACGCGAGAAAACTCAAACGGGGCAAAGGCATGATTGATCTTGTGTCGGAAGCTTTGCGCACGCGAGAAAACAGAGCAACCCAAACAATCCCAGACCGAAGAAGACCAAGATCGAAGAAAACTTAAGATCATGAGCAAGCAAAAATCCACACTTCGAGACGATGAAAATTCTTCTCAGTTTGAGTTAGGGGTTTTTTTTTTTTAAATGGATTTGAGAGAAGGAGAATGGGAAGGGAGGAGATTGAAGAGAACAGATAAAAATGAGGGGAGAAGGGGAAGGGGAAGGAAGAAGAAGGGAAGGAGAAGGGTAAGCTGCAAAGGAAGAGTTAGGGTTTTTAGTTCATGTTGCCAAAACACAACGTTTCACAAAGAGCGTTTAAAAGAGATGCCTAAAACGCACCGTTTCATTAATGGGCGTGTTTAAAACTGAATTCAAAATTCAAAAATCCTGCGTACTATAGCGCATTTCATCTACATGCAATGCGCATCACAACGTTTTTGCAGGTTGACTTTTTGACCGCCACGTTGGATGTAGGTACGCGTTGCTGCACAAATCTTGCCTGCAGTAAGAATTTTCCTGCAGGAATTAACACGGACGTGAAACGTGTAAACGTGGAGTTGAAACCAATCTTACGGGATTGGGCTCAGGGTGATCGGGTAGGGCCATTTCAACTTTTGGGTCACATTTTGAATGGTGAAACAAAAATAATAAATGGGCCCTTTCCTAGATTTTAGGCCTCGACTTAAATTAAAAAAATAACAATAAATAATTTGTCTGAGGATTTTCTCGACTCATAATTTTTTTTTTAACATAATCATCAAACCCAAAGAGAAAAGTCAGTCCACCAAAATCAAGATTTTAGGTCTGTAATTTATTTTAACAGAAAAATTTAATCGAAAACTCAAATGGTTTTTTCGCACAAATAAATAAAACATTTTTAAACAATAGAGTAGTTCTAGAACCAAGTGTTACAATCTGATGAATCTCTTTACCTCACAGATTTAAGATCAAGCCAATAAAAATCAGATCTGGTCCTATGTAGAGATAAATGAAAACCCAAGTATCCAGCTAGTGAGCTAGCATCAACATAATAAAGAATTTTGAGCTTTAATTCTGCACAATCAGGAATATAAATCCTGCCTTTCTTGAAAAGTATGCCTTGCTTCAATGAAAAGTGTGGAATTGAGTCTCCTCTCCAAATTACAACTAAATTCTATTGCAGACCCTCATCTTTGCCATAGGCTGACTTAATCTCTTCAAGACATGAGGGATTAGAAGCTGTAATGGTAGTCAAGGAAGCATGATCATCAACTTCATATCTTCTGGATAATGCATCAGCAACCTTATTGTCAACTCCCTTCTTGTATTCAATTATAAATTCATAGCCTAAAAGTTTAGACAAACACATTTGTTGAGCCATCGTCCCAACCTTTTGCTCTAATAAGTATTTTAGGCTATGGTGCTCAGTCCTCACCACAAAAGTATCCGGTAAGGTCTCTATTTTCTTATTACCTATACTAAGGCCAAGAATTCATTTTTATATGTTGACAGCAAAAGATTCTTCCCTTTCAAGGATTGGCTTAAAAAACCAAAGGTTGTTGAGCTTGCATCAACACTACCCCAACTCCAATTGCATGTGCATCACACTCGATTATAAAAGGCTTTGTGAAATTTGGCAGTGCCAGAACAGGTGGACTTGTGACTGCTAGCTAGCTTTAATTCTTCAAATGCTTTTGTGGCTTCTAAACTCAACACAAACGAATCATTCTTTAAAAGAGTTGTCAAAGGGGTAACTACGACTCCATAGGTGTGAATGAACTTCCTGTAATAATTAGTGGGTCCAAGAAAGCCCCTTAGACCCCTTAATATTCTTGCGAATAGACCAGTTGATCACTGCTTTAAGTTTTTTTGGGTCTGCCTTTACTCCAGCCTTTCAAATGAGATTACCAAAGGTACTCGATCTCCTCACAAGCAAAATGGCATTTTGATCTTTCTGCGTAAAGTCTCTTCTGGCATAAGACCTTGAAATGTTGAGAAGGGAGACTGACTTGGCCAAATTACTCAAGACTGCAACAATTCTTTCACAATCTTCTCAATCTTGGTTTTTTGATAGTGAGGGTACCTATAGGGCCTCACACTTATAGGTAAAGAACCTTGCTTGAGATTGATTTGATGGTCATGAGACCTTTTAGGTGGCAAATCAGAAATGTAACACCCCGAGTATTTATTATTTATTTATTTATTTTTACCTTACATGGTAGTTAATTTATTTATTAAACTATTTAACACTCGATTAATTATTTATTTATTGTTATAAGTCTAGGAGTAACATTGGGAATTATTTTAAGTGTGGAGAATAAGATGGACAATGTGTGAGAAATGAGTAGTAAAATAATATATATATATATATATAAGTAAAGGCATGCATGTCGATCACTAAGAATATATATATATATATATATATATATATATGGGTAGCTCTCGGTAGAAGGGAGTTTTCTTTTCTTCTCTTTGTTTTCCTTCTCTCACCCCTTAAGCATATTTTCCTAGTGCTTTGGTGAAGGTTACTTTAAGTGAGTGAAGAATATCTTTCTTTGACAAGGGTTCTTTGGCTTAGTTCTTGGGAATTGTAAGTGCAACCATATCTTAGAGTTCATATATTGTTTAATTAATTTGTAAGTTTGATTTCTTCAAGAATATATAATTACTAGTTGATTATGAAATGAGTAGTTTTTTATTTGATGAATGAGGAAGAACATGAGAATTTATTTTCTTTGTTTTGGAAAAATATTAGTTATTGATGAGTAGATATGATGGTATACCTCTTATGCTTGATTGGTAAAAGAATGTAAGCTCTAGTCTAAGATGTATTTTAGTAAAAGAAATATAAGAGAATAGCTAAATAAATAAATATATATATATTTTAGGGTTATAGAAAATAATTATAGGATGAGTTTTAAAAAGGAGTAATATGGTAAATTCAGAGATGATATATGTTTGTATATAGGAAGATTATGTCTTTGATTATGGTATCTTTTTGCTAGAAAAGAAAATAGATAATTAGATATTTTTATGAAAAGGAATATGCTAAGAACTTGAGTTTCAAGTAACAATAATATTTTTAGAATGTTTTGGTGGATGATTAAAAAGAAATAGATACATGAAGGGCTTGAGATAATGAAAAGATTGATGAAGCTAACAAGTGTAGTCTAAGGAGAAAGATTTGGCTTAGGCTATTGTAAGCTTAAAGTTTAATTATTTAGATTTATTCTTTTATTAGACATACAAGATTTAGTTGAAATATTCGCTAAGTACAGGGTTTTCATGATTACGCTACAAGTTAATAAGTGCACGTATCATACGTTACACGTGTCATGCATTACGCATGAAAGAGAGTTAAGTTGTATGTATTTAAGCTATCAAGGAAAAATAGAATAAGATCAAGCAAAGAAAATGAAAATGCAAAGTTGCATAGTCACGGGGAAGGCGAAATGTAACTCCCGTATGACTGACGTGCCGACAGGGACGCCGATACATAACACCTGTCGAGTAATAAGAAGTCACATCATCATAGGGAAGGCGATACGTAACTCCTGTTTGACTGATATGATTGGCAGTGAAGGCAATACGTAATGCCGCTATAGTAAGTTGTTTCATGTCGTCATGGGGAAGGCGATACGTAATTTTCGTACGACTGATGCGAATGAGAACCCGACGGTGAAGGCGATACGTAACTGTCATTGAGGTTCGAGATAAAGGTGGCAGTGAAGGCGATACGTAACTGCTGTCACATTATGATTAAGCAAAGAATACTAAGAATAAATGAAATAGTAACAAGAATAAGAAATTGTTAAGAATTGTGTGAAAGGAAATGTTGTATGCAAGCAAAGTTATTGAATATGCTAATTAAGGTACATTGTATATAAGTTATAGCTGCATGAATTATGTGGTTATTGATTGATTTATGTATTTGCGGATGCTATTGTCATGTTTATATATGCACTTACTGAGATTTTTCGAAAATCTCACTTTGTATGATTTTTCTTACTATCATTCTCTTGTGGGAATGATAGAAGCCTTGACAGCTTATGATGGCAAGTCAGGGGTTGAGGGCCACTTAAGAGGCTCTAAGTAGCCCTCAAGGTCTTGTAATTTATGATGCTTTTGTAAAAATGGCAGAGCAGTGTTTTGAGCGTATGACTAGTATAGTTTGGGAGGATCGAGCCATGGCGCCGAAAGGGCGTTGTCCTATAGGGTGTTGTTTAGCATTGAGCCCTGATAGATCGTTGAATTTGGATAGTATTTTTTAGACCCCTATAGGAATTAGGCGCCACCAAGGAGAGAAAATAAATATGGGCCAGTTTCGGTTTAGTCCTAACTATAAAGAAGTAAAGAAGGTATCAAGGCTATGAACTTGAGGGGCTTGTATTTTGTGGTTTTGGAAGTTATTGTATAATATGTTAAGAGTTTCGGTGACGTATTGATTTTGATACATTATGTAAAATGATACAGCTTAGGTGAAGTGAAGTAGTTACCATGTGATATTTTGCGAAGTTTTAATTCTTTGTACATTTTATTTTTATGAAACATTTCCGCTGTGAGATATCATGCAATGATAGTAAGATTAGGAGTATTTACATTAATCTTGACATGAACGTAGGGATAAGTGTCACATATCCTGATACTACCAGCTACGTTAAATCTCAGACGTAGTTGGGGGTGTCACAATGGTGGTATCAGAGCATTACGTCTCTGGGTAAACCCATAATTGTCGTAGGAAGAAAATTACATGGTATAGGCTTCAATCTTTTGAGGATTTGAATTGGAACACAGGACGTTTGGATTTAGAAATGTCTTAGTTAATGAGAGATGAGGTTACTGAGACAAAAGGAATTTATGAAGAGTTTTGTACATTTCAGGAGGGTAATATGGCAAAGGGTCGACGTGCTACTAATCCCCCCTAGACAGGAAGAACAAGTAATAGGAAATCCTCTGGGGAATTCTCCTAAAGTCACTCCTCCAAGAAATGAGGAGCGAGTGATACAGAATCCTATGGTGCCAAATACCCCTCTGGAATGAGGACAAGCTATAACTGAAGCCATTCGACATATGACTAAAGTGGTGAAGAATGAGATCAAGCAGAGTTGGTGCCAACAACAAAATGAAGCTAGAGGATCAGCACCAGGCTGTCCGTTTGAAAGATTCCTAGGTTATACATATCCACACTTTTCAGGAATGAATGGAGCTTTAAAAGTAGACAAATGGATAATTGATTTGGAGCGTATCTTTGAAATCAGTGGGTGTACAGAAAACTCAAAAAGTGCAGTAAGCGGGACATTTACTCCAAGGTGAAGCCTATGGTGGGATATTAAGAGAAAATTGTTGAAGCAAGAGCTAAGAGAGAATGCAGTACCCACTTGGGAGCGATTCCGGAAAGAGTTCGATGATCGTTTCTTCCTGGAGTCTGTGAAGCAGCAAAAAGCTCTGGAATTTGCTACTTTGGTACAAAGTAGTATGACCGTGGAGCAGTACGCGACCCGATTTATGGAACTAGTAAGGTTTGCCTCTCATCTGGTAGTCACAGAAAAGATGCAAGCACAAAAGTTTCAAGATGGGTTACAGCCGAGAATTCAAGCACAAGTTGCATGCTTACGGATTGAGACGTTTCAAGATTTAGTGAATGTAGCTACAATCGCAGAAGCTGAACAAAAGAGCCTAATCATGCAAGCTCAAAACCCAAGAAAACGAGGATTTCCTCACTCCTCGAGAAGAAATGTTGGAAAAAGAAGAAATTTCTACCCTGCTGATAAAGGTAAAGGAAAAGCTGATGGATAGGGAGCGTCAACTATACCTCCGATATGTAGAAGATGTGGAAGAAGGCACAGTGGTGAATGTCGAGTAGTAACCGGTGCATGCTTCAAATGTGGACAGATGGGCCACATGATTAAGGACTGTCCACAGAATACCATGGGAGGAGCTATAGTATCTGGAGGAAAAGCCAAGGTGTATGCAATTGCACCTAGAGATGTGGACATGGACACGGAGGAAACTGTAAATGCCAGCATCATTACTGGTAAAACTTCATGGCCTTCTTTTTGATTTATTTTTATGATGAATTCAGTGAAGTAACGATATGATAATGTTATAGGTGAGATTATTTTGATGTGTAATATGGTGTATGCATTGTTTGATTCAGGAGCGACAAGGTCTTTTATTTCGTATGATTGCGTATGGAGATGTAAGTTAGATGTAGAGCAGTTAGTTCAAAAGGTTCTAATATCGATCCCTAATGGGATGGTAATCGGATGCAATCAAATAGTGAGGAATTGTCCATTAGAGGTTGTTGGTTTGAGATTGAACACCAACTTGGTAGTTTTTTACCTATTGGGATTTAACTTAATTTTGGGTATGGATTAGTTATCTGAGCATTACGCCAAAATTGATTGTCGCAAGAAGAAGATAGTATTTGATCTGCCTACAGAGGAGAAACTTAGTTATGTAAGGGAAAGAGTTAACTTTGTTCCCTCAATTGTGACTGCAAAACGAATAATTAAAGGTCTGAAAGGAGGACCAGAAGCGTTCTTAATAGTAACATTTAGTGCACTGGAGGAAGCTAAGGGTATTAAAGGCAATCAGGTAGTGGAAGACTTCCCTGAAGTTTTTAAAGATGAATTACCTGGATTGCCCCTGATCGGGAGACGGAATTTACAATCAAGTTGGAACCAGCTACGGCTCCAGTTCATAAAGTACCCTATAGGATGGCACTGACTGAACTGAGGGAGTTGAAGGTGCAGATCGAGGAATTACTGGAGAAAGGATTTATACGGCCTAATTCGTCGCCGTGGGGAGCCCCAGTCTTGTTCGTGAAGAAGAAAGACGGAACAATGCGTATGAGCATCGACTATAGAGAGCTTAATAAAGTCACCATCAAGAATAAGTATCCGCTATTTCGGATAGATGACTTGTTAGACCAACTACAAGGAGCGTCAGTATTTTCTAAGATAGATCTCACATCAGGGTATCATCAGCTTAAAATTAAGGAGTCAGATGTACCTAAGACGGCTTTCTGGACTCGATATGGATATTTCGAGTTTCTTGTTATGCCATTTGGATTAACTAATGCCCTAGCGGTATTTATGGATTTAATGAATAGAATATTCAGACCATATTTGAATAGTTTTGTAGTAGTTTTCATTGATGACATTTTGATTTATTCTCGAAGCAATGAGGAGCATTGGGAACATTTAAGGATAGTACTAGAAATTCTGTAGAAGCATCAACTTTACGCTAAACTCAGTAAGTGTGAGTTTTGGCTTCGGGAAGCGAAATTTTGGGGCACGTTATTTCCAGTAAAGGAGTTGCAGTAGACCCATCTAAGATAGAGGCAGTGACTGAATGGCAAAGACCGAAGAATGCTCACGAAATACGTAGTTTTCTTGGATTGGCAGGATACTATAGAAGATTTGGAGAAGGTTTTTCCAAGCTTTCTGGACCATTGAAGGCCTTAACAAGGAAAAAATGTCAAGAATGTTTGGAGTGATCAATGTGAGCAAAGTTTTCAAGAACTTAAGAAAAGATTTTCGACGGCCCCAATTTTGGCAATACCAGAGCCTAACAAACCGTTTATGATCTATAGTAATGCTTCAAATATGGGTTTGGGGTGTGTTGTGATGCAAGATGGGCGAGTAGTCGTATATGCATCGCGAAAACTTAAAGATCATGAAAAGAATTACCCCACCCATGATTTGGAATTGGCAGCTGTGGTATTTACATTGAAGATTTGGAGGCATTATTTGTATGGGGAGAAATGTGAAATATATACATATCATAAAAGTCTAAAGTATTTAATCAATCAAACGACTTTGAATATGAGGCAGAGAAGATGGATTGAGACAATAAATGATTTCCAATGTGAAATTAAACATCATCCTAGAAAGGCTAATGTGGTGGCTGATGCATTAAGTCAGAAAGCTCAAACAAAGGAACCTTCAATATTAGCAATTATGAGAGAGTTGTTAATTGGAAAACTGCCAAAGGATGTTTTGATGGCAATAGTACAAGAAATTATTTTGTCAACGGATGACGAAATTCGATAAGGGTAACAAAAGGATGTTAAGTTGGAAAAGATTCGTCAACAATTGTTAAAAGGAAAGGAGTCTCCTTATTTCACAATTTCTAGTGATGGAATGTTGTATTATGGAAGGAGAAAAGTAATCCCTAATGATTCAAAATTAAAAGAAAAATTGTTGCGAGAAGCTCATTGTACTCTTTATACAGCTCACCCGGGAAGTACTAAAATGTATCGGGATCTGAAAGAAAATTTTTGTGGGAAGGTATTAAAAAGGATGTTGCTACTTTCGTGGCTAAATGTTCGATATGTCAATTAGTAAAAGCAGAGTACCAAAGACCAGTTGGAGAATTGCAACCTTTACCTATCCCTGTATGGAAATGGGAAGATATATCCATGGATTTTGTAGTAGGATTGCCAAGGACTCCGACAGGAAAGAATTCAATTTGGGTAATAATTGATCGTCTGACAAAGAGTGCTCACTTTCTGCCTGTAGCCAATACAGATTCAATGGAGAGATTAGCCCGAATCTATGTTAAAGAAATAGTACGTCTGCATAGAGTACCTAAAACAATTGTTTCAGATCGAGACCCCAGATTCACTTCTCGTTTCTGGCAAAGTCTACAGAAAATGTTGGGTACTAACTTAAAATTCAGTAGTGCCTATCACCCACAAACGAATGGACAGACAGAGCGGACTATCCAGACTCTAGAAGACATGCTGCGAGCTTGTGTATTGAATTATAGTGGTGACTAGGAGAGTCTTTTACCTTTTATTGAATTTGCTTATAATAACATATTTCAAGCCACCATTTAGATAGCACCCTATGAAGCCTTATATGGAAAAAAGTGTAGGTCACTACTGTATTGGGATGAAGTGGGAGAAAGTAGAATATTAGAGCCCGAATATTTACAAGAGGTTCGGGAACAGGTGGTGATGATTCAAGAAAGAATGAGGACAGCCCAAAGTAGACAAAAGAGTTATACAGATAAGCGCAGAAGAATCCTGGAATTTGAAGTAGGTGATTGGGTCTATATTAAGATTTCACCTATGAAAGGTGTAGTACGTTTCAGTAAGAAAGGAAAGTTAAGCCCTCGTTATGTTGGACCTTAAGAAATTTTGGAGAAGGTGGGTACAGTAGCATACCGGTTGGATTTACTAGAAGATTTATAGGGAATTCATAATGTTTTTCATGTTTCATCTTTGAGAAAAGCCTAGGAGAGGACCAGTAGCAGTTATGAATCCAAGTAATATCCAACTGCATCCTAATCTAACCTACGAAGAATGGCTAACGAGGATCGAAGATCAAAAAGAGCAGATATTATGGAATCGTTCGATTTCGTTAGTTAAAGTACTTTAGAATCCTGCTTTCCAAGAGGCAACAGGGGAACATGAAGACATGAGGGATAAATGCCCTCATTTGCTTGAAAATTAGATGTATATGTTTTATTTTATTTTATTTTGTTATGATTGTATGTATGAATATTGTCTCTTTTGTGTGAGGTTGGTTGTGGTTATTCATAAGTTTTATGTTTAAAATTTTGGGACGATTAGTAATAATTATCTAACTTTGAGCAGGAAATGACTCGATATAGAACCACTCCACGTATATCTGTATCATCTATAGCGCAATTGAGAGAGAGAGCAGAAAGACTTTGATGCAGGATTCACCTTAGAAGGCATAAACAAATGAGGATGAAGAGACTCAAAAGATTAGAAAAATTTGAGTGGCATTGCACGCATGTCATGGATATAGATAGTAAGGGGAATGCTATTTTTAGACGTGCACTGCCGCAAGAGGAATGACAACCCCCTAGTAAATGGTTAAAATTAGAGAGAAAATTTTGTGTAAAATGAATTTAGAAAATGAGGGAATAGAATCTTTAGAATTTTCTGATATGTCTGAGGATCGGGTACGTCACAGAGAGGAAGGCCAGCCTATAGAAGACATGGAGTCAGTGATCTGGAGGCGAATAAATGAGATGAAGATGAACATGTATTACGACTCAGATTTGGATGAAATATTTTATAACTCACAGGACTCCTTAACTTTAGAAGAGAATGGACCGTCCTATTCCTCCTCAGAAGAGTCTACAGCTACAAGTGCTAGAGGTACGAATTTTTTTGATTTGGATGTTATTTTAGAAATTTTGAGGACGAAATTTTTTTTAGGGGGGAGAGTTGTAACACCCCGAGTATTTATTTATTTATTTATTTATTTATTTATTTATTTATTTATTTATTTATTTTTACCTTACATGGTAGTTTATTTATTTATTAAATTATTTAACACCCGATTAATTATTTATTTATTGTTATAAGTGTAGGAGAGTAACATTGGGAATTATTTTAAGTGTGGAAGATGGGCAATGTATGAGAAATGAGTAGTAAAATAATATATATATATATATATATAAAGCAAAGGCATGCATGTCGATCACTAAGAATATATATATATATATATATATGGGTAGCTCTCAGCCGAAGGGAGTTTTCTGTTCTTCCCTCTTTGTTTTCCTTCTTTCACCCTTTAAGCATATTTTCCTAGTGCTTTGGTGAAGGTTACTTCAAGTGAGTGAAGAATATCTTTCTTTGACAAGGGTTCTTTGGCTTAGTTCTTGGGAAATTGTAAGTGCAACCATATCTTAAAGTTGATATATTGTTTAATTAATTTGTCAGTTTGATTTCTTGAAGAATATATAATTAACTAGTTGATTATGAAATGAATGGTTGTTTATTTGATGAATGAGGAATAACATGAGAATTTATTTTCTTTGTTTTGGAAAAATATTAGTTAGTGATGAGTAGTGGATATGATAATATACCTCTTATGCTTGATTGGTAAAAGAATGTAATCTCTAGTCTAAGATGTATTTTAGTAAAAGAAATATAATAGAATAGCTAAATATATACATATATATATATATAAATATATATATATTTTAGGGTTATAGAAAATAATTATATGATGAGTTTTAAAAAGGAGTAATATGGTAAATTTAGAGATGATATATGTTTGTATATAGGAAGATTATGGTATCTTTTGGCTAGAAAAGAAAATAGATAATCAGATATTTTTATGAAAATGAATATGCTAAGAACTTGAGTTTCAAGTGACAATAATATTTTTAGAATGTTTTGGTGGATGATTAAAAAAAAATAGATACATGAAGGGCTTGAGATAATGAAAAGATTGATGAAGCTAACAAGTGTAGTCTAAGGAGAAAGATTTGGCTTAGGCATATAAGATTTATTCTTTTAGATTTATTCTTAAAGTTTAATTATTTAGATTTATTCTTTTATTAGACATATAAGATTTAGTTGAAATATTCGCTAAGTACAGGGTTTTCATGATTACGCTACAAGTTAATAAGTGTGTGTATCATACATTATACGAGTCATGCATTACGCATGAAAGAGAGTTAAGTTGTAAGTATTTAAGATATCAAGGAAAATTACAATAAGAACAAGCAAAGAAAATGAAAATGTAAAGTTGTGTAGTCACGGGGAAGGTGAAACGTAACTCTCGTATAACTAACGTGCCGACAAGGACGGTGATACGTAACGCCTGTCGGATAATAAGAAGTCACATCGTCACAAGGAAGGCGATACGTAACTCCTGTCTGACTGATATGATTGGTGGTGAAGGCGATACGTAACTGCCGCTATAGTAAGTCATTTCGTGTCGTCACGGGGAAGGCGATTCGTAACTCCTGTAACGACTAATGCGAATGAGAACTCGACGATGAAGGCAATATGTAACTGTCGTTGAGGTTCAAGATAAAGGTGGTAGTGAAGGCGTTTGGTAACTGCTATCACATTATGATTAAGCGAAGAACACTGCGAATAAATGAAATAGTAACAAGAATAAGAAATCGTTAAGAATCGTGTGAAAGGAAGTGCTATATGCAAGCAAAGTTATTGAATATGCTAATTAAGGTAATTAAGGTACATTATATATAAGTTAACTCGTAAGTTATAGCTGCATGAATTATGTGGTTATTGATTAATTTATGTATTTGCGAATGTTATTGTCTTGTTTATATATGCACTTATCTCATTTTGTATGATTTTTCTTACTATCATTCTCCTCTGGGAATGATAGAAGTTTTGACAGGTTATGATGGCCAGTCAGTGGTTGAGGGCCACTCAAGAGGCTCTGAGGAGCCCTGAAGGTCTTGTAATTTATGATGCTTTTGTAAAAATGACGGAGCAGCGTTTTGAGCGTATGACTAGTATAGTCTAGGAGGATCGAGCCATGGCGCCGGAAGGGCGTCGTCCTATGGGGTGTTGTTTAGCGTTGAGCCCTATTGGATCTTTAACTTTGGATAGTATTTTTGAGACCCCTATAGGAATTAGGCACCACCAATGAGAGAAGATAAATATGGGCTAGTTTCGATTTGGTCCTAACTATAAAGATGTAAAGAAGGAATCAAGGCTATGAACTTGAGGGTCTTGTATTTTATGGTTTTGGAAGTTATTGTATAACATGTTAAGAGTTTCAGTGATGTATTGATTTTGATACATTATGTAAAATGATACAACTTAGGTGAAGTGAAGTAGTTACCATGTGATATTTTGTAAAGTTTTAATTCTTTGTACATTCTATTTTTATGAAACATTTCTGCTGTGAGATATCATGCATTGATAGTAAGATTAGGAGTATTTACATTAATCTTGACATAAACGTAAGGATAAGTGTCACATATCCTAATCCTACATGCTACGTTAAATCCCAGACGTAGTTGGGGGTGTCACAAGAAGGCTCTTCAAAAACAGTGCTAAACTAGGACAACAACTCAGAAACCCTCTCAAGTTCCCTAAGTACACCATCTTGAGGCTGAATTGAAATCATGTGTAGAAACATGCTTTGATGTTCTAACCCAATCAAAATTGAAATTTCACCATTGTTAATCAAAGGAGAGAAGATGGAGACAAGCCTTGCAAGACTACAGGCTTTCCTTCATACTCAAATGTCATCTGCAGCTTTTTAAAGTCCCACTAAAGAGGTTGTTCCAGAGTAAAAAGCCATTGAATTCTGAGTACAACATCACATCCCCCCAACTCAAGAGTAGAGAAATCTAAAATGAAAGATGAACTTTTGCATTTGTATTTTCGCATCAGTACAAACACATTCACTGCTTACCATATCCCCCATTAGCGATTTGGACTTGCATAGGATAAGAATTCTAGAAACACAATCCAACATTGACAGCCAACATAGTATCCACAAAATTGTGGGTACTACCACTGTCAATTAAAATTAAAACCTCTTATTTTGCAATTGACCCATTATTTTCATGGTTCGAGGGCTTGGTGTTCCCATCATTGCCTATATTGAAATGGAGGCAAATTGGGGAGGATCATCTATGCACGTATGATTTGGTTTTGTGCACTTGTGGCCTTGATGCCACTTGTCATCACAAAAGAAGCAATGTTTTTTCTTTCCTATATTTTCTCATTAGAACCCTCTGATATGGTAAAACAAGCCTATTGAAATTTCTACTCAAGGAAGATGGATTATTCTCAAAAGGATTACCGAGATCTCCAAGCTTTCTTGGCACTCCAAGCATATTTTCCTTGTATCTTTGCTAGTCCCAACGCATCATTCAAGTTTACTAGCTTCAACATCCTTAGAGGCAAACATATCTCATCCTTGAGTCCACTGAGGAATAGGCTCAATTTGTTCTTATCAGAGCTTTTATCCTATTAAAGATTAGTTCAAACTCACTCTTATAGGTTGTAACTATGCCAACTTGTTTCAATCTTGACAAAGATTCCATGGGATCATCATAAGAAGAAGACACGAATCTTGTTTGTAAAGCCTAAGTGAACTAGTCCCACGAATGGAAAACCTCTACCTCACTCGCATCATGGTACTATACGAGGGCCTCATCATCCAAATGGAATGTTGCAATAAAAATCCACTAACCAGGTGGCACCTGATGATAGAGAAAATATTGATTTGACTCTATAAATCCAAGCCAAAGGCATGAATCAATCTTTATACCTCTAGGTAAATCAATCTTTATGCCTCTAGGCAAAATTCTTTTCATGGTATCCCAATTCTGGGTTTCATCAACATTCTCCATAATTGGATTCCCATTTCCATTGATACCCATATTTGTGTCACTTGCATTTTCATTAAGATCCTCCTCACTTGCCACTGAAGGGCCTACTGAAAGCCTCGAAATCTGCTGCAAAACTTCGCCAAATCTCGTCCTAAGTTTGTTGTTGCCTAGCCAGAATGGCAATCATATCTTCAAGTTGTTTCCGCTGCCGTTCTTGTTGCTGTCGTAACTAATGCATTGATTCATTCATCTGAGCAATGGAATGAGTTTCTTCTACCATGACTAACTCATGATACCAATTGTAATGGGCCTGTAACCTGACTATTTTGATATGTCAATCTCCAAGAATGGTGGAAGAAAAGAGAGGAAGAAGAAGAGAAGAGTTTAGACGAGAATTTCTGTTAAACTTTATGATATCCCACTTCCATATTTTCGTTTGCTTTTATAGTTGAAAATGAGTACAACAACGACGTTTCACTTACACTTTAATTCCTTATTAAACGGTGTCGTTCTACTTATTACATCATTCTCTACCGAGACGCACCGTTTTATTTACATTGCTTGCTAGAAAACGACTACTCGTATTACACATTAACAGACTAAGCCATCTCAATTGCTGTCGTTTAGTCCCACAAAGTCTTCTCCTTGCATCAAGTTTGGCATGAGTGACTCCAGACCTCCACAGCAGCCCCTTACATCTATTCTCCAAGGGATTTCACCAGTCTATTCTCCATCTGCATACTGTGTGTGGTGGTTGGAACTTCTTTTCCGTCAAAGAGAGAAATGGGAGGTTGAGGGAGGTCGAAGGGGAGGGTAGTCGACAAAAGTCGAGGGAGGGAGGGGAGGTTGAAGAGGGAGGGAGGGAGGGAGGGGAGGTCAAAGGGTTTCTATGCATAGGAGGGGATGAAAACGATTTCTCTAAAATGAAGGGTTTCTGTCTAATATTCTAGTGTATGCAGGTGTATAGATGATTTGTGTGATACCATGATGTGTTCATTTCTTATTAGTGTCCATTTATCGATTGGTAATACACCCCTGCCCAAAGAGGCTACAAACTTAAAATTGTTAGAGCATTCCAACTTCAAGAAAAGGCAACACCCTTATACCAAAGCTACTCGAGTGATGAGATTTACATAGCAACCTTGGGAGATTCCATGAATAGATTATAGGATTGTTCTTTTCATTTCCAAAAATCGAATTTTACTTGAATGATCCATAATCAAATAAGTCCTCCGAAATGGGCCATTGCTAGAAAATGGGGCCTCCATTGGCATTGGGTATATTGCCTAACCGAAATAGTTGCTTTAACCAAAATTGATATGAGGTTGACTTGGTTGGGACTTCTTTTACTTAGGGTTTCTAACATGGCTAGACACACAGTGAGACACGTGGTGACATTGCCTCGTCAAGGGGGTAAAATCAAAGTTTTAGATTCCGTGCAGTTTCGGCCGAAATTTGTCGTTCCGAAATAGTAACCGAAACGGCAAACTATTATATTCTACACCGGACAAAATTCTGGGTGTTCCGGCCAGAGTTATAATTCTAGTCCGGAATCTGAAATTTAATTACGATTAGGTTATTTTGTAAATGTTCAAAATCCTACAATTTATTTTTGTAATTTTACAATGGTTTCGGTAAACTACAGTACAGCCTCTCTTCTTCATTTCCTAAATTCACTTCTTAAACTACAGTACAGCCTCTCTTCTTCATTTCCCGAATTCACTTCTTTCTCCTTTGTTTATTGCTCTACACCCTAAGCCTAAAGTCCTACACAGCTACACTCCATTGACGAGCCACTGCCGCATCCATTGGCAAGCCACACCCAACAAGCTTCCGACGAGTCGACGACGGCGCCACCTCCATAGCCAAGGTGCATCTCTAAGTTGCATGCCTCCGACGAGTGAACGACGCCAACGCAAGATCCCTTTTTTCAGTTTTTCCCATATACGCCACTGCGTATTGGTTTGATTCATAATCTCCTATTTCATTTTACAATTTACACTATTACTTATTACTTATTAGTCTCTATTAGATTTTTAGATGTAGATTTACAATATTTTTGCTTTATATTTTGAGATTGAAATTCTTGTTAGAAAAAAAAAAAAAAAAAAAAGCTTGATATTACACGTTCACTGCCATTTGTTTCGGCCGATTTACACTTTGTAATTTTTAATTTTTATGTTTCATTAGATTTAGACTTTGACAAGTTTGAGTCTTGACAAATTTTTGACTGAAAATGTTCTAAAAAAAATCATTTTCTGAGTTGCTAGATTTGGATCCTCAAGAGTGAGTTTGGTTGATTTTTTTTTTTTTTTTTAATTGTTTTCCGGGGCTCCTGCTGCGTGATTCTTATATTTATATGGAATTCTTTTTCTTGTTTAACACAACCATTTGTTGACTTATTCCATTTTTGTTAGTGCTTGACCTGATGGTTCCTCTATAAAAATATGCATATAAAAGTCTGCATTTGGTGAATTTGGAGCTTGACTTATACATTTTTTCAATGTTCTTAAATAATTAACATATAAAGATATGCATTTGATGGTTCCTCCATTTGGTGAATTTGTTATTGTTGGTGCTTAACTTGATCCAATTTTTATAATTATGTAAGGGGTATATAAATGTCTAGTTGTCAATCAAATAGTACTACATCTATGGAACTTGCTCCTACTAGATTAGAGGATCCAGCATGAGCCCATGCACGCGCAGTGCCAAGGGCAAGAAGTACTAACTCAATGTATCTATTGCAACAAGACAATTAGAGGTGGCGAAGTCACGAGGTTAAAGTACCATCTGGGTGGGATTACAGGTGATGTAGAAGCATGTAAAAAGGTCCCTACTGATATAAGATAGCAAATGAAGGAGTTAGTCAATGTTGATATTGATGTTACTGATAATGATGGGGGACACATTCATAGTTCAAAAGGGAAGGGAAAAGCGAACGTGGGCGAAAAGTCAACAAGGGGAATAAATAAATTTTTTACTCCAAGAACAACTCTTGGATCTCAACCTTCTATTAAAAGCGTTATGTGTTCAAAGGAGATGATTGATAAAGCAAAGATGGCTATAGTAAATTGGTGGTATGATGCTAATTTACCTTTCAATGCATCTCAATCTAAATTTTATCAACCAATTATTAATACTTTAGCTGCCATTGGGCCAGGATTCAAGGGTCCTTCTTTGTATGAGTTGAGAGGAAATCTATTGAAAAATTCAGTAACTGTGGTTCAGAAATATCTCACGTTTATTAAAACATCTTGAGGGGTAAGTGATTGTTCACTAATGGCAGATGGTTGGACAAACCAGAGGCAACAATCAATAATTAACTTTTTAGTTTATTGCCCAAAAGGTACAATATTTTTGAAGTCTATTGATACATCGGGTCTTAGAAAAGATTCTGAAACACTATTTAACATTTTTTATGAAGTTGTTCAAGAAGTTGGGGTTGAAAATGTTGTGCAGTCCATAATGGACAATGATGTAAGTTATGAGGCTGGAGGAAAAAAGTTACAGCAAAAGCACGGTTCTTTCTTTTGGTCCACTTGTGCTGCTTATTGTATAGATCTAATGTTAGAGAATTTTTGTGATCCCAAGCATTTTCCTATTATTGGTGAAACTATAAAGAAGGCAAGGAAAATAACAAAATTCATTTACAACCATGATTGGGTTTTGGCCTTGATGAGAAAAGGTTTCACCAATGGTTGTGATTTATGTCGCCCTGCAATCACAAGATTTGCTACAAATTTTATAAGTATCAAATGCTTACTTTTTTTAAGAAAGAGCTTAGAAAAATGTTTACTTGTGATAAGTGGGTTGGATCAAGTTATTCTAAAAGCAGCGTAGGGAAAGAAATAGCCAAAATTGTTTTAGAAGATGGAGAGTTTTGGATTCAATATTAGTTTATTGTAAAAGTCAGTGAACTTTTGGTTCAAGTATTACGACTTGTTGATGGAGACGAGAAGCCTACAATGGGATATTTGTATGATGTAATGGAGAGAGCCAAAGAGAATATAAAAGTAAGATTGAAGAACAAAGTTACTACATTTATGACATTTATCAGGATCATTGATGCTAGGTGGGATAAGCAACTTCATAGTCCATTACATGCAGCAGGTTGTTTTCTTAATCTTAGAATTCACTTCAACCCTTGCTTTAAAAGTAAAAATGATATTTAAGAGGGTTTATGAGTTGTGTTATACAGTTGGAACTTGATACTGATAAGCAAGACAAAATCATGGAAGAAGTTGAATTGTATAAAAATGCAAACGGTGATTTTAGAGAACCTTTAGCAATTCGCCAGCGTACAAAACTTTGTCCCGGTAACCTCAATACCCTTTGTTAATTAGTGTGAATGTATCTTTTAATTCTTTTATTTATTTTTATGTAATAATTTATTATTTCTTTTTTGCTATAGTTGCATGGTGAACTAATTATGGAATTGAGGCTCCAACTCTTCAAAGGTTTGCAGTTCGCATACTAAGTCAATGTTTGAATTTATTTTGAAATACATTTGAATTTATTTATTCGAAGAAGAGGAAATAAATTAGAGCATAAACGTTTGAATGACCTAATATTTGTTCGTTATAACTTGAAGCTGTGTAAAAGGTGAATTTTTTCCAAAATAACAATTTATTTACTATTGAAAAATATGTAACACTTACACTTATTTATAACTTTTATTTTAGCAAAAATATAAAATGGGGAAGAGATGCTTTTGATCCAATCAACTTTGAGAATATTAACTGGGTGGAAGAATAGGTTGGAGAAGAACCAAAACTTATTGAAGGAGAAGACTTGGATTGGGGATGTATTGAGGAGCCATTAGCCTCACTAAATTTAGAATATTATAATAATGTTGATCTTGATGATGATGATGATGATAATGATATTGAAGAAAATGTTTTGTGTGACGACCTAAATTTACGTCTGGGATTTAACGTAAATCAATGTGTCAGGATAAGTAACACTAGGCTACTCACCCCTCATACGTATCAAGAACTTAGTGAATATATTACATAAGATATAATATTCGCAGCAGATGAGGTCTCAAATATAAAAATCTTTAAAGATAACATGGAGAAAAGTATACTTATAACATCACACCATTCATTCATAAACTTCATATTGTACTGTCATATATATACAAAGCCCAAATAGTTATCAGGGTTAACAAAAATACTTATAACATTCAGAAGATCATCCTTATAGCCACTTGGGTTCCTTCTTAATTTCAAGAAATTTTCTCCCATATCAAAACATATCTGAACTAAGACAAAAGTCTCGCTAGAGATATTGACCCTGTGGTGTCATGTAAATCCCACATAACAAGGAACAGTCTAATCCTAAAGTTAAGCAACATCTCGTACGTCGTTCCTCTTCGAAAAAAGCGGATGCGTCATCCTTCCAAAATCTCATCGGCTGGTCATAGATAGGAGGTCCCAATAAAGCAAAAGCGAAATCTACATAGAGTCTATAACTAAAGGGTCCCTTAAGACTCCCCTGAGTCTCCTGCAGCATTAGGGCTTTCCCTTTATTGGCCATCCAACCTAATGTAGAAGAAAGAAATATAAAACCACAAAAGAGTGAGATTTCCTTAGAAATCTCAATAAGTAGACAATTAGCTTAATAGAGCATAGACAAGGCAACCACTAACATTTTTAGTAATTCTAAAAGAAGAAATAATTTAAAATATATTTCATGTGACTTATTATTAACTTAAACAGGTATGCATTCTTATGATAACTTATCACATTTTTTTTTTAAATCTTCACTTCTTAAAACTTATGTATTTCTTAACCTTGATGGGTGTTACGTATCGTCGTCCCCATCGCACATAACTCATCAGTCATTCGAGCATTACGTCTCGCCATCCCCGTTATGATGAGTCTCGTGTTAGTCTTTCGGGCATTACGTATCGCCGTCCCCATGATGACAATAAACATTCATATCATACGACAGGCGTTACGTATCGCCATCCTTATCGGCACGTCAGTCATCTGGGCGTTACGTCTCGCCGTCCCCGTCACGACATGACTAACTCATTCATAGTTCTTATTCTTGATTGTTCCTTTCTTATTCTTATGAATGTTTCTTATTCTCTTAGAAACATGCTATGCCCCTTTTTCTTAAAAATCTACCACATAATCCTTATATTAATTCACATGCATTGGATACAAGAAAATCTCAGATTTAGGTAACAGGGGAATCTCGCTCGAGCCAGACGTTTAGCAAGGGTCGAGCGAAGTCTCTGCCTAAATCTCGCTGAAGCCAAACATCAAGTAAGAGTCAAGCTAGATTTCTGCCTAAAACTCGGGTCTGCCACTTCAATCCCAATTTCATCCATTATTTAGTTCTTATCTCTCAAAATCTTGAACATAAAAGTTGTAGATCTTTCTCTTAACTTTCCATAGCCTTTTGAATAACCCAAATCCGATATCAAATGAGCAAGTTATGACTGTTTTACCAAAAGACATCAAATCTCTCTCTGTATCTCGCTCGAGCCAGACGTCAAGCGAGAATCGAGCGAAATCTCAGGTTCGATGGTTTTTCAACCTAACATGCAATATTTTCACATAAACCTTATTTTTACTTATTAAAACATAAATTTAGGTTTTTCTAACTATATATAACACATTTCCTCAACAAAACCAATCCAAATATTCTTATATTCCATTTCATCACTTATTTATGGCTTTAAGAGTTCAATACTAGTATACAAAGTTCAACCACTCAAATAAACATTTTCCATACTAAAGTTAAGCTAGAATGTGGACTTACAAGTTATCAAAAACTTGTTGGAAGTGATCAAACCAACCCTTGCAAGCTTTCTCCCCAAAAACACTCACTTACCTCACTTAGGGGATGTGTGGAAGTTTAGGGACTTGAGAAGGGTCTTTCTTTGGTGTTCTTCAAATGAAACATGTGCTTATCCTTCCAAAGAGAGTTAGAAAGCTCTCCAATGCCTATTTATAGGGAAATGGTCGACCCTTATGAAGGAAAGAAAAAAGGCAACTTGGTAAGGGTAACAAGCTACTCGTTTGCATGGGATGAGGTGCCCATCCTAAACATATTTCATGATTAAACTTAATCCTCCAAAATCCTAGGCTTTGCAGCTAAAATGATCATCCAATGGCAAATATTTGAGATATTTTTGCAGCCAATTTGATCAATGATTGATAAAGGAGTTTATGAGATAAGGCATGAGGTGGCATCTCACCTAACCATGCATGCACCTATCCTTTCCAGCCTTCTTTTGGTGTGCCACGCCCCCCAGCCTTCTCCTAACCCATTTGGTTACTAGTTAAGCCTCCCAAAACTCCATTTGACATGTTCTAGAAGACCACTTCTTGGTTTAGTTAAAATCAAATCAAATTTTGACTCCCTTAGTTCTTGATTAGCAGATTTTGGTTCCTTTGTGTTCCCATCACCAAGTAAGCTAACCAAACTTCGAAATCAACTCCCCATCACTTTCCAACTATTCTTACACATGTAAATATACCTAAAAACTTTAAAATCAGATACATATTTCGTCACATGCCTCAAATTAGTCTACTTCTTCTAACTCGAGTTCCATTTAAGCTCAATCCAGCACTGTCCACTTGCTTCCAAAATAAGTCATCGATCCCGTCCAAATCTTCAAAAACTCCTAACATGAAAGTTTTAGATATATCTCTTAGGATTCTATACAAATTAGAATTACTTCATTTGGACCTCATATGAGTAACTTATGCTCTTTACACTAAACCTCGACGGTTTAATCCGAGAATGCATATTCCGAGCACCAAGTGTTTGATCTTTAGTTCTATCACTTCCTTTTACATTTATACCCTAAATTTTGAGAATTCTACTTCTTCTAAGTTCAACTTGAATTTCTCTAGCTGATACTTTGTTCCAAATCTCAAATGTCCTTCCATAATAGTTTCTAGAATACATAATTTCACCTATCTTTAGCTCAAAATTCTCATTTAAATCTCCAACTCTATTTTTTCTAGAATATATATATATATATCCAATTAATTCCTCTTAAAAAGAAATTCAAGTAAAAATTCATCTTAAAGAATTTCGGGCTATTACATTTTGAATAACGTTCCACTTATTGATCCTTATCGTCTTACTGAAGACGAGGAATATATCTTGGATTGAGAACTTCTGATATTGTATTAAATTTTATAAATGTGTGTTTAAAACTTGTATTGACTATTGAGAAATATTATTAACTTTATCAATCATATGCTTTTAAGATTTGTAGATATGTTTATTTTAGAATATAATTATTATTTATGTAATTTATTCATATAATATATATCCCGAAACGGTACACCGAAACGGAACCAAAATATTTCATTCCAGTGCCTCAACCAAAACGGTCACCGAAACGGAATTCAAAACTTTGGGTAAAATCATAATGTGGCTGGAAACATAGTGAGAGACGTCTTTGAGATTGCATAGGAGTCTTTTTTATATATACATTTTGGGGATGGGGGTTTCGAACTCCAGACCTCCGTTTTGAAAGTCTCAAAACTTGAAAAAAAATTTCAATGAACCAAAATATCTATACAACTTTCAGATAATTACAATTTTCAATCCATCAGAATTATTATCATAATCTTTAAAAGATCAAGTGATCTTATTTTATTTCTATCTCAAAAATACTTTTTTAATTTATTTCCAACCAAATATAACATGTTTTAGAGTACTTTAGGTATCAGGTTATCAAATAGTAAATAGTTTTTCAATGATAGAGCATATAACTTAAGCTATAAGCCTAAAGGTTAAAAACCATATTACCCACCACAATCCCAAAAATACAATTAATACTACAATTAGTTGATTTGGTTGATTACATATTAAAATACATTTTAATCTAAAAAAACTAAACAACATGTTTCAAAAAAACTATTCCACGCCAGTAAAAACCAACACTGGTAAAGAGTTCTGTTATTCATAAACCAATACTAGAAACCTCTGTTTCCAAACACCATCCAGGTAGCTTGACACATTCATGTTGTTAATCCATGAAAGAATGATAATTCCATGAATGAATTATTGGAGTTTTGCTTCATCAATCACCTCGAATTTTTTTTATGGTAACGATTATTTCATCTCCCAACATGCCTTTGTAGATTGCGCGCTCTAGGCCTTCCTTATAGCCATAACCCCAAGAATCATCCTGAACAGCTGAAGATCAATGAAGTTGGGATCCGACAGCTTCCTAATATTGCCGACTCGCTTCTTGAAAGGACTCAAGGAAAAAATCCTCAGATGGATTGGTTGAGGCCAAAGTATCTGAGCAGCAACCACGCGCACACCACGGCATCTAAGGTCTTCTCCTTATGCAACTCCCTATTTGTCCTCTTGAGCCTTCGACGCTTTTTCGAGAGATATCTAGCATACCCTCCAACATTATGATCTCATCCCCAACCCTACTTCTTTCTGCATTGAGACACTCGAACCCTCTGTTGAGCTCGGAGATCTCCTCCTTGGCAGATTCCAATTACCGGTCCTTCGTCTCCTTTTGCTTACGAAGGTCATGGCTCTCCTTGCACAAGCTCTTGTTGGACTTCCTCGGTTTGTCAACGTCCTCCACCAAGGTGTCACACTCCACAATCAGCTCCTCGATGTCTTAGTTAGCCTTCCGAGCTTCCAAGCACATAAGGAGGTTCAATGAACAAAGACCCTTGTGCACCTTTTCAAGAGCCTCCCGCTCACCTACTATCATCGCCACAAGCAGATCCGCAAACTAGAAATCGAAAAACAAGGTTAAAGGGAAAGAATTTGGAAAATAAACCAAGTGTTAAAAGGAGGAGTACCTTGGAAAACATAGGCCTCAATTTCAAACCCTCCCGCTCGATCGACTCGGTCCGGGCCCTTTCAAAACCTAAGCCTATCATCTGCATGCCTCCCCTCCCAATATCGTAGGATGGCCTCGCGCTCACCAACACTAAGGTTTAGATCCTTTGAGAGCAGTTTGAGAAGGCACCACACCTGGGTCCACCTAAGCCATGCCAATATGGAGTGGCTCCTCTAATTGTTGGTCCCGGTAGATAGGGGTGTTCATCCGGGTTCCGGATTCCCAAATCCGGAACCCGGATTCGAAATTTCCTTAAACATTTTTTTAAAAAAATAAATAAAAATGTTAAGAAATAAATAAAATTTTAAACCGGGCCGGGTAGGACCCGGCCTGGATGAACAGGCCTACCGGTAGGGGCAATGAACTTCACCAGCCTACGACCAAACCCTCGAACTTCAGCTCCCCCTGAGCAGATGTCACCTCATGTGGGTCCTCCGAACCACTTGGCATGTCTCTTGCCTTTGGGTCTGCAACCTCTTCGAATATGAAGGACGTTGAGGAATAAATATCTTCCACAATGACTACATCTTCTTAGTTAGGGGAGTGACCTCTCTTGCTTGGGGGCTCACTGGATCCTAAGACAAAGACACGGCACTTGGTCATCCGAGATCAAGTAGAAGTCAACATTGGGTTTGGGAGAAAACCCTAGTGTAGATGACAGAATAGACACATGGTCGTTGATGCACACTAATGCCTAGGGAGGGCTAAAAATAACCTCCACACGCCCAGAAAGAAGTCGAAGATACTAGAGGAGTTAGGGGAGTGGGCCCCTTGACTAAGGGCTCGGTGTGGGCAGCCTCCACGTAGGCGAAGGTCTCCTTGAAAGTATGAAGAGGCTCAGCCACGAGAACAAATCTAAGTCTCGTAGGGTCAATAAATATGTTGAAGAAAATAGTGTCGATGGCGATATCATCCTCCTCATCTTCATCCTCATCCATAGAGCCCATCGACGAAAACATGATCACGAGTGGTATAAACAAAGGTCAAAGAGCCTTGGTGGTAAAGACTTGGCAATAGGAGCTGGCATAGTCCCGACAGAGGCACCTGTCGATGGGATCGTACGAGAAGTGTTGAGAAGGTGCTATGGGGGACAATCGGCAAAACTAGACAAAAAGCAACACCAAATGCACTAAACTAGCAGGGGCCCGCAAGTCAAACTCAGTGGAATGATGGGAGAAGAGCTGGGGGTCAAGAGTGAGATCCCCACGTCTCAGATGGGCCTGGACAAGGTCCCCTCAACGCTGTCATCAATCTGATGACATTTGCCCTGATTGTCAACTAGTGAAGAAAGGATTGAACTTTCTTCTAGGCGAGAAGGGGGTGACAGCTAAAAACTCCAAACCGAGCACAAAAAATCGGTCGAAAAGCATCAAGTCTCTGCCAACAGCACATCAGTCTTGGACATCGAGGGGTGAGCAACCTCCCAAGATAATACAGTGGCAATCCTGATCTCCTCCCAACTTGAAGGATCAATTGGTTAGTACATTGGCCCAGACACCTTGGACAAGGAACTCTTGGCGCACCTCTTCCCCTCGGGCAAAGTTCACCAAACATTATATAGTCATTTGAACAATTTGAATATCTTATGAAGATATGCATGTGATGTCACATTTATCGAGAATTAACTATGACTCAGGCTTTAAGTATCTCGAGGGGAAAAGGGAAAAGCCTCTTCCCCTCAGGATACTCCAAACTCGAGTCATGTGATGTTACATTTATCGAGAATAATTTTTAAATATTGGTGAAGCAAATAATGATCTTGAACTTTTTGAGTTGCAAGAACTTGAGGGAGTTGAACCAACTTTTGATGAGAGTGGAGAATTATCACACCCTAAAATCACAAAAGATAGTAATAATGACTTGACTCCTAGTGGGAGTGTACCACTTCAAAGTACCTGATAACAAAAGTCCCAGTTTTGTAGAAGCGAACATTAAACCATTACTTCTCGTCATTTTGAGATTTAAGAGAAATATTTCATGTATGCTTCTTGTAACTTTGATGAACCTTCTTATGAGGAAGCACTAAGTTCTCTGCTTCAAATAAAGGGTTGGCTGCTATGAGAGATTAAATGAGTTCTATGGCAAAGAACCAATTTTGAAAGTTAGTTGATCTTCCACCTAGGCTCAATACCTGGGTTCCAACGATTAGTTAATCTAACCAAAAATATAAGTACTGAATTGCGAATTTCTTAATACTAGATGTAATACCCAAATGGGTACAAATCCAAGGAGTGGATTCTTTTTATAAAATGATTGATTGTATACTTATTAATAAACAATAAACAAATAAAACGATTTCAGAAAACAAAACAAAACAAACCAAACCAAACAAAACAAACAAACAAACAAAAACAGTTCTTCACTTACTCTGTTTAGAAGAAATTCGTCTCACCAGACTCCAGCGACTATCACACCCATCATGCGAGCATACTCAATAGGCATACCAAGGGGCGAATTCCAATAGAATAGATTCTTTATACATTCATTTTTAACCCAATTCGCAAGCTAAACTTTTACGATGCAAGGAAATAAATAAACAAGTAATAAAGAACACTAAAGTATGAACATCGAATATAAAGCTCGTGATCAAGCCAAACTCAAATAAACGAAATCAAATGTAGGCACATGAACTGCAGAGTCTTAAGTTGACAGCAACGACTCTACCCAAGATTAATGTGATCAAATGAGAAAAATATTCCCAGACCCAACGTCCACAAAATCCTGACAAATCGTTGGAACCCAGGGTAACACTCCCCAGCTATTTGGTAAAAATACCTGAGATAGCTCACTTCAAAGGGAGCACCACCAGCAAAAGGATGATAAACTTAAGAGCAGGAAAATGCTCGTTACATAGTGATGCCCACGAGCTTGGCCTAGCTAGGCACACAAAATTAAATGCGAGTGATAAAGGGTCACGTGCCGAAGCCCAATATCTGTTACAACCCAAGTTACTAAAAGAATTTAATAGCATAGAGGGATCTACCAATGAATTTAAACTGGCCCATGGCCCAACAACAATATATAACCTCAAACTCAGTTATCGACGCCTTGTACTCGTTCTTGCAGCCAGCAATATAAACTTGCAGGAGGTGCACTAACCAGTGACCACAATCCCCACCACCCCCCCTTCCCGCAGGGGAAAAAAACCGAAAGAACAAAAACACTAATTCTGCCAGTATAAAACAAAATGTCTATTAAGCTACTTAGAATGTCGTGTATTTCGGCTTAAACGCTACATTAACCATTTGGACTGAATTACATCCTAAAGCATATGGACTATAAATTTGTATGGGTTTTTTCTCGAACCAGCCTGATCAATATTACATTAGACCTTACATGTTAAGCATATGCAAATCAATTAAAACAGAATTTTCTAGCTGCAGTCTATCTCAAAGACAAGCAATGTTCTAACCCAACAGAAGTGAGGATAATATCTCTCCCATAGTCCTTTCAGATGTTTCACCTTCATTATCCATCTCCATGCCCGACTCGAGGACTGCAGCATCCAAGACTAACTTGCGTTTTGCAATCTCGTAAACATTCTCATCAACGGTACCTTTGGTAACCAGCCTGTGAAAAACTCAAGCAGTTTAGGAAAGAAAAAACATTCTATTACATAATTTGCAGCAGAGAATAATTTAAATGGGTATCCTAGAGAGAGTTCAGGGCTGTCTTTCCTCCCAATAATCCTTTTTTTTAATCCAGAGAAAGGGGGCTAGAGCAAGAACCTGTATATTGTAACAGGCTTTGTTTGGCCAATACGATGACAGCGGTCTTCGGCCTGTCGGTCAATCTGTGGGTTGAAGTCCATGTCGTGAATGACAACAGTATCAGCTCCAGTCAAGTTCAAACCCTGACCTCCGGCTCTCGTGGACAGCAAGCATGCAAATATAGAAGTATCATTGTTAAACGTATCAACTATTGTCTGTCGCTCTGACACCTGAGTACTGTCATTGGAAGAGAGGTTAAGCTATCACGGTAAACAATTTCAAGTAAAAAATATTGCAGTTTAATTAACTGCAATTATTGGTAAGCGCCTTGCGCATGTATATTCCAAGCCATTAAAAGAACCCAAGGGCCTTCTCTCAGAAAGAATGAGCTTGACAAGAGGAGTATAAAACGCCACTGCTCTCCAAAGAAGTCAAATATTCTAACCCATAGTATAAATTCTATTATCATAAAGAAGTGGTGACACTTTGGTCCTTGATCTAAGAATGCAAATCAATTATGATCTCCAACCTAAGGAACGGAAAATTCCATATTCTTTTTAAATTTAGCGGAACTAGGATAAAGATCACTTGAGTTTTAGCTCATTCTGATTTTAAAACTTGAGTTTTAAACTTTCGAATTTTAATACTTCAGCCCTGTCCTTTTTTCAAATAAAAGACCCAAATTAATAAAGGAAATCACATAAATTATCATTATGATGCTTTAAGCTCTAAAATCTTGAAAAAGCTTGAAGACACAAAAACATAAAAAAGGAGGGGGGAAAAGGGGTCCATCCTTCATGGCTGTCCATGACCATGGAGGTGGACATTGGATCTCGTTTGCCATGGGGTTCAACCTGCATAAAGGTCGTCCTTCATGGCTCCAGGGTCACCTCCATTGCCAAGTCCGTGGAGCCTTTTTCAATTTTCTTTGTCAAGTTGTTTTCTTATTTCAAAATTGTCAATCTTAAGGGCATTTAAATTCCATGGCATAGATCACATTACCATTGGATTCAAGGGAAAGATTGAGAGCATAAAGAATAGCTTAGGAGGGAAGAAAGCACAGAACTCTCACAAGACATGCAAGAAAGTACTTTAGGAGTTGTTCGTGGGACATACATGGAAGGCACAACATCTAGCAACAAGTCTATAGATATCACTGCACCATTGTGAAACTTTCCTCAGAGTGAGAATTTCGATTTAGCGGTTGAGATGGCAGCATTGGACTTTGAGACCAATCAGATGGTTGGGGGCAAGATCAGGTGGCCAAGTTCAGACAATGCCATGGGTGTCAATGCTGATGTGGCCTACACCAAGATGTGCCTACACTAAGGGGTGGCAGAGGCTTACATACATGAACTGTTGATGACAACATATAAGGCATAGAGAGATTCTACGTGAACGTAATTGAGGGATTCTGCATCCCGTTACGATCAACAAGTACAAGCTTGAACTCTCAATGTGGGAGTCGGGTTTTCTTGGTCTTTGCTTTTGCACCAACCATGTCATGTTCATTTGGTTGTATCTTTGGTGTTGAAGCTCCATTTGAATAATGAGATTTCGGGGAGATGCGGATTGAGCTTCTGTGCAAGTAGCAATGGGGTTTAGGTAAGGGTGGCTAATGTTTATCTGTTGGTAGAGATGACACATTCTGTCTCCATAGTTAGTAGAGCACGAGAAGCCAACAATTTTTTTAGCAGTAAAAAAATTATATTAATAATAGGCATAGTCCAAGAATACAAAAACTATACAAGAGGTAACACCTAGTTAAGAGGAAATAGAAACAAGAAAATCTAGCCCATTTAAGTCAATAATTTAGCCCATAGGAATAAAGTATTAACAAAGAACAATCTAATCTCCTCCAATGAGCCATTCCTAACTCCATTCATTTTGTTCCTTCCATATGCACCATAGAATACAAATCGGATGAGTGTCCACTTATTGCAGATTGCTGGCAACATCAGTTCAATTTCCTGCTTGACATTACTGACAGAACCAGATTATGGCAATTGGTCCTCTTTGTCATGAAGAGAAGAAGAATTGGAGAGCTGGAGAAGTTATTTCTCAGTGCTTGGGGACTATGGTACAGGCAAAATCAAATTCTGTATGAAAAAATTTTCTGTCTCCACAACAGGTTATTAACCATTCCTTTACATTGTATTATGATCAAAAACCTGGCTCTACTTAGAATGGTCCTATGAAACATTGTATTTGGGTCCCTCCTGTGGGAATACTTAAACTCAATGTTGATGGGGCAATTTTTAGTGACCAGTGTAAATCAGGTGTGGGTATGGCATTGCGGAATGACAATGGACAGGTTCTGTTTGCAGCAAGTAAACCTAAGCACATGACTAATGATCCTTTCGAGATTGAGCTTCTTGCAATTTTAAGGGGTATACAGCTATGTATTCCGATGGGAATACCAGAGTTACAAATAGAAAGTGACTCTTTGCTTGTAGTGCAGGAGATTAACAAAGAAGATCAGTCAAGGTCCATCTGGGGCAATAATGTGCATGAAATTAGAGGCCTTCTGCAAAGACCTCCAGCTTGGTCAGTTTCATACAGAGGAAGAACAGCAAATGGTGTTGCACATTCATTGGCTCGATTTGCATGGAATTTAGATGCTTTAGCAACTTGGTGGGATTTTATTCCTGAATGTATGGCTAATGCCTATTGGATTGATTCTCAAGTGTAATGTTTTTCATTTCATGAATAAAGGCAATTATGTTTGTTATAAAAAAATATATATATATACAAATCGGAACCATCTTCCACAAAACTACAGTTAGTGGAATACGGCCAAGGTTCCTCCAGCAGCCAAAGCTTGATCACACCAGCAGGCATAACCCAGGGCTAGGTCCAATCTTCGAAAGACATCATCCCATAACACCCTGGCAACCTCACAGTGTATTAGATGATTCATAGTCTCACCACTCTTCTTGCACATACAACACCAATCAACAACAATCACCTAGCATTTCCATAGGTTGTCCATAGTTAAGATCTTGCCCAAAGCAGCAGTCCATGTGAAAAATACAGCCTTTAGAGGTGCCTTATTTCTCCAAATGCTTTTCCAAGGAAAATTATTGTTATTTGGGTTTGCAAGTATCTTATAGAAGAAACAAACAGAAAATGTTGCTTTTCTAGCAGGTACCCAGCACATCCTTTCAGTCCCTCGAGCCCTGAACCCCATGGAGTACAAGAGGCTGAAAAAATCAGAGAAACTGCCAACTTGCCGATCATGTGGCGCCCTAAAAAAGTTCACATTCCATTGAATTGAGCCACACGACATCTCCAATATGTCCCCCCTCAATGCCTGCTGCTCTCGTGCAACCCTGAAAAAAAGTATGGAGTGTGTTCTTCAGGGCTCTATCTCCATACCAGATATCATGCCAGAATTTAATTCTAGATCCATACCCTATTGCAATTTTAGTGTGTCGAGAAAAAGTTGGCCACCCTCTTCGGATATGCTTCCAAACTTCCATCCCATAAGCCCCTGGTAGCACTCCATCTCCCCCCCCCCCCCAAAATAGTTAGACCACCACAACTATTTTCCAAGAAGAGCGATAATGAAGACCCTCAAATTTCTAATCCCCAGCCCACGGGCAGGGATTGGAGAGCATACCTTATCCCGCTTGACCCAATGAAACTTGAACTCATCGCCTAGCCCACTCCAAAAGAAATCACGTTGGAGATTCTCAATCCAGTTTTCCACACACTGGAATTGGGATAAGAAGCCAAAAATATTGAGGTAAATCGATCTCATTGGATATTCAAATGAAGCCTCCGCCACGGGTCGATCAGAGTCTGATCAAGGAGATGAATTTCACATCACACAGTCCCATGACTTGTTGATTAGAGATGGAGGAAAGATAGGGTTTGATGTGGAAGGTATTAGACATGTTGCCCGTAATTCTAAAAAAATCACCAAGTCGGCTTCTCATTGATTCACATGCAAATTTAAGTTTTAACTCCATGTTTCTTGTTTGATCAGTAAGTTTTAACACCATGTGACAAACTTTACCTTAGAGTTAATGGGAGATGAATTGAAGTATCTGTTTGCAATTTTTATCAAAAGGGTCAAATGGTGAAAAATGGGAATAGGTGGAATTTTTTGCAAAACGTGAAAACCCAAGGATTCTTTTTGTATTTAATCTAATCAAAAAATTGAAAACTCATGTCCAAGTAAAGGGTCCCTTAAATTTATAAGGTTAAACTACTACGTGTGATAAAATATAGATCCAATCAGTTCAAGTTTTGGAATCTAATTCACACAATTACAGTATAATCAAAATGAAATAGGAATAAGATAGACTTGATACAATATCATATTATAAAAATTGACCTCCCTCTAGGTTTTGCAAAAGTGTACTACAATACCATTTTGTTTCAGATAGGACACTAATAACCCAAAAAATGCACAAATATACACTAGTAACATTCATAGCAATAAAAACAAAGGTTTTTAAGCGATTTTACAAGTTTACAAACGAAAGTCAAAGAAAACGCCCATTTTCCCAAATATAAATATTGGACTTCAATTATTAATTTTTTAGTGCTTATCTTAATTTCAAAAACTTTATCATACTTCTCAAAAAATTTCTACAATAAATGTGAGTACAATTTTAACCAAAAAAAGAAATAAAAATTTGAAAATGAAATGAGGAGCAACCAGTTCGTGGGAAATAAGCTGGTGGAGTTCAACTAGTGGGGAGCGAATTTCGTAAATTATTTCTCTCTCAATAATTAGTATAATGATTACTAAGTACAAGTTCAGAGGTACACGCAATATGTTAATCAATTGCAATGAAAGCTTTACATCACCAAAACATTCTGCTAATTCATTTCGACTGTTAGTACCTTGGTGGTAACTGTTGCATCATATTTTTCAGCATAAACATGCTACCATATAGTTCAGGAATGTAGGGATAGTGTAATGTAACAAAATTATGAGGGATTTTTTTATAACTAAAAAGAACTTTGGTAATATTAACAGAGAAATAGGCGAAGCACGAGTACAAAGGACGTATACAAGAGAAAACACCAAGTTAAGAGCTAGATACAGATGCAAGAAATCATCAAAATTGAACCCATTGAAGCCTCTATTTATTGCCCATAGAAACAAAATATTGAAAAAGAGACATCTAAGCTTTCCTTATTTCAGAAGTTCTAATCGTTTCTTTCCCTCCAGATCACCACAGTATCCATATGGGAACCATCTTCATTTGTCACAATTTGCAAGATGCCATAAACGCCACTCCGGCTGGCAAGAAATCAACCACCCTCCTAGGCATAACCCATGCACGTCCAACTCTGCTGGAAAAATCGTCTCACAAAGCCTGACAACTGCACACGTTCACAACGAACTTGCCAGTGATACTGTTTCTCTAATTCCATATCGTCCACGGTCAGGATCTTCATTAAACAAGCTATCCATACAAAATAATTCAGCCTTAAGAGGTGCTTTACTCCTCAAAATGCTCCTCCAAGGAAAAAGATTGCTATCTTGACTAGTGATGACCTTATAAAATAAAGGTACAGAATTTCCCTTTACTTGACAGAGTCCACAACATCTTATCTACCTCTTGATTTCTAACTCTTATATAGTTGATTGAAAAATTCAGAGAAAGCACCGACCCCAATCATGAGCCAACTTGAACTAAAGAGTCCTTTATCCGCACCATATATCATGTCGAAAACTGATCTTTTTTATTCAATTGGCACCAAGTGTCAGGAATGGCATCCCGAATAATCCTGAGGATGCACAAGCCCTTGGAAATGAAATTTCGCAAGTGCACCTCAGTTAATTCAAGGAAAAAAGCTCACAGCTTGATGGTCCCTAGAAATTGTTTGCACTCAAGAGGATATGAACCTTAGACCTAGGAGGAGCATACCCCAAAGCCCAAGGTGTTTACCACTTGAGCCAACCCCTAAAGATTTCAAAAACTGATCTTAGACCATCACTCACCACAAATGTAAAGTCATGAGAAAATACCCCTCATCCTCTTCTAATATTTTTCCACAATCCCACCCCATTATGCTGCTTGTATTTCATTATAGCACCACCCTCTCCACGTGCTACCTTTTTTTTCTTGGCACCGGGTGTCCAGGAACAGTATCTTGACTAATTCTGGAAGTGCATAGGCTCTCAGCGACTTTCCGGCAAGAACACCTTGGGTAATTCAAGAAAAAAATCATCCAATCCAATGGCCTCTAGAGACTATTTGCACTCAAGGGGATTTGAACCTTAAACCTGAGAAGAGCATACCCCCAAGTCCAAGACCTTTACCACTTGAGCCAACTCCTAGAAGTTACCCTCTCCAAGTATACCATACTTATAATCTATCACAAGTTTCTATAATGCCTCCCTCTCTTGGTGATGACACCACAACAATTTCCTAAAGACAGCCCAATTGAACACCCTCAGGTTGAGTCCCTAGTCCACCACCTGAGATTGGAGAGCAAACCTTATCCCAATTCACAAGGTCAAATTTGACCTCTTCACCTAATCAACTCCTAAGAAAGTCATGTTGGAGCTTTTAATGCAATTCGCCATGCCAACTGGTAGTGGAAACAAGGACAAGAAGTATGTCAGAAGATTAGAGAAATGACTCTTGATTAAAGTGGCCTGACCACCTTTTGATGAGTACATCCAACCCGCCAATCTACACTAGATCTTTTTTTTTTTAAATGGATATAGCCCAAATAGGACACTCGATCTTTTCAATCACATTGTCCCAAATAAACTTGACCTTGAAGGAGGCTCCCATGGAAAGGCCAAGATACTTCATAGGAAATGAAGATATCGTGCCCCCCTGTTCTATTAATCCAGAAATTAATTGGTCTGTCCAACACTCTGATTGGGTGTTGAGGAAGGCGGAGGATATAAGGAGTATTGTGATTGGTCTATTAATCCAGAAATTAATTGGTTTGTCCAGCACTCAAATTTGAAGGGTTACTATTCAAAAGCCAAACCAAAAGTACTTTTATTTTATTTTCCCCACTTTCTTTTCCTCATTTTTGATCAAATATGATAAAAGCATTTTTTATGAGTCCAATGTGGGATTATTTTAGTGTTGGCTTCTCATCAATTTTGATGATTTATTTTGATGAGATCAATACTAATGCTTTTAGCGATTTACCAATGGCGGGTGGCAATTTCACATGGTCTAATAGGAGATCCTGGTCTCATATTGATAGATTTCTAGTTTCTGCCTCTTTCTTTCCAGATTTAAGTTTGAAAAGGCTGCAACGTATTGTTTCTGATCATCCTCCTATTTTGTTGGCTTCTCTAGAAAAAATCTTAACTACCGATAATTTGAGGGAAAAGTGGCTTTTCATTATTGATTGGTGCTACATGTGCAAAAATTATGGCGAATCTGTCAATCATCTATTCCTTCATTGTGAGATGGTATCAGCCTTATGGATTGAGATTTTTAGTAAGGTTGGCATTGCCTGGGTTATGCCATTGCGCGTGGTGGATTTCTTGGCAAGTTGGAATGGCTCTATGGTTGTGGAAACAATGCAGATTTTTGGAGGGTTGTCCCTTTGTGTTTGTTTTGGTGTTTATGGTCTGAGAGAAATGGGAGTTGCTTTAATGATTGTGAACATTCTTTGGGAAATTTTTGGGTCTTTTTATATAGTTCTCTCAATTTTTGGGTGCAAAATCCTATAAGTGATATGATTTCTTGTAATCTATTGTTTTAACTTCTCTTCTTCTAGCTTGTATCTAGATTTTCATCTTGTACACTCTCAGTGTACTTGATTTTTACCTATTTACAGGAATAAAATTTCTTATTACATATAAAACAAAAAAGATACCTTGCATCCTAATGTACTAGCCAAGCACCATAAATTGTGGACATTTGCCTTTAATAAGTCTACTTTTAAGCTAGAGATAGCTTCAAAACATAGAAGTGCTCTCAAAGAATGAATATAGCATTGATCTACCTCACAAAATATCAACATTTATCTACAAACAATAAATGGATGCTACTGTTGGCATATCCCCACCAAGAAACCTAACTCGAAGCCCCTCCAACCACGACTAACAAAATTCTACTAAGACCTTCCATGACAATGACAAATAATAGGGAAACAAAGGATCAACCCATCTGAATCCATGGTAGTTATTGAAGAAACCAACTGAAGCTCCATTCACCAAAATAGAGAAACTATGAAGACACAAAGCAAGTTGCTCCTCGTAACCAGCCACACCTCAAAAAGCAATTAATGCAAAAAATCCTAATTAACATGACTGTAGGCCTTCTCCATGTCAAGTTTGCATAAAACACCTAGTTCTTCAAACTTGATTCTATTATCCAAGCATTTATTAGCAATGAGCACACATCTAAGATTTGTCTAGCTCTAGCAAATGAGTTATTTGGGGCTTCAATATGATCTTCCCCAAAACCTAATTCATGCAATTAGCAGGTAGGATATAATCTTCTAAACTCCATTCACATAAGACAATAAACTTAATATTTGAAGCCCCAGCTTTCTTGTGAATAAAGGTATCATTGTGGTTCTTCTCAAACTTCCCAAACAACGAGAACTCACAGAATACCCATACAACATCCTCCTTTACCAAACCTCAACAAAATTGAACAATGGCATGGTGAATCCATCTAGGCCTGATGCTTGTCTCCTCCCATCCTTCTTACCCCATCACAAATCTCCCTCTCATCAAATGACCTCTCCAGCCATGCAACTATCGGTTAATGGATAGTCTCAAATATTAAACAATTTTAGACCCCCATGTGAATTGTACAATGAGCAGTTGTACTAAGTACAAAGCTATATGGTCCTTAATCTAGGAATAATCTAAAGATACTAGGCCATCAATGTTGAGCATCATAATGGCATCATCACTCTCATGCTAGTTGGCCAATAGATGGAAAAACCTTGTATATTTATTCCCCTCCCTCAGCCATAGAGCCCGAGATTTCCATCTCCATGAAATCTCTACCACTAAGGCAACCCTTTTAAGTTATGAAGTTACCTGACTTCAAGAGATTTTACTGCAATTTTTCCACACCTACACATCCCGGCATCGGGTATCTGGAACAACATCCCCGCTAATCCCAAGGGTGCACAGACCATCAGGAAGGAGTTTCCCGCAAATACACCTCAGTTAATTCAATGGGAAAATCCCCCATTCCAATGGCCTTGAAATTGTTTGCACCTCAGGAGATTTAAACCTTAGACCTTGGGGAGCATACCCCTAAGTCTAAGGCCTTTATCACTTGAGTCAACCCCTAGGGGTTTATATATATTAATCTAATACGATTACAATGTGTGTAAGTACATATATATATTTGTATGCCACATATATATGTATATCCCCAGACAAAAAATGAATCCGGATTTCCTATTTACCTAGATTTTATCAGCATGTATCTGCCATTAATATTTCAGTCTCATTGCGGTGCACATGCAACATTGTATTAAGTCAAGTTTAATATACTTATAAAAAAAAGGTCAAGTCATATATAATTTTCAATGTCAGGTCATTAAGAGTCTTGGGTTACAAACTTACAACAAACAAAATTTTAATATGGGTTTTTGTGTTTAATAAGTTATGGTTACTTTTACACAACAAAAAAATGTTATGGTTACTTCTCAAATTAGGGGCAAATTTATAACTTTCTACTATCTTGTGAATCAAAGGTATTTTAGTAATTTTGTACAGAACTTTTAAGGGGTTCCTAAACGCTTTGGATTTATTCTCCGAGTTTCAGTTAGTTGTCACATGAGTTTTATAAGGTCCTGAGTTTAATAAGAATATTATAATGTCATAGTGCTGTGAGCAGAAGATAGAGAATCTTCACACATATTCGTTTAGTGAACTGAAAAAAAGGAATTTGATAGATGGAATGGTGGGAGATTTGTGTTATGTGCCTAGAATCAAATTAGGGGCAAATTTATAACTTTCTACTATCTTGTGAATCAAAGGTATTTTAGTAATTTTGTACAGAACTTTTAAGGGGTTCCTAAACGCTTTGGATTTATTCTCCGAGTTTCAGTTAGTTGTCACATGAGTTTTATAAGGTCCTGAGTTTAATAAGAATATTATAATGTCATAGTGCTGTGAGCAGAAGATAGAGAATCTTCACACATATTCGTTTAGTGAACTGAAAAAAAGGAATTTGATAGATGGAATGGTGGGAGATTTGTGTTATGTGCCTAGAATGTTCTCACTTCTTTTTTGGTTTACCATCACAATTCATTCTATTTTCCTTTGAAACCCTTATCAAGGGTTCCTTTGATTTCAAAACCCTTAACCCCAAACATACTTCCCAGACAAATTTTACTATAAAATAACCTATCAACAAACCACAAATTCTCAAATACAGAACTGCTGGCAATAGTTTTTTTCCAGCAACCTGCTCACACAAAGAAACAGTTATCTTACCCTTATTTTCCCATTGTTTCAAAACTCCATATTTGAATCTCAAGTCATTATTCAAAAAATTTTAGACCATAGATCCAAAAATTCTCCCCACCCCATGCCCACATAGAATACGTAGACAGATACAGCAAACTCATCCAGTGCGTGAGATGTGAATCTTATCTGATCTACATACACCAGTCCAATCCCTGTCTCCTTCTCTGACTGAAATTTATGGATGACTTCTCAAACGATCAAAACCATTTTTTAGAAATATCTCCCTCTCTCTCTCTCTCTCAAAAAAAAGAGAAGGAATAAGAGGAAAGGAAACATTTTACAAAGAATTAACTAGTTAAGTCAAAAAGTGAGCATTACCTTCCATCTAGTCGTTTATATGTAACCCCAATCACATCCAAAGTCCATTCCAAGATATCAAGCATTGATGTCCACTGGCTAAAAATCAAAACACGATGCCCACCTTGCTTTAGTGAAGGAAGAAGTTCAGCTAATGCCTGTATCATTGAGAGGAAAACTAGATATATTAATTAGGATCAAACAAAATAATTCCAAAAAAAAATTGTTTAATACTCCAATCATACCCGACATTTTGCTGAAAGCATAACCTCTTTGTCAGAAAGATTTCCCTTTGTAGCAGTGACACCGTAATGAAGTAGAAGCTGTAAAGGGAAGGAGAATGAACTGATGTAAAAATGAGTACACAGTTCTACTATGAAATGATATCTAAAAACCTTTTCAAAGAAACAATACCAAATTCTGTTCACCCTTGGATGAGTATTAATTCAATAAAGGCTCCAAGCACAGACCAGTTATTGGATATTTAGTTGTTATGCACCCAAGATAATACATTATAACACCCAAGATAAGCTTATAATGATGAACATACCCACCACAGAAAGAAAAAAGATCATAATCGTCCAATCAGCACAATATATTGAATTATTCTAGATGCAGTCCTCATTGGGGCCTTTGTGTGCACGAAGTGAAACGGTATGCCGTTTCATTCATCTCAGAAACAAAGCTCTCCCCATCCTACTCGGTTCCCCCCTCCCCCTCCCTCCAAAGCATTTCTTTCCTCCCCCTCATCAGAATCTTCAAAACCTTGACCCCATTCCTCGGAATCCATTGAAACCCATCCCTCAAATCCATTGAAGCCCCAAAATATGACAGTTCATCAACCACGGCTCTACTGCTCCACGCAATCCTCAATTTAGTGCTGCATTAAGCCATATAATTGGGTTGGACAAGTTTCACTTTTTTCATTGCTCTCTTTGGCTTCAAGTAAGTTTCATATATACCTCTCTTTTTTTATGGTGTTTATTTATCAATGTTTTTTAGTTTGTTGTGTCTTTTCTTCCTTGCATTTTCCTTTTTTTTTTTTGGGTGCGAAAAGTCCTTATCATCTCAATTTTTAGGAAACCCAATTCCCTGATTTGTTGCTTTTTTCAGTTTGTCTGGATTATTATTTGTTTGATTTGTTGTCTTTACCCAAAGTAGTGGGTTTTTTCCCTTCTCATTCTGTTTTCAATTTTTGCAATTTTCCTTCTGTGTTTGCTTCCTAAAGCTATGGAACTGGAAAAAAGGATCTGATTGAAGGGGTAGTTCTGAAATCTGGCTTCTTATAAACAATGCAATCTGGTCAAGGGTGGTTCTTCTAAACAATGTTAGGAATCAAGATTGTTTGTTTTACATTAGCTTAGGATATCTGCCTCCAAAGTTAGGATTATAGCTGGCAATACCAGTTCTACAACTTGTGCTTTTGGATTCTCTACCAAAGGACCAATTTATCACAGCTCGTGAAAATGTTATAGTCATTTATGCATTTTACCCAAAACCAGTTATAAACTTCAGTAGACATCTCTTGTAAGACTTGGCACATGCACACCCTCAAAATATTAACACTGGGCCTGCGTTCTGGTCTGAAAGAGAGATAAGAATGAGAGAGGAGTTCTGCCCGTAGGGCGGGAAGATGAAGTGAGGAGTATTTTTGACATATGAATAAAATTATAGGGAAATGACCTAAACATCCTCTTTGTGCACGCAGGCCCCCAATGTGGTATGTACGTAGCATGACTTCAATATATTAGATGAGCACTAACATGATATGAGCAAAAGAATTCAATACCAAAACAAGATTCAGCACATCATAAGTACACTCAATAATTCTGGATTAGGCAACATCATCGAGAAATTAGGAGAAATGAAAAACATGAGAAAATATAGCCAGGCATTGTAAAGTGAAGGTTCAAACCTAACCACAAAAATAGCAGCCTTTAACTACGGTTGGTGCTCAGGCTAGGGACGAGGGAGCCCGTTAGGATAGACTGATGGATCAAGAAGGTGATCAGTTTGAAAACCAATTGTGTTATTCACACTATTCAGGATTTCATCTTTTCTCACAATACTCCAAAATTGACTCAAATTTCCATATCTATAATATTATGTCCTTGATTTGTTTATTGAGAAAACTAATTGATCTCAAATCATAGAGAAAATTGTCCACCTTTACCATGTGATGTGGTGCAGTTGCTCTAAAAGACTTTTCACATGATCTGTCTGCAGTAGTTGAGGATAAGGATGCACTGGTAGCTTCATTACAGGGTTCAATTAATGGAGGGGCTTGAGCATGGATCCAATATTTGTGCTTTTCATTATTGGTAGCTGGAACTGGTGGACACATTTTGAATTGAATTCTTATGTTCCGTTGAGTGGAAATGGTGATATTAAGAAATAAAGACCAAACAATAATAGCAGGTTTAAAGTTCACTGCCTTGGATAAAGATTGAAATTAGATATTTTCATCAGAAGTATCAGTACTATTGCGAATTGATGTTGCATGTGCAAGTCATTTAGAGAACCAATCAATCACTTGTCACATCGGTCAATTCTGAGAAGCTTGTGGTGCTATTGTTCATAGGAGTTCAATAGGCAGTCTCAAAGAAGGTAATGGAAGTAATGTCATTAATCAGAAGTGGTCTACAGATAAACTACCTTGATATCATGACAGATAAAATGCGTAGGCGATTCTCGTTATAGAAAACCCAAATCTTGTTATCACAAACAGTTAATTTGGACGGGCTGAACTGCTTGCTTGGTTACAATCACCCCACTTATTCAAATAGAATAGCGGTAAAATGAGTTATTTAAATTGTAAAATCCGAAAACCAACTCTAAACAATCTCACTTCTGATCATTGGAAGGCAGAGAACTCCACTATCATGTCTGCATTATTACACTCCATGCAACCAGCCTCTAATCAAGAATACTTACTTCTCGGTTCTGCAAACTAGATTTGGGATGCTGCAGCTCTAAACCATACACAAATGAGGATGTGACTCAGATATGTGATCTAAAACATCAGATACATGGAACAACTCAGCCTATATCTACTAATTTTCATAAGCTAGTTTGTGGTAGGATTTAAGAGTTGTGATGGGTGAAAACTAATGGATGTTTTTAATTGAGAACTATTTTTGTGCTCACAGTAATAGATTACAACATAGTCAAAAGGACTTACTGGTCACCAAACTAGAGGCATGCAGGGTCAGTTTGATGGTCTAGGACTCAGGCTAATCATAACTCAAAACAGTAGAAAACACCTATCTGATCTTGGTCGTTCCACATCTGACACTTGGCCATCAGTAAGTGCAAGCTGTCAGTTTGGTCTGAATGCCCTTTCCATAGGGTTTGCTTTCATTAGATAGAGAAGATTGTACATAATCTTTGCAAGATTTCCAGCACTATATTCTATACAGGGTAAGTATTTCTAGTCTTATATAAAGCCTAATTGTATGCTATCGATAATCAAATTAGAATCAAATCATAAAGGAAATCATCCTAAAATATTACAAATGATATCCCAAAATTATCTCCGCAACATCTACCCCTCAAATTGATGCTGGTAGATCTAGAAACATCAATTTGTCAATTAAGAATTGATGTCGATGCCAAGAAAGAGCTATAATGAAGATGTCAACCGTTTGAAGTGTGATGATATGAGGAAGAGTAATCACATGCTTGTCAAAAGCTTCACGGATGGAAGGACAATCAATTTCGATGTGTTTCGTGTGCTTATGGAAAACAGGATTAGCAGCAATTTGGATAGCACTAGTATTATCAGCATGAAGAGAAGTGGAATGAAGCTAAGGAAAGCCAAGTTCTCCCAATAAACCATGAAACCATGTGATCTCAGAACAAGCAGAAGACATAGTACAATACTTAGACTCAATGGAGGACTTGGAAACTCTATCTTGCTTTTTACTTTTCCAAGAAATGAGTGCATTGCCTAAGAATATGCACTAGCCAGTAACAGAGCAACGAGTATCCGCACATCCAGCTCAATTAGCATCATTATTACCCCACCAACTGTAAGGAAGATTCCTTAGAAAGAACAATCCGCATGTAGAGGTGCCCTTCAAATATCGGATAATGTGGTGGACAACAACTAAATGAAGATATCGGAAGGCCTGCATAAATTGACTAACCTGCTGCACAGCAAAAGAGATGTCGAGATGAGTAATTGTCAAGTAGTTCAAACACCCAACTATCTTCCGATACAAGGATACATCTGATAGAAGCTCACATTCCTCCTTACGAAACTTGAGATTTACCTAGAAGAGGAGTAATAACAGAGTTATCCGATTGGAGACCAGCCAATGAAATCACTTTCTGCGTGTATTTGTGCTAATGTAACAATGTACCAGTTAGAGTAATCAGCACCTCTAGGCCAAGAAAGTATTGCAAGAGACCAAGATCTTTCATGTGAAAAGAGGCATTAAGATACTATTGTAATTGTTAAATTAATTTAGTATCAAAGCCAATAATCACAATGCCATCAACAAGAAGCAATATAATTCCTGCAGAAGTCTTACAAAGAAAAAGAGAAGAATCAAACTGACTCTTAGAAAAATGAAAAGCAAGCAAGGTACAACGAAATTTATCAAACCATGCACGCAGAGCTTGTTTCAGTCCATACAATGATTGACGGAGCCGATAAACCTCTGAGGAAGGTGTAAACATCCCGAGAGGTGGAGACATATAAGTTTCTTCCTTCAGATCCCATGTAAAAAAAACATTCTTTACATCCATCTACCCAAAAGACCACTCTTGTGACGCAGCAAGTGCCAAGATAGTTCTCACAATAGTCATTTTGGCAACAGGTACAAATGTCTCTTCATAATCAATATCATACTCGTGCCGGTTTCCAAGAGCCACAAGACAGACCTTATATTTGTTCAGTGAGTCATCAGACTGAAACTTGACTGAGTACACCCATTTATAACCAATAGTTTTGACACCAGAGGGACAAGTCACAATATCCCGAGTGTGATTGTCTTCAAGAGCTTGGATTTCTTCTTGCACTGCTTGCTGCCAACATGCTTGGGTGGCTGCTAGGTGTATAAAAGTGAGGAACAGAAATAGTGTCGAGAATGGCAGTAAGTGAGGTATGAGGAAAACCATACATATCCGGTTGATGTGTAACCTAGGTGGAGCACCGAGGTATGGGCCCCACAGAATCAAAAGGTGGACCAACGTCTAGAAAGGGCGTCGAAGAAGGTGGAAGGCGTCGATAATACACCACATGTGGTTTAAACCGCTCAATAGAAGAAGACACATCATTAAAAGCAAGAAGAATATCAATAAGAGGATCAGAAATAACTTGAGACTAAAAGACATTGATTTTCACAGAAAATCATATTTCGAGAGATCCAAAATTTGTTTGCATGAGCATCATAACAAACAAATTATTTCTGAGTAGGACTCTAGCCTGTAAAGGCATGCCTGACAGACTGAGCAGCAAGCTTGCAACGATCAACGGGTGGTAAATGAACAAAATAAACACACCCAAAAATATGAAAGGATTGATACTCAAAAGATATGCCAAATAATCATAAGTAGTAAGAATCATAATTTAGAGTGGCAATAGGAAAACGATTGATCATATAGATAGCAGTAGATAAACCTTATACCCAGAACTTAGAAGACACAAGAGAATCAATCAACAGAGTATGAGCAACATCTAAGAGATGGCGATTCTTCTACTCAGTGACTCCATTTTGTTGAGGGGTATAAGGACAAAGGCGCTAAGAAATTATTCCTTTTTGCTAAAGAGAAGTGTAAAAGGAATGAGACATGTACTCCTCCCCCCCCCCCCCAAAAAAAAGTCAAAGCGTAAAGTTTTGATACAAGTACTAAACTACTTCTCGACAAGCACAACAAATTTTTGAAATACAACCCGTCAGCTTTAGAATGCAAAAAATATATCCAAGTGAATCGACTGTAATCATCAATAAACGTCACAAAATAATGAAACTGACCATGAGAAATAACCGGACTCACACCCTAAATATTAGTATGCACAATCTCAAAACAAGTAGAAGCACGACTACCATGCGTAGGAAAAAATAAAGTTTTACTTTTACCAAGACAACAAGTAACACAATCAAAAGATATATGAGAAGAAGAGAATGAATCCTTATTGCCCAAAAAACATGGCTTCATAAGATGAGCCAAGACAATAGAATTAGGATGACCCAATTTCTTATGACAGACTTCATTATTATTGGCAGTAGCCAAGCAAGAGAAACAACATTAGGAATAGAAAACTGTAAAGGAAATAAACATCCCACTTTAAGCCCATTCGCAATCGCCACCCCTGACACCTGATCCTGCACAAGACAATCACCACGATGAATAAAAAAACTGTAAAGGAAGAGTACTGCCATCAGCAATTTGAATATTTTGGGTGCCTCTATAATTATGAACACCTTGGAGACCCGTCATATTACCAGTCATATGATTGGAAGCACCCGAATCAACAATCCAAGAAGAAGTTGAGTTAGTACCCGTACCTTGTAGGCCTAAAACCGTAAAAGTAGACACAATCATCTATTGGACCATTGCTGGTATGAGAACAATGAATCAAAGCTTACAGTGGGCAATACAGAAGAAGAGGACTGAATATCAACCTAAAAAGTTTGGGACTGGCGACTCAGAGGCCGCACTTGATAGTCTGATGATATGACCATCTTTCTTGCAATAATAACAAATTTTCTTAGGACAATTGCAAGCAATATGACTAAATTCCTTGCAATTGAAACATTGCATCTTGATTCTCCCTCTTCCTTGTGCTACATAGGCGGCATTCACTGCCTCAGTAAAGACCATCTCAGAAGTCATACCAATCAGAGTGAATAACCACTGTTCTTCACGCAATAATTCTCCCAAGTAGATATCCAAAGAATAAACCAAGTTACGGTTCAAGCACAGAAAAGTTCAAATTCAGGCAAAACTTGATCAGAAATTGGTCACGTTGACTCTCAACATGAACCATTAAAGCGCTGCTAGTGCTGCCAGGAGAACCTTAACATGAACAATTGCAAAATACTCTCTCCAGAGATTAATAAAAGCAGGATAAAATTGTTCAATGATCAAATTACCTTGAGTAGAAGTGCTTATTTCCAACTCCAATTGGAATTTCCGAGTGTTGTGATCTTGGTGATAAATACGATGGAGATTGGTCACAACATAAGACTCAATCATTCCCAATAGCCAAGAGATCAACTTTGCATCCTTGACCTCCCAATGTGCAAGTTCTTTTTCATAAGTAGGAACTTGACCAGAACCATCAATATGAGTTGATAATTCTTTCCCTTTCAAAACCATTTTAAACTGAAAATCCCCGTAGGAAAATTCTTTCCAGTGAACGAAACAATAGTATTTTCAATAGACATAATGAAAGTCCTGTATAAAAAGAAGAGCAATAAACTCACATGAAATGGAAGTCACGGCAAAACAAAGAAATGGGCCAAGTGAAACTGACACAACGCAGTAACACGAAAACAAACCCAAAGGAAACGTGAGAAGGCCCTAAGGAAATAGGCCTAATGTTTCGGTAACAAGAGGCCCACGAGATTACACTGGAAAAAAAAAAAGGAAGAAGCACTTGCCCAACACTGAACAGCTTCAAACCAGAAGCTAACTAGAAGCTTCGAGAGCACGCAAGGGAGTCGTCAAGCACCCATACCTGTCGTCAACCACCCAAAAGCAATCGACCACCACACAGCTACCACAGAGGCTACCAACTGCGACAATAAGAGCCACTGGTCACCCAACTACCCAGCCACCACGAAGAAAACACCAAAATACACGAAACTGGCCAACCAGAGTGCCGACAAGCATAAAAACAGGAAACCCACGAAGAAAATTACCACAAAAAGTGTCGACACACAAAGAGAAAGACGGAAGCTTGCAAAAACAAAGGGAAAAAAATCCTCCCGTCAGCAACAAGAATCACGCAGTAGGGATTTAGACCACGACGACGAATATCAAAGTAAGGGCTCTAGTACCATATCAATTTCGTCTGAATGCCCTTTCCATTGGATTTGCTTTCATTATATAGAGAGGATTGTACATAATCATTTCCAGATTTCCAGCACTATATTCTATACAAGGTACGTATTTCTAGTCTTATGTACAGCCTAATTGTATCCCATCTATAATCAAATCATAAATGAAACCATCCTAAAATATTACAAATGATATCCCAAAATTATCTCCGTACCATGAGCTAGATATTCTCTGTCAGCTTATGTTCAACTGGAATAATCCATCATGGCATCCTTTTCCTTTACTCATTCAAATAATTTAGGTTCATGCCTAAATGCTACTAAAACTACCGACATTGGATAACCAATCCAGGGACATCCGACCCCATGACTGTTTTGTCCACTTCTTACTCTCATCATCTTTATTAAGGCATAGAAAATGTTAAAATCTCTTAAGTTTTTCTTTCCATCATCTGAAAAAACTTCAATTCCAGTAACCCAATTTACATTGCTTTCATTTGTTTTACGTGTACTCAACTTCATAAACTCAATTATTTGCATTACCTCTTATTTAATTCCAAAGAAACTTTTTATTCTCTTTGTTTCCAAGACCTAGTAGAGGGGAAGATTAATTGTTAATTGTTCTTTCCTTTCTTTTCCTATCTTCCCTTTGGGTTATTTGGTTCTGTTTCTTTCTTTGGTGATGGGTTCAGGTTAGAATCTGTCAATCAATTCAAAGATATTTGACTTCCAACATGAGAGTGGTCAATGGTGGCGGATTACGGAAAGAAGTCGCAGGGTCACCAAGTTCATCACTGTCAATATCTCTACAGTGGATTGGTTGGCCAAAGTGGTGGTTGCTTGCAGTGTGCCAACTGGTTCTTTAGAGTTTTACATGATTTGGAGGAATGGGAATCAAGCTCTTTTGGTCCAACAATGCCATTACAAGTATGTCCCTTTTTTACATTTTCTGAGTACAAGAAAGAGGAGAGCGTGGTTTCATCGCCATCTCGTAAGCATAACGCTTAGGGAGGTGGCTACTTCTTCTCCTGCTTCAGGTGTGGATAACAGAGCTAAAAAGAGCGCATCTTTGCTTGGCAATATGGAGGTCTTGAAGAATTGAACTCAGAATTTGGTGTTTCACGATAGTTTTGAAGGTCAGCGGGATGTTCGTGGGGTGGCTGGTGGGGTGGTTGTGAAGTCAGACTCGCAATCGATTCATCTCCCCTAGGACGGCAGTCAGTTTTGCAAGGGGGGCATGAGAGAAGGTAAAGATGGTTTATCGTTGTTGGCCATGCAAAGAGATTTATTGGACATGAAGGAGAAGGTTAATTTGATGTTACGCTAGGTGGAATTGGACCTGGGCTCGTCAATGGGCTCTACAGGCTTAGAGGTTGGTTTATTGGGCAAGCCAAAGGTTGTTTCTGTTGATGGGCCAGATAGTCTTTTGGGCTCCATGTCAGGTGAGGTAGTAAGGGATAAAAAGAATGTAAATGGGTTGGGCTTGGGTAAGAGCTCTCAACTTGTTTGGCCAGTTAAGTCCCATACCGGGTCTATTTCAGGTGTTTCGAAATAGGTTCATGCCCCTCTATTGTGGCATCCATTCCTACTTCGTCGTCAGACGGGCTACCAGGACTTCATTGCCAGCGTCCAGTGACCTTTCGGATGGTGCGTCAAAGCCAGAAATGTCGCCTAAAAGTGCAAAGGAGTTTTTGTTATAGATGGCAATGGTAGGGAAGGAAGGCAACTCAGGATAGTCTCTGGTTCCATTTGTAAAGGGTTTGAGTACTGTGGAGTCATTCCCAATGGTATTTCCATCTCTTATTCCTATTGAAGTCCTTCAGCAATCATGAATGGGAAAATGGGTTTTTTCCCAAGAGTTGTCAAACTTTGGAGTTGTGCCTCAGTCTATCCTCGCTATGGGATTCTTAGATGCTTCAAATTTGCAAATGGTCCTACGTGATGGGACTGTTCTAATGGGAATGAGGTTGATCTAACCCCTTTATGTATACACTACCACGTAGTCCAACTTCATCCAGCGTTGTCTCAAATTGGGTTCTAAAACAGGTTGAGGAGAGACTCAAGCCTATGTTGGGATCTCTTGTGATGGTTATGAATAGCAATTCAAGGCTCTTCTAATTGCTATCAAATATGGACGTTCCTTGGCCTAGAAAACTGCATCAAAGGCAAAAAGGAATCGAGAAGATTAAATGTTCCATTAATTATGACGTTAAAGAGGGAAGTGGAGGGTGGGATAGATTGAAATGTAAGGGTCTTATTTTTCTTATGAAGCCTAAGACCCTCTCTTGGGGGGCCTTAATGTTTACAATGAGCGACTTAGTATCAAGTCCTTATTGCGTAGTTGGAACATTAATATTGTGCATTCACAAGAAACGAAGTTAAGCTTTATTGATAGATGTATTATCCGTAGTTTTTTCTATAGGTACAAATTTTATTCATCAAATGCAATGTATTATTCGGTAGTTTTTTTTTTTTGTGAGGGGGGGGGGGGGGGGGATGCTTTTGTGGGATGGGCTTTTCTGGCATCTATTGCAGCTTTAGGAGGTGTCCTCTTAATGTGAGATAAAAGAGTGGAGTCAGTGGAGGAATGTATTAAAAAATTTTCAACTCTGTAGTTGTTCTTTCAAAAATGTTGAGGATGGGTGGGAGTGCGCCCATGTGGGTGTTTATGGGCCAAATTCAGATAGAGAAATGAGATTTTTGTGGGAGGAATTGGTGAGATTGTATTATCATTAAGATGTGCGGTGGTGTTGAGTGGGGGTATCAACATTACTCACCTCCCAAGTGAGATTGGGGAATCTAGTATTTATTCGGCAACAGAGGATTTTTCAAAGTTGATTTTTGATTTGGATCTTTCGAATCTTCCCCTTGTGGGGGGTGAGTCACATGGTCCAATTGTCGGGGCTAGTCAAGAACGGATAGATTTCTTATTTCTCCTTCTTGGGAGGTTCATTACTCAGAGCTATGTCAAGAGATTGTCTAGCAAATGTTCATATCTGTCGAAATGTGGAAGAAGAATTGAATATTCCACTATCACTAAAAAGGATTACATTCCCTTTAAATAGATGATAATTCTCATCTAATTACTAGGGATATTTACAACTTACCAAGAATAGAATCAATACTATTTAAAACAGAAAGCAGTAAAAAACGAAATATCTATATAAGGATCTGGTAACATGCTACCAAAATCTCCTAAAATTGTGGAACCAAAAATGGCTATGTTAGCTGTAAATCTCCTAAATATCAGCCTGTAAATCTGCTCAATATCAGCCCCTAATAAATGCAAACAAATATCCAATGATTCTACACTCCCCCTCAAGCTGGGGAGTAAATATTTATTAAACCCAACTTGGAACTCAAATCATCAAAAATCTTTCTTGGTAGAGCCTCGGTAAGGATATCGGCTGTTTGGAGACACGTTGGCACATACAACATCTTGATTATCCCTTCCTCTATTTTTTCTTTTATGAAATGTCAATCAATCTTCACGTGTTTTGTACTATCATGATGCACTGGGTTCTTGGCAATACTGATTGCTGACTGATTGTCACAAAACATCTTCATAGGTTCTTTACCTGAAATTTTTAATTCCTTTAAAAGCCTTCTTAGCCGTATTCCTTCGTAGATGCCATGTGCCATTGCCCTGAATTCAGCTTCTACATTGCTTCTTGACACAATTGATTGCTTCTTACTTCGCCATGTAACTAGGTTTCCCCATACATATGTACAGTACCCTGAAGTTGGCCTTCGATCATGTATTGATCCTGCCCAATCTGCATCACTAAATACTTCAATATCTCTCATTTGTGTCTTCTCAAAAAATAATTATTTACTTGGTGTTAGTTTCAGGTATCTTAGGATTCTATAAACTGCCTCCATGTGTTCTTCATTTGGATTATTCATGAATTGAATTACCATAATGACAGAAAAACCAATATCAGGTAGTGTGTGAGACAGGTATATAAGTTTTCCAACTAGTCTTTGATATTTGCCTTTATCCACTAGTACACTATCTTCCTTGGCTCCTAGTTTGGTTGTTGAATCCATAGGAGTATCTACCGGCTTGCATCCGAGCATCCCAATCTCTTTTAAGAGATTTAGAACATATTTCCTTTGGGAGACAGAAATTCCCTTTCTTGACCTTGCTACTTCCATGCCTAAGAAGTATTTGAGAATCCCAAGGTACTTGATTTCGAATTCTTTAGCTAGAAGACTTTTGATACTACTGATTTCCTCCTCATAATCTCCTATTAGAATGATGTCGTCCACATATACAATGAGGATAGCAAGTTTTCCTGCAGGAGAGTATTTAACAAATAGAGTATGATCTGTTTGACATTGAGAATAGCCATACCTCTTAGACTACCTTTGTGAATCTCCAAGCTCTTGTGGATTGTTTTGAGCCCATATAAGGATTTTCTAAGTTTACAAACTTTGTTGTGTGTAGTTTGTGTCTCAAATCCTAGAGGAATTTCCATGTAGACTTATTCAACTAGGTCTCCATTGAGGAAGACATTCTTGACGTCTAGTTGGTGAAGAGGCTAGATTTGCAGCCAAAGATAATAGGACCCGCATTGTGTTTAACTAGGCTACAGGAGCAAATGTCTCTTCATAGTCGATTCCATGTAATTGAGTGAATCTCTTTGCAACCAGTCATGCCTTGAATCGATTAACACTCCCATCTTCATTATATTTGACAGTAAATATCCATTTGCAGCTTACTGGACGTTTTCCAGTTGGTAATTTTGTGATCTCCCATGTTCCATTCTTTTCAAGTGCACGTATTTATTCACAAACTGCAGATTTCCATTCAGGTGAACCGAGAGCCTCTTGTATGTTATTGGGAATATGGATGTTGTCAAGATTGGCAACAAAGGATCTGAAATTTGATGACAATCCTTGATATGACACAAATGTGTATATCAGGTGTTTTGTGCATGATCTTACACCTTTTTCTCACAGCAATAGAACGATCACTATCATCATTAATTAACTCATTATGGGAAGTCTCGAGATTAACGTTACCTGATGGATCTTCACTTTATCTAGGACTTGGATCAAATTCTTGGATTTGCTCAAGAGATGCTTTTTGTTCCATCTCCTTTTGGATCCTTCTCCTCCGTGAGTAGGTAATGAACTCATCATTGTTTGTTGATTGAATAGTGTCTAAACTCTGAGGTGGATTTGCAGGAACTGGCAGATTGTTGGTTTGATTATGAGGAGGAGATTCTAAGAAGAGATGTTGAGGAGGAATGGATCCAGTAGGAGAGATGGATTCAGGATTTTGTGATGGGCAAAATGGGCTAGAATTAGAAGAAAGGTGAGATAACTCTCCAATATCCCAAAGCTGGTATTCCTGGGTAAAATTATTCTCCCCCTGAATATCAGATTTGGGGTAATAAGGTTGTTGCTCAAAAAAGGTGACATCCGTGGAGTGATAATACCTTTTAATGACTGATGAATAACACTTATATCCTTTTTTATTTGGAGAGTACCCGAGAAAAATACACTTAAGGGCTCTAGGATCAAGTTTATCCTGGTGTTGACTATGACCATGAACAAAAACTGAGCACCCGAATACTTTGAAGGGAATAGTGGAGATGAGATGAATATTGAGAAATGACCGAAGTAGAGTTTGACAAGGAGTTTGGAATTTGAGAACACGAGATGGCATCTTGTTTGTGAGATAGGCTGCAGTGAGAGTGGCTTCACCCAAAAAAAGTTTTGGTACATGTGTAGAGAACATGAGAGAGTGGGCAACATCTAGAAGGCGCCGATTTTTCCTTTCGGCAATTCCATTTTGCTAAGAAGTGTTGACACAGAAGTCGGGGTTATTTAATTAATCCTGACTATTTAATTAAATAGGATAAAGTGTAGAATCAGGATTCGAATTCAAGACCTTTGCTTTGATACCATAAAGAAGTCGATGCACCCTTCTCAAAAAAATCTTGTTAAGAATGGGAGAAGATTCCTCATATAAAACCCAAAACAAGCTCCTTCCAAAGCAATGTGAGATTTCCTTCAATATCACTTCCCTATTTTGCTGAATTATGGTAAGGAGCTATAATTAGAAGTCGAGGGGGTTTACCAACAGAGACTAACAAGACCAACCATGGGCATACAGCTTCAATATCAGTCAGCTGGCACCACCCCCTTAGTAGTTTGAGCCTCAAACCAAACTAAGGGATTGGTTGTTCAACCCTAAAAATGGGATATTTTTCTTACCAAGAAAGCAAAAGTAGTGTGGATTATTCAAGAACTAGAGTTAATTTGTTGTATGAAAAGAAAAAATCAATGAATTGCTATATAATGGTTTTGCAAGACTTGACTCAACTAAGATAAATATGCACATCTAACCATGGTCAACCTTGCGTGAAACCCTCTTAAGGCCTTGCTTGTTTTCACAACTCCTCTCAACTCATCTCATCTAATCATTACAACTTTCTCAAATTTCTACAGAAATAATAGAATAATTTCATTTTTTCAAATCCCAAAATAATAATACTATTAAAAATATATCTTTATATTTTATTCAACTTTTAATTTTAATCTCAACTTATCTCATCTCATCTGCAAAAACAAACGAGACCAACATCTACAAGCTTGCATTCATTCTTTCTTTTTTTATATTTTTGGTCATGGTAACTAATTAGAATACGTAATAAATTCCAGGAAAATCCTTCCACTTTCTGAAGGTATAATAAAATCAAAGGAGTTAGGAGTTCCAGCATATACGAGTAGTGTAGAACTCCAATTATAATTGATTTTCAAAAAAAGAATGCACAGATTTAATAGAGCGATAGACCATCACATTCTTAGTATATGTAAAAACAAAAGGAGGCATTCATCAGATCAAACTGTTTACCTGGTGAATGGAGAAGTCATTATAACCCTTTAGTTCATCAATTACTCGGTCCAAGGTACATTCAAAGCCAAAAGCACCCATTGGATGTAACTTCTTAGCAAAATGAATAACGTCCACATCACTGTAAATGTGTCTAACCAATAAAGGATGATTCGCAATCTGGAATAAGCACATGAAAAAAGATAGGAAATGGTAAAAAAAAAAAAACATGCAACATCAGCAAAAAGGTCATAGATAAACACAAGATATTCAAATTATTTGAAGTAAACAAACTGAATTTATGGAAAATAGATAACCACAGATTGCAGCACCTTACGGAACTGAACAAAATAGTTAGATATTTGACGCCGAGGAAGAACTCCAAAAAGATTGTTTGAATTTATCTCTGAGCTTTTAGCAATGTGAGCTCGTGAAGTTGCACGATACTCCTCAATAGCTTCCATATATGCATCTTCCTGTTGCTTTTCCATTACAACATACTCAACCTGTAGAATAGTTTTAGCACTTTTGGAAGTGAATTGTAAGTGAGAAAATACGATACATATGTATTTCTTTCAAATAAAAAAATTGGGCATATACCCTTTGAATCTTTGGAACAAGTTGCTGCATTACGTCAGATTTCAACCGTCTCAAAATAAATGGTCCTAAAATAGACTTCATACGACCAATCAAATCCATATCATCCGCATTTAAAAGCTTTTTCAGGTCAACATCCTCAGTAGCAAAAAGATCAGGCATCATAAACTCCAACAACGACCACAGCTCCTACAACAAATGCCTATCAAGTCAACCTCAAAGAAAACATAAGAAAGGGAAAACATTTTTCCTTGGCGACAAAATCTACTTCAGTTGTTGTTAGAATCAAGTGTACCCGTTAACTTAAATTCAAAGCCAGCAATGAAAAGCAAAATTCTGAAAGCAGCCATCACCAGGCACCACAAAAAAAAAACAAAAAAAACAAAAACAAAAAAAACTTATAGAGGACATTTTTTAATACACAATTAAATTGTTGCCGAAAGTTTTTATTTGAAGCTGCAGCAAATTATGAAGTAGGATAGCAGCTACAGAGAGCTTAAAGACTCTTCATTGGAGGCTTGGTGGCAATAGGTTAGCAGGAAAAGAAGAGATTTGGTTTTGAGGCTTGAAATATTGATTTCGGCCAACTCTTGATAATTTTAATGTTGTTTGAAATTAAATTCAAAGCAGTAGGATTTCTGCCATCGGCATCTCAGAGGGATTAGAGAGAGGTTTCATGTTGAAGATAGGAAAATATTGAAATTTGAGGTTGGACTAAGGTGTTAAAGCTAACATAAAAGTTAAAAAGTGGATTGGGCTGAGTTTTTAGGCCTTTCAAAGTGAGAAACAATATTTGATTGCAAGGTTTAAGGGATTGAATTAAGTTGCCTAAATTTAAAGAGAAGAACAAGGAGATAGGTCTAGGCTTAATGCTCGGTATTCTTTCAGCAACACTTGCAATGTGCAATCCTTCAAGAAATATTAATAGCTGAAAACTCTCCATCCACTCCATTCTTATAGGGGAAGGAAGTTGCATTTGATCTCATGGGCTAGTACTATAGGTCATATTGCTCAGCTTTTAGTCACATCAATCTATAAAATTTATTCTTAAGATGCAGCCACAGCTTGTTTCCACGTTATTTAATAGTAAAAATTACAGAACAAATTAGTGACTTAAAAGGATATATGTTATTGCTGGTAATACATGTAGATCATTCTGGAGTGGTGTTCCTGTCAGCATGAGCCGCTGGTTTGCATTTCGTGCAACAGACATAAGGTTTTTCCACCTATAGCTATTTTTATCCTTCAAGGCATGGGCTTCATCCATCAGCACACAGCTCCATCGCCAACGTTTCAGAAATTTACGGTCATCTTTCTGCTTTGCACTGCATACAGCATCATTTATAAGAACTCAACCAACAAGAAATCAAATAAGATATTTTCAAAAGGAGCTCAGTGCAACAAACCTGTGTCTTTCAAAAAGTGAATAACATACGAGAATAACATTAAAAGGAGGTGGCAATCCTGCTTTAGCTAAAGAGCTCAACTCTTTCGAATACGCTGACCGTGCAGCCCCATGATATTGGATAACTGAAAATGATGGACACCACTTTTTAAGTTCCCTCTCCCAGTTTTCCAAAACAGAAGCAGGACATACTATTAAATGTGGACCAGGATCATCGTTCAAGTGTTTCAGCAAGGTCAAATATGTAATAGCCTGTTGGACAAGAAAATTTTTCGATATTACAACTCAATTATCCAAATAAGAGATTTTTGCTTGGAAAAAGGGGATGTCAGAAGAACAATGCTTGATAGATCCGCAAATAATGGAGCCTAGCATACCTGTATAGTCTTTCCAAGGCCCATCTCATCTGCCAATATGGCTGCAGATAATACAAAAAGCAAGTTAACTTCAATTTTTTCAAAATTATCCAATCCTTAACATTTTTTTTTTCGGATAAGTAATAAGACTTTATTGAATATAATGAAACTAGGTAATGCTCAAGTACACAGGAAGTATACAAAGTGAGACCTAATTACGTTCTAGTAAGCTAGAAAGAAGACAAAAACTCATGAACATTCATTCCCACCATATAAAAGGCTCATCTCTGCTATCCTAAACATATATTCAAAACCAAATGTCAAACCTTTAATAATTTCTTTTTCTGGTTAAGTAAAAAACCCTATAATAATACCAGAGATGAGCTTTTCCTGGCAGAGAAAACGACCAGGATGCAGAAAGTTTTTTCATGGCATGGCAATACTGCAACACTATACATACTAACCAGCAGCAAATATTTCATCCAAAGAAAACCATATAGAAGTTAGCTCCTGATCCAAAGTAGAAGGGATGGTTGAACAGGTAGACATATCGTACGTGAATCGCTACAGTTGGAGACTTGGAGTAGAAAGATCAACTAAAACTATTAGGGACACGTTGACCATGTCCTTAGAGGGGCTCAAAATCAAGCTCTTCGTGTGATTTGGGCAACGCCACCCGAGAATACACTAGATGACTAGAACTGTTTATTTGACTGAAAATGATAAGCTTGTTATTGTTTATAAAAGCTTTCCAGATTCCAACTAATAAAGGTAGAATATATTATCCTTCCATCCAAATTTTCCAAACAAGTTTAGTTTTCAATTCTGATTAAACTGAGAATCTACTACTGAAACCTCATGCAGATTTGCACTTGATTTGAGGAAATATTCTAACTGGGTTAAGGTCACAATTAGAACTTGATCTAGCTAAGGCCAAAGACACGATCCATGCTCTAGTATGGGCTAGGGAAACTCCAAATTATGTATATACCATGTTAACTAGTATTCAGCCCAATATCAGCTGTAAATTACTCTATCTTAAGACTGATAAGGTCATCTAGGAATGTATCCAGCATATATATTCTGATTTAAGTAATATTAACTATAGCTATGAAGTTGGTAGGGAGGTTTTTGTCCTTGAGCAAGGCACTCTTAGTCCAAAGGAGTATTTGCTTATTACAGGAGTGTCTGAAGAGAAAACAAGCATCAATCACTCTCCTTCAATGCTTCATCTATGGAAAAACAACATCAGCACGTAAATGTTTGCTTTTCTAAGTGGCTAGAAACCCAAATACTAGGCCATTTGCACTCCAACCAATTAGCAACACCAGAAGGACGTGGGAAAAGGAACAGGTAATAAGCAGGTAAGTTGGATAACATGCAGGAAGTCCATGAAGCTTAGGCCTCCAAGTGAATTGTTCTATTTACACACCATCCACATAAAAAGAGTTAATGGAATTATTCCTTCTATGTGAATTAGCCATCCAATGAACATACTTCGTACATTTAGCACCTTCTTTAAGCCACAATGCCCTCAACTTTTGTCTCCAACATATTTCCTCCATCAGGTTTGTACTTTTCAAATCACCACCAAGCATTGCCCTTCCTCAACTTTTAGGCATGGGCTGGTTGTACACGCACTATGTCAAGTTTCTGAGAATGGCCGAATTAAGTGGCCGTGAGAGTTCTTTGTATTATCTTGTAAACTGTACAAAGAATGCTATACATGGAAAGTTTAACCCTATACAATCTGTCAAATATTACACTAGTTGTACAGAAGAATAAATCAAGAAATAAGGAAAGATTCTATGGCTAAAAATAAGGAGAAGATTAGGAGAGAATATGGACAGCAAAGCTGTCCGTTGACAGCCCCCCTCAAATTGATGTAAGTTGATCAACAAGCATCAATTTGCTGCTTAAGAAGCAATGAAGATAGCAAGTGATAGCCTTGGTGAAGATATCAACAATTTGTAAAACAGTAGAAATATGTGAAAGAATAATAACACGAGTTTCAAAGGCTTCACGGATGGAGTGACAGTCGACTTTAATATGCTTGGTGCACTCATGATAGACAGGATTAGCCGTGGTCAGAATAGCACTCGTATTATCGACATGTAATGGTGTAAAATCAGTCTCAGCGAAGTCTAACTCTGCAAGAAAATCATGAAGTCAAATAATCTCGGAACAAGAGACATCGCTCAATACATAGATTTTATAGATGACTTAGAAACTCGGTCTTGCTTCTTACTCTTCCAAGAGATCAATGCATCACCCAAGAACACACACCAACTAGTGATGGAGCGGCGTGTATCAGCATAACCAACCCAATCAACATTGCTATACGCAGCAAGGCGAGGAGAATTGCCTGTAGGAAAGAATAAACCATGGGCTGAAGTACCCTAAACATAACGTATAATCCTACTAACAGCAGCCAAATAAAGATGATAGGGAGTCTGAAGAAACTAGCTGACTTACTGAACGGGAAAGAAAATGTCGGGTCTAGTAATGGTAAGGTAGACAAGACTACCCACCAACTTCCGGTATAAAATGGGATCAGCAAGTAAGTCACCCTCCTCTTTGCGAAACTTGACATTTAATTCCATCGGAGTATTAACAAAAGTAGCCTCCTATAGACCAGCAGTAGTCACTAGGTCACTAGCATGCTTATGTTGATTGAGTGAAATACCAGATGGACTACGATACACCTCAAGACCAAGAAAATAAGTGAAAGACCCAAGATCTTTCATATGAGAGGATTCAGAGAGATGAGTCTTGAGCTGGCCAATAAAGCAGAATCTGAACCAGTAAACACAATATCTTTAACATAAACCAAAAGAACAATAATACCCATGTCTAATTTCCAAAGAAATAAGGAAGTATTATACTTGCTCTACTTGAATGAAAATTGTAATAAAGTAGTTCGAAATTTATCAAACCATGCCCTCAGAGCTTGCTTGAGACCATAAAAAGAGCAACAAAGCTTTCACACCTGTGAAGTCGGAGAGGAAAACAATCCTGGGGTCGCTTCATATAAATGCACTCTTTAAGATCCCCATGAAGAAAAGCATTCTTAACATCCACTTGATGTAGCGGCCAATCCTGAGAAGCAGCAAGAGCTAAAATAGTATGAATAGTAGTCATCTTAGCCACAAGAGTAAAGGTTTCTTTATAATTGACACAATATTCTTGATTATTTCCAAGTGTAACAAGTCGAGCTTTATAACGGTCCAAACTGCCATCTGATCAAATCTTGACTAAGTAGACCCATTTGCAACCCAGAGGAGTAATGGTAGGAGCACAAGACTCAATGTCCTAAGTGTGATTGGCCTCTAGAGTGGCAATTTCCTCTTGCATAGCTTGTTGTCAACATTCAAGCTTAACAACTTGTGAGTAAGATGTGGGAATGTCAAAATTAGACAATGCAGCAATAAGAGCTTAAATAGACATGCTAGAACTGGAAGAAGGAAATCCATACCTATCCAGAGGTACAGACACTCGAGGAAAACGCCGTACCAATGGCACTGAAGGTGCTGCAACTGATTGCATCTGGAGCGTGGGAGAATCAGATATCGAATGAGCCATCGGAAGAGACTGTGGGCAAGAACATCTTGTATACACCATGCCTGGTTTAAAACAAGAGCTAAGAGGAGGATCTGAGAACTGTTGCTCAAAGAAGGGGAAGACCATAGTAGTAGAGGAAGACTCAGGGGACATTGGAAAGAAACGTTGATTTTCAAAAAAAAAAAATTCCTATAAATGCGTGGACGATGCAAAGTAGGATCATAGCAAACAAATCTCTTTTGACCCACATTATATCCCAAGAATGCATGTCTAATAGATTGAACAGATAATTTATGTCGCTCATGAGGAGGTAAATAAACAAAACACACACAACCAAAGGTACAGAGGTTATCGTAAATAGGTTGCTTACCAAACAAGCAGAAATAGAGAAACTATATTTGTAGGACTTGGGAAGGTAAACGATTTATCAAGCGAGTAACAATTTCAGAACCTCGACCCAGAACATGGATGGAACACTAGATTCTAACAAGAGCGCAATGTTTTGATAGAAGCAAAAAATTAATTTTCAACATAAGCTAAAAAAATAGTGAAAGTACGAAAAATCTCAAATTTAGAGCGAAGAAAATAGATCCAAGTAAATCTACTATGATCATCAATGAACGTCACATAATATTTAAATTTTTCATTTGAACTAACTGGGAAAGGTCCCCAAACATCACCATAGATAAGATCAAAACAAAATGATGCGCGACTCGTATGCAAAGGAAAGGGAAGAGTTTTACTTTTACCAAGCTTGCAAGAACAAATTTCTTTATTACCAAGTAAACCAGAGTTCAATACATGAAATAAGATCTAAATATTAGGATGGCCTAAACGACGATGCCACACCATACTCAGATTTTGAACATTATTACAAGCAAAAGAAAGAGTCAGAGAAACAGGAGAGAAAGCTGAAATAGGCAAAAATAGTGAAAACAAGCGCCCCACTTTAGGTCCCTTCGCAATCAGCTTCCCCGTTACCTAGTCCTTCACAACACAATCATACCAGAAAAGTTAACAACATAATTGTTATCAACTAGTTGACCAACGGAAATAAAATTCGTGGAAAGCTGAGGAGCAAGAAACACATCAAGGAATTTAAAGGAGACATCTCTGACAGTAGTTATAGGCAAAGAACTGCCATTGGCAATTTGTATAGAGGATTTTCCATCATAGGGTCGAACATGACATAGAGTTGAGGGACTATACGTCATGTGATTAGAAGCCCCCAAGTCCATAAACCAGAATTTAGTAGGAGTGTTACCTTGGAATCCCATGGCTGATAATGTTGAAATTAGTATATGACGCACCATCTTGGGTGTGCAGTAATTCGCTATAGAGGTTGTAGGAACAGAGGAATCACCTGGAGTAGAGCCATTGACTGCAGAAGTCGCTGCTAGAGGTTCAATAACAGAGGCCTGAAATGCTTGAGGCTAACAATTCTGAGGGCAGATACGACACTCCTTGATAATGTGGCATTTTTTCTTACAATAGGAACAGTATTTCTTGGGACAATTAGCAAAGATATGCCCATATTCCTCAGCAAAACCACTACAAGGGTTAGAATTCCTAGACGGTCCTTGACCTTGGGTGGCATAAGCCATAGTTGCTGACCCTAAACTGTCATGAGATTGCTTCAAAATAGCTTAAATACTAAGACATTGTTCTTCCCAAAGTAATTCACCAAAACAAATATCAAGAGAAGGAACAGGAGATCTGTTCAATAGAAAGAAGCGAATAGATTCATATTTCGGACATAGTTTTTAAGAAACTGATCACACTGACTAGTCACATGAAGATTCTAAACAGTCAAAAGAACAGCAACAAGAACATCTGTTATAACCATATCAATATACTCGTTCCAAAGAGTTAGAAAAGCCAAGTAGTAGTCTTGGATGGAAAGACTATCATGTTGAAACGTGGTAATCGCATGCTCTAACTGAAAGCGACGAGCACCATGACCCCAAAGGTCCTTAGAGTTGTCAAAAGTGGATGATGGTGCAATGTCTATGCCATCAATATGACCCCAAAGGTCTTTTCCCTTGAAAAAAAATTCAAACTGAAATGCCCAAGTAGAGTAATTTTTGCCCATAAATTTCACACACTTGCAGAATCCATAATAAAGAGAATCCAAGACAAGAAAAAATACCAAAAATAATTATTGTTTGGTACTTCAAGCCAAAAAAAGACAATCGAGAAGCCAATATGTCAAATATCAAAGCCAAGAAATAGAAACCCACGTGCCAAAAGATAATTGTTGCAAGAACAACTTGTTCCGAGATACTATTGCAAGAAAGCAAATTACCCACAAACAGCAAAATATTGTTCTGAGAAGACTTGTTCCAAGACTACTGTGTCGAGAGGAATAGAACATTGTTTTGAGAGTAACCAAGCTAGAGAGACACCAAGGCCACCAAGGTAAGGTTGAGCTGACAGCCTCCAAGCCACAGAGTTGCCAAGAAACCCAGACCAGAACGACGGGAGTCAAAAATCACGAAAAACAACTGCCGAAAATCACTAAGCCAGAGACAGAAGGTGCCGACAACACCAACCTAGAAACACATGACCGAAAAAGAGTTGGGACATCAGTGTATCAAGAACAGGCCAGAATCACCGAAACAGAGATACTGAAACCGAGAAAGAAAATCGAGCACTAGAAGAACCCTAGCAGTCAGCTCTTGATACCATGTCAAGTTTCTGAGAATGGTCGAATTAATTGGACTTAAGAGTTCTTTGCATTATCTTATAAACTGTACAAAGAATGCCATACATGGAAAGTTTAACCCAAAACAATGTGCCAATATTACACTAGTTGTACAGAAGAATAAATCAAGCAATGAGGAAAGATTCTATGGCTAAAAATAAGGAGAAGATTAGGAGAGAATATGGACAGCAAAGCTGTCCATTGACAAACTATGCCTAGAGCTCTTCTAAAAAGAGAATTCTTCATCGTGCCCACATTATCAGATACTTCCTCATTCCAAAGTTGTGAGTGATCTTTTAAAAACTTATGTTTACTTGCCAAAATGTAATTAGGGGCACCTTAAGTCGATAAAACCCCACCATTGCTTCAGCATAGCCATATATATTTGAACTTGAAGTAATGTTTGCCACCCTTATTATCCCCACAATCAAGAAGGATGGGTAAATGATCAACGTGAAGTCTAATCAATTCCTTTTCAGACATGCATCAAAGGTGAGCTTTCCACTAAGGAAATGGGCAATCCACTCTAGACCAAGCAGGATTGTCCCTGTTATCTTACCATGTAAATGCCCCTTCCACCTTTGTCATATCAATAAGGTTTTCCTATTATGAAGTCCGATGCAGCTTAAGCTTTCTTTGAGTCATTACAAACAATACCAAAGCCAATCCCAACCAAAAGTGTGGACTCAAGCCATATCACCTAAGATGGAATGACACGGCAAAGGCGTTAGGAATTTAAGGGGAGAGATTATTATTACCCCAAGTTTTGAATGGGATACCAAGATATGGCTTGGGCTTTCCTCAGATCGTAAAAGAAAACTCCATCGTTTTTGTTTATGAGTAACATAAAATTTTATTGAAACTAGTAAATAGGCATAGTATAAGCATATAGGAAGTATACAAACAGCAAACACATAATTACAAGTTAGGAGCTAGAAAGTGATACAAGAAAATCATATAAGCAAGCACCACTAAAAAACTGGCAGAAGCCCAAAGAAATAAATCATGGCGGAAGAACCAAAGACTCATCCAGAGAACGTTCCCTAGCTTCAAAGCTTCAACAATTCCTTTCAAACAAATGACACTACATGATACATAAAGGAATCATTCTCCTACATCCGCAATATGGGAATAGCCCCAAATCCTTTGCCAACAAGCGAAAAAATCTACCGCCCTCTTGGGCATCACCCATGCAATTCCAATACCATTAAAAATCTCCACCTATAACATCATTCCCACCTCGCAATGAAGTAAAAGATGATCCAAAAACCCACCGCTCTTCTTACATATATGGCACCATCTATCACGATGATTCCATTCTTTCACAAATTGTCCATAGTCAATATTCTCCCAAGAGATGCAATCCAAACCAAAGAAAAGCAATTTAGGACATTTCATTTTTATTAGTTTTATTTTTTCTCTCTCCTTTTTTTTTCTCTGTACACTTGAGCAAAAAAGAAAATGTGTTCTTTCGTTTCCGCTTTTTTTTGTTTATGGCTAGTGATCTCTATGTCGTCTAGTTCGTTTCTATTATCGTTGTTCTTCAAATAGGTGGGTAGCAACAGTTTCGGGTAGGAATGTTATCATCGACCATAAATGCTTCGAGTTTAAGAAGGAGAATAATAGGGTGTGGAAGATCACGGAGAGCAGCCACCGTGTTGTGAAAGTCATCTTCATTGACCAAGAGGCTTTAGGGTGGTTGACTGCCATGGTTAAGGAAGGTGCATCTACTGGGGGGTCTTCCGCTTTCCTCGAGTCGCATAGAAGAGGATCTCAAGTTATGGTATTGCAGAGACAACAAAACCATTACAGAAGATTCTTCACCTCATCGGAGTTTGGGCTTGAGAGGCACCATGGGTTGATTATGCTACCAGAAGGAAGATTGGGCATTGGTTGGAAAAACTTTGGTGAAACCTTAAAGGAGCTCGCTACTCCCTCTGTTTCGGGAAGGAAAAATAGAGGCATGGTTGCTTCTTCCTCCAATGGACCAAGCAAGGTTACTTCTTCCTCCATCGCAGGGGCAAGAACCACCTACTCAACTCTAGAGGTAGTACGGAGAGGTGGGCCCGTTAGATGGCTCCTTCGTGAGAAGGCCCATTCAAGAGTCCAAGAGCAATTCTAAAGGGAAGGGTCCGTCAAGGGGTCTTCAAGAGGGTGGGTCAGGGCAGACTCTCTCGCAGGCTACCCAATATTGGCATGTGGGTCAGGGCAGCAGGCCCAGCCTACTCATAAGGCCCAAGTTGCGAAGGATGCCTAGAGCAGGTTGAGTGTCGATAGACTCAATACCCCATCATCGTCGGGTGGGTCCCAACCACCTCCGCTGGCGATGGGTCAAGGGACTCATCGACGGAGTTGTGGTCATCGGCGATGTCTAGGGCGTCAGAATATCCCACAACAGTGTTTCGTGAATCTATGCCAAGCATTCGAGGTGTCGGAAGTTCCATTCTTACGCCGGTGACTTCACAGAAAAGGTCGCCTAAGGTAGGCGAAGGTGCAGGTTCCCTCACCTTGCGGTCAGTTCCGTCGGAAAGTGGATCCTTTCCAGTGGAAGTGCCTTTGGGGTCGCCTAAGCCAAGCATTCGAGGTGTCGAAAGTTCCATTCTTATGCTAGAGACTTCACAGAAAAGGTCGCCTGAGGTAGGCGAATGTGCAAGTACCCTCACCTTGCCGTCAGTTCCGTTGGAAAATGGACCTTTGCCGATGGAAGTCCGGTGGGGTCGTCTCAATGCTTAGAGTCTCTATTTTTTACTCCAAATTCGCAGATCGAGATGGGGAAAAATGAGGGGAATTTCATGGATAATGGGGAGGCAGTGGACCCTAGAGTTGGGCCACTTAACACGGAGACAGAACCAGATCTACAGCTGGCCATCTGTGATCAAGTTTGTTCTAGGGGGGAGGGGGTCACTCTAACCCCTTTGTGTACTTTACTGCCCAATCCTATTAAGGGGAAAAGCTCATCTGATTGAATTTATAAACAAGTGGAGGTCATGAAGAGTATTATTGGGATCTCTTTTGTAGGCTATGAGACCAATTCAAAGCTCTTCTAGTGGCTATGGAAGAAGGGCGTTTGATGTCAACCTCTAAGGGGGAGAGGGAACAAAAAAGGCTAACATTCTCTATTAATTATGATGTGAAGGAAGTGAATAGCGGTAGAGATAGAGCGAAAAGGAGGGGCTCTTTATTGTTCCCATGAAGCCTAAAATCCTTTCTTGGAATGTATGGGGGCTAAATGATCGCAATAAACGCCTACATATTAAATCATTATTGCGGATGTGAAAGGTTGATGTGGTTTGTTTTTAGGAAACAAAGTTACAGGTTATTAATAGAAAGATTGTTCTGAGTTTATGGGGATGTCTGTGGGATGGTCTTTCTTGGCCTCTATGGGAGCCTCGGCTGATATGTTATTAATGTGGGATAAAAGAATAGTCGAGGTGGTGGAAGAGTGTATTGGTGATTTCTCGGTAGCTTCTCTCTTTAAAAATGTGGTAGATGGGTGGGAGCGGGCTTTTGCAGGTACTTATGGGCCAAACATTGATAGGGAGAGAAGAGGGTTATGGGAGGAGTTAGTGGGTGTTCACTCCATTTGGGAGGTGCCGTAGTGCATGAGCGGGAATTTTAATATAACTCGCTTCTCGAGTCAGTGTTCGGGGATTCTTCGCAACTCTGTGGCTATGGAAGAATTTTCTGAGTTTACTTATCAAAAAAAAAAAAAAGAATTTTCTGAGTTTATTTTTGGTCTGGACCTCATGGATATCCCATCAGTGGGAATGAATTCACTTGGTCGAATGGACGGGTTTGGTTGAAGCTTGATAGATTCTTAGTCTCTTCGATGTGGGAAGCCCACCATCCAGAGTTATGCCAAAAGCAGTTGGCCCGAGTCTGCTTAGACCACTTTCCTATTTTGCTAGATTACGGGGGTATACATGTGGGTGGTCGTCGCTACTTCAAATTCGAAAACATGTGGCTCGCTTCGGATGGGTTTGTAGATTTGGTACATACTTGGTTGGTATCATATCAGTTTGATGGCACTCCCAGTTTCATTCTTGCAAGTAAGCTGAAGGCTTTGAAGCAAGATTTGAAAAAATGGAACTTGGAAGTCTTTGGCCACATAGATAATCAGAAGTCGACTCTATTGAGGGAATTGGAGGAGCTAGAGGGAAGAGTATCAATGGAAGATAGTTTTGATGAAGGGTTAGGGAGAAAAAATACAGTTGTAGCTAATTAGGAGAGGGTACTCTTGTCAAAAGAGATTTCCTGGCAATAGAAATCCAGGGTTTGAGATTGAAAGAAAGAGATAAGTGTACAAAATTCTCTCACAAAGTGGCTAATTCACATCGGCGTAGCAATGCAATTGAGGTACTACATTCAGGCACTTTGGTATTATCTTCTCCGTCTGATCTTGATAATCTTGAAAGTCACATCGTGCATTATTATGAGGGCCTTCTCTTAGAACCGGTCGATTGGAGGCCGAAGCTTGACAATTTGTCATTTGTGGCCATAGACCAGCAAAGTGTGAGTTATTTAGAGAGAACTTTTGATGAAGATGAGATTTATAAGGTCATCTCGTCCATGGCTAAAGATAAAGCACCGGGTCCGGATAGCTTCTCGATGGGTTCCTTTCAAACTTGTTGGAACATTATGAAAGGTGACATTATGTAAGTCTTCAGTGAATTTCATTCCTTCCATAAGTTTGAGAAATCCCTTAACGCGACTTTCCTTGCTCTCATCCCCATGAAAATTAAGGCTTCGGCTATTGAGGAGTTTCATCCTATAAGTTTGGTTAGTAGCGTCTACAAGATTATGCAAAGGTTCTTACAACTCGGCTTAGCCCTGTTTTGGAACAAATCAACTTTAAGCCTCAGAATGCTTTTATTCGTGGTAGACAAATTCTTGATTCGGTTCTTATAGCTAATGAATGTCTGGATTATAAATTGCGAGAGGGAAGTACAGGCATTCTTTGTAAACTTGATATGGAAAAGGCATATGATCATGTGAATTAAGAATTTCTTGTATACTTACTTGGGAGGCGTGGATTCAGAAGTAGGTGGATTTCCTAGATGCGACATTATATCTCCACTGCACAGTTTTCGGTTCTTGTTAACGGCACACCTGTTGGCTTCTTTGAAAGCTCCCAAGACTTGCGGCAAGGAGATCCTCTCTCTCCTCTTCTATTTGTCATAGTTATGGAGGCACTTAGTCAGATAGTAACGGCCGCTATTAGGGGTAATTTCATTTTTGGCTTTCAGGTTTGAAATGACAATGGTGGTTTTGTTAACATCTCACAACTTTTATTTGCAGATGATACATTACTCTTCTGTTATGCGGATTCTAGCCAAATCCAAAGTCTACGTGTGTTGCTACTTTGCTTTGAAGCAGTGTCAGGGCTTAAAGTGAATCTTGGCAACTCTAAGATGGTTGCAGTTCCACATATTACCATATTAGCAAGTCTCTTGGACTGTACGGTATCTTCTTTGCCAATGAAATATTTTGGTCTTTTGTTGAGAGTTTCTTTTTAGGTTAGACCCATGTGGGATGAGGTTGTGGAGAAGATTGAAAGAAAGTTGGCAGGGTGAAAACGGATGTACTTATCGAAAGGAATTGGCTCACCCTTATCAAAAGCACCCTCACTAATCTTCCCACATATTTTCTCTCTTTGTTTTCTATGCCTGCAAGGGTGGTGAATAGAATTGAGAAACTTTTCAGGACTTTCTTATGGGAATGGAGAAGGAAAAGAAATTTCACCTGAATAATTGGAAGACATTACGTTCCCCAATTTCATACGGAAGCTTAGGGGTGTGTAACTTGCGAATTTTTAACAAAGTCTTATTGGAAAAATGGTTATAGAGATATTATTTGGAAGAGAGATCTTTGAGGAAGGAGATTATTGGCTTTAGATATGGTGGGGTGCGGGGGGGTTGGTGTTCTAACAACATCAAGGGGGTTATAATGTGGGTCTATGGAAGTTTATTAGGAGGGGTTGGCCATGTTTTGAAAGTCACATTCATTATGTGTGGGAGCAGGTAATATAATAAGCTTTTGGAGGGATGTTTGGTACGGTGATGTTCCATTGATGATAAGCTTTTCCAACTTTATTTTGTATTGCAGTTGATAGGGAGGCTTCCATTGCTGATATGCATATATTCTCTCATGGTTCTCATCAATAGAATATCTTTTTTAATCGGAATTTCCATGATTGGTAATTACCCATTGTTACAGATTTTTTCAAAGCACTACACTCTTTGGGAACTCCTATGGCACACGGAGATAGATAGAAGTGGAAGTCCAATGATCACAAGCAGTGTACAATTAGGGCATATTACAAAACCTTAGTATCACAAAAGCATATTCCTTTCCCGTGGAAAAATATTTGAAGGCCTGGTGTGCCTTCCAAAGTAGCCTTCTTTGTATGGACTGCCGCTCTTAGGAAGATTTTGACTACGGACAACTTGAGGAAGAGAGGACGCGTCATGTTAGATTGGTGTTATATGTGCAAGAAGCATAAGTTATCAGTGGACCATCTCTTATTACATTGTGAAATTGCAAGGGTGCTATGGGATAAGGTCTTTCATAGGATTGATATTGCTTGGGCTATGCTTGTGAGGGTAGTGGATTTGTTGGGATGTTGGAAGAAAATACAAGGTTGTCCTCAAGTAGTAACAGCGTGGAAAATGGTTCCATTGTGCATTATGTGGTATATTAGGGTAGAAAGGAACAAATGTTATTTTGAAAACAATGAGCGTTCACTGGCGGAGCTGCTGGATTTTTTTATTTACACTATTGTTATGATTTTCAGCTATTGTATTAAATGGAAACAATATTCATGAGTTTTTGTCTTTAATTTCCTTTTCCTAGAATGTCATTTGGAGCTCTTTTGTATACTTCCTGTGTATTTTGGCTATATGTATTTCATTCTTAATAATATTTATCTCTTACTTATCAAAAAAAAAACAATTTAGGTAGCATCTTAATTTTCCAAATGCACTTCCAAGGAAATGCAATATAAATTTGACATAGCAAAGCCTTGTAAAAGATCGCGCAATGAACCTCCTACTCCCAGTATTCATCCAAAGCATCTTGTCAGCCTCAATACTTCCAATGTTCGAAGTATACAATAAACTAAAAAAATCATAAATAACTCCTAATTCCAATCATGAGCAACTTTAAGAAAATGAACATTCCATTATAAGGATCCACTAGAGTTATCCAAGAGCTCTGATACCGATGCCTCCTAATCAAGAACAATCCAGGAAGAGAAGGAAACATAGTCTCAAGAGCTAAATTAGCACATCAAATATCATGCCAAAATCTGACCCCGGATCCCTCGCCAATTGCAAAGCTAATAAAACAAGCAAAAACCTCTCATCCATTTGTAATATTCTTCCACAAACCTACACCATGGGAAAGAAGTGCCTTACTAAATATTTTCAAATTTCGAACCTCCATCCCTCCACTAGAAATCGGAGTGCATACCTTATTTCACTTAACCAATCGGAACTTGGTCTCCTCTCCAACTCCTCCCCACAAAAAGTGAGCTTTACCCGACTTTTTCAGTAAGGAAGCACATAAGGTTAAAAGGCAAGTTCCACCATAGGAAGCACATAACAATAAAAGGCATGTTCCACCAACTCATAAAACAAGTTATTTCATCTCAAAGAGCTCTATTGTTTGTACTTATCCAAAAATAAAAAGCTCTGTTGTTTGCATAAAATGTTAAAAGATATGATGCACTGTAAAGGCAAAAAGCAAGATGGTCATAATGAAGAAATACAATACCTCCACCAATACCCTTATGATATAACAAGAGAAGAAAGTTGACACCAACTAGCTGGTATGGTTTGAGAATAGGTTGAAAATCCGAATCCTCTGCCCTACATGCCGCATCAATGTCATCCTATGATAATTTGAACTGTATTAGTTACCAACCACATTGTGAATAACCAAACACATAGCCTGGTCGCCGCAATATAAAACCAAAGGTAACCCCAAGGGGTTGCCCCAAGTGGTGAATGGCTTGGTCTTGGGGTATCACTCCCTTTAAGGTCCAAAATTCAACACCTCATGGGTGCAACCAATCCTTTGGGGCCACACATCCTAGTGAAAAGCCAATGATTTAACCAATTCTGTGTATCAAAATTTTCGAGAGTGCGGTGCACGGGAGCGAGATTTACTCTGCCGGGGTGGGTCCGAAGAGCCTTGCCTTGGAGACATTCCCCAACATCAAAAAAAAATGAAACCAAAGGTAAACAAAGGAAACTTTCAATTATATAGTACCTAATACCACATTTGTTCATATAACTAAGTGTCCATTTTTTTACTTATAAAAAAACTAAGACACCTTTTTTTCTTTTCTTTTCTTTTCTTTTCTTTTTTTTTTCGTTTTATGACAAGTACACTCAACTAAGTTTGCATAATTTCACAGAATTAACCTTTTCTAACCTCTCACAAAAAGCAATCATATAATAAAACCCCAAATTTCCACAAAAGGCTCCACCAAATGAAATAACAACCACTTGAGCCACAATAATCGACCAGAAAACTTCAAAAACATTCAACCTATATCGCAAAACCTCAATGTCACAATTTATGTTAGCCAAAGTGAAGTCATAATTCCATTCCAAACTAAATATATGACACAGGATTGAAAACTCTTATTGGAGTCTTTCCCATTAATTTTTTTATTTTTTCTTTTGTCCTCCTCAAGTTCCTCAGCAATCAGAACACATGGTAAACCATTACTCGAAAACCATAAAATTCAACGCTCATGACAATAAACAATAATTTTGAAAAGCTTCAAGCACCTGAGTCACAATCCTCACAGTAGAAGCCTCTACTTCCGCGTAACGGCTGCACGTGGTCAGCGAGGATCCGTACAGCTCTCTCTTCAACTCCGTCGATATCTTTGCACACTTGTGCAAAGCCTTCCCGACCACATCAACATTTTCGTCGTCCCCCTGTACCTCGGGGCTCGACTTTACCTCATAGAATTCATCGAAATCCCCATTGCTCTCCTCATCATCGACGACGAACCGACGACCACGGTTGGTAGTGGGTCTTGTGCCCTCTACCTCAACATCCTCATCCTCCAAATCAAAACATTTTTTCTCCAAAACATCCGTGATATCGACACAGTCGTCGCTGCAGCTCTGGTCGGAGTGCTGGGGGTTAGAGGAGCCGTAAGCAAAGGCTTCGATAGGAGGAGGAGGTTTTTGGTGGTTTCCGAGGACGCGAGAGGGTTTGAAGGAGTGGTTGTCCCACTCGTCTTCGGAGATTTCCTCGAATACGCGCTTCATTTCACCATCTTCTTCTTAAACAGTGCATTTAAGAAGAGTGACGCCGTGAAGATGGTCAAAGGCGAGTGAGGAGCATCTAGGAGTAGGAAGAGTACAAAAGGATCCACTTGGAAGGAAAAGAGAGTACAGCCATCGCGTATCCGGAGAAGTCGGAAACATGGAAAAAAAATATGAGAAAATATTGAGTGAATTACTCATCACATTCACGTATATAAATAATATATTTTAGAAAAATCGGAAATATGAAAAGAAAATTATAAAAAATTATTGAATAAAACTAACACCCATCATACTCACATACATGAATAATATTATATAGTCGAACAAAAAATTTTGAAGTATTAGGATTGAAAAATAAAATAAATTATTAAAAAATACAATAATTATAAATAATTTACATGTTTTATGAATTGATATAATTTAATATGGTTTATTAAATTATAAAATTTTCTTTAAAACTCGGTCCATTATAGTGCTCATTATTTTTCTTCTTCTCAAAAGGATTTGACATTGAATCGTCACTTGCATTAAAAGAATAAAGATTAAAAACATTGAACATAACGGAGACATTATACTCACATGCAAGATTCACTTTATAAACATTATTATTAATTTCTCAATAATTTGAAAAGGGACGTCTCTTTGAGGATGCAATTTAGTTCTTTATGGACTGAAAATCTTTCTTTGCGCATGTGAATTTAAACTCAATCTCTTGATTCAAAAATGACATGATTTCGCCCTTTATTAGATTGGAAAGCAAACTTTTCATTCTTCTACACAATTTGAAATTGTTCCCTCTCATGAATTAACTTCATCAATTCAGCTTTCTTTTGTTCATCCAATCTACTCATTTCATCGACAAGTAAAGGTATCAAATCTAAAAGAGTAAGTGGATTAAAATTATAAACAATTTCAAAAGGAGAATAAGAAATAGTAATATGCATAGTCCTCTGTAAATGGTAAACAATTCTCTCAAATTTTCAAATTCTTTTGAATGATAGTACATAAAAATTAAGTTAAAGTTCTGTTAATTATTTCAGTCTGTCCATCAGTCTATGGATAACAAGTGGTGAAAAATAAAGGTTTGGTACCTACTTTTTTTCACAAAACTTTTTAGAAGTAATAAAAAAATTTAACATCCCTATCAGAATTAATACTCCTAGGTACCCCATGGAGTCGCGCTACTTCCTTGAAAAACAAATCAACTATGTTTATAGTATCGTCTGTTTTATGACATGGAATGAAATGTGTTATTTTAATAAATATGTCAACTACGGCAAAAATAGAATTTATACTCCTTTTTGTTCTAGGCAGCCCCAAAACAAATTCTATAAATATGTCTACCCATGACTCACTAGGAATGAGTAAGGGTATATACAATTCATGTGATAAAATCTTGAATTTAGCATTTCTACATTCTATGCACCTACCACATATTCGAATGACGTATTTCTCGTTGACAGATAAAGAGAATGATGAAGTTGTCGTGGAAGTGGATTGCCTAGGGGACACTGCTTTATGTGGTGGGAAATATTTGCTTGTGACTATGCTTACTTAAAAGCACTATAACTGAGACATGTTTAAGATTAATATGAACAAAGCATGGAGGTTGCCTAAAGGCACTTGATTTTGGGACCTTACTTCTTCGCTCTTTCTGGTGGAATTTGAGGATCAATGTGATAAGGAGAAAGTGTTTCATAAGGGCCTTAGTCTTTCAACAAACACATGGTGCTGATGAAGGAGATTGATGATAAATTACAAGTCGGTCAAATTCATCTCTTAGAAGCAACCTTTTGGGTCCGTATTCATGATTTTCTCCTTTGTGCTCGGAATCATTATGTTGGGTCTAAAGTGGGTGAGAAAATTTGTAAGTTGGAGGAAGTGGATTTAGAGGGAGTTAGCTTGGGGGAAAATACTTGTGGGTAAGGGTTACGGTTGATGTCTCTAAACCGCTGCTAGCTACTACGAGGCACTAAAATCTCTATGGGGTAAGGTGTTATTGCTTGGGTTCGTCTTTCTTGTTAGCGCATGCAAGGAGTTGAACAGTATCTGGAGATATTCTTCCGTATGGGCCTTGGATGAGGGCTAATATGTTTGGCAACCATTCGGAAAGATCAAAGGATTCGCAAGTTTTTCATCAACAGCTTGAGACGGTCTCGTCTTTGTCTACTCTAACTACGGAGATGGTTGATCAAGGGGGTCAAGCAGTGAGTAGTATCATTCAGATATGGTTGCGGAAGCGGTTAAGCAGGTGTCAACAATTTTGAGGGCGGTTACAAAATCTCCTGTTAAGGGGTTGCTAGTGGTTGGCATGAAAATTGGGACGATTTCAGTTCCATAAGAGGTGCAGATAGGGCAGACTGATGAATAGTATGGGGCGAGTTCGACAGCGACACTAGGCTTGACTTTGGGCTAAGATTCGATGATGGCAAACCACTCAGTTGTTTGGACAAGACACGTGTCATTGAAGTGGTTGGGCTTGTGGGCTAGAGTGGGCCGAAGGAATCTCAAGTACTAGAGATGGACACTTTCAATAAAAATAGGCTTGCTGATGGGCTTCTAATGCAAAGGACCGAGGGTTCAACTAGCAGAAAAGGGCACAAGTCTCTGTTCTTCTCTTGTAACGCCTTATTCACTTCAAAGCTCTTCTCAAACAATCTTCATTTCGTAGCAGGAAGAGGAAATTGTATTTGCATGGAAATGCTGCAGAAGGGACGACTGTTGAACAAGAATATTACACTTATGCTAGATGAGTCTCAGCATGGCTTTTTTAAGATTTTGGGATCTCCGGTGGTGGTTGAACTGTCAGGAACAATGAAGATCCTGCATTGCAATACTCATGAGCTTGGGAACCCACGAGGCATCTAAGCCCTCTGCGATTTGGTGAAGAGGAAAGATCCCGATATCTTGTTTTTATATGAGACAAGATTGAATGTACATGAATTTGAGGTACGTAAATATCGTTTGGGTTTTTCAAATTGTCTTGCTATGAATTGTTGTGGTAAAAAGGGGGAATTGCTTTATTGTGGGGGAGGGAAGTTGTTTGTCCATTATTAATTATTCAACCTGCCATATTGATGTCATAATAAAGAATGGGTCTACTGAGGGGCCATGGTTTTTAACGCGGATTTATGGCTACCTTGAAACTAGCTATCTTTTTAAAACTTGGGATTTGTTGAGACAACTTTGTAGAAAGAATGGCAAATCATGGATGGTCTTAGATGATTTTAGTGAGATTGCATCCTCAAGAAAAATGGCAGCGATAATCCTAGGCCTATGGTTCAAATTTCTTCTTTTAGAAATGTTATAAATGAATGTCATCCAAAAGACTTGGGGCTAAGGGGAAATCAGTTCACTTGGAGTAATAGAAGTGGAGGGAAGCATTGAATTTTGGAGAGATTAGACAAAGTTCTTGTTAATCTATCTTGGTGGACTCGATTTCAGTTTGCTTTTGTTGTCCATGGTTTGAGCTATTACTCGGATCATATTCCCATTTGGGTTCAACTAAAGGGAGATTGTGCTTATTCAAAATTTAAAAAATAGTTCAAGTTTGAAGCCATGTGGGTTAAGGGAAAAGCTTGTGTTGCCATTATTCAATCAACTTGGAGACAAAAGAGTAGTGTGACCAATATGGAATAGGTGATTGGGCTAATTAAGGAATTTGGGCAACAATTAAACCACTGGAACCGAACCAATTTTGGTAATGCTCATAAGCAATTAGATTTGGCCAGAAAGAACTTGGAAAGGGTCACTAAAGCATATTGGTAACTAAAGGGATCAACTTGTGCTTGGCTACTTTGAGGATTTGTTCAAGAGTTCTAACCTTATAAGCTCATTGAGCTTTTTGGCATCTATTGCTAACAAAGTTAATGATGCAATGAACGAAGATCTTGGTAAAGCATGCACTAAAGATGAAGTAGTTGCAGCTTTGTCCCAAATGGACCCTTATAAAGCCTAGAGCCTGATGGGATGTCTCCTATGTTCTATCAGAAATATTGGAAAGAGGTGAGCCCTTCAGTCACTAGTGTAGTTTTTACAGCTCTAAACACGAGTGCCTTTCTTTCATCTCTTAATCATACCTATATTACTCTAATTCAAGAGAAAACTTCTCCTCTTACCATTATTGATTATAAGCCAATGAGTAAATATATGGGGCCCCTTTGTGCCCCCATGGGGGTTTTTAAATAGAAAAAAAATCAAAAAATTAAAAAAATCACATATATTTTATTTCCATACATTTTTTTATTGATTTTGTAAAAAAAATGAAATGCAAAAAAGTATAAAAAAAAATTTACACTATGGGGGCTCAAAGGGGCCCAACTACGGGTCCCCATAGAATTGCCCTAAGCCAATTAGTCTTTGTAATGTGGCTTTTAAGCTGATTGTAAAAGTTATTTCTAATCGATTGAAGTCTATTCTACCTATAGTTATAGCGGAGAGTCAAACTTATTTTGTACTAGGCCGCTTAATTATCGATAATATTCTTATTGTTTATGATTTGATTCATTTTTTATAGCATAAGAAGAAAGAAAAGTAAGGCTTTATGTTGGTAAAATTGGATATGAGTAAGGCGTATAATCAAGTAGAATGGGATTTTATAAAGGCTATTATGGATATTATGGTGTTTGAAAAGGCTTTTATAAATTTGGTGATATACTGCACATGTTCAGTTTCTTTTTCTATTTTGATTAATAAGGAACCTAAAGGGTCTATTAATCCTAGTAGGGGATTGTGAAAGAGGGATTTTTTTTATCTTCTTATCTTTATTTACTATGTACTGAGGGCTTGACAACATTGTTGAAAGAAGCTGGGTGTAGAAAACAGATCTCAAGTATAAAGATATGTCGAAGGGCACTAAACATCAATCATTTGCTTTTTGTCGATGATATTGTCATTTTTTGCAAAGCTAAAGTGGAAGAAAACAAGAGGTTGCAAGATCTTTTGGATTTCTATAAAGCTATTTCTGGCCAAAAAATCAATAAGCAAAAAACTTCCATGATGTTTAGTAGTATTGTTGGGCGAGAGGTAAGAGGAGATAGGTCAGTTATGGGGGGATGGGGAGATTCAATAATATGAAAAGTATCTTAATTTGTCTCCTATGATCTGTTGTTCAAAAAATAGAGTTTTTCATTCTATTAAACAGAAAGTTTGGCAAAAAATTCAAGGATGGAAAGAAAAATTATTTTTTCAAAGGGGAAAAGAAATGTTTTTAAAAGCAGTAAAACTTTCTATCCCCACCTATGCAATGAGTTTTTTTTTTTAGGCCAAGTGATTTTTGTGATGATATAGAAAAGCTCATGACAAAATTTGGTGGGGTTAAAGGGAGTATATGAAAGGAGAATAAATTAATTGTTTTAAAGATTTTAGATTCTTTAATCTTACTTTATTTGCTAAACAAGGTTGGAGAATTCTAAAAAATGAAAATGCTTTGCTTCATCAATAGTTTAAAGCGACGTATTTCTAAAAAACAAGCTTCTTTGATGCTAGTTTGGGTTATTTTCCTTCTTATACTTGGAGTGGTATTTGGGAGGTTAAAAGGTGGTTGAAATAAGGGTGCCGATGGAGAATTGGCGACAGTAATAGTGCTCATGTATGGACAAAAAAATGGGTACCGAATCAAATAGTTTTCTACATGGGGGCGTCTCGATTTCTGAGGATCGTATGGAAGATATGGTGGCTTATTTGATTGATGATAACACTCTATGGTGGAATTTGGAAAAGCTTAAATCTCTTTTCAACCCAGATGTGATGGCAGATATTTGTAAATCATAATTGTTCCAGAATGATAGTTGATACATGGATATGAGAACATGAAAGAAATGGGAGATTTTCTCTAAGAAGTTGCTACATATTTATTTGTGACTAGATGAGGACTACTGTACCTAAGGCTTTTAATATGCTGGACAGCATGGGTTATGGAAAATGAAAGTGTCTAATAAAATCAAAATTTCTGCTTAGCATATTTGCAAAAATGGTCTTCCAACCAAAGTCAATCTAGTTAAAAGAAGCTGTGATAGATATAAAGTGTTGTTTTGCAAATTTCAAGATGAAAATGTTAACCATGATGTCTTAACTTGCAGTAGCATTTAGGAGGCTTGGAAACAGGTTCTTCCCAAGTTATCCATCCATTCCACTATAATTTATCTGATATGGCTCTACATTTTTGCAAGGATAAAGATTCAGATTCTCTAATGATTTATTTTGCTATAGCTTGGGCTTTCTGGCACCGTAGAAGTAAAATGATTTTTGAACAAACAAAAATGCATCCAAGACAAGTCACCAAGCATGTTTTGAGTATGATGAGAAACTATAAAGTTGTGAGGGGTTAGGGGTTAGGGGTGCTACCTGCTTATGCGGATGCTGGGGTACCTCAAATCCGCCCCTCACTCCACCCTCTGCAAGGGTGGAGGAATTTCCTTTGCTTCCTGAATTTCCTCTGCTTCCCGCCCCCAATGTGCGGGTGCGGGGTACCTCGCTCCGCCAATGAGGAACGAATTTAGGGGGCATCCCCCCCCCCCAAAGCTGGATGGAGAGAGTAGTATAAACTAAAAGCCTTAAATTTGACCATGAAAAAAGAAAAAAATAATTCAACCATGAAAGGAGAGAGTAGTATTGGCTAAAAAGAACTTTACCCCATGATTTTCTCGGCAACCAAACGCAGGTTAAAGAACTGTACGCCATGAGCAAACCAGGTTAGCCGTGACGCCAACAATGCCAAATAATGAAGCAATTTCATCGCCGTTGAATGTGGACATTTTTCTGTTAAATGGGAGAGATGACGATCACCATGGTTTTTAACTTAGCATTGGATGGGGTCCTCTTTCTTCATTGCAATAAATCCATTGATGTTTCTTCTAGCTTATTCCATGGGATGGGATCAATAATATTCATTTGTTTTTTTATTTATTTATGTGGACTGGATATCAATTAATTTTCATTTGTGATGTGTTGTGCGGGATGGGGGAAAACAGGGGCGGGGACAACGTCACAACCCCCATTCGCCCCCCGCCCCCGATAGGTGCATTCAAACGCCGTCCCTCACAATGCAAGCAATCTAGCACTCCACTCAGGCGAGAGTGGGGCAAACGGGGCGGGTATGCGGGGTATGGATACCCGATGCCCACCCCTAGAGGGTTTGCATAAAAGCTAATTAAAGAGTTCCCTAAGTTGGAAACCTCATTCTTCTAATGTTTTAAAACTTAATATTGATGGGTCGTTGTTTAATAATCTTAAGAAGACAAGTATTGGAGTTGTTTTGAGAAATGAAAGAGGTGAAGTTGTGTTGGCAGCAAGTATAGCCAAAATTGAAGTGGAGACTCCTGAGACTATAGAACTATAAAAAAAATATTCTGAGGTCTTCAGCTATGTGTTGGGATGTATATAACGTAGTTAGTTGTTGAATCTGATAGTTTAAATCTAATTGATTCTTTGCAGAGAAATGATATGGTTGATTCAACGCTTGGGCCTTTGTATACCGAAATTAAAAGATTAAATAGTTGTTTCTCTTGTACATTTAATCATGTTTATCAGAAGGAGAATATGGTAGTTCATAAATTAGCTCATTATGCTTGGAATGTCAAGTATGTTCAAATTTGGCTTGATAATTGTCTGTAATTATTTTATCTCAATGAATGATTATTTTTTCTATTAAAAAAATTTGTCAGATGGAACATCCATTAAAAATGCATTGTGATTATTGCGAAGCAATTCAGAGTTGAATTTTTTATAAATGAATTGCACTATTAGATTAGTATACATATTTAGGATTTTATGGTGCAAAAGTTCATTTTCACTTTTTCTAGAGTAAACAGTACCCTTGATAATAGCATCAAGTATAATGTTTTCAAAATCACATCACGAAAGAGTCAAATTAGGTTAGAGAAGTTATATTTGAACACTTGATAAGATCTTAATCATACTTGGTGAATAGTATTGAATATTTGTCACACAAAGGAATCATGAGATGAATATGTGAAGCAAATCTTGGCATGAGATCATATCACTTAAACAAAATATTATTCTATTCAATCATTCATTTTATGTCAAACTAAATAGAGTTTCAATCCTAGAGAACCCTTAAGTACTTACAATCCAATTGAAACTCCAAAAACATGGAGAAAATCATAACCCTAAACGGTTATCACAAACCCCAAACTTGATTTCAAAATCCTAATCAATTCGATTTTTAGTATTGTGTTTAGTCACTTGATAATATTACTTCTATATCTTATCAATCTTTCAAATTCAGGTTATGATATCACTATTAAATCCTTTAAATTTTGGAAGTTTGATTGGGTTAAGAAAAATTGGATTTGGATTTGGATTTGGATTTGGCTTCGTTAATATCTCAAATCTTAATCAAACCCTCTTTAAACCCCAAAATAAAGCCTACTCGGTTAAGGCCACTAAAGTTATGAATTTTGGCCACCTTTGCAAAGTTTCTCGAGAAAACTTTCACCCACTCAAGGCTGACCATCCACTACTCATGACAACCCTTAAATGGTCCATGATGTGAAGAAAATGTCACCTCACTGCCACCTTTCTCTTGGAAGTTTTCAACCACTCACTTTTGCCCCTTATTTTGGTCAAACTCATATCGATCAAGGTGTTATTTAAGCCCTCACTTCACTCTTCATAAAGACCATTTCCTCACTCATTACATCTTTTTCACTTTCATTCTTGCAGAGAACACTCGAACATTTTTTTGAGCTTTCTTGCCTCAATTTGCGAAGTCTTTGTAAGCATTATCTTATTAAATGTCTTTCATGAAAGTTGTTCCTTTTATAGTATGGTTTTTGCGAGTAGCTTTTGTGTTTGACTTCATGATCTTTTGATCTATAAAAAGTATTTTAATCATGGATCAGTCGTCTATCTTTGTGAAAAACTGGATAGTGTGTTATAATTTGAACTAGGCTAATGGACAGGATGTGGTCCAACATTTACATGTAAAGTTGCTAACATGTTTCTGTGAATGCTTGTTAAGGATTTTTTGCTTGATAAAAATATTTTATGAAATACTTAGATCTAGAAATTTAGAAATTGGATTGAGAAAAACTGTTTCTATTTTAAGAAAGTTTGGATCTTTTGTAATTTAATCATACTCTAGAAATTTGACATTCTTATTTGATGATCTTACATTGTAGGATGTTAGTTTGAAGATTTTTTATGTTCGTTTCAAATAAATAAATTTTTAATGCAAGAGATACTCGATTGGTTGAAAATTTTGATGATTTCAACTAGATCTATGTTTTGGTTCATTTTCTGCCATGTGATCTTAAGTATAATATTTGGATATACTTTAGAACACATTGTTACCTTATGATGTTGTTGGTTTGAAGATTTCATCATGGTATGACTCGAATAAGATGTTTGATCAAAACAAAGTTTGAGGAAAATTTTCGTTTTTGACAAAGTGTTGGAGCTGAGTATTTCAACTGAGATTTTGTGATTTTTATATGTTGATTCGAAGCATGATAATTCTTAGGAGCGTGTTATGGATATGTTAGAAGAAAATTTTGAGTTTTTAAAATTATTGGATATATTTTTTAAATAGTCAAAATCTTTAAATTAGGGTTTGTATTTTAGTTGAAAAGTTTGGATTTTTTTTATTAAAACTTTTATATTTGTGTAAAGTGTTTTTTTGTTGATTGTTTTAAGCATGCTTCTAAGTGTAGGATGTGATGATCTATGTTGTAATATTTTGGTTTAAGTATTGAAGTTGGATAAAATTGTAACAAAAATTAAAGAGAAATGGCCTAAGAGAGTTTTGGCCTTGATGTATTATTTTAAGTTTTTCTAAGTTGATATTTGAGTTTAGGACAAAATTTACATTAGAAATGTAAAATTTTAGCAATTTTTTAAATTAAAATGTGAAATATTTAAGTTAGGGATAAAATAGTAATTTTTACATGTAGAGGGTAAAATTATTCTAAGTTGGCAATTTTGATGTTACTAATCCTTGTTTGGATAGTAAAAATATTTCATCTCATTATTACAATTTTTTCAAATTTCATACAAAATTTAATAAATAATTAAACTTTTCCAGATCTCAAAACGATAATAATATTAAAAAAAATAATATTCTAATAATATTTTATTCAATTTTTAATTTTCATATAAAATTATCTTATTTCATCTCATTATCCAAACTGCACCTCAGTTATTAGTAATAACATTTCTAATTTTTAAAATCTATACTTACAATTTTTCATGTTTCGTGCTTAATCTCCTGTAATGCAATAATTATTGTAAGTTAGTTTCTAACTTATTGCCAAATTACTATATATGCGAGATGAATAAAAGAACTATTATTTATGTACTGTGTTATCATCACTAAATGTTTATATGTTACATATAATGTTGTATTATGAATATTTATCACATAATATTTATATGTTACACTATATATATTTTGTCACATAATGTTATTTTTTATATATTATGTCATATCATGTAATATTATTTGTTACGTGTTATACATATCACGTAATGTTATCTATTATACATTATGTCATGTCACTTACCATTTGTATGATTTATGTTGCATCAAGTTATACATTTTATGTACATGTTACAATACGTTACGTCAAGTCATCTATCCCTTCATTCTATGTCTTGTTATGTCTAAAGTATAATTTATGCATCTCGAAACTAGTACTTTTAAGTCAATTAAGTTTGTTTACAACTATCATGATCCTAAGCGTTGTGGTGAGATAATATCTCGGTGAAATTCTTTTGTTTATGATGGAGTGTCTAAACTAATATGAAATTCTCTAGGTTGACATAGTAATGATCATTGGGATTCGAATGGGACCTAACTAACTGGTCACTAGAGCGAGGTCAGGCACTAATGTCAATAGTGTCACCCACGTTTCGATTTCATTTTATACGTAATCGTGCAGATACCTGACGTGAGATACATACATTACGTGTTCCACAACAAGTTTATGTATCTTTGAACTTGCACGTATACACATTCATAGCTAGTGCAAATATATGTGTTGTGATGGTAATCAATAGGGACACACGGATCATGGAGAATCATGTAGCACCCATATGACCACTTTTATTAATCATGCTTAATTATTCAACAAAAATTCAAGTTCACGTATTTCAAGATTATGCTCATGTTATTTAACGCCAAGTTCGTGTTCAATTGTAGTCATTTAATGTTAAGTTCAAGTTCAATTCTTATTCAGTTCACGTTTAGCTTTATGTCAAGTTTAGGTTCACATCAATTTATTTCTTTTCATGTTAATTGAAGTCATGTTGAGTTTCCAATTCAATCTATGTTCTGTTTAAGTCATATCAGTTCATGTCATAATATATGTCAAGTAATGTCATGATTATTTAAGATTATCATATTTGCATTCATGCTTTTATTGTCATGTATGCATATTTAAATTGTATGTTAAGTTTTATGTTAACTTGCTAAAATTTGTAATCAAATCTAATAATGGTAGTCTCAACTATCATTCTCCCTAAAATGGTAGATCGTATGCCAAGAGTAGGAGACAGGACAAATGATCAGTTTCCTCGATATTATTATGGTATCTTTGATTGAGTTGCACTAGCTACTCGACAGATTAGCCTAATAGGTACCGTAGTTCTATATGTACTTAGGGAGCTTTGTCTCTAATATTAATTATGTAACATATTTGTGGGACAAGTACTGTAATCTTTTGAATATTAGTGCTATTGTGAATGTCATAAAGTATATTCATATTTTTGAAATAAATTATTTATAATACATAGTATTGCTAAAAAAATAATATACACTGTGAATATTACATATTGTTAATTATATGCTAGATGCATTATATCTTTAATTGTCATGAACATGAGTAGATATTTTGTGTTCCATCTCTCAATACTTCATATGTCTATTCGATCTCAAGCATAATTTGAAGGCATCAGAATAATAGTGATAGATCTTATATGCTTGGTAGATGACTATACACTATAGTGACCTAGAGGGATTAGGATGTAGTAGTAACATCCTGTATCTCTAGGGTTAAGAATAATGTTAATTTTAGAAAATTTAGGGATTGAAACACTATAAACATTTAGAAGTTTTTCTCAAGCACTAAGCATAAACTATTACATAAAATAAAACATAATTTAGTTGAATTAGAAGACAGTATATGGAAGTACTAATAAGAGTTTGTTCAAATCCTGTGTTAAAAGAAATCATTTATTAAGGAATGAAAAAAATAAATTTATATCTGTTCATATTGGTCTAGGCATTTGTGCCTTTTTTTTTTAATTAAGTCTGGTTCCATAACTTTATCCTCACCTTACTCATTACCTAGAATATTTACACATTAAAACAAAAATAAATCAAATATTCAGTAGAATTACCTCATACTATAAATGTATAAGAAAATAGGTCATTTAGTCATGCAAGATATTCACAATCGTATTTTTTTATATTTATATTTATAATAGATATTATTTTTTTATAAAGTCATTTTTATACATTTGATCAATATACTCATATAAAAGTCTAGAACTTATATAAATTATAGTTAATTAAATACTATTTTAGTATGTGGTAATTATTATATATGAATAGACTAGTAGTTTAGTATATATGTAATATCATAATATTATTACCATATATAATCAAGTATATAAAAAAAAAAAAATTAGACACTAGCAGAATAAAATGTAACTAGACACTATAGTATAATTTTAGAATATAAATAAATTATACATTAGTAAAGGTGAAAAAATATGAAAAATTGGTTAAACTAAATCAAAATTGAAAAAAATTAAAAGTTTTGATTTTCATGATAAATTAACTTGTATCTACTTTTAGATTTTCAAGATTGGTTTACATTGAATCAATTTAAAAATATGTCTAGAATCTACTCGGAGTAAGAACTTAGGCCTCGTTGCAGGCCACATCCCACCCTTAGGCTTTTCTTAACACTTTGAAGAAAGGCAAGCATCGATCGGTTGACTGGGCTATGAAATGGTTCAGAGCGACTACCTTACTCGCCAATTGTTGCACTTCATGGTAGTTTCGTGGCGTGACCATTTGGGTTATGGCCTCTACTTTCTTTGGGTTCGCCTCAATCCCCATTTTCAAAACCATGTATCCCACGAATTTTCCATATTTCACCTCGAAGGCGCACTTGGCCAAATTGAGTTTCATTTGGTACTATCCGAGGATGGCGAAAGCTTCATGCAAGTCGTCCAAGTGCTGTCTGGGCAACCTACTTTTAAGCAGGAGAATGTCCATATAGACCTCCACGTTTCTTTCGATCTAATGTTTAAACATGCGGTTTACCAACCGTTAGTAGGTTGCCTCTGTATTTTTTAGCCCGAAGGATGTTACCTTGTAGCAATAGAGTCCCCTATCGGTGATGAAGGTTGTCTTCTCTTCATCGTCTGGACTCATCCTTATCTGGTTGTATCATGAGTAGGCGTCCATGAATCTAAGGAGAGGGTGGCCTGCGGTAGAGTCAACGATTAGGTCGATGCAGGGAAGATGGAAGCTGTTCCTCGGGCATGCTTTGTTGAAATCAGTGAAGTCAACGCACATTCGCCATTTGTCGTTGGCCTAAGTACCACGTTGGAGAGCCACTCAGGGTAATGAACTTCCCTAATGAATCTCGCCTCAAAGAAGCCGACCTTTTTCACTATTGCCACATATTTCTCTTTACAGAAGCTCCGTCTCTTCTATTTGACATTTCGAGCGCTAAGGTCAATGCTTAGCCAGTGTTCTATCACTAAGTTGTCTATGCTAGGCATGTCTTCATGGGTCTAGGCGAAGACATCCCAGTGCTCGACCAGGAGCCACTTTAGGCCTAGCTTCTGGTTGGGGGCTAGTTTGGTGCATAGCATTTTCGCTCAGGCCTTGCTGGATCGAGGGCAACAAGCTTTAGGGGTTCGTTAGGCTCGGCCTACCTAAGGACCTGCTTGTGTCGAACCTCGTCATCTCACTCGGTCAAGGGTGGGGGAGTAGGTAGTTCGGTCGCCCTATTGTTGGATTTGACGACTATTACCATCTGGCACTCGTGCCTTAATTCGCGAGCATAACATTCCCGCGCTAGGACTTGCTCACCCCTGACTTCGCTCATTCTCTTATCAATTGAGAATTTTATTTTTAAGTGGAACGTCTAAGTGATTGCCTTCAGACGGTTCCGTGTGGGGCGTCCTAGTATCGTGTTGTACGAGAATGGAGTTTTAACTACCAAGAAGTCAATCATGGTCGTTGCCGTCCTCTGGACCGTCCCGGCCAGGACTAAAATGTTGATTAGTCCCACTAGTTGGATTACATCTCCAGTGTAACCCTTGAGGGGGGTTGGGGCTGGTTGTAGTTTGCCATGCCCAATGCCTATTCTGGTGAAGGCCTCCCAATATAGGATGTCTGCTAACTGCCATTGTTGACCAGGATCCTCCTGGTGGTGAAATTAGTGACCTACAGGGTCACCACCAGGGCATCGTCACGAGGGTGGAGTATCCCTTTCTCATCTCGCTCGTTGAAGGTGATTTTGGGGGGGGGGGTTCGTGGGGCTTGGCCCCCTGCGTGGTGAACACTTCCTCGTAGTGCGCCTCTGGGCATAAGCTTTTCTTGACGCTATGGTAGTTCTGCCCCTCGGGACTCCTCCAGTGATTTTTCGAATTTTTACTTAAGGTTTTCTTCCCCTAGGCAGGCTCTGGCAGTCTTTATGCCTTGATTGGCGCTTACAAGGGCTTATGCTTCGTCGAGCCGGTGAGTGCTCCTTCCTGTATCTGATACCTTGCCACTCATCCTCCCTCCTTATCCTTTTGAGTGTGTTATAATCTTGGGTATTGTGACCGCTTAACTAATGGTACTCACAGTACATCCTCGTTGGCGGTTGTCGCGCATGTCCTCTGCTTGGCCTTGGTTCCTAATTGCCCTTGACGGTCATGAACAGGCTTTTAGGCCATATTCTGCCTAGGAGGGCGGCCAGGGCGATTTTTCGTCCGTAGTCATTTGCTCTATGTTAAACCGAGAGAGGTAGTTCTTTTGACTTTCCTTGTCATGTTGCTTGATCGTGAGTAGATAGGCGGCATAACGCCTTATCTTGCGGCTTCCTAGGAATTGGGTCAAGAAAAGGCGGGCCAAGCAGTCAAAGTTATTGATCGTCCTAGAGGGAATAATTCTGAACCACCGACGCGTCGTTCCAAGTAAGGGGGAAGGCTCTACATGCCACTTCATTCGGGTAGTCGTGCAGGTTCATGTGCATCCTAAACGTCTCCAAATGCTCAAACGGGTCTCTCCCCTCGTCATAGAGATCTATTTGGAGCACTTTGAATTTTGGCGAGGGAGTACAACCATCACGTTCGCGTTATAGGGCGTTCCCCGAACTATTACACAGTTGGCCAATTATAGAGGGCGCATCGATCAAATTAGCCATCTCTGCATATTTGTCCCTGAGCTCTCTAAGTTTGAGGTGTAGCTTGCGTCTCTCTTCCTCTGTACGGTCAAGAGCTTCTTCTTCCCGCCGCGAGCTCGCTGGGGGATTGTTGGTGGTGGGCGGTACGTTCCCGTTGTCCTTTCACAAATTTTCATTTTCTTTCGCCAGTTTCCTAATGGTCTATTTCATCACTGCAAGTTTAGCTTCCATTGCACTGTAGTTGATCTCTCATTGATGTATTGTTTGGGATCACGTTGTTGCCGGCGTACGGAGTACACGTTAATGAATCCCATAGACGGCATCACTGTTGTTGTTATGTTCCACGGCTTGGGCTACTCGACGATGTCCAAACAATCCGTGTTTGTGATAAGGATGGATACCTGGGGGCGTTGGTGCCCTGAAACCTCATCGATGCCAAAGTTAGAAGGATTGTAAAGAGAATATGAAACAAATATGAGAGTAGAAGTAGGTGAATTGAGAGTACTTGTGACTCGTGAGATATGTAACTATTTATAGGAATTGGTTTACTTTGTATACTCCCTTGGGAGGGCTTTTGGGCTTTTGGTCCAGTCAGTCGTAATTCCCATTGCCGAATATGGGCTGATCTAACCTACATTAAATGCGATAAGAGGGGGAGTTTCGGGTGTGCATTAAATGAGCTTCAGGCTCCAGGTGCCTCAGTTTGGATCCACACTGAATATAGTGTATCCGTGCTCCACATTAAATGTGGCGTGCTTTGGCAGGTATCAAGTGTCTCTACCCTAGGGCGACATTAAATGTAGTGTAACTGTGCCGGTCATACCGTGTTAAATGTAGTGAACTATGGCAAGCTCTCGTTCATGCCACTCGATGAGAGGGGGGTATCTGACTTCCCCTGATTTGGTCCTGGCCTCCGCGGGTTACATGTTATGGTAGCCTCTCGCCTGTTCCCTTGGTAGCTTCTCGCCTGTTCCCTTGGGACTCACTTTCCATGAATCTGGGCCTTCCTTTCCTATCGGGCCCCCTTTTCATAAGATTGGGCCCAATGCCCAATCTTCCACAAGTGCCCCCTCACACTAGGGTTGCAAGCAATTCGAACTGAATCAAATTATTTATCGATATTTATTTTTACTCTTTAATGAGTTGCGCGAATTGAGTCCAGTAAATATTCAAGTTACTTACTCTTTATAAATATTTGACTTAATAATTCTCTTAGGAACTTGATTACGCTCAAATAATTACGCGATAATTGTAGTGTATAGACTATACTTTAATGTGGATAGGTATGGATGACTAAAATCGTACTTCCCTTGCCTTCGATTTCGTGTGTTATTGATTTTGTGATCATTGAGTTTGAGAGATGAAGGCTAGGGTTTGATTTCGTGAAGGCCGAGTTCGAGAGATGGAGGAGGAGCTAGGGTTTAATTTCATGAGACTCATTTCCGTGTAATTATAACTGGTTATGGATAACATGATCAAAATTCGAATCCGTAATCAGATTTGAGCGGTTATTATAATTTTGATAACTGTCTGAATTTAATCAGGGTAGGTATTTGTCCGGATGATCCAAGTTTTCATGTTTTAAATTGAATCTCAAAAAAATGGGATCTGGATAAATACTCTAAGTTAACAGGGTTGTACAAAGGGATGAACCTTATTGGATTGAAGAAGTTCCATATGAGGTATCTATTGTTGAGCAAGAAAAAATTTGTAATAAGCTATGCTCTGACTTTTGCAGCTAATGAAATTCAATTGATGTTTGTTTCAAAATAAAAAGAATAGCCCCACGTGCATGGTTACAAACATATACAAACGATCACTTTATGCAATATTCACAACCAGGTCAAATGGCACCTGTACCGTACCATCAATTTTTTACTTTATAAAATTTAAAAATTATAAGAAGTAAATCTTTAAAAATATGAGAAATATTGTAAAAATATGTGGTTGTATTAGATCATAAAGTTATTTTATTATAAAATAAATATAATAAATTCTAAAAACTCATTTTAATCTATTATTTTTTATATAATATCGTATCAGTTTTATTTTTTAAAATGACAAAAATAAAAATAAAAATTGAAATCACTTCTACGAAAGTTGGTCGATGAAAAGCGAAAACTCTGAACCTAATTTTGTATTCATGCAAATAAAAAATATAAAAAATCATTGATTTGACATCTTGTGGTTATCAATACTACAATTGATCCGTAGGAGAAAGTTTTTTATTCCATACGAATATGAACGTGATTGAAATCTTATTTGAATTGAATAATAAAATGAGTTGGATTTAGATAAATTAAAATAAATTTATTTTATTATAATATTTATTATTATTTTAAAATTAAAAAAATTATATTTAAAACTAAAAAATTATATTAAAATTTTAAAAAATTATATTTTATATAAAAATAAAAAAAATATAATAAAAAATAAAAAAGAGTTAGATCAAACTCATTATATGAACGGAGCATCAGTAACGTCGTTGTTGTGGTTGCGATCGGATCCACAGAAACGATTCCGCCAAGCGACAAAGTCACTCTCTCTGGACGCGCCATTCGTTAACGACCCCTAGCCCTTACTTCTCCGTTCGATCTGAAATTCTTCCGTCATCCTTAGCTCAAAGAAAGAGAGAACGCATTGGTCTTCAGGTTTTTTGCCTCGGGACTCGAGCAGGAAAATGTCGTCCTTTATCAAGCTGGACGATTCCCCCATGTTTCTGAAGCAGGTAAACTCCCTTTCCGACTATATCGTCTTCTTATGATACTTCTATATTTCAGTTGTTCTATAAAAGTGCCTTCCCGACACATGCGGAATTCTAAAGCTTATGTTTTATTGTGCAATCGTTATTTCTAGTTCGATTATCTATCCCTTTTAGTTCTAACAATCTCGTGGCGGTGGCTTGCTAAATCGTGAACAGAGAGAGACGGTGGCTTGCTAAATAACAATCTCGTGGCGTTATTTCTAGTTCGATTATCTATCCCTTTTAGTTCTATAAAAGTGCCTGCATTGAACTTAACTGGCTTGCTAAATCGTGAACAGAGAGAGACGGTGGGAGGGAGGGAGGGAACTGCTTTAGTTGATTCATTCTTTGTGATCATAGTTGTGTTGCTGGTCCTGAATTCAATACTCCCAAGTCTCACTAATCAACCATCAGTACAAAAAATGAGGAGGGGTGGGAGTAGGGAGGATGTGGTTATTGATAAGGTTGAAAGAAGGTTGGCAAGCTAGAAAATGGATTTACTTGTCAAAAGGGTGAATAATTGCTTTAATCAAGACCGGCCTTTCAATTTTCCCACATGCTATCTATCCTTCTTTGCCTTACATGCAGGTGTGGCTAATTGGATTGAGAAGATTTTTTGTGCCTTCTCGAGGAGGGTAATTGCGGAGGAGGCCAAGTTTCACTTGATTAGTTGGGAGATTGTATCCTGACCACTTTCCCATTATGTTGGGTTGTGGTGGATTTGTGAGTAGAATAAGTTACTTTAAATTTGAGAACATGTGGCTTAAAGTTGAAGGTTTTGTGGACAAGGTGAGAAGCTGGTGGAACTCCTATAATATCTCTGGTACTCCTAGCTTTGTCTTGGCTGGGAAATTGAAATTTCTGAAGACAGATTTAAAAAGATGGAATAAAGAGGAATTTGGGTTGTTGGAGAGTAAGAGGAAGCAACTTTTCCAGAAGTTGAGAGTTTTGGATGATAAGGAGGTGCCGGGGGGGTTATCGGATGAGGAAAGAGCCAGAAAATCAAGGATGGTATCTGATCTGGAAAATTTAGCATTAATGGAAGAGATTTCATGGAGGTAAAAATCAAGAGTGTTGTGGCTGAAGGCAGGTGATAAGTGTACTAAATTTTTCATCAAATGGCGAATTCCCATAGAAGAAAAATAAGATTGAGTTTGTAAGAAATGAAGACAATTTAATTTTGGACCAAGAAGATATAAATGCTCACATTGTGCGTTATTATAGAGCAGATTTATGTTGATTGGTGGGAAAGAGAGTTTGAAGAAGAAGAAATTTTAGATGTTGTAAAAGGAATGGATAAGGATAAGATTTTGGGGCCGGATGAGTTTCCCTTGGTGTTTTTTCAAACTCGTTGGCATGTTATAAGAGTTGTTTTCTTGAAGGTATTTGCTGAGTTTCACTCGTTCATGAAGTTTGAGGAGAGTTTAAATGCAACTTTCATTGCTCTTATTCCAAAAAAGATAGGGGCTGTGGAAATCAAAGATTTTAGACCTATTAGTTTGGTGAATGATGTTTATAAAATAATCTCAAAGATGTTGACTAATTCATTTGAGCAAGGTGATGGAGATGATTATTTCTCATTTTCAAAATGCTTTTGTGAGAGGAAAACAGATTTTAGATGCTGTTTTGATTGCAAATGAATGTTTGGAGAGTAGGCTTAAAATGAAGAAAGCTGGTATCTTTGTTAAATTGGACATGGAGAAAACTTATGATCATGTAAGTTGGGATTTTCTTGTTTATTAATTGAGGAGATATGGCTTTGGTGTCAAATGGTGCTCATGGATAAAGTATTGTGTGTTGACTCCTAAGTTTTCTATATTGGTGAATAATTGTCTGATTTTTTCAGTAGTTCTCGCGGTTTGAGGCAAGGTGATCCCATTTCCCCTTTCCCCTTTCTTTTTGTTATGATTATGGATGCCATGAGTAGAACGATTGATAAGGCAGTGGAAAGTATTTTTTTGTCCAGCTTTGTGGTGGGGAGTGAGACAAGAAATAGTTTGAAGATCTCTCATTTATTTTTGCCGATGATTCCTTAATTTTTAGCGAACCAGATCTTGATAATCTACGTGCTAAAAGAGCACTTTTGCTATGTTTTGAAGTTGTCTTGGGGTTGAAAGTTAATTTATCATAGTCAGAAATTGTACCGGTGGGTGATGTTCAAAATGTTTAAGCTTTGACTAACTTATTGGGATGCAGAATTTCGTTATTGCCTTTGAGTTATCTTGCGCTTCCTTTGGTGGCACCTTTCAAAGCAGTTAATATTTGGGATGGGGTTATAGAAAAACTTGAAAGGAGGTTGGCTGGTTGAAAAAGGATTTACTTGTCTAAGAGGGGAAGAGTTACCTTGATAAAAAGTACTTTATCAAATCTTCCCACCTATTTATTTTCTCTTTATCCCCTTCTGGCTAGTGTTAAAAAGAGAATTGAGAATTTATTTTAGAGTTTCTTGTGGGGTGGTAAAGGCGAGGAAAAAAGTTTCATTTGGTTAGTTGGAAGAAGGTTTGTCAACCAGTTGATTGTGGAGATTTGGGAATTAAAGACTTAAGGGTTTTTAATAGAGCTTTATTTGGGAAATGGTTTTGGAGAAATCAATTGGAAAGTAAAGTACTTTGAAAAAATGTGATAGATGTGATATATGGAAGTGGGTGGGGTGGTTGGTGCTCTAATGAATCTAGTGGAGCTTATGGGGGTAAGTTTGTGGAAATTTATTAGAAAAGGATGGGATTCTTTTTAAAAAAATTTCAGATTAAAGGTGGGAGTATGAAAGGAAAACTATTTCTTTTGATAGGGAGATGGGAAAATGATTCTCTTTTGGCAAGATCTATGGCTCAAAACTGTTGGTAGAAAGAGAGGACAGTATGGTGTGGAATCCTAATGCAAATGGACAGTTTTCAGTTTCTTTTTATTATAAAATACTGTCTAGTCATAGTTCTTTTGTATTTCCTTGAAAGAATATTTGGAAAGTGAAAATTCCTTCCAAGGTTGCTTTTTTCTAGTGGGTGGTATCTTTTGGTAAGGTGTTGACAACTGATAACCTTAGAAGGAGAGGCGTGTTTAGCGCTGATTGGTGTGTTATGTGTAAGAGAAATGGGGAATTAGTTGACCATTTTTTCTTCACTGTGAAGTTGCAAGATTCTTGTGGAATGAGGTATTGAGCTGGATTGGTTTTCAGTGGGAAATGCCCAAAGAAATGAAGGATTTATTGGCAGGTTGGAATTGTTTTAAGGGTTGCAAGTAGGGCTGTAAACGAGCTGAGCCGAGCTTTGACTTGCCGAGTTCGAGCTCGACTCAAAATACTCGAGCTCGAGCTGGAGTTTTATTTATTATTTGTTTGATCTCGACTCGATAAACCAAACTTTCAACTCGAGCTCGAGCTTGATTTTTTTTAAAAATTTTTTGAATAAAATTTAAAAATAAATAAATAAATAACTAATAAAAAATTAATATTTAATATTTAACTAGTTGATATTTATTTATCATAACAATATGTTATATGCTTATATATATTATTAATAAATACACATAATATGATAGTATATACGTATTTCACATACTTTCCACATACTAATATATGAAATTATTAAATTTTATAGACTAATTATTGTACAAATTATAAAACATAATTATAAAATATATTCATCATATAAATATAAGTAATAAGATTACATATTACATATTTAATTATAAAAATGCTATACTTATATTATTAGCAATACCTATATATAACATATATGTGTATATATTTATCAATATATAAATGAATTTTAATCGAATCGAGCTAACGAGTCGACTCGAGTATAAACGAGCGAGCCTTAACGAGCCTTAGCTGAGTCGAGTCGAATTTTATCGAGTATGTGTCATTTACTAATCGAACGGGTATCTGTTTTCGCGAGCGATTTTTTTTTTCACGAGTCGAGTTCGATTCGAGTTTAACCGAGTGAGTATCAAGCGAGCTATCGAGTAGCCTGGTTCATTTACAGCTCTAGTTGCAAGAAGACGAAAGCTGTTTGGAAAATTATTCCTCTTTGTCTTATGTGGTGCATATGGCTCGAAAGAAATGAGAGATGCTTCGAAGACAAAGAGCACTCTTTAGGTGATCTTAAGGGCTTCTTCTTGAGCACTTTGGGTTTTTGGGTCAAATCTTATGTACTGGTTGATAATTTTCATATTTTGTTTTAGTTTTTTGGGGTTGTTTCTTTTTGTTGTATGGAAAATGTAGGTATTTATTTTTGTATACGTTCTGTGTACTAGGGCTTATGCCTACTTATTTGGAATAAAATCTTTTATTACTTATAAAAAAAAATCTTTCTCATGTACTTGTGCTACTTTTATTTACACGACTCAACAAAATTTATTTTACTTATAAAAGAAAATTCACTCTTTATTGCTTGCCCTTTGGATGGCACAAAAAGTAGTGGTATCTTGAAAGTGTAACATTTTACACCAATAAATCTGAGATTAGTTATGTACAATCAACAATAACGGCTCCATCTCTTTCTTTTGGTTTGTTATTTTCCTCATGTTCTCAATAGATGGTATAAATTCTGTGTAAAAGTTTACAAGGAGTTGCTCAGATTCACAGGCATCTTTTTTGATAAGTAATAATCTTTTTTGATTGAATGCAACTAAGCAAAACCCGTGTACGCAGGAGATTCACAGGCTATATTATGTACTGTCAACAACAAATAGTTAGTCCCAAATTTTATCAGCCTAGATTCCTCATTATTGTTATATAATATAGCTGGTTTCATAGCAACATCGACTTCAAGATGGTTTCATTGGCATTGCTAGTGGTGTTAGTATACATCTTCCATATGTTACTTTCAGTTTGACTTTTCTATTTAAAGTGAAGTGGTTGTCCTTATTTTAATTGTTTTTTTAAAATTTTCCATGATTGAACAGATACATGCTCTAGAGCAAACTACGGATGAGTTGAAAGATCGTTGCCAAAGGCTATATAAAGGGTCTAAGAAGTTTATGTAAGTCCTTAGGATATTCTCCTTCTATCTTACTGACCCTTCCATTTGATCACCTCAATTATTTTTGAAATTGCTGTGACTAGATTCTTTTAGTGCTCCTCAAAAAGAAAAAGAAAAAAGAAAAAGAAAAGAAAAAGAAAAAGAAAAAGAAAAAAGGTTCAATTTAGTGTTATTTCAGTATTGAGATGTGAAAATCCATCCCGAAATTTGGTAGGAGTTGCTCAAAAAATTTGCAAATTGAGCAAAGCTTGGAGTTGGGTTGTCAGTTTGGATTGACTTGGTTTTGTGGGTCTGGTTATAACGCTTGTCCTTGTCGTGAAACTTTTTAGAAAATGATTTTGGAAAAGGACGACGAGAATTACTATTCATTTTAAAACTTTATGATTTCATACTCAGGGTGCATGACTCTACGTTATAAAATAAAAAAAAATGGTTTACTTATAAAAAATAAAAAAAATAAAAAAAATGGTTTGATAATAAAAGTGGATTATAGCGAAAAACCATTGGACCTGAAAATAAAATGGCCTCTCATACATTTAGGACTCTCATGCTTAGACTTCCGTGTTCTTCCTCTTGGGCCATGTCCGTCTTGACACATTATGTTCATTTAGTTCTTGTGGGGTGACGGGTATACATAAAAATTAAAAAGAGTCGAATACTCAGTAAGTTTTACTTCATACCGTTAAAATATAACAACATCGGTTTTAAGTTATGCATTCATCATTCATATATACGTATATACATATAAGACAATACATATATTCATTTTCTAAAATATCACCAGGTTGAGATTTCTAAAGGGACGGTTTTCTTTTCATAAAATTTTTTCTTCCACCCAGTGCACTCACTGCCTTCATTTCTTAAAGAGTCCGAGGACTTGTGCATTCTCTTATCACTTTCCCTAGGTCATGTCTCAGAAATTTTTGGGACAACATGTACTTCATTCCCTTTTTTCAATTCCATGGCTTCCATTTTTCTAGATAACAAAATTAATTTAGCAGGCAAATCATGATCTTCATTTAAAGTGTATTTGCCATGACTAGACTCTACATGCTTAGACCTATCATGTACATCAACAATGTCCCAAGATTGAACATTTTCAACTAAATAATTAAAGTATTCAAATGCTTCTTCATTACATATGGTTTCCACAAATTGGCGCATTTCAAGTGTTAAACTTTCATAAAAAAAAAAACTGACCATACGCCAATTTTCGTAACCATGATGAGGACAACAAGCATTTAAAAGATCTTTGAATCTTTCCCAACTTTGATAAAAAGTTTCAGAATTTTTTTGGGTAAAGTTCATAATTTGTCTTTTAAGTGCATTTGTCCTATGTATTGGAAAGAACAACTTCAAAAATTCAGTTTGCAATTCTTGCATGTGCCTATGGACTTAGGCCTTAATGAATTCAGCCACGTTTTACCTTTATTTATCTTCAAAGAAAATGAAAATAATTTCGGCCTAATGACTTTCTCAGTACATGTTCTATCCATAAATGTAGAGCACACTTCCTAAAATTTTTTGATTTGCAAATGGTGATTTTCAGATTCCATGCCATGAAAATGTGGAAGCAAAGGAATCATTCCAAGTTTGGAATAAAAATTGTTTGCATTTGTTAGAGTATATAGTTGTAATTAGTGTATAATGTGAGGGTATAATGGTCATTGACATATATATATGCAGTTCAGACACCAATGAGTATAATACAACAAAAAGTGTTTTCTCTCTCTCGTTCGACTACATGGTACCAGAGAGTTAGTAGTCTGGTGGTGGTTGTGCGACGACGTAGTGGTGGTTATTGGTGGTTGCTGGCGAAGAGGCTAGTCGCTGTGTATCGCTGTGCAGTTTCCGGCGGAAGATTATCTTTTTAAAGTGTTTCTGGTGACATAAGATGTCGTATTTGGTAATGGACACTGCAATCGAACTCGTCGGCGTAGTCTGTTCACTCCGGTGAGTTTTCGTCTCCATAGGTTGCCGTAAACACTATTTATCACCGGCCGACGAGGTAGTCTCGGGGTGTTTGGTTGCGTGTCTCTACTATCCTATTCTCGACTGTGTGTGCCCCCAACCTGGAGTAAGATCCTATCCCCTATCTGGAATAACAACTGTTTGGTAATAGGAATACGGTAATCTAACTTTCCTTGTCCCGGGTTTAGGATAGCTTATTCTGGTTCTTTCTTTGAAGTTGATTTTGGCAAACTTGAAATAGGCCGGTTCAGTCCCGAAACATCATTGACATAGGCTGGTTCAGACCCAAAACATACCCGAAACAAGCCGGTTCAGACCCAAAAGCCCTTTTTTCGACTAGTACAGTCTGTTTACAACTAACACAGACCTGAAATTTGGGTTTTTAATCTGGGTTCTTAATTTTCCAGTTTGTATTTCTTAGTTTTCATCCATTTTTTCCTACTTTTCTCCATGGCAGCCAAATTTGAATCATTGTCTCTTGCACCAATTGTTAATATCTCTATGACTATGGTGAGGTTGAATGGAAAGAACTATCTATTGTGGTCAAAATCTGTTGAAATGTTTTTGAAAGGCAAGGGTCTTCGTCGTACCCACTTGGTTGATCCCATACCTGACTCAACCAATTCTACATTTGCTCAATGGGAGCAAAAATATGCTCAAATTTGCTCCTTGATGATCTCTAGTATTGAGCCTAATATTTGTGCTAGTTTAGTACATTTTAACATCTTTCAAGAGATATGGAAGCATCTTAAACAAATGTATTCAGGTGCCGGAAACACAACTCGTATTTATGAGTTGTGTCAACAACGTTTTGCATTGGAATATGGTACTTTGAGCGTGGAAGAGTATTATTCTCAAGTGGTGAGTATATGTGAAGAGTTCAAAATTTATTAACCTATCACTTCTGATGTTTCAAATATGCTAAAACAACGTGAAGAGTTCAATGTTGTGAGGTTTTTTGTTGGCTTAAAACTTGAGTATGAGTCGGTGCGCTTTTAAATTTTGGCAAGTCCACAACTTCCCTCATTTCCTGATGTGTTTTCCCGAATTCAACGAGCTGCATTATTTGGACAGGGGTCTCAGTTGTCTTCCGATCAGCATAATGAAAGATCCACTTTATTTGCCTCCTTTGTTGCTCTTGGTGGGCGTGGTGGCCGGGGTGGTAGAGGTGCACGTGGGGGACGTGATGCCAGAGGTAGTAATTGTACTCGAGGTCGTGAATCTCGTAAGTGCACTCATTGTGGTCGCACTAATTACTCAGTGGACTATTGTTGGGATCTATATGGTATATCATCTGGGTCCGCGAATCAGTCCATTTGCCAAGATAGTACAACTTAGACAATGAGTTCCAATTTGACTCCAAGGATGATTAGCATATTGAAGGATGAATATAATCAGTTTTTGGCTCATACATGAGCGGCTTCATCTTCTATAGCTACTCTTTCCCAACCAGGTACAACAACTGCATGTCTTGTCTCATCTACTCAAAATCCATGGATCATCGATTCAGGAGCTAATGAATATTTGACCGGTTTGTCTCATCCCTTATTTAGGTTAGGTAATATGTCATTTCCCAAGAGTGTTAATCTTGCTAATGGTTCTCTTGCTAAAGTTATAAGCATTGGATTCACTAAGCTCACTGATTCTATATCCTTGTCATCCGTTCTATATGCTCTCAATTTTTCCTATAGTTTGCTGTCCATTAGTAAAATTACTCAAAATCTTCAATGTTCTGTAACATTTTTTTCCCTCTATATGTATCTTTCTGGATCTCAAGATGAGGAAGAAGATTGGTATGGGGCATGAAGTCGGTGGCCTGTATTACCTTGACGTCGAGCAGTCACCCACTCGAGCCCTCACATCCTCATCATCATCTGCTTTTGAATGGCATTGTCTCCTTGGATACCTATCTCTTTCTCTTTTGAAACGTCAAGTTAGGAATCTTGAAAATGTGTCTCCCTTTTCTTGTGAAGCATGTCAGTTTAGTAAACACCATCGTGTGTCTTTTGTACCTTGAGTTGATAATCGAGAATCTTGTTCTTTTGAATTGGTTCACTCTGATATATGGGAACCAATAAACATTGTATCAAACAAGTTTCAATATTTTGTTACATTTGTTGATGACTATTTTCGTATGACTTGGTTGTTTCTAATGAAAGCACGATTTGAACTTCTTTCCATATTTAAAGTCTTTCGAAAATAAATTAAAACTCAATTTTGGAAAAAAGTTAAGTTTTGCGTTTTGACAATGCTAAAGAATATCTATCTAATGCCTTTGCTACTTTTTTAAGTAATAAAGGAATTGCTCATCAAATTTCATGCTTTTATACACCCTAATAGAATGGGGTGGTTGAACGCAAAAATCGCCATTTGTTAGATGGAACCTGAGCATGTTTGTTGCACATGCATGTTCCTAAACGTTTCTGGAGTGATGGTGTCCTTACTGCATGTCACCTTATCAACCGTATGCCTTTATCTGTTCTTGATGGCTCATCTCCCTTCTCCATCTTGTTTCCTTCCTTGCTATTTTTTTCTCTTCCTCCTAAAATTTTTGGGTGTGTTTGCTATGTTCATAACCTTGGACCAGACTTTGATAAGCTTGATCCATGTGCTACCGAGTGTTTCAATGTTGGTTATTGCCGGACTCAAAAAGGATATCGCTGTTGTAGTCCTACTCTTGGACGTTACATCACGAGTGTTGATGTCACCTTCTTGGAGTCCATACCCTATTTCTTACATACGTCTTCGGTTGTTGAGTGCGATTCTCTACCATTACTTACTTTTACTCTTTCTCCTGCACAATCACCCACTGTTACTCAACCCTCTTTAGTGCCTTCCCTTGTCCCTTTATAGGTGTACTCACGTCGCTTACGGCTCCCAGCTTCCATGCTTCCACCAACTTTGTCTCCATTTGCAGATCCTGAGTTATTTAGTGCTTCAGACTCTCCACCTATTGCTCTCCGAAAAGGTACTCATTCTTGTGTTACTCAACATCCAATAAGCTAATATGTCTCTTGTTATGCTTTATCTCCATCATTTTCATGCTTTATTTCTCAACTTTCAAAAGTTTCTGTTCCTAAGACAGTTCAGGATGCTTTATCTAATTTGGGATGAAGGATAGCTATGGAAAATGAAATGGATGCTCTTTACCATAATGGGACATGGGATCTTGTTCTTTTACCACCGGAAAAAGAATTTGCTGTCTGTAGATGGGTATATTCGGTCAAATTCCATCCTAATGGTTCTGTCGAACGTCTGAAAGCCCGCTTGGTTGCTAAGGGTTACACTCAAACTTATGGTATTGATTATGATGAGACTTTCTCATCCGTTGCCAAACTTTCATCTTTTGGGTATTAACCTCTCTTGCTGCTAATTTGGATTGACCTTTATTTCAGTTGTATATTAAAAATGCATTCCTACATGGTGACTTTAATGAAGAAGTCTATATGGAGCAACCACCTGGGTTTGCTGCTTAAGGGGAGTGTCGAGGTACTGTGTGCAAGTTAAAAAAGGCATTATATGATTTGAAACAATCTCCTCGAGCATGGTTTGGGAGGTTCTCTGATGCTGTATTAGTATTCAGTCTCTATAGATGCTAGACAGACCGCTCGGTATTTCACCTACATAGTGATGTAGGTCATATCTTATTAGTTGTTTATGTAGATGACATTGTAATTACTGGGAGTGACTCAGTTGGAATTGATAGACTGAAACAATATTTACCTGATCAGTTTCAGACAAAAGACTTGGGCATACTTAGATACTTTCTTGGAATTGAAGTCAGTAGATCTAAAAAAGGTATTAATCTATCTCAAAAAAAATATGTACTTGATCTTTTGGAAGAAATTGGCATGTGGGTGCTCGTCCTATTGACACCCCTATGGATCCGAATAGTAAACTCTTGAAAGAGGAAGGGGAGTTGTTTGAAGATCTAGGTCAGTATCAAAGACTTGTTGGAAAATTGAATTATCTGACTATCACTAGACCAGATATCTTTTATGCAGTGAGTGTATTGAGCCAATTTTTACAAACGCCCAGGATCTCACATTGGGATGCTGTAATCCATATTCTACGTTATCTTAAGCGAGCTCTGGCCTTGGATTGTTGTATAGACCAAATGGACATCTTAGAATTGAAGTCTTTTCAGATGCTGATTGGTTAGGATCTCCTTCAAATAGAAGATCGACCAGTAGATATTGTACCTTTGTGAGAGGTAACTTGGTTACATGGAAGGGTAAGAAGCAAACAGTAGTAGTCTGATCTAGTGCAAATGCTGAATACAGAGCAATGACTCACACTACTAGTGAGCTGACGTGGTTGCAACATTTTCATCAGGAGATTGGGTTTCTAGCTCCTGTCCCTCTTCAGTTATTTTGTGATAATCAAGCTGCAGTGCATATTGTGTCTAATCTTATGTTTCATGAAAGAACTAAACACATTAAGATTGATTGTCACTTCATTTGGGATAAGATATTTAGTAGTGACATTTCTACACCCTTTGTGAAGTTTGCTGATCAACTTGCAGATGTGTTTACCAAACCATTGTGTTATAGTCGGTTAAAACTTATTTGTTCCAAGCTAGGTTTATACAATGTATATACCCCAGCTTGAGGGTGAGTGTTAGAGTACATAGTTGTAATTAATGTATGTTGTGAGGGTATAATGGTCATTGACATATGTATGCGGTTCAGACACCAATGAATATAATACAACAAAAAGTGTTCTCTCTCTCGTTCGACTACAACATTCAAAGGTTGGATTTTGTATGAGGGATTGCTAGTTCTAAAGGATGCAAATAATCTCGAAGTGTCCTATTTTGAGTTACCATTTCCCCATCATGATGTTCATTTTCAGCCATTGTGCTATAAGTGTACTCGAGGATGAGGTTGGTGATTCTGTCATAGCAAGTCTAAATGTGCTATCTCTAGCCCAACCAGACATGCAAATTCAGCTAAAAAAAAAGATTGCAGTTAAAAAAAAAAAAAAAAAAAAGCAAACAAGTAAGATGAGAAGAAGTAGATATCACCTAGGCTATGAAGAGGTTCACAACTCTAAAAAAACACTCTCAATGTCTAGAAAAATACTCTGATGACACCAAATGTCCTCAGCAACGGCGCCAAAAACTTGGTTCATTTTGAAATTTACCTCGCAAGTGGAGAAGGTGTCTTGTTGCAATATAATGAAAGTCCCAAAGTCGAATTCATAGGAACAAAGGGTTGTCAAAACATTTGTAAAATTCTATTGTAAAAAGAATGTATTAACCATGAAAGTAAAAATAAAATATAATGCAATGTGAGAAGTATTTTTGTGCTTTTTATATTTGTATAAAAACAAAGTGAGCAGTAACTGTTCTGTCGTAGTCACTGCCATGACCTTAGAACGGGACGATCTTGGAGACTGGATCTAGAGTTTAAGTAGGTTTATCTAGGCAATGTGAGGGTGGCCGATATGGTGGGGTGTTCGTGGGTGACGAAGGACGGCGACATCAAGGGTTATAAGTGGTGTCGTGGGTCTCCTGGGTGGAAATGGAGAGGGGGTGTTTGGCTAGCTATGGCAAGGCATGGAGGGCTTAGGGAGGTTGGTGGAGGCAGGTGGTGGTGCTGGGAAGGCAACACGATGGCTGTGGGCGGTGGATCTGGCCATTGAAGGTAGAGAGATGCCGTGGGACTCTGGGAGAGTGAGGGAGTGTGGGGGTGGGTGGAGGCTCGGCTAGGCATGGGGAGGCTAGGGGGAGGTCGCCGGTGTGAGGGGAAGCTGATGGTGGTGGCAGTGAGGTGGTATGGTGGCCTTATGGCTGCACGGGGTGGAGAACTCATGAGGTTTCAGGAGAAAAAAAGGAGAAGGAGCTGCTGTGTGGGATGGGTCCATGAGGGGCGGTCCGTCAAGGCTCAGTGCGGTGGCTACGAGGGCTCTGCACGGTGGATCAAGTAGCGGTGATGCTGTGGCTTAAAGGGTGAAGGATCCGTGTGCAATCCATTTCAGGTTGGGGGAGTTTCGACTGCCATGAGGGGCTACGACGATGGGGGTGCTCGCCGGAGGCTGCTGGGAGGTGGTGATGGCTGTCGGTGATGGGGTAGGGTGCTAAAGAAATCGGCTAGGGGGGGAGGGTGCTGGAGCTCTTTAAAAATATTATAATTGCCTTTTATTAAAATCAGGCTTGGTCCAATAACATTGGAAATACCCTTATAAATATTTTCAGGACATTTAAAATACTCGAGGGCATTAAAACACTGGGTGTACATTTAAAATCAAATGCTATCTCTAAAAACACGTTATCGAGGTTTGGCACGTACATTGAGACTCATGACCATCAAGAGAAGGAGCGAAATGTTACAATGGTTGTGCCCGGTTTGATGATTCCTGGTTGACTTGGCTTTATTTTTCTGCATTGATCCAGTTTTACAGATCCATGTTGACTTTGAACCTACCCAAACTTGATGGGTTGGATCCAGATTGACTCGACTGTTAATCTAAATATTCAAGATCTGTTTTATCAACTAATTTGAGATAGGGATATCCTTAAATCTTAAGCATGTGTTATCAATGCAGCCAAACATAATCTTCTTAGTCCTTAAATATCGCCAATTCAAGCATAAGTGTCTCTTGACAGTCTTTCAGTGCCACATTGAGGCTTCCACCACTTGAAACCACTCGAAACCACCTTGAGCTCATTCAGCCATGTCAGAAACATTGAAATCCATAAAGTCATAAACTTCCACAGAAATGATCAACTGCCACAAAAAAATTGGAGACTACTAATGATATCTATCAGCCTCCATGGGAACCACTAAAAATTTCAAAGACCACTGAAAAAACTACGCATGACCAACAAATATAAATCACAAACACTCCTTAATTGGTGAGTATCTTAGGGGAAAAGACCTATAACAGAAGACAGACTTTTCTCGATGTAGATGTCCAAAATAAGAATGTCTCTCTTGTGGGAGCCTCACTCCTCAGTCCTCTGAACGGTCTTCCATGGAAAGATGATGCTATCACGGGGTATTAATGTATTATAGAATGACTTAACATCAAACAACCCTTGTTTGGATAGGCTCCAATGTAATTTGTGTACACCCTTTTGGTTCTTTCTGAATGCATAAACTGAGCATAAAAGGATGTAAATCTATTTACCTTCCAATTCTCTGCCGTATGTGTGAAGTTCACTTCCCATTGAAGAGAGCCATTTAGAAGCTTTAGATTATCTTCCATTGATGCTTCGTCATCCTAGCAAGGCTGAATAGTTCCGTGAAAGCTACTTTGAGGGGCCAATCTTTGCACCATACGTCATGCCAAAACTTTATCTTGAATCCATCACCCACCTCAAAATTGATGTTTTGAGAGAACTCCCGCCACATTTGTCGTATGTACTTCTATAGCCCAACCACATGGCTTCCATACACCTCATTCGAGAACCATCTACCCCATGTATTGCCATATTTTTCGTTTGTGACTTGCCTATATAGGATATTTTCATTAGTATACTGCCAAAGCCACTTTCCCACAAACGCTCTATTGAATGTAATCAGTCTTCTAATCCCTAAAACTCCTACCATTGGGAAACATACATTTGGCCATTTTATTAGATAAAACTTAGGCAACTCTCCCATGAGTCCCTTTGTATTTTTATAATTCGGTTAGCTACACCAATGGGGGTGGAAATAGAGACATGTTTTGACCGATGAGCAATATTTTACTCATAAGAATAGGCAAGAGCCCAAGTTTATGGGACATACAAAAGAGCAATGCCTAAGCGTGCTAATTTAGTAATACAGGGAATTCATGAAAAGTCATGCCATGAAAATAAATTACAATTTACTTATCAAAAAAGAAAAAAGAAAAAAGAAAAATCAATTACAATTGATCAATGGAGTAAAATATTGAAAAATAAATTTCTAAGCTCATCCATTGATTGCTTTTGATCTTCAAAACTTTTTTCATTCCTCTCTCTCCAAATACACCACTATAAACATATTGGAACAATCTTCCACATTGATGCGATCTAAGAGTTACCTTGAATGTCTCTCCAAGAAGCTAGACGGTCAATTACCCGTCAATCACCCAAGCTAATCCCATATGAGCAAAGATTTCATTCTACAATGTCCAGGCAATATCACAATGAAGTAGTAGATGGTCAAAAGACTATTTGTTTTTTTTGCACATATAACACCAATTCATAACTATAATTCAACATTTTCTTAAGTTGTTTGTAGTGTGGATCTTACCCAAGAAAGCCATTGTTGCCTTTAGGGGGGGGGGTGCCGTTGTCTTCCAAATACTCTCATGGGAATGGATTTGTATTGTGCATTTTCATGGCTTGGTAGAAAATGCGAATTGTGAACTTCCATTTCTTAAAGGGGCACTAAAAATCATTTTTGGCTCTCCCCAACAAAAGGGTGGAGTACACTAGGTCATAGAACTCCGAAAAAGCGTCAATTTAGCAATCTTGTGCATTCATTAGGGGATAATACCATTGGAGGGTATTAAGAGGTCCACAATTGATGCTTCTTTGATAGAGGCATAAAATATGTTGGCAAATTTGATAGATATATTCTTTCCCATCTAGCCAATCGACGCTCTAGTTTCTCCATAATTGCTTTCCCATATTGGTTTGGCTTTGAATGGACCTCCCAAAGGAAGGCCTAAGTATGTTGTAGGCAATGATCAGCGTGCCATATGAAAACAACAAGTGTGAAATAGAAAGATCTCCCTCACTTTGAGTCCCCATTGAGAAGCCTTCTAGAGGACTCCTATCCACCAAAGTTGAGATAATCCTCCTGAAGGGCTCCATGATAATAACGACCGACAGGGAAGACAACAGATTCCCTTGTCAAATTCCACAGGTGCTACAAAAGAAACCCATGGAAAAATTAATATTTCTAAGTAATCAAGCCTTGAGATTTTCTTGACAAACTATGCAATGCTCCAAGGGAGGCCCAAACCACATCTGGGTCTAATACTCCAAAATGACTGATCAGTGGTTAATGATACAATTAGAGCTTCATTGGAACTATTATAAAGAGCAATAACTTCTCATTTCCAAATATTATGGAATCTTATACACCATCCGCCCTTATCACTCACAAACTACCTTTGAAAATTAAAAAAATACACAAGTATGGCAACCTTAAGCAGTTTTCAAAATAAGAACTGGAATTTCTCTATCATCTGCCCATCACCTCTCTCTCTCTTTTCCTCTCTCTAACTCTCAACCTTGGCAGTTTGGTGTTTTTCTCCACTTTTCATGTTTTTCATTTAGATTCGATATTTTATTTTATTAGGTGGGTAAAAGGAAAGTAGTGTGTTCAATAAAATTTGTTTTTGTATCCTACAAGACTTGTATTTTTTTTTTAAAATTTTATTATTTTTAATATGTTTGCTATCATTTACAAGCCATGGCAGAGGAAAGCTGCTGATTTCTTGTTTTGTTTTTTTAACAGAGCAGCTCTTGGGGAAGCATTTAATGGAGACTCTGCCTTTGCAGACTCATTAGAAGCATTTGGTGGTGGACACGATGATCCTGTTAGCGTATCCATTGGAGGTTTTTGAGATCAATATTTATATTCTGCCCTAATTGCTTGTCTTTTTGGAAAATGTTTAGCAACCTTTAGGTGCTCAATTAGTAAATAATGCTAAAGCATTTCATTTATAGCTTACAAGGACAAACCCATTCTTTTTATCAGCTATTATTTCTATGAATTTTATTGCAATTGAATAAACAATTTGATATCATTATTCCTGTTATTGCACTACTGTCCATCTTTTTTCAGCAGCAAACCAATAAAAATCTCAAAATTCAGAAACCATATGCACTAATTTTGTGCATAGGCATACTTGAAATGTTGAACATTTGGTAATACTTGACTATTAAGATTTTTAATAGAACAATAGGCCCCTATTTCAAGTTAATGAGACAACTGTGTTACTAATCATGTTCAAACTTGGCTTTAATATTATTGGTAAATGGAGGATTTAAGGTTTATTTTGATTGTAAGCTGACAAAAAAATATGAAAAGCTACAGTGTAACTTCTATTTCTGGTTCCTCTGTTCCAGGTCCAGTAATGTCCAAGTTTATTAATGCATTTCATGAGCTTGCTACGTATAAAGAGCTTCTTCGTTCCCAAGTGAGTTGGCATTTGTGAATCCTAAATGGTATTTATTTCTCATGCAGAGAATGGTAAAGAATTGAACTAGAAGTGCTTTTGCCTCTCTAAGTGTATTATTAACATGCCTTTCACTTTAGAAAATTCATTTTCATTATTTTGACATTCTCTTGGTCTTGATAATTGCTGCATGAAGATGAAGCTTTGTTTAGTAAGCCAGTTTCTCAACATGCTGTTGAATGATTTTAAAATTGGTATTTTGCCAAAAAATGTCCTGCATACCATGTTAGGCTCAAACACACCTCCAACTATGATTCATGACATCTCAAATCAAACTTTTATTCTGAGTTACACTGTGTCAGATTGGTGGATCAAATGTGGTAAAATGATGGATTCCCTCCACTTTAACATAGTTGCTCTACGGTTTTTTATTTTTTATTTTTTTAAAAACTGAAAATAAATTAGTTGGCCACCATGGGAACCATGTTGTGGCTCCTATGGAGATCTCTCTCTCTCTCTCATGCAGGGTATTTAACTTTGGTTCAGGCACGTACGTTGTGCTTTAAACATCATTGATATTAGTTGCCATAGAAACTCGTGTATGCTTTTGTTTCACAAACTTTTGAAGTTTCATTGTGTCAGCAAGACTATCATCTTCAAAATTCTAGGGTCTATCTCCTGCCATAAGCCCCAAGCTTATGGTAGTAAGTTTCCATAGGCCAATCAACCTAGTTGGTGGTACGGGACATATACAAGAGCGTTGCCTGAGCATGCTAGTTCAGTGATACAAGAAACTCATGGAAACTCATTCCATTAAAATCAATTACGACCGACCAATGAAGTAAAGTATTGAAAAACAATTTCCTAAGCTTTTCCATTGATCTCTCTTGATTTGTGAAGCTTTTATTATTCCTTTCCCTCCAAATGCCCCACTGTAAGCATATTGGAATCCTCTTTCATATTGTTGCAATATGATAGTTACCCTAAAGGGCTTTCCAAGGAGCTAAGAGATCGATAAACCTTTTTGGCATCACCCAAGTTAGTCCCACCCTAGTGAAGAAGTGATTCCACAATGTCGTGACAATTTCACAATGAAGTAATAAATGATCAACTGACTCCCCACTTTTTTTGCACCTGCAACACTAGTCCATGACAACGAATTGTTGTTTCCTTAAAGTTTTGAGTGTGAAGATCTCTTCTAATGAAGCTGTCCATACAAAGAAGAGTGTTTTTAAGGGTGCATTTGTCTTCCAAATACTTGTCCATGGGAATGGGTTTGTTGTATGTGTGTTCATAGCTTGATAGTAAGAGTGGATGGTGAACTTCCCTTTCTTGGAGTGACGTTAGAAAAACTTGTCATCAACTTCCCTCCGCATGTGAGTGGAATATATGAGATTATAAAACCCCGATATTGTGTCGATTTCCCAATCTTAAGAAAGTGACATTCCATTGAGGACCACCATTTGATGTAACCAACAGGTAGGGGTGCACAAATAACCCGAATTCCAACCCGATCCGACTCGAACATGTTATTCCGAACCATTTCGAGTAATTGGGTAATTGAGTATTACCCATTACCGCATTGATTTTATTTATTTATTTATTATTATGATTATTTTTTGCATTTTGTTGTTGCCCTTTTTCTTTCTGTTTCTTGGTGCTATTTGAACCCTAACTTGTTCAATCCAACTCGATGCCAGAAAATGATAAACCAGTCTCATGCTTTTAGCAAAAAAACCAGGTCGATCATTTTCTCATGGACAAAGCAAGAACCATGCATTACAAGATTTTAAGTAAAAGAATATTGACATGAGAGAGTATCGAAACCCACCTCATGCTTGGCAGGCCACAACCTCTTCTTCCCTGAATTCTTATGGTAATCGTTCAAGATATCAACCAACCTTCATCATCAAAAACCCCCAGAGAGTTATAAAAAAAAACCCAGAGAGAGAGAGAGAGAGTCAGGAAAAAAAACTTTATTTTTTAACCTTTTTCTCCGATCGGAAAACAAAGATAAAAGAAAACCCTAATCACCCAAATGATCAACTTGCCAAAAACTGCGATTAAGTCCTACAAAAATGATTAAAAGCAAGTTGAGGCTCGTGTTGTTGTGCGAAAATGATCAACCATTACAAGCCTCGTCCATTCCATGATTTGCGAGATTGCAATTCCTCCAGAAAAACATTGCTCATAGTTGTATGATTGGAACGAAGGGAATGAGTTATTGATAGACTAATTAGCCAAACGGTAATGGGTATTCGGTATCGATTTGCATTTGGTCTGGTCGGAAATAAGTTTATCGGTGCGGGTTGAGTTGGGTGAACACCCCTACCAACAGGTCCCAATCAAGGCTTCTTTCACTCTTGCTATGTCATAGATTTCTGGATAAGCTTCCTTGAAAGTCCTATTGCCACACAATATATCATGCCAAAATTTGATTTTGATTCCGTCACCCACCTCAAATCAGGTATTTCTAAAGTATGCATTCCATCATCTTCTTATGTGCTTCCACACTTCATATGGCCCATTTTTTTATAAGTAAAAATAGATTAATTTATATAGGCAGAACCAAGTACATTGAGTGCATACAAGAGAGAACACCTACTCATAAAGAGAGCCCCTATTGGGAGACCAAGCCCTATCCAATATACACCAAGCACTATTGGGATAAAATACGCCTTCCCAAAGTAAAACAAATCACTGTAACTACCTCAACCTTTTGTTTACAAACAATTAATATTCCACCCAAATGATTCTACAAGAACCGAGGAAGGGTTTATGCCTTCCCTCTAGTTCTCCATCAACTTGTACTACCTCCCTTTGTGTCGCACTTGATTGCCCAAGTAAGACGTTTCAAATCCTTGCTCTTTTTAAATCTTGATTTTGTTTCCAGCGAGTGACCCACCTTATTTGTAGTGAGTAATGGTGTGAATTGATCGTCAAATCCTCCACATGTAATCCCCACACATTGTTGTATCTCATTAACCTTTTGCAAAACCCAATCCGATGATGATTCATCTATATTGTTTAATGGAGGAAGAGATACCAAAGGGACAACATCTTCCCTTGACATAGTTTCCAATTGAACACCAAGTCCTTAACATTCATCCTTGCAAGGCACCAATGACAAAACCCATATTCAAATCCTGTACCTCTTCAACAAGTTCATTGGTTCTCTCCATTGGAGATTCTGGGTTGGCAGCAACCTTTACCTCTGGCGACCCTTTATGTGCAAATTTGACGGACCCTACATCTCCTTCAGAACTTGGCGTTACGTCATTATCCTTCAACTCTGACGTGGGAGCCATAGTTTTTTCGGGACTGACCAAGGGTGTAACACCGATTATCGGTCTTTCCTGTAACACCTATGGGGAAGGGCATTCCATTATGGATGTCTCTACACCAATACCCAATGTAAAACCCACTTCAAATAACTTGGTTTCCCTTTTAACCGCCACACTCTCCTAGATCTGGGTATAGGGATAGGGCCTAACCCAAATGACTCTACATTTGCTCAATGGGAGCAAGAGGATGCTCAAATCTTGTCTTTGAAATGTTGACTAGTATTGAGCCTAATATTGGCACTAGTGTTATCTATTTTGACACAATCCAAGAGGTGTGGAGCCATCTCAAGCATATGTGTTCCGGTGTTGGGAACACAACTCGTATTTATGAACTATGTAAGCAGTTTTTTGGGTTGGAACAAGGTACCTTGGCCTTAGAAGAGTATTATTCTCAAGTGATAAGCATATGTGAAGAACTCAAGATGTATCAACCTATTACTTATGATATTTCATGTATATTGAAACAACGTGAAGAGTTTAATGTTGTTTGGTTCCTTGTTGGTTTAAAACCTGAATATGAGTCGATGCGTTCTCAAATTTTGGCGAGTCCACAACTTCCTTCATTTCCTGATGTGTTTTCCCGACTTCAACGTAACACGTTATCTGAGCATAAATCTCAGTTGTCTTCTGATCTGATTAGTGAGAGGTCCACTTTGGTTGCCTCTTATGTTGTTCCTGGTGGGCGTGGAGGCCGAGGTGGTAGAGGTGCACGTGGAGGATGTGATACCAGAAGTAATCTCTTATGGCATTGATTACGAGGAGACCTTCTCCCCCGTTGCCAAAATCTCTTCTGTTCGAGTGTTGATCTCTCTTGCTGCTAATATAGACTGGCTTTTATTTCAGCTGGATGTTAAAAATGTGTTTCTACATGGTGACTTGCATGTGGAGGTTTATATGGAGCAACCACCTAGGTTTGTTGCTCAGGAGGAGTATCGAGGTACTGTATGTAAGTTAAAGAAGGCATTGTATGGTTTGAAACAATCTCCTAGAGAATGGTTTGGGAGGTTCTCTGATGTTGTATTGACATTTGGTCTTCATAGATGCCAAACAGATCATTCGGTATTTCACTTACATGGTGATGCAAGTCACATTTTATTGGTGGTATATGTGGATGACATTATAATTACTGGGAGTGACTCTGCTGGGATTGCGAGACTAAAACAGTTTTACATGATCAGTTTCAAACAAAAGATTTGGGCAAGCTTAGATATTTCCTTGGAATTGAAGTCAGTAGATCTAAAAAGGGTATCAATCTGTCTCAGAGGAAATATGTGCTTGATCTTCTAGAAGAAACTGGTATGTTGGGTGCACGACCTATTGACACTCCTATGGATCTAAATCATACATTCTTGAAAGAGGAAGGGGAGTTGCTTAGAGATCCAGGTAGGTATCGAAGACTTGTTCGAAAATTAAATTATCTCACTATCACTAGACCAGACATCTCTTATGCAGTGAGTGTACTAAGTTAGTTTTTACAAATGCCACGGGTCATACATTGGGATGTTGTAATTCATATTCTTTGTTATCTTAAGCGAGCTTCTGGCCTTGGATTGTTGTATCGACCAAATGGACATCTCCGAATGGAAGCCTTTTCAGATGCTGATTGGGTAGGATCTCTTTTAGATAGAAGATCTACTAATAGACATTGTACCTTTGTGGGAGGTAACTTGGTCACATGGAAAAGTAAGAAACAAACAGTAGTAGCTCGATCTAGTGCAGAAGTCGAATACAGACCAATGACTCACACTACTAGTTAACTGACATGGCTGCAACATTTCCTCCAAGAGATTGGGTTTCCAGCTCTATTCCTCTTCAACTATTTTGTGATAATCAAGCTGCAATGCATATTGCCTCTAATCTTGTGTTCCATGAGAGGATTAAACACATAGAGATTGATTGTCACTTCATTCGCGATAAGATACTAAGTGGTAACATTTCTACACCTTTTGTGAAGTTTGCTAATCAACTTGCAGATATGTTCACTAAATCTTTGTGTTGTAATCGTTTAAAGCTTATTTGTTTCAAGTTGGGCTTAAATGATATATATGCTCCAACTTGAGGGGGAGTGTTAGAAAGCATGTAATTAGTGTAATTTGTGAGGGTATAAATGTCTATTGTATGTAGTGTATATATATAGTGATAAGTCAATGAATAAAGTAAGAAAACTTTTGTCCCATGTGTCTTGACATAGGGCAAACTGGTGCTGGTCTTGCACTGACCTTGATTCCTTCCTTAATTCCAAGGCTGATTCGATGTCATTATGACTTGCTCCATAATGGTTAAATCATTATACTAGAAAATCCAACCCTATTATCAGTATTGACTTTGTTTCCTTACTAAATTACTTGTCTTACTAAATAGCAAAGATTTTGTGATGCCTTTGTACTCATCCATGGAAGCCTGGATGAGTTCTTTAAGGATTACCCTTAGTATACTCTCTTTAACATATGAATCTTATCACAAAGATGGGCAAGCAATATCTGCTTTGATATTTGGTCAGGGAGCCTCCTATACGGACAATTATGGTTTCCTAGAGGCCTATTGATATATATGTCACACCACGGAATGGGTTTGAGCTCGATGAGCTTCCTATATCTACATATATTTTGAAATCAAAATTTTCCATTAAGAATCCACATATATTTTAAAATCAAAATTTTCCGATAAGAATCCATATTGTTTTCGTGGATTCTTGCCCTTTTTCTTTTGTTGGTTAGGTGTATCTTTTGTATACTTCCTACATGCTTGGATGTTTATGTGTATGTTTTTGTGTATTTCCTATGTGGTTCGATGGTGCTTTTATGTTTAAATGAAATCCGTATACTTAAAAAAAGGATCTCTGATGTCTCCACCCAGCATGTGCTTATGCTATCTAATGCTTTGTAATTAATGCTTCATCAGAATTTAAACAGTGATCACAGATAATGTTATGAAGCTTAATTTGTTGCTCCATCTAGCACTTGAGTCAAAGAAGCAATTGCATGTAATTATCTATGCAGTTCTATGAAAGTCATTCACTATATATATTCTATATAGGTGATGTGAATGCATATTTAGCCTTGCATCCAAATGGTGAAAAAACCAATTTCTCCCTCATGGAAAAAGACTAAGGTGCGTTTGGGGAGTGAGATGAGATGAAATTTTTGTAAATAGTAATAAAATAGTTTGTGAATAGTAGTAGGGGTGTAAATGGTCCGGTTCGGTCTGGAAAATTTGTGGACCGATTTCATTGGGTCCAAGAATTCTCTCACCTTGGACCGGACCGAATTCCTATTCGGTCCATTCCGGTCCGGTCCAATTCGGTCCAGGGGCGGTCCGGTCTGGTCCAGGGGTACCCCATATAATTTAATAAGCAAATTTTAATATAAAATTCTGCAATGATTATATATTTTTTTTTTGCCCAAATTTATTATTTTAAGCCCAATTTACATATTTATCACATATTTAAATCAAAAAATATTAAAAAAACTTACTTTTAAAAAATGGCAAAAGAAAAATAATCTAAATAAAAAAATAGGAAAAAAATTAGTCCTTAAAAATCCAAAAAAAAATAAAAAAGAAATTAATTCTTAAGACTTAAGAGTCCTTAAGAGTTAAGAGTCCAAATAAATAAAAAATAATAATCAGTCCTTAAGAGTCTTGACTCCTTAAGAGTCTACACAATATATTTCAAATTTACTAAAGAGTCCAAATAAAATAAAAAAGAAATTAAAATAATCCAAAAATAAAATGGCATTCCAAAATTATTCAAATTAAAACATTTCTCAGCATTGTAATTTGCATCTAGATGACCCTCTCCTTTTTTATGCTTCCAAGTCTCCACCGACAATCAATCATTCTGCGAAAAGAGATTGAGTGAATTAAATTAAATTAAGTTAAAAGAGATTGATAATTAAACTACAATCATGTAATAAAACTCTTGTGATCAAAACTATAAAATATATATACACTCATTTCGAAAGAAATCATGTAAAAATAAAATATTTAGAAATCATATTGACTTACCCTTCAATCATTACTTTGGGCATGTAGGTATTGAATTTGACGCCTCCATAGAAATAGAATCACCACACTCCCCAACAATTTCTGGACATAAAAATTTAAAAGATAACAAGTTAAACAAATTTACAACATAACATAGAAGATAAAACAAAAGAAATCACAAAAGCTAACAAGCGAATTAAATTTACTTACCTGTACCTTCCAACTGCTTCTTAAAATCTTCCAGATTATCCATTAAAGTCCTAAGACTTATTGGAGTCGAAGAAGATCGAAGCCAATTTTGTGCACATATGAGAGCCTTAGCTATTCTTGGACTTAAACTACTTCGGAAAGGGTCAACTACACGATCCGCTGTGCTAAATGTAGATTCAGAGGCCACAGTAGATATTGGTATTGCAAGTACGTTGCGTGCAATCTTTGAAAGTATGCGATATCTAACTGAATTGGTTTTCCACCAAATTAGAAGGTCGAAATTATCATCTCGACCCTCATATTTGTCAGCTAGATATCTATCAACCTCTGATTTGCTTTCCAAAGAATTTTCTGACTGTAAATGTTGCTCAAATTCATCCTCAATATAGGCCTTATCATCCGATTCCATTCTCTTGAGTCTCTTGGAAGTTGAAGGACTTACATTTTTACTCGGAGAACTTGTAGGCTCATGAGAAGTAACTATATCATCTTTCATGTATGCCTCATACAAGCGGGTAAATGCATTTTTTGCCTTCCAACTTAAATCAATGGCTTTCGTAGAATTATCTTTATTCATTTTAGTCAAAGCAAAATCAAGATATCTCATTTTGTACCGAGGATCAAGAATAAGCCCAACATACAGTAACATATTTTGATTATCCAAATTCTCCCAATACTTTTCAAATTTTTTCTTCATATTTTTTGTCATTACTCCCACCACGGGATTTTCTTCATCACACACCTTATTAATATCACTTTGAATCTTCACCAACTCGCAGAAAAAAACATTGCAAGTTATATATTCACCGCCTGAGAAGCGTACAGTTGCATCATGAAACAATTGAGAAGCGTACAGTTATATATTCACAAATACCTTTACCTTTTCCCAATCGGTTGCATTGAGAGGCCCTAAATTCTTTGACTTTCTCCTATTCACCACATCATCGTCATCATCTTCATCTCCAATACTACCAAGGAAGCCTGGATCTTCTTCCTCCAACCGATCAAAAGCCCTTTCTAAATGTTAAAACCCTCTCTAACATAAGATAGGTGGAATTCCACCTAGTCTGTACATTTAGGCAAACAGATCCCTTTGATTGAATTTCTTCATCTTCCACACATTTTTTAAATGTGCTTAACTTTTGAGGAGATGATTTAACAAATTTCACAACTCCCCTCACCTTCACAATAGACTCTTCAAAGTCTTTTAACCCATCCCGCACCTCATTTGTAGAAGCCTCCATCTACAAAATAAATAAACCAACGACAACAGTCAATAAAAAAAAAATTATAAATTCTATAGAATCGGTCAACTATCCAAAAAATTCCAAAAATTCCAAAAAATTAAAAATTCTGTAGAATCGGTCAACTCTCAAGCCCAAACTCTTGCATAAACATTAACCACAGACCATCTAGCAATTCCCGACATTCAAAAATATTATTAGAAGCTTGATCATAAGAATGACATCTCCCGGATTGCTACACGAACCCGGAACCACATATAATATATACGATGGAATTCCAAGCGCAATCTTACTAACACAGTTACACAAATAATAATTATTATTTGTAGAGAATCTAGTGATAGGCTAACAAGTTAACAACGGAAGAGATGGATTTACGATGGGCTAACAAGTAATAAGTTAACAAATAACAATGGAAGAGTTCAAGAGATGGATTCGGAAAATCAAATACCTGCGCTTCGATTTGCAACCGGACGGAAGGAGTTCAGAGATGGACACCAGACTGGGGAAGACCGAAAGAGATGGATTCGCGATCACAAGACACCGGATAGGATGGACTCGTGACGGCCAAGGGATGAGATTAAAGGGGGGCTACTGGCTGGTTCGAGGGGCAGGGCCATCCGTGGTGAGGGTTCGGCTGGGGGCACTGCCGCACTAGGCTAGGGTTTGGCTGGGGGCACTGGGTTTGACTTCCTGGAGGCTGGTGTGAGGCTGTGAGAAGAAATGAAGAAGAAGACGCGGGCTGCTGGGGTTTTAGATTTAGGTTGAGTTATTTATCAAAACGGCGCCGTTTTACTCAAAGTTTGAGTAAAACGGCACCGTTATAAGCAATTTGCCACGGTGCCACCCATTAATTGGAGCTAAACGACACCGTTTAGCTCCAATTAAATTTTTTTAATTTTTTTATATTTTTGGGCGTTTGGCAGTTGGCATATACATTAATAAAAAAAAATTTAAATTGGTAATAAAATATATAGTTATAAATTTTAGTCTATAGACTTAATAAATTAATATTTATAGTCTTGTACTATAAGTTATAAGTTATATTAAATAATAATAAATAGTGATAAATTAATAATAATATATTAAATAATAATAATACACTTATTAATTATATGTTAATATTATAAGAGTATATATTAATTATTATATATTAATATGTTAATATATATTATATATTAAGTATGTTAATAAACTATAACTAATAGTTTAATAGTCTAATAATACTATTACATTAGTATATTATATATTTATATGTTAGTAAATAGTGATAAATTAGTAATAATATATTAAATAATAATAATAACACTTATGACTTATATGTTAATATTATAAGAGTATATATTATATATTAATATGTTAGTCTATATTATATATTAAGTATGTTAGTAAACTATAACTAATAGTCTAATAACACTATTACATTAGTATATGTTAATAACTTAATAAACTATAACTAATAAGTAATAATACTATTACAATTTACATTAGTATATTATATATTTATATGTTAGTAAATAGTAATAAATTAGTAATAATATATTAAATAATAATAATACATTTATTACTTATATTTTAATATTATAAGAGTATATATTAATTATTATATATTAATATGTTAGTATATATTATATATTAAGTATGTTAATAAACTATAACTAATAGTCTAATAATCTAATAGTCTAATAATACTATTACATTAGTATATATTGATAAACTATAACTAATAAGTAATAACACTATTACAATTTACATTAGTATATTATATATTTATATGTTAGTAAATAGTGATAAATTAGTAATAATATATTAAATAATAATAATATACTTATTACTTATAAGTTATTACTAATACTTTATCTAGATATACTATAATTTATATTTTTATACTATAACTAGTCAACTACTAGTCTACTATAAATCATAATATGTTAATATTATAAGAGTATATATTATATATTAATATGTTAATATATATGAATATTAATATTAAAATTTATATATTATTATTTATATATACATATATTTAAAAAAAAAAAACTAAAAAAAAAAAAACTGTAGGGATTCGGTCCAGGGGGATGAACTCCCTGGACCGGGACCGGAGCGGACTCCAACCGGTCCGGTCCGGTCCCAGTCCTGGACAACCGGACCTGTCAGGTCCGCCGGTCCGGTTCGCCGGTCCGGTTCGGTCTTTTTACAGCCCTAAATAGTAGTGAGATAGTTTGAGTTGTGTATTTTTTCAATTTTGGGAAAGGAGAGAAAAAATTGAATAAAAAATGTTATAAAGTTAAAATATTATAAGAATATAGTTTTATAATATTATTTTTGTTTGGGGATTTGAAAAAGTATATTATTTTTTGATTGAAAGTTTGGTGAAGCTGTAATGATTAGTTTGAAAATGTTTGTATTTAAATTATGTTTGGGAAGGAGATGAGATGATAATTTTGGGATGAAATCTATTTCCAAACAAGCTCTAAATCTTTTGTAGTTATTGTGTTCTATTTTCTATTTTGAATTTTAATTTTTATATTGAGCAGACAAAATCTTTGTCGCAGGTTGAGCATGTCTTGATTGACCGGCTAACGCACTTTATGACTGCTGATCTGGAAGATGCAAAGGTAGACGTTTTTGCCACTAGCATTTATAATAATCACCTTCTTGGAAGATGAGGTTTTTTGTTGTTGAATTCCAGTTATTTGGTTTAGGCTTTGGTAATTTAAGTTCAAGGAAACCGTGTCCAACTAAGATTAGACATTTGATGGAGATATATGGTTGCAACATCGTTTCTTTCTTTCTTTTGTTCTTCTTCTTTTTTTTTTTTAATTAAGAAAAGTGAAGGTGGTTGTGCAAATTTCCAGGCAGCTACCGCTCTTGAGGATTGTGTCATGCATCCCTATTTCTGGTGCTTTGGTTTGGTCCATATTTCTCCTCTAGTTTCTCTGAGATTTTTAACTGTTTCTAATTAAAATCCCCGAGCTGGATAAGAATTTGGACCAAAAATTTCCCTGAAACCTTCATATTCAAAGCCCTCAAGCCATCCCTTATGGGGCTAAACCATAGGAAACAGCCACAGATACTATTCATGTTGTTACAGTCAATACAGCGCACTTTTTATTTTAATGTTCACAACATTTTCAGGGTTATAAAATTGTTCTTGCTTCTTTCTTATGTTAGATTTTTTGGATAAGTAAGAATAAATTTATTGATTGAAAATAGGCATAGCTCAAGTACACAAGAAGTATACATGGAGTACACCTAGAGTGAGGAACTAGAAATGGAAAAAGCAAATTGTGGGGACTATCCCTATTACAACCAATGACAGAAGCCCATAAAAATAGAGTGTTAAAGAAGAAACTCTTCAACTTGTCTAAGAACCTCTCTCGATCTTCAAAACATCTACGATTTCTTTCCATCCCGAGGCACCGCATGATACAAAGACGAATCATTTTCCATTGAGCAGTAATATGAATATCTTGAAGAATTCTCCACTACCCTTCTAGGCATTACCAAGCCACACCGGTCCAGTTGAAAATATCATCCCACAAAAACCTGGCCACCTCGCAATGTAACATTAAGTGATCAACAGTTTTTCCATTTTTCTTACATAAATAACACCATTCCATAATGATTAGACCACATTTCCACAAGTTGTTGATGATGAGAATCTTCCCAAGGGAAGCAGTCTAACCAAAGAAAGCAATCTTGGGAGGTACCTTGCATCTCCAAATACTCTTCCCAGGAAAATGGTAACTATGAGGACCCGACTGAGCCTTGTAAAAAGATCAAAATTGTGAATATCCTACTCCCAACTGGAGTTCAAATAATCTTGTCCTCAACATCCAATGTTCATAGCACACAATGGACCGAAAAAATCAGTAATGATTCCAAGTTCCCAATCCTAAGCTTCTCTATTGAAAGAAACATTCAACTGGGTTGAGCCATTGGAGCAATCCAACAAATCAGCCACCATAGCCTACTTCTCACTTGCAATCCAAAAGAGAGTGGCGAAAACTCTCTTAAGAGCCCTAACACCACACCAAACATCATGCAAGAAATGAACACTAGAACTTCTAAAAACCTCAAAACTGATGAATCTGCAAAACCTCTTATCTTTTATGAATATTTTTCCACAACCCACTCTAAATGCCCCCCCTAAGTTGCCCTAACTTCAGTAGAACACCATCCCCCCTTATCACTCCCAAACTTAGATTCACTAACAAACCCCAACAAAGCCTCCTCCTCCTGATGATACATCCGCAACCACTTCCCAAGGAGCTCCTTATTAAAATTCCTCAAGTTACGCACCCCTAAACCACCACAAGCAACCGGGGAACAAACTTTGTCCCATCTAAGAAGACGGAACTTAGGTTCCTCTCTAATTCCGCCCGAAAGAAAAGCATGAAAGACTTTCTCAATGCGAGATGCCAAACTATAGGTAAAGGAAAAAAAGAGATAAAATATGTTGGGAGATTAGGAGTGCTTTTAAAAAGAGTGATTCTGCTTCCTTTAGACAAGTAAATTCTTTTCCATCCCGCCAGTCTTCTTTCAGTCTTTTCTAATGCACCATCCTAAATAATCTTTGCTTGAAAAGCAACCCTCAAAGGAAGACCAAGATAATTAATTGGTAACGAAGTAACTTTACAACCCAGAATGCTAGCCAAACTTCAAATATTACTCATAGAATCCATGGGTATCATTTCAGGCTTCAAGAGGTTTCACCTTCAGTCCCAAGATAGCTTCAAAACAAAGCAAAGTATTATCTGTGAAGAGGAGATGAGAGATATTAACACCACTCACCGAGAAACCTGAAAGAATTCTTCCTCCAACAGCAGCATTCAGCATATGACTGAGAGCATAGATGACAATTACAAATGTAAAAGGAGAGAAAGGGTCCTTGTCTTAGCCCCCTAGATCTGTTGAAAAAACCCGCTTGAGATCCCTTCACCAGAACCAAGAAAGCTTGTATTCCACATCAATTACATTCTCAATATTTAGGAATCTGGATATCAGTGCGCATTATCCAAGCTTCCAAACTGAATATCATATTAATGCATGAATTTCCATTGAAAGCAATTTTCTTTTTTCATGGATTCCAACTAACTAATGTCCTGCAAATTTTAGTTTTGAGTCCTGAATTTTGATGTATCTCAGAATCTACTGTTGGTATTGGGATGAAGTTCTTTTCTTATCTTTTTTGGCTTTTTGTTTGTTTTTTACGTGCTTACCCTTCATTTGCAGGAATCGAGCAGGCGCTTTGACAAAGCTATTCATGCCTACGATCAGGTATGAACATTTATTAGACACATTTTTGATGCATTTGTTGATAATGGAATGAAGTTTCTCCATTTGAGGTAGGAACAATATGTAAATGGTCCTACTAATATTGGAGTGGTGTTCCTACTGATAATGGAGAAGGTATGAAACTTCATATGTATAAGAAGGTATAACCATGACATTTATTAGATGCATTTTGAGGTATGAAGTTTCTCCATTATGCCTGTCCTGTTGCTTGAGTGGTATACTAGTAAATGACCTTTATATCAATGGGAAATTCTTAGACCTTAATACCATACTACTAGTAATTGAGTGGTATATTAGTCTCTCTTGTACATCCTTTTTATATTGTCATGTCAATCAGTTATATCCTTGACTGTGGTCATGTATGTTTTTATGTATGTGTTTTTACATTGCCAGGCACGGGAAAAGTTTGTGTCTTTGAAGAAAAATACACGAGGAGACATTGTTGCAGCTCTGGAAGAGGTAATGCTTCGTTTTTATTATGTAATGACTAACCTATCTAACCCTTTCCTGAACAAATGTTTCTGACTTGTTATGACTCTACTTGATCTTTTTCTTGACCTGTTTTGCGTTTAACTGAAATTCTCATGATAATCATTCCTGGCATAGTGGTTTATCTTATCTCAGCACATGGTGCTATGATTGTTATTCAATGTGCTGGCTTGCATATCACTGTATATTATAGTTATTGTTGTGACTGGCCAAACAACTACTCTTCTTTGAAAGCTCAATATCTTAACTAGTGCCATGCTCATAACTGACTGTTTTGTAGTGTGATTAGTGTCTGGTTGATGGAGAGTGACATAATATGTGTTGGACTCCTCTTGCAGTATGGAATCATCTCCAGAGTCTTGAAGAACATGGATTTTTTTTTTTCTTAAATACTGCTTTCATTTGTGTTTTATAATACGGGTATGTAATCTTAAGCATATGATATCTGGATTACCTACGGGGTTGACAGATTTGCATTGTGGTAGATATGCATAATGAAATAAATTGTAGATGAGAATGAGATCCAGGACTAGCGTGTTAGTGGAAATAGGGGCACTTATTAATGTGGGAAAAAGACCTATGAAAATTGTATGAATCGATTATGACTGATTGGAGTTCTGCTGGTCAACCATCTTGGTCTGACCTGACTTTGACTGCTTTCTGATCGCTGGTCAATGAAAACTCCAGATCCTTGGCTCTAAACCATAAAAATAGTGGTATTATTTTTAAGCATGGTTAATATATTTGTATAATTTGGAGAAGTATTCGGCATCCCTTTTGGTTTGGGTAATATACTTGCATCATGATAAAATATTCAGCATCTGTTTTGTTTCGGTAAAGGAAGGAACATTTTCTTTCCAAAAGTTTAGCATCTTACAGTCCACAATGTCCCTTAATTTTGACAGGATCTACAAAACTCAAAGTCAGCTTTTGAGAGTAGCCGTTTCAATCTTGTATGCCTTCATCTTAACTGAATATTTGTACACTCTTGGATTAAGTCGCTTTTGTCATTCTGCTTGTAATGGACTGCTCTTTCTGCTTCGAGCGTAGGTAAATGCCCTGATGAATATTGAATCAAAGAAGAAATATGAGTTCTTGGAAACTATAAGTGCAATGATGGATGCTCACCTGAGATACTTTAAGCTGGTTTGCTTGTTCAACTCTTAAAAAGAAATTTCGTAAATTTCAATTTGCTTGTCATTTTGTAGACTGAAGATCAATTTGCTATGCACTTCAGGGCTATGAGTTATTGAGCCCAATGGAACCATTTATTCACCAGGTATGATAGTCATTACTTCTATTTGACATATATTAATCCTTTTGACGTTGTCCAATGGCATCTCTGGCATTTTCTGCACACATATTATACTAGATGGCTCAACTAAGCATGCATGGAGTTAAACAAAGAAGGTTGAGTTGATGTATTTCATCACAATACTTATCAGAAAAATGTATTTGTCATGTTAAGTCATTTCGAAAAATTACAATTATCTTATTAAATTAAAAACAAGGGATTGCAGCATGTTGGAGTTTGCAAAATATGTGAATGGATCGCTTCTCACTAGAAATCTTAACCCTTTTGTTTAGTTACTTCTCGTTTTCCATTTTCTTTTCATGTTTTCTTGTTAGTTGGGCATTTTGGCAATAGTTTTCCATTTTGTGATGAGTTTGAGGTGGAAGCTTCTCATTGATTCTGCGTTTTGAGTCTCAATGTGAGAATGAGCAGTGGTGGTAGATTACGGAGAGAAGTCACAAGGTCACTAAGGCCCCATTTGGATATGAGAAGTGTTTTATCTCATCATTATAACTTTTTCAAATTTTCACACAAAATATAATAATTTAACTTTTTTAAATATCAAAACAATGATAATATTAAAAAAGTAATATTCTAATAATATTTTATTTAACTTTCAACTTTCATCTCATCTCATTTCAACTCATTATTCATATAGCACCTAAGTGTATCGCTGTAGATGTATTTTGTAATTGTTCATGCCCATTCTTTTATTAATAATATTTGTTGACTTATCAAAAAAAAAAATCCCTATTAAAAAGAATATTCTACTGATGAGAACCATGAGAAAATAGTCGCATGTCTGTCACTGAAGCCTCCTTATTAGTTGCAATACAATAGAGAGTTGGAAAAGCCCTATCCAATGCATATCTCCACACTACACATTCCGCCAAAAATTGATTTGATTACCCTCACTAGCTTCAAAGCGGATCTGTTTTTTAAAGCATGGCCATCCCTCCTTATAAACTTTCATAAACCCGCACCATACCCCCCTCACTTTGTTAGAGCACCAACCCCCCAAGCAGCTCCATATCCAGTATCGATAATTTCTTTCTACAATGACCCCCTTTGAGTGATATCTTTATAGCCATTTCCTTAATAGAGCTTTATTAAAACAAAACCCTTTTCAAATTCGCCAAAACCGTGCCCTTCTTCAATAACACCTCCTCCGAGGTGTCTCCCAAAAATTCGCTTTCCTCTACTTTTGCAATTCCTCCAAAAGAGTGGACTTCTTATTGTTAATGTGGCAAAAAACTTCAAAGTTCCACTTCTTCAGGTCTAGTTTCAGTGCCTTCAACTTACCTGCAAGAATAGACTTGGAGTGCCAGTAAATTGATACGATGTCCACCTGGCAAGCACCATCTCTACAAACCCATCCGCTATTAGCCACATATTTTCAAACTGGAAGTACCAGTGACCACTTTGAATGCCCCTACAATGTAGTAAAATAGGAAAATGATCTGAGTTGACTTAAGCTAAGCCGTTTTTGACATACTTCCGGATAGTGGGCTTTCCACGAAGGAGAGAGAAAGAATCTATCCAACTTTGACCAAGTGTACTCGCCCCCAACTAGGGGGAGATCCATGAGGTTCAGATAAAACATGAACTCGGATAACTCCTCTATGGCTACTGAATTTCGATGATGCCTTGAACGCACTAGGAAAATGGATAAAATGTTAAAATCACTCCCATACACCACGACACATCCCCATAAGGAGTATAAACTTGCCAACTCCTCCCACAACCTTCTCCTATTCCCGTCCACATTTGGACCGACCATAGGTGTTGACAATAGCCGTTCCCAACCGTTAACAACATTTTTGAATAGAGTAGCTACCAAGAAATCTCCAATACACTTCTCAATCGCCTCGACTACCCTTTTATTCCACACAAGTAATACTCCACCTGAGGTTCCTAAAGAGGCCAAGTAGGACCAACCCACATATGAGCACTCCTATAAGCCCTGCACCATTCTTCTATCAATGAATCACAACTTTGTTTCTTGAAAATACACCACACCACTCTCCCTTCACATCATAATTGATAGAACTAGTTAGCCTTTTAAATTTCCTATCTTGCTTTGAGGTGGACTTCGAACGGCTATCCTCAATTACCACAAGAAGGGCCTTAAATTGTTCTTCGTAGCCTATACAAGAGACCCCAATAACAACTTGTATCTCCTCCACCTTCTGGAAAACCCAAGATGAGGAACAACTCCCATAGTTAGGACTAGGAAGGAGTGTACACAGGGGTTAAGACAGCCCCCTCCCCACTAGAACACTCATTATCAAAAAGGTTCAATTGTAGATTCGAACATGGATTTGTATCAAGAGCTAGTACAAGTCCTCGTTTAGGTGCGACAGCAGATTCTGAGAGCCTCAAAATTTCAAGTGGGATGCAATCCCCTTGCTTGTTCCCATGAAAACCATCCATCTCCAAGGGTAAAGTGTCTATCGGAGACCCACTTGATGAAAGTCCATGCTTTGGTGTTTCTGACGGCACAAAAGAGGTTGATGAGCCTCCTTCCGCCTTGCACGACCGTTTCTGTGCAACCTCCAACGTCAAAATGCTATTGACACAACTCAAGCTCGGTTTTGTTTCATGAACCTCTGCTGGAGAACATTCCGTTGCCCCAGACATCACTGGCGAACCCTCCACCATCAGCGTCGATCCTTGACCCATCGCCGGTGGTGGGGCTTGAGGCACACCCGATGACGATGGACTATTGACGCTCGAAAATTGCGTCTCCAAACTGTCTTTGCAACCTAGGCCTGTTGCTCCACACAAATAGGTGAATGGGCCTATGGGAAAGGTAGCTGAGCCACTTGAGGACAGGCCTTAGGCGCTTGAGCCTAACTAAAACCAATCCCTTACCTTTAGACCTAAGAGACCCAACGATACTTGGCCCAACCTTAGATACATGTGATCCAACTTCTCGTCCCAGCCCATCACAAGAGCCTTCTTCCTGGCCCAAACTAGATCCCACTTCATCCCTTCCTTAACACATGTTTTAGTACCTCCATATTAGTTTGCAACGTACCTAGTTGATTTTTCAATTCAGCCAAGATGTGCAGCATGGTTGCCGTATTCATCCCCAACACACTCTTGCCATCCCCTTCGACGTACTGCGCTTTTGTGCTCTGCATGTTTCAGAGCTTGAGACAACAAGAGGGCTTCTCTGTACAAAGAGAAAAGATGGTGCCCCTGCGATGAAGGAGGAGGCAACCATGGACGTCTTCCTCTGTCCCCCCCCTAAAAAAAAGGAGGTTGCAGAGAGTTCCTTCAGCAGATCTCCAAAGTTCCTCCAACCTACCCCCATCCTCCCTTTCGGTATCACTAACAATCCATGCCTCTTCACTCGGCTGAACTTCAATAAGGAGAAGAATCTCTCAAGGGGTTGGCCCAAGTAGTGACGGCCTTGGTCTTGGGTTATCACTCCCTTCAAGGTCCAAAGTTCAACACCTCATAGGTGCAAAAAATTCTTTAAGGCCACACCCCTTGGTGAAAAATTAGTGATTTAACTAGTTTCGTGTAGGGAAACTTCCGAGGGTGCAGTGCGTTGGACCAAGGTTTATTCTGCAAGGGTGGGTTCAGAGGGCCCTACCTTGGAGAGGTTCCCGAACATAAAAAAAAGGATTGCCTCTGTACCACCAGAACTTGACACCCGTTTCTTCGCGATCTATGGAAATCGGAAGTCCCCCCAAAAGCTACACTTCCCTTCACCATGGTAGCCAACCACCCCAAAGCTTCTTGGTCAATGGAGACATGATTCACAGCACAACAACAGCTCTCCGTGGTTCTCCACCACCTTTCATTAATATTCTTAAACTCAAAACATTTTGATCAATGATAACATTCCTACACGACCCCATCATGACGCAACTAGTCATGTAGTAATGAACAAACTGAGCTGAAACTCGTGCACCATTAATAGGATGCTAGCATTGTTGAAAAGGAACATCGTTTTTTCTCAGATGTATGGAGAGAGAAAGTTAAAAGCATGCAGTTATAATGCATTAGCAGATTCATAGATCACAAACAAACAACTCACATTTGTTGCATCCCTCCCCAACTAAATTAGAAGCAATTCAAGGAATTAGAGTTTGTGGTAACTTCATACTTCTACATGCAAAAGTGTAAGCACACAACAATGCTAAAATCTGGGTCCCTCTATTATACTTTATCATTACATGTTATTATAAATTTAAATATTTGAGTTTGTACATAATATATTAGTTATTATATAATTAGTATTACATGTTATTATATATTAGTTGTTATTATACATTAGTATCACATGGTAGTAAGAGATAATAGTATGGTGTTTACATATACTAAACTATTATCAGTCAATTTAGTGTATTTATGGTATCGTATAAGTATATTATTTTATAATAATTTGCTCATACTAATATATTATCGAATTTAATAACTATATAAATTATAATTATATAAAATATATCTATGATTAATATATCAAAATATATTTTTATAAAATATGGTACATATTGGAGTCGGAGTCGGTCAATCGGAGTTGGGAGTTGGAGTCGGTACATCGCTGCCTCCAACTTCAACTTTTTTGGCAAAAAGACTTCCGACTCACCGACTTAGACTTCGACTTATTGGAGTCGGAGCGAAGCTGGAGTGTAGTCGGTGCGGAGTTGGAGTCCCATTTTTTTGGATTTTTGCTCAGCTTTAGTCCTATGTGTTAAGGGTTTTCATTCAATGGTTCTTGTTCCAATGGTTGTTCAACCTTTGTTTTTTATGGATGTTTTTTTGCAATCGGGGATGGACAGAGAGTCTTTTTCTCAAGTGTTGATTAATATTGGCGAGCTATAGCTTCCAAGGGTGGTTTTTGATGCTTTGAACTTGCAAATGGTACCATGTGAAGGGGATTGTTTTGATGGGAATTAGGTTCATCCGATCCCTTTATGTGCTCTTCCTCCTTGTCACATTTCCTCATGTGTGGTGTTGGATTGAGTTCTAAAAAAGGTAAAGAATATACAAGATTGTTTTGGGATCTCTTGTGATGGTTTTGAAGAACAATTCAAGGCTCTTCTCATTGTCAACAATAAGGGTTTTGTGAGTAAAATGGCCGAAGTAATTGCCCTTGAGTGATCTGTATTCTTTATATAAACTGTACAAGAATGCTTTACATGGAAAGAAACTAAGTTCCCGTATTAATCTAGCCCTCTACATGGAAATTATAATCTTTTAAAGTTATATGCTAACTATACAAGAATAAATCAAATAAGGAAAGAATAATATCCGTTGACATCCTTCCTCAAATTGATGCGGGTTAATCAACAACCATCAATTTGCTACTTAAGAAGTAATGTTGATGGCAAGTGAGAGGTTTGGTGAAGATATCAACAATTTGTAGTTGAGTGGAAATATGTGGAAGAGTGATAACACGAGCGTCAAATGATTCATAGATAGAGTGACAGTCGAATTCAGTATATTTTGTGTGCTCATGATAGACATGATTAGCCATGATCTGAATAACATTCGTATTATCTGCATGTAGAAGAGTAGGATCGGTCTTGAAGAAGTCTAACTCAGCAAGCAAATCTCGAAATCAAATAATTTCAAAACAAGTAAGAGACATCACCCGATACTCAGATTCTGTAGATGACTTAGAAACTCGATCTTGCTTCTTACTCTTCCAGGATATCAATGCATCACCTAAGAACACACTAACCAGTGATTAAGCGATGTGTATTAGCACAACCAGCCCAATCAGCGTCGCTATAAGCCGCAAGGCGAGCTGAGTCGCCTGCATGAAAGAATAAGCCATGGGTAGAAGTGCCTTGAACATAGCGTATGATCTCAGATATCGGATGAGCCACAAGAAGATACTGTGGGCGAGAACGTTTTGTATTCACCATTTGTGGTCTAAAGCGAGAGCTGAGAGAAGGAGAATCCGAGAACTACTGCTAAAAAGAGGGGAGGACCACAATAGTAGAAGGGTACATAGAGGACACAGGAAAGAAATGTTGATTTTCAAAGAAAATAACATTCCTAGAAATACATGTACAATGTAATGTAGGATCATAGCAAACAAATCCCTTTTGACACACATTATATCTCAAGAATGCACATCTAACAGATTGAGCAAATAATTTATGTCGCTCAGAAAGAGATAAATGAACAAAACATACCCAACCAAAGGTATGGAGGTTATCGTAACTAGGTTTTTTACCAAACAAGTGGAAATTGGGAGACTCCATTTGTAGGACTTGGGAAGGTAAACAATTTATCCAGTAGCAGTTTTCGGAGCCTTGACCTAGAATATGGATGTAACAGAGGATTCTAACAAGGGAGTAAGTACCAAATCCAGAAGGTGATGTTTTTTGCATTCGGTCACTCCATTTTGTTGTGGAGTAACTGGATACGAACATTGATGAATAATACCTTTGGAAGCCAAGAATTCTTGAGACTCATTAGACAAATATTCACCACTGACATTTGTGCACAATGTTTTAATAGGAGCTGAAAATTGATTTTCAACATGTGCAAACAACACAAGGAAAGTACGAAAAAACCTCAAATTTAGAGTGAAGAAAATAGACCCAAATTAATTTTACTATGATTTTCAATGAACGTCACATAATATTTAAATTTTTCATGTGAACTAACCGAGGAAGGTTCCCAAACATCACTATGAATAAGATCAAAACAATGAGAAGCTCAACTCGCATGCAAAGGAAATGGAAGAGTTTTGCTTTTACCAAACTTGCAAGAAGTATACTCAAGAGAGGAAGAAAAACTTTCTTTATTACCAAGTAAATTAGAGTTCATTACATGGGATAAGATTTGAGTGTTGGGATGGCTTAAACAACGATGTTACACCATACTCAATACAAGCAAAAGAAAAACTAGGAGAAATAGAAGAAAAAGCTGGAACATGCAAAATTAGTGGAAACAAGCATCCTACTTTAGGTCCCTTTGTGATCGGCTTTCCCGTGACCTGCTCCTATACAACACAACCATGGTCAGAAAAGTTAACAGCACAATTGTTATAAACTAGTTGACCAATAGAAATAAGATTCTTGGAAAGCCGAGGAGCAAGAAACACATTAGTGAATTTAGAGTAGACATATTCGACAGTAGTTATGGGCAAGGAATTGCCATTGGCATTTTGTATAGCGAATTTTCTATCATAGGGCCGAACATGACACAGAGCTGAGGGACTATACGTTATGTGATGAGATGCCCCCGAGTCCACATACCAGATTTTAGTAGGAGTGTTACCTTGGAATCCCATGGCTGATAATGCTTAAATTAACACTTGTTGCACCATCTCATGTGTACAGTAATTCGTTGTAGAAGCAGAGGAATCACCTGGAGAGAAAAGCTATGTACCACATAAGTTGCCATTGGAGGGACACGAACAAAAGTTTGAAATGTTTGAGCTTGACGATTTTAAGGGCGAATACGACATTTTTTGATGTTATGACCCTTTTTCTTACAATAGGAGCAGTTTTTCTTGGAATAATTAGCAACAATATTTCTTGTGGCCTTGCAGCAAAAACATTGCAAGTTTTTAGAATGTATGGGCGTTACTCGTCCTTGGGCAACATAAGCCACTGTTGTTGACCCTGAACTATCAAAAGATTGCTTCAGAGTGGCTTGAGTACTAAGGTGTTGTTCTTCGCAAAGAAGCTCACCAAAACAGATATCAAGAGAAGGAACAGGAGATCTGTTTAGCAGAGAGGAGCGAATAGATTTATATTCCAGGTGTAGTTTCATAAGAAACTGATCACGCCGACTAGTCTTATGAAGATGCTGGATAGCTGCAAGAGTGGCAACAGGAACATCCGTTGTAACCAGATTGGTATACTCATTTTAAAGAGACAGAAATGCCGAGTCGTATCCCTGGGTTGAGAGACTGCCATGTTGAAACGTGGCAATCGCATGCTCTAATTGAAAGTGATGAGTATTATTATCTTGATGATAAACTTTCTTCAAGTAATTCCATATTGATTGAGCGGAGTGATGTGGTCCTAGGTTGGTGATAATATGTGGCTCCACCGAACCAAGAAGCCAAGACATGATCCGAGCATCAAGCACAACCTAGGGAAAAGAAGGTATTGAATCCTTAGTGTTGGATGTTTGTGCGACATCCGTGCCATCAATATGGCCCCACAAGTCTTACTGAAAAGCTTTGGTGGCATAAGTTTTGCCTATAAACTTGATACACACATATGTTGAGTCCATTGCAAATAAAGAGAATCTGAGAGAGCAAAAAAAGAGCAACAAAAAAATTGAGGGCGGGAGCGTCTCGTATATACAATACCTGGTTTAAAGTGAGAACTGACTTGATGAAGATTTGAGAACTGCTACTCAAGGGAGGGGAGGACCATAGTAGAAGAGCAGGGCACAGAGGACACAAGAAAGAGATGTTGATCTTAAAAGAAAATATCTTTCCTAGAAATGCGTGTATGATGTAGTGTAGGATCATAGCAAACAAATCCCTTTTGACACATTATATCCTAAGAATGCACATCGAACAGATTGAGTAGATAATTTATGTCGCTCATGAGAAGGTAAATAAACAAAACATACACAACCCAAGCTACGGAGGTTATCGTAACTAGGTTGCTTAGCAAACAAGCGGAAATATGGAGACTCCATGTGTAGGACTTGGGAAGCTAAATGTTTAATCAAGTGAGTAGCAGTTTTCAGAATCTCGACCCAGGACATGGATGAAACAGAGGATTCTAATAAGAGAGTAAGTACTACATCCAGGAGATGGCAATTTTGCGTTCGACTACTCCATTATGTTGTGGAGTAGCGGGACATGAACATTGATGAATAATACCTTTAAAAGCCAAGAATGCCTGAAACTCAGTAGACAAATATTCACTATTGGAATCTGTGCGTAATGTCTTAATAGAAGTAGAAACTTGATTGTCAACATACGCTAAGAACTCAGTGAAAGTACAAAAAATCTTAGATTTAGAACGAAGAAAATAGACCAATTTAATTTGTTATGATCATCAATGAAAGTCATAATATAAAAAATCTTCATGTGAATTAACTAGGGAATGTCCCCAAACATCACTATGGATAAGATCAAAGCAGTGAGAGGCTCTACTAGCATGTAAAGTCAAGAGAAGAATTTTGCTTTTACCAAGTTTGCAAGAAGCACACTTAAGAGATAAAGAAGAACGTTCTTTTATTACCAAGTGAACCAGAGTTCAATACATGAGATAATATTTGAGCATTATGATGGCCTAAACGACGATGCCACACCATACTACGATCTGGAACATTATTACAAGCAAAAGACTTAATAGAAGAAACTGGTGAAAGTGCTGGGATAGGCAAAAGTAGTGTAAAGAAGAGCCCCACTTTAGGTCTCTTTGCAATCGGCTCCCTCATTACTTGGTCCTGCACAACACAACCATTACCAGAAAAATTAATAGCATAATTGTTATCAACTAATTGATTGACAGAAATAAGATTCGTGGAAAATTGAGGAGCAAGAAACATATCAGTTAATTTAGACGAGGTATCTCTGATAGCATATATGGGCGAAGAACTGCCATTGGCTGTTTCCATCATAGGGCCAAACATGACGCAGAGCTTAGGGACTATACTTCATGTGATTAGATGCCCCCGAGTCCACATCCAGATTTTAGCAGGAGTGTTACTTTGGAATCCCACGGCCCATTAATGCCAAAATTAACATCTTTTGCACCATCTTGGGTGTGCAGTAATTTGCTGCAGGAGGTGCAGGAACATAAGGAGCACCTGAAGAAGAACCATGTACTGCAGAAGTCGTTGCTGGAAGGGCAACAACAGAAGTATGAAATGCTTGGGCATGATGATTTTGGGGGCGGATACGACATTCTTTGATAATGTGATCCTTCTTCTTGCAATGAGAGCAGTATTTCTTAGGACAATTGACAATGATATGCCCATATTCCTTGCAGCAGACACATTGCAAGTTTTTAGAATTCATAGGTGGTCTTTGTCTTTGGGTAGCATAAGCCATTGTTGCCGTTCCTAAACTGTCATGAGATTGCTGTAGAATAGCTTGAGTACTAAGACGTTCTTCACGAAATAACTCACCGAAACAAATTTAAAGAGAAGGAACAGAAAATTTGTTCAGTAGAGGAACAAATTGATTCATATTTTGGGCGTAGTTTCATAAGAAACTTATCACGCCGACTTATCTTGTGAAGACTTTGAATAGTCGAAAGAGTGGCAACATGAACATCCGTTGTAACCAACTCAGTATATTCATGCCAAAGAGTCAGAAATGCTAAGTAGTAGTTTTGGATGGAAAGACTACCATGTTGAAACATGGCAATCACATGTTCTAATTGAAAGCGATGAGCATCATTATCTCGATGATAAACCGTCTTCAAGTAATTCTAGATAGACTGAGAGGAGTGATGGGGCCAGAAGTTGGTGACAATTTGAGGCTCCATTGAACCAAGAAGCCAAGACATGATTCGTGCATAAAGCACAACTCATGAAGGAGAAGACCCAAAATCCTTAGATTTGTTAGAAGTATATGGTTGTGTGACATCCGTGCCATCAATATGACCCCAAAAGTGTTCCTCCCTTGAGGAAAAGTTTAAACTGAAATGACCAGGTAGAGTAATTTGTGCCCATAAACTTAACACACATTGATGCGGAATCCATAGCAAATAAAAGTTATATCCGAGACAAAGCAAAAAAAGAGCAACAAAAAAATCAAGTAGACCGAAAGAAGGACCTGCCAGCAAGATGAAACAAGTGGCAAAGCCACAGTGCAGGAGAGAGGCTGAGAACCTAACAACACTAGAGTGCTGTATTGAGAGCCAAAAATAATCACAGACCCAGAAATCACGACAAGAAGAAACTTTGAAATCTTCCCCAGATGACTGCACTGACAGCCACGAAAACAAGAAAGAGCAAACTCCAATTGCAAGCACACTGTTTAGAGGTGCCAAAAACACCCAAACCAGAATACCAGATGTGTCGACAGTTTAATAAGGTGCTAAAAAAAATAGTCGAGAAACAGACGTGGCCAAAAGATCCAAACTAGAGAAACAGATGGGCCGAAAGGATCAGAAGATGTTGAAAACACCTAGACTAGAAACAAAAGGTGGCGAAAAACTCCAAACCCGAAACAAAAGTTGCCGAAAGCTTCAAACCAAAACCAGATGACCGAAAATGAGAAGCCTTGCCGTCGGGTTCACCAAGAACAGCACAGAACAAGAAACATTGGAGACACCTCCAAAAACTGAGAGAGAGAAAAATTCAAAGCGTAAGAAAAAAACTTAGTGTCGACTCTTGATACCATGTCAAAGTGTATGAATTGGCCGAATCAAATGGCCTTGAGGGTTCTGTATTGTATATATACTTCAGAACAATTCTATACATGGAAACAAATCAGTATCCGCCTAACTCTAGCCTTTATATATGGAAGCTATAATCTGTCAAAATATTATGCTAAACTGTACAGAGAAATTATGGAAAGAACAATTATGGACAGATTTGCTATCCATTGACAGCAATTCCCATCCTATTGAAGACATGATTTTTTCTGATTTTCTTACCTCGTTGTGCAGCAGGAGTTTGATAAAATTTATAGCTTTTCCTTGAAATATTTGGGTGAAGAAACTTCAATTCCTAGACAGCCAACAATCAGCGAGTCTTAGACTGTGTACCTGAGCCAGACCAACTGCTCCAAGAGCACTCATCAACTTACAAGGAATAAGAGATGCTTTTTTGGAGCTGTATTTTTACATTGAGTGGCAGCAGCAGCAACACCATCAGCACACTAACCCGATTCTGACAACCGGGCCCCCCTTTTTCTGTTTAAACGAACTGTAACGTGAAAACAGAAGTCCAACAGATTCTTGAAAGTCAAACCTGCTCTGATACCATGTCAAGATTAGGGTTTTGAGAGAATATGATGGGCAGTCCAAAAAAATGTCCTACTCTCTTACTATTGCATTCTATATATACCATAACTTGCATTTTACTTTTATACCCTCATTGGGTATTATGCCATCTGACGGTTATATCATAGAAGAGGATTAATTTTGAGTTATAAAAATAAGTTTTTTTTACAGTATGGGAATAATTAATACAGTCAACTGAGAATTTTTACTCTAAATTCTTCCATAAACACCAATATTCTTTTCTTAACAAAATTAAATGGTAATCAGTTGTTTGTTTGACTTGATACATTGTATGACTGAATTTTTCTATTAAATTTATATTTTGATAAGGTCTGCTTTTTTATTTTGATGGATGTCATGAAAGCGGCAAAAAGCAATGGGGGTTTATTTCATTTTCAGTAGCAGGGAAGAGCTAAGCCTTTATATGGGACTATTGTTGGTTTCCATAGCATTTGGTGAATGCCAACTACTCACTGTTTAATTATGTTATGATTAAAACTCTTACCTAGTTGTCCCGCTGTTACTGCTTTTGTTGTTTTACTTTTTCATCTTTGTCAATGATCGTAAACCATACAAGTGTTGACAACTACATTGTAACTTTCGTAGCTGTAATGGTGTGGAAAACGGAAGTTCTTGCTGTGCAATGAAATAGAGCAAAATCAGTTTTGATCTGAATTTTTGAGCATTGAATAAAGGAGAAGTTTACTCTTCCTTCTTTGATAGAGATGCTTAACATTCATCTCATCTAACAATGTCATTATCATTGTCAAATGAGTATGCATAGGTGGAGTCTTTCATTGCCTACTAGCTCTGATGATTTCTTGTTTTCATAATTAACTTGTAGTTTGCTTGCTGTGTCTGAAATTAGGTATTAACATATGCACAACAATCTAAAGAAAGAGCCAATGTTGAACAAGATATACTTGCAAAAAGGATTCAGGAATACAGAATGCAAGCTGAGCTGGACAATATGCGAGCTTCAACTAATTTAGAGCATTCCTCAGGTATTAATAACATTCATGTTGCTGGTAAGAGCTCAAATGGAAATGTTGGAGGAATCATGCAGTCCACAACTGGGGAGGTGATTAACTAGTTTCTGTAGTTTTCTTTTAACTTCCAGGTCATGAATTTGCCCTGGGTTTCCATTAATGTCGTTTTAATGTTTTGATCTTGTACATAGTTATCAACAGTTACTATTATTGTATATGTATGTTTATAATTTTAGGTCCAGGCTGTCAAGCAAGGATATCTATTGAAGCGATCTTCAAGTTCAAGAGGTGATTGGAAGAGGAGGTTCTTTGTGCTTGACAGTCGAGGGATTTTTTGTTATTATAGAATCAAGAGTACCAAACCTGTGGTATGATACTGTTATAATTGTCATGATTCTTACTGACTTACATGGTTTGGCCTGATTGAAAATTGTTTACTTGCAATTCTTGTCTTGATGGGTTGATTAGCTTTTAGTTAGTTATCCGTTGCACTTATCATCTTTTACACTACAATAATTTGTTTCGCATAGGAAGTAAAGCATTTTCAAAAGTCACTGGAAGCTTGTGTAGATAGAGGCCTTTATATTTTGCTACTTTCAAAAAGCAATAAAGATGGAACACAACTTTATATTTTGGGATGCATCTTTCTCTTAGGTTTGATGCTCAGAATGCTAACGTGATTCTAAATTGATCTTTCCTCTGTCTCTGTCTGTGTCTGTGTCCATTTTCTTTTCTATTTACTTGACTTTTGTTTTATTTCGATCCCTACCCTCAATTTATTCATTCCCTAAATAGTAATCTTTATCATTTGAGAGGGGAGCTGTATGGAGGATGATCATAGATTTAAAATGTGGTGAATTGTGGGAATGATGGTACTTGAATGAGGTGAATGGACTACATGAGGTGCGGCTTTGGAAACACATAAGAAGAGGCTGGACTAATCTTCATCAATCAACTTTTTTTGTAGTTGGGGATGGCTCTAGAATTAAATTTTGGAATGAATTATGGTGTGCAGATTGAGTTCTCAAAGAAGACTACCTAATACTATAAAACATGTTTCAATGGCAGAGCTTATGGATCTATCTCTCTAGTGGCTCCCTAATGGAATATCATTTTCCTTAGATCTGCCCAAAGTTGGGAGAAGAAGACTACCTAATACCATACAACGTTGCACAAATAAAGGTGGTTTTAGTAGTAGAGCTTATGGATCTCTCTAGTGGCTCCCCAATGGAATATTATTTTCCTTAAGAGCTGTCCAAGGGAGAATGGTCCATCCAAGGGAGGAATATCATTTTAGTAAAACGGTGCGTGGAGGAGCTTCAACTAGGCTTGGGTCAGGAGGAAGGTCCATCCAATGGGTTGAGTCATAAGGGTGGGCTTCAGTTGGGACTCAGGTCATGTGCTGATGAGGGTTACTTATCTAAAGGAAAGGGCCTGGTTTCTCACAAGGACCAGCGGCCCATTACTCAGGTTCAAACTAATCCACATGTGGATTCAGCGTCCGTCATTTAGGTTTCACAATAGGCTTCACTAGTGACCCAGTGGCCCATCACTCAGACCCAAACCAATTAATGCGTGGAACAACAAACCTAGGGCGTGAAGGTGTGGAAACGCAGGCCGTCCGTTGATATCCCATCGTTGTCACGTGGGCCTTAACCCCCGCCGCCAGTGACGGGTTAGGGTGATGGGGTCCTCGGTCAAGACACCAATCACCTAAGGGATCCTCCTTGCTTCGGGTTGCTCCTTAACGACCGAGATAGACTCCAAGGTTTGGTGATAATAACAAGGATGGTGGTATGGGTAAAGTGAGGCTAAAATATGTGGAGCAAAGGTTAAGTGTTTGGGCTAAAGGGTTCGGCTATGGATGCCAAGGGGTTCATGACAATGGCTAGGGGCTTGGGCGAGATTGTGTTGTGCTTTGGGTTTGAGTAGCCGAATTAGGGTTAGGGAAACAAGGGGGATTTGGCTAAGGGTAGATAGGTCTTTTGGGGCTAGGGTTTAGGTTAGCAAGGTGATTCCTAAAATTTAGGAGAGTTGAGATTTAGGTAGATTTGACGATGGCCCCGGTTTTGGGAATGGCCAATGAGGTGGGTGGCTTGACTTTGGAGGGCTAGGATTTGATTTGTTCAATCAAGGATTGATTGATAAATCAAATGGGGAATGGAAATCATAATATGTGAGGTAACACTAGGGTTTTCGGCAATGGCAATATTGCCTTGGTTGAATATGGGTTGGTTATGGAAAGTGGATAATGTTTTGATTTGAAATATTTTGAATTGGAGGGAATGAGGTGGCTGGCTATATGGAGGCTTGTGAGGGTCGAATTTGGCTATTTATGGATATGGAAATATTTGATTTGGGTGAGATAAATATGGGAATATTTGGTGGGATATGTGGCTGGCTAGGGTTTAAGGTGAGAGGGGCGAGATTGACAATTTGTCAACTAGGGTTAGGGTTGAGATGCCATGTATGCTTAGGGGAGTTGATGGGGCTGTCGAGTTGTGTTTGGGACAAGGGAAACTTTAAGAAATATGAATGAACAATCAAGAGGATGATTGCACACTCAAAGGAGATCAAGAACACGCCAACCACGAGCACTATGTGGTTCAGCCTTCACTTCTTCAACACACCAACACTCTTCACTCAAAGCAACTCACACACTCACTCACACTTGATGAATTTGAAATTCACAAGGGATGTGAATTTCGAAATCCTCAATGCACTCACACTCAATTTCTGAAATCCACAAGTGGTGTGGATTCGGCCTCTCTCATCCCAACTTACTCAAACAATGATCAATCAATTAATTAATCAACAAGAAACTCAAAAACACCAAAGAACCCGAAAACACAAGATTGAATAATCTCAAAATATTATTAATAAACTGAAATGATAAGGATAGATGTGGAACACACCGATTCACGAATTGCACCCTTTGAAGCCCAAGTGCTTAAGCACCGATAAATCCAAACCATTAGGTGAGTGGCCGGCCTAGCCCTTTCTCAAGAGTAAGTTCAAAAGTCAATTGTCCAAAAGATTCTCAAATGAAAACCTAGTGTCGGGGTTCAAGATGAATCTTGGGAAGTCCAAGATGGTGGTGGTGGTGGGTGTGGTGTCAAATGTCACTCATTTTGCAGGTTCTTGGATTGCAAAGTGGCTTTGTTACCTATGAAATATTTGGGTCTTTCGTTGGGATCCACGTTTAAGGCGAAAGCCATATGAGATGGGGTAGTGGAGAAGATAGAGAAAAAATTGGTTGGGTGGAAGCGGGTTTACTTATCGAAAGGGGGTCGACTCACTCTTATTAAGAGTATCCTCACTAATCTCCCCACTAATTATCTATCTTTATTTTCTATGCTTGCAAGGGTGGTGAAAAGGATTGAAAAACTCTTCAAGGGTTCTTTGGGGGGCATGAGAGAGGAAAATAAATTCGACCTGGTTAATTGGACCACTGTTTGTTCTCCTATCTTGAATGGGGGTTTGGGAGTGTGCATCCTAAAGACTTTTAATAAAGCTCTCTTGGGGAAATCGCTTTGGAGGTATCATTTGGAGGGAGAGTCTTTGTGGAAGAAAATTATTGATGCTAGATAAGGTAGTGCCTGGGGGGGGGGGGATGGTGTTTTAACGAAGTGAGGGAGAGCTATGGTGTGGGCTTATGGAAGTTTATAAGGAGGGGTTGGCCTTATTTTGAGGAATACATCCATTTCGTAGTTGGTGAGGGGGCTAGAATAAGATTTTGTAAGGATGTGTGGTGTGGAGACTATGCTTTGGATAGGGTTTTTCTAGCTCTTTATCGCATTGCAGTAAATAGAGAAGCTTCTGTGGCAGATTTGAGGATATGCTATCATGATTCTCACCAGTGGAATATCCTGTTTACTAGGGACTTTCATGATTGGGAACTCTCCATCGTCTTAGATTTTTCAGCTTGTTATATTCTTTGGGTAGCCTTATGGCTTAGAGGGACCGAATGCAGTGGTGGTCTAATGCTCAGAAAAAATGCACAGTTGAGGCTTACTACAAAAGCCTGACAACACAAGCTAATATCCCCTTCCCTTGGAAGAATTTATGGAGGTCCTAGGTGCCCTCTAAAGTAGCATTCTTTGTTTGGATTATGGCACTTGGGAAGATATTGACCACAAACAATTTGAGGAGGGGTTGTGTTGTAATTGATTGGTGTTACATGTACAAGAAGAATGGAAAATAAGTGGACCACCTCCTATTGCATTGTGAGGTGGCAAAGATGTTGTGGGAAGAGATTTTTTGCAGGGTGGATGTTCCTTGGGTAATTTTAGCAAGGGAGGTGGATTTCTTGGATTGTTGGAAGAAGCTACAAGGTTGTCCTTAGGTTGCGGCAGTGTGGAGGGTGATCCTGTTGTGCCTCATGTGGTGCATCTGGGCTGAATGGAATGATGGTTGCTTTGAAGACAATGAGAGATCAATGGCGGAACTACATAATTTTTTTGTTCAAACTTTATTGTTGTGGTTTTCAACTATTGTACTTAATGAGAATGATGTTCATGATTTATTGTCTTTCTTTACCAAACATAGAATGTAACTAGGTGTTCTCTTGTATACTTCCTGTCTATGTGGGCTATCCCTTTTTCAATCTCATCAATAAAATTATCTCTTATATAAAAAAAAAGAGCTGTCCAAGGTTGGGAAATTGACACATTTACAGATTTTTTCAATATTGTGTATAATTGCAGAGTGATTAGAGGAGCTAATAAGATTATGTGGTCACCATCCAAGAAGAGGAGCTTTACTGTTCAGTTGTACTATAGGTGTGAAAATCCCAATGAATATGGGGATGTAGTAATTAGTGGTAGATATTGAGATAAATGTGGAGTAATTTGTGGTAGATATTGTTTAGGAAGTTTTTGGTTTTCTGTCAATTAGGTAAATTTCCTGCTCTTATTTTAGGAAATTCTTTCCTTCTTTGATATTTCTATTGTATCTTAAATAGAGAGCACTAGCATGCATAGAAATTTTAGTGTTTTCTCTAAACCTAGCTATCAATGACGGAAACTGCTGTCAACAACAAATTTGAAACTCACGATAGTGAAACAGAAGCTATCTCCACCATGGGTTCAACTGGGCTTGATAATTCATGCTTTCAACTCATGGTGGAGAAGCTGAATGGGAAGAACTTTCGTGAATGGGCCCAATTGATTAAACTTGTAATTGACGGCAAAGGAAAACTGGGATACTTTACCGGCGAGACAAAAAAGCCAGCCTCAACCGATGCTTCCTTTCTAAAAAAATGGAAGTCAGAAAATTCAATGGTGACTGCTTGGCTTGTGAATTCCATGAAGCCTTCCATTGGCAAGACCATCGGCAAAAGATGTCTGGGAAGCAGCCCGTGAAACATATTCTGATGTTGAAAACTCCTCTCAAATATTTGAGATTAAGACTTAGCTATGGCAGATGAAGCAAGGGGAGAAGCAGGTCACGGATTATTACATGGAGATGACAACCCTCTGGCAAGAACTCGATCTGAGTTTTGAAGAAGAATGGGAGTGCATTGGCGATAGTATGCGATACAAGAAGCTACTCGAAAATGAAAGAGTTTTTGAATTTCTTGCATGTCTTAACTGAGACCTAGATGATGTTTTTGGAAGAATTCTTGACCGACGTCCCCTGCCTTCAACATGCGAAATCTTCTCGAAAGTAAGGCGAGAAGAAAATAGGCGTAAGGTGATGTTGAAGGAGATTGTTGCTGTTGAACAACCTGGACTTGAGATGCTGCCTTGGTGTCACGTGGCACTCTTGCTGGGTCAGGTTCAAGACAACAGAAGGGATGCCCTTGGTGTGAACATTGCTGCAAACCTGGACACACAAAAGACACCTGTTGGGAGATACACGGGAAATCATCTGATTGAAAACCAAGGCAGAACAACCGAAATCGTGGCTACCAAGTTGCTGTTGATCATTAAGCTGAGCAACCACAAGTGAAAAAGAGCAAAAATCCCAGTCCAACCAGTGCATCATTGTAAATAGATGGAACAACTCTATAAAATGATCTCTACCCTTAGGCCTTGGGTCAGTCCTCCACAAGTGTTCCTTCTAGTTCTTTAGCATATGGAGGTAATTTTTTGAAAGCCTTAGGCCCTTAAGTACCACCTCTTAGCACAAAACTCCTTGGATTATTGATTCCGGTGCTTTTAATCATATGACTGATTCTTATCATCTTTTCTCCTCATACTCACCCTGTGTTGGAAATCTGGAAGTTAAAATTGCAGATGGCTTACTCTCATCTGTTGCAGGCAAAGGGAGTATCAAAATATCTAATTCTATAACACTAAAATCTGTTCTTCATGTCCCTAATTTATCATGCAATTTGTTATCCATAAGCCAATTGGCAAAAAATTCCAATTGCTCAACTAAATTTCTTCCCTCTCATTGTGTCTTCAGGACCTATCATTGGGGAAGACGATTGGCAGTGTTAAGGAGTGTGATGGGCTCTATTACTTTGAGGAGGCTAATGTGAGCGAACAACGTCAAATTGCTTTTTGTGATTCTGCGTCTATTCCTAAGGATAGTGAACTTTTGTTTTGGCATTCTAGAATGGGTCATCTCAATTTTCAATATTTAAGACCTTTATTTCCCTCCATTTGTTCGAATAAAACATCTGTTGATTTTCAATGTGAAATTTGTGCACATGCTAAACACCAATGTACTTCTTTCTTAAAATCCCAATACAAACCATCCAAGCTGTTCACTATCATTCACAGTGATTTATGGGGACCTTCTTGTACTCTTAATCGTTCCCACACAAAATGGTTTGTTACTTTTATTGATGATCATACTTGTATTTGTTGGGTTTACCTGTTGAAAGACAAAACTGAAGTTCGTTTGGTGTTTATCAATTTCCATTTCCGTGATTCAAACACAGTTCCAAACAAAAATTCAGATCCTTCGCACTGATAATGGTACGGAATATTTCAATAGTACCTTAGGAATTTATCTTCAACAATATGGGATAATTCACCAAAGTTCATGTGTTGACACCCCCCAACAAAACGAGGTTGCCAAACGAAAAAATAGACACATTCTTGAAGTTGCTTGTTCATTTATGTTTACTACAAACATGCCAACAGTATTATGGGGAGATGCTATTTTAACATCTACATATCTCATTAATAGAATGCTAACCCATGTCTTTTCTTTTGCAACACCTTTAAAAAAGTTCCAGGATTTTTTCCCCACCTCTCGACTTAGCTCAAGTTTATCTCTCAAAGTGTTTGGTTGTACTGCCTTTGTCCATGTTCATGACCACCATCGGAATAAACTGGACCCTAGAGCTCTTAAGTGTGTTTTTATTGGCTATTCTCTTACCCAAAAAGGCTGCAAATGCTATGATCTAGCCACAAAAAAATGTTTGTTAGCCTTGATGTTACTTTCTTTGAGAACACTCCTTACTTCCAAAATCCCTCTCTTCTGGGGGAGAATTTGAGTGAAGCTCGGCCTTGGAATTTTCTAGACTTCGATCTCTCTATTGCTGAATTTGTCCCAAACATTCCTGTCCCCCCCTCTATTGCTGAATCTGTCCCAAACATACCTATTCTGAAAGTTGACTTTAACTTGAGGAGATGCAGAAAAACAAAATGACAAGGAGATACTTGTTTATTCAAGGAAGCCAAAATTAAGGTTTTAGGAGAATCTTACACCCGAGGCAGCAAGAGAGTTGGAACCGATGATAGCTCCAAGCAACTATGAGTCTCTTTCCAATCCCGATCAGGTAATAGCTGAAAATTGTTATGAGTTCTCCTCTAATAAATCCGAGCCTACTGATATTGATTTACCTATTACTCTCAGGAAACAAACTCGGTCATGTACTCTCTATCTTATTTCAAGTCTTACAATACTTTGTCTACAGGGTTTTGTGCCTTTACTTCTAACCTTGACAGTATAAAAATTCCAAAGAATATTCAAGAAGCCTTGGAGATTCCTAAATGGAGAGAAGCAGTTATGGAAGAAATGTTGGTCTTGGAAAAAAATGAAACTTGGGATGTGTTGAATTTGCCGAGAGGGAAGAAACCAATAGGCTGCAAATGGGTTTTCTCTGTGAAATATAGAGTTGATGGGACAATCGAAAGGTACAAAGCCCGTCTTGTTGCAAAGGGTTTTACACAAGCCTATGACATTGACTACACTAAGACGTTTGCACCTGTGGCAAAGATAAATACAATTTGGGTACTCTTATCTTTGGCAGGCAACTTGGATTGGCCACTTCAATAGCTTGACATTAAGAATGCATTTCTAAATGGTGAATTAGAAGAAGTTTTCAGTACTACTAGGTTTTTGTAAGAAGGGTGAAGAAGACAGAGTTTGTAAACTCAAGAAGTTCCTGTATGGACTCAAACAATCTCCAAGAGTATGGTTTGATAGATTTGCAAAGGTGATAAAGGGTCAAGGATATCGGTAGGGGCAATCAGACCATACTATGTTTTTCCAGCAGTCCTAAGATGGAAAGAAAACAATTTTGATTGTATATGTCGATGATATAATCCTAACTGGAGATAATATAATGGAGATGGAGAGGTTGAAGAAAGTCTAATCCACTGAGTTTGAAGTAAAAGACCTGGGACAAAGGAGGTACTTCTTGGGAATGGAAGTTACCAGATCAAAGAAGGAAATTAGTGTCTCTCACCACAAGTATGTTCTTGATCTCTTAACCGATATTGGTATGCTTGGTTGTAAATGAAGTGACACTCCCATCAAAGCAGGAAAAAGAGCAGGAGACATTGGAAGACCTGTTGAAAAAGAAAGATATTAGAAATTAGTTGGCAAGCTAATCTATCTATCACATACCAGACTTGACACTGCATTCACAGTAAGTGTGGTTAGCCAACACATGCATTCACCAAAGAAAACTCACCTGGAAGCTGTGCACAAGATCCTTAGATATCTCAAGGGTTCTCTAGGCAAAGGACTATTCTTCAAAAAATGTGAAAGCAAGGAAGTAGAAGTCTTAATAGATGTTGATTGGGCAGGTTCAACAGAGGATAGAAGGTCCTCTATAGGGTATTGCACCTTTGTATGGGGAAATTTGGTAACTTAAAGAAGCAAAAAATAGAATGTAGTGGCTCGAAGTAGTGCTGAAGCTGAGTTGAGAGCAGTTGCACAAGGGACGTGTGAAGGACTCTGTGGTTATGGAAACTCTTGGAAGAACTACATGTCACAGTAAAATTCCCTATCAAACTCTATTGTGATAACAAAGCATCCATAAGCATCTCTTTCAAACCAGTTCAGCATGACATGACCAAGCATGTAGAAGTGGATAGAGATTTTATCAAGGAAAAGGTTGAAGAAGGAACCATCTGTATGACTTATGTTCCTACAAAAGAGCAAACATCGGACATCTTCACCAAGGGGCTATCTAGACAAAGTTCTGATGATTTCCTTTGCAAGCTCCATATGATCAACATTTATGATCCAACTTGAGGGGGAGTGTGAAAATCCCAATGAATATGGAAATGTAGTAATTAGTGGTAGATATTGATATAAATGTGGAGTAATTTGTGGTAGATATTATTTAGGAAGTTTTCTATTGAGGAAGTTTCTATTTAGGAAGTTTCTGGTTTTCTGTCAATTAGTTAGGCAGATTTCTTGCTCTTATTTTAGGAAATCCTTTCATTCTTTGATATTTCTATTGTATCTTAAATAGAGATCACTAGCATGTACAGAAATATACTGAAATATTACTCTGATTTCCATAGGTTTCTTACGAGACACTGCACAACAACATTCCCATGGAAGAACACATGGAAGCCCCATCCCTCTTCTGAAGCTTTTTTTTTTGTATGGACAGCTTCATTAGGGAAATTCTCGCCTTAGATAATCTAAGGAAACACTAACTCATTGTATTTTTTGTATTGGTGTTATATGTGTAAAAAGTGGTGAGTCTGTGGATCACCTATTATTGCATTGTGATGTAGCCATGATCTTATGGAATGGTATCTTTGTGAGAGTGGGACTCTTTTGGGTAATGTCAAGAAGGGTTGTTGACTTTTTGGCTAGCTGGCAAGGCATCCGGGGTAACTCTCAAATTGTAGCTATGTGGAAGATGATACCAACTTGCCTGTGTTGGTGCATATGGATGGAGTGGAATGGTCGGAGTTTTGAGGATCATGAATGGACAAGGGACAAGCTTAGAACTTTTTTTCTTCACACTTATTTCATTGGTCGATTGTAATAGACTTTATTGGCATGAACGTACATGATTTTCTTGTATATTTAGACAGTCATGCCTAGGTGCTCTCGTATATGTCCCGTGTGGCTCTTGTATATGTCCTGCATACTTGTCTCTGTTTATTTTTAATAAAATTATTATTTACTCATTAAAGAAGTATTTATTATTTGACAAACAAGGCTTATGAACCTAATATCTACAAAACTATGTACTTGTTAATTTCACCTTAGCTAGTCTCAACATCTTTAGATGTTACTTGGTGCTGCATCAAATTTAGTATCATAGTAGGTAACACCATGCTTGCACAAATTGGAGAACCTACGGATGTAGATTGGCCAATAATTATCAGGATGACTTGCTGCTTATGTTTTTTGGTCAATTGTTGGCTTAAGAGTTCATCTGTGGCATTGACAACTCGGGTGGAAGTCATCAAGTCAAGGTCTTCCCACTCCATATACGGATATCACCATGAAGTTGGGAGGTCTATGGAGCTGCAGTAAGTGACTGAGAGCTACTGAACAAGATGAACAGTAGTTTGAACCAGAAAACATAACTTCTACATTTGAAGCAAGGGCTGACAGGCCTCCACATGTTCACCAACATACTCTTGTGGCCTTGTCTCGGATGTTGTTTGAGATATATGATGAGCCACAAAAAAGGATGGATAATATTGCCAAAAGGTAAAGATAGAAGTGCTAAGCTTTTATGACAGACTTGATCTTGCAGTTATTGATGATTGACACTATATGCAGTATAAGAGACCAGAATGGTTTGCTGGGATAATTTGGTGGGTCTAACAAAAAAGTGGAGCTGGAATGAAAAATTTTGCAAGTGGTAGTGCCATCGGATTATCAACACAATATGTGAGCAGCTTGTAACTTGTTAGGACTAGTAAAATGGTGGTGCTGGAATGGTGTTGAAGCTGACATTAAGGTTATGGCAGCTCCCAATAGGTACATTGATGAGGGCATCCCTTATTTAAGCAATTATTTTGGATTATTTTATCTATGTTTTATTTAGTTTATTTTGGCTTGTACCAATGGGCTTGGACCTAGTTTGGTTCTTATGTTATGTTTATGATTTGGGCTTGTTTGAATGGCCCTAGGCCTTAGCCCATAGATTTTCTAGGGTTTAGTTAGGGTTTATTATTTTGCTATTTAAGGGCATGTATTTAGACTTGAAAGACAGACTATGATAATATTGAATTAAAGAGCTATTGCAGCCGCGCCTCCCAACTCCTTTCTTTTTCTCCTTCTTCCTCTTGGTTTCTCCCTCTTCTCAGTTCCTTCTTCCCCCTTTCCTATCTAATATTATTCTATTTCTTATTATTTCTCTACTATCCTACGTTATACATGCCAATAGATGAATGCAAAATTTTGCATGTGGTAGTTAGGCTTCTACTGGGCTCAGAACCCTTTCCTTGGAGCTCAACTCAGTATTTTCATGTTCTTAGAGGGCTAGAAGTATTTCTAAATGAACCGAAGGTGTCGGAAACAGGGTGGGGAGGGTTTATCGATTTGTTCTTATTTGTTTCCTAGTGAGACTAGGTTTCCTAGCCAGGTTAGGATTCACTAGTTTCACTAGAATTTCTTGGTATACCAAGAAACCAAGAAATACTTCTCTTTTAGGGTTTTAATCCAAAATTGATGACTGTGGCAGTCTCCTATGTAGTGGAATTTTTCTCCATGATGATTTTAGGGCTCAAGGAAGATCTTTTGTGTCCTAACCTCTTTACTTATCTTATTCTCACTATACTCTAATATTTAAGCCCTGAAACATGCATAAGATCTGTTAGTTTTGCCTTAAAATTCGAGAATATGTGGTTGAAATCCGAGGGTTAAGTGGAAAGGGTTAAGCAATGGTGGACCTCGTACCAGTTTCAAGGGACTCCCAGTTTTATTTTTGCGGACAAGCTGAGAGCTTTAAAAAGTGATCTGAAGTTGTGAAATAGACAGTCCTTTGGTGACACTGGGGAAACCAAGAAGGGCTAGCTGCGGGATATTCAGGAGCTTGAGAGGATTCAAGAAGGGTGACCTCTTAACACAGGAGGAACAAGCGCTAAAGTCTTCGTTGGTTGCTGACCTTGAGAGGACAATTTTATTAGAAGAAGTGTCTTGATGGCAAAAATCTCGAGCTTTGTTGCTTCGGGAAGGAGATCGTAGTACGAAATTTTTTCATAAAACTTCAAACTCACATAGAAGGAATAACAACATTAATTGAATATTGATGGGTAGAATGTAGAGATGATCAGGTAAATTCAAAACCATGTGTTGATTTCTTCGAGAAACTCCTATCCGAGTAGGCAGGGTGGCGGCTGTCCTTGGATGGACTTCTTTTTGATATTCTTGGGTCAAATGATGTGGAGTAGTTGGAGAGGGCCTTTGAGGAGATGGGCCCTCAATGGGTTTCTTTCAAGAGTGTTGGGATGTGATCAAGGAAGATCTTATGTCAGCGTTTTAGGAGCTTTTTTCTCATGGAAAATTTGAGAGAAGTCTCAACACCACTTTTCTTGCCTTAATACCCAAGAAGGTGGGGGGCTTTGGAGATACAGAATTTTTGGCCTATCATCCTTTTGAATGGGGTTTACAAGATCATTTTTAAGGTGCTGGCAAATCGACTCAGCGAAGTGTTAGGAAAGATTATTACTAAACCCCAAAATGCCTTCATTAAAGGGAGGCAGATCCTAGATGCAGCTCTTGTTGCCAATGAATGTCTTGACAACAGATTAAAGAAGGGCATACCCAAGATCATGTGAAAGTTAGATATGGAGAAGGCTTACGATCACGTAAATTGAAAATTTCTATTATATCTCCTTTAGAGGTGTGGGTTCGGGGAAAGGTGGAGGGGTTGGATCCGTTGGTGTATTTCTACGGCGACATTTTCAGTTTTGATCAATGGTTGTCCTGAGGGCTTATTTCACAGTTCACACGATTTGAGACAAGGAGATTCTCTCTCTCTTTTGTTGTTTGTTATTATGATGGAGGCCCTGAGTAGGATGACATCAGCGTTGGTGGCTAATAGTTTGGTTAACGGTTTTCCGATTGGTTCCCTGAATAGGGGTAGTACTAATATATTTCATTTATCGTTTGCAGATGACACACTGTTGCTATGCGACACCGATCTCAACCAGGTGCAAACTTTGAAGGCTTTGTTGCTTTGTTACAAAGCCGTCTCTGGTCTGAAGGTGAACTTTGATAAGTCAGAAATGGTGCCAATAGGTGCATTCCCTAATGTACGACAACTTGCGAACACACTGGGTTGTAAGATAGCATTTTTGCCTACAACTTACTTGGGTCTCCCGTTGGGGAGTGCATTGAGGGCAACTTTTGTATGGGATATTGTGATAGAAAAAATAGAGAGAGGGTTGGCAGGTTGGAAGAGGTTGTATTTGTCAAAAGGTGGTAGGAATACCATTATCGAAAGCACTCTCTCTAATCTCCCTCCCTACGTACTTCCTATCCCTCTTCCCCATCTGAACTAGTGTGGCCTCTCGTATCGAGAAGTTTTAACGTATTTTTTGTGGGGAGGAATAGGGGAGGAATTCAAGTGTCATCTAGTTAAATTGGAGACGGTGTGTTGCCCAATCTCTAATGGTGGGTTGGGGATTAGAAACGTGAGGATTTTTAATCAGCCGTTACTGGGTAAGTTAGGGATATTCTGGGGTGTTGGGCAGGAATGAGGGGGAATTCACAAATAGCTGTGGTTTGGAAAATGGTCCCTCATTCATTATGTGGTGCTTGTGGGTAGAGAGAAATAAGAAGTGCTTTGAAAACAAGGAGCATTCTTTGGATGAACTGAAGCGATTCTTCTTCAACACTCTATTTTCTTGGGCTTTGGCCATCATTTGTAATAGGGGCAATCTGCATGACCTGCTTGTATCTCTCACCAGTACCTAGTTGTAAGTAGGTTTCTGACCTGCTTGTATACTACTGGTTCTCTGTTTCTATCAATAAAGTTTACCTTTTACCTATCAATAAAAAGTGTATATATGATACTTGGACAAAACAAATAAATACTGGAACCATACTGCGCTGCATAATCTTGCAGCCAGGTTCAGATATTTGATGCTATTGTGAATGTTTGTTCCTCTACAAAACTTCTTTCCAACCACATGCATCTGTCTTTTCTGACAAACTCTTTGATAAGTTCAACTGCTTGAAGTGAAGTATTACGGCAAGCATAGAATTATGGAATTCATTATTATATACATCTTGAGTTGTCTTTTCTCAACCCCCCACCCATCCTTCAGCAGGGCTCTCAATCATACAATTTTATTCGCTCAAGTGAACATAATAGCAGCATGTTTGGTAGATTCCGATCACGCCACAACCAGCAAGCATCATTTGATGATGAAATTCTCAGCTGCCGTACTGTTGATCTCTGCACATCAACTATAAAGATAGATGCAGAGGACATGGATCTACGTCTTTGCTTCCGAATAATTTCTCCATTAAAAACTTACACATTACAGGTAATTGACTTTGGTTATTTATTTATTTATATATATTTATATATTTTTATAAGTATGACTTTGGTATTTAATATCTTATCATGGCTATTCTGCTGCATGGTAGAGACTTTACTGCATAAGTGGCCTTGTTTTCCTGCAGGAAAGCTGCAGGGTTGGTTTTCCAAGTGTACTAAGCATTTAATTACATTCTACTGATTTGTGGCGAAGAATTGTAATTCATTTGTCAACATTTTCGTAAATACGCAAAAACGAAAAGTTTTAGAAGCATGATGAAAATGCTGAGAACAATTTGGAAACTTGTTGGAATGCTAGGAAATGTGAAAACGATCATAAATAAATTTAGTTTATAGATAATTGGTTAAAATGTGATGGGCATATACCCTTGATCATGGTGGACAACAGGGGTATGGAATTGGAGTGAATGTTGGCATCATCCAAAAAATAGATAATCCATTGATGACCTTCCATTGCAACTAAAGGGGTTGCATAGATGATGATGATTATAATAGTTATGCTGCAATAAGCATGCATCAAAATCAATCATGTAAGCTAATCTAGTTGCATTTTTCAGAAATCATAAATTTTAAAGAACGAATGTGGGTAGAATCGGTTGTAAGTAGGTCATTTAGCAGTTTGAATCCACTGAATTGCAAAATCTAAACATATATGTATACGAACTTGGGTTTGAAGCAAATTGGAATCTATCAATATGATATTTACAACTGAGAGGCAATGTTATCCAAAGATCAGAAAAAAATTAAAAGAACAAGACAAGTATTACGTTCCTTTCAATGAAACAATGTATTATGAAGGATAATGTGTTTCTTTGAATACTTGTATTTTTTTTTATCTGGATGACTCTCGGGGTGCCTTCTAAGCCACTCAGGAACTTTTCTAGGAGGGCTTGTTTCAGTTTCAAGTGTGATAGAGATGTTTTGCATTTTTTTGAAGTCTATATAAAGTTTATATATAATCTGTAACAACCTTCTTTTCTGGTTGTTTCTTTTTATATTTTTTTTTGTCCCTTTTAAATTGGTAACAATATGAACATAATATTCTGGAGCATATTGTCCCTAGTTTTTATTTTCATAGCCTTTTTTGGTCAGGCTGAAAATGAAGCAGATAGGATGGACTGGATAAACAAAATTACAGGAGCTATTACATCTCTTTTGAATTCTCATTTTCTTCAAAAGGTTTGTTCACTCAAAGCATCATGTCTCTCATTGTGATGTCATACAATTTGTTGATGGAAATCAATGGTAGCTTTCACTGACAAGAACTAGCTGTATCTTCTGCAGCTGCATCCTGGAAGAAAACTTGTCATGAGTAGCAGCTTTGCCAGTGGTGCTTTTACTGATGTTCAGTCACTAGACAGCCATGAAAGTTTAAAAGATGACACAAAATTCAATGAAGCTGATTCCGTTTCTAGTATCCTGAGAGCAATTCCTGGAAACGATATTTGTGCAGAGTGCAGCACTCCTGAACCAGATTGGGCATCTCTCAATCTCGGTGTATTATTATGTATTGAATGCTCTGGTGTTCATCGGAATCTTGGCGTTCATATCTCAAAGGTGCCTTTTATTTTAAAACAAAAAGTTGGAAAGTTATTGCTTTTGTTTTATTTTGTAGCTTATAGTTGTCTGCATCTGTGTTGTGTCCTGACTGTTTCTTGTCCTAACACTAACAATTTTTTCTCAGAGAATATTATCATTTAATCTTTGATGATAATGATATCATTTTATGAAATTACGAACTAAAAACAAAACATATTTTATGAAATTACGTAGTAGCTGTGCCAGTGATGACTGAAGTGATGTGTTTCTCTCTTCTTTCCGCCTTTTAGACAAAATTTCAGCATCTCACCCTAATATTCCCTTGGCACTCTTTCAATGTCATTCCATTCATATACTAGCATTTAAATGATATGCAATATAACTGCTCCAGCATGCAGGTATGCCTTTTTCACCTTGCCAAATTCGTTGTTATGTTATTTTTTATAAGTAAGAATTTTTTATCAATGATTAAAAAAGGCACTATCTAAGCACACCAGGAGTATACTCAGATATACCTAACTGGCAAAAGAAAAAGAATCAAGGAAGTCCTGAAAACTAATCTAGGAAAACATCAATGAGCTGCCATCCACAGCTATATTGTAAGGAATAAAATAAAAGCCCTTAACATTTCTTTCACACAAAATGCACCACATTAGGCAAATTGGATCCATTTCCCTTAATATTCAGCTGTGTATGGCAAAGTTATAAAAACCATTCCGTTCCGGCTGGAATTGTCGAAAATTTTTGTTCCGGAACAGTGGCTGGAACGGTAGAGGCTTGTATTCCGTTCTGGCCTGAATTCTGGTTATTTTGGCCCATTCCGGATGATTCCGGCCGGATTCCGGCGTACCGTTCTGGATTCCGATCATTTTGCCCCATTCCGGATAAATACATTTTTCTTGTTTTTTTTTTTAGTTATTTATTTATATTTATGGGCTGCGACATTATTTCAATATTTTTTTCTTCATTTATTTTTTGTTTTTTTTGAAGCTTTTATCATTTATTTAGTTGTTTATTGTTATTAATTCTAGATATCTATGTCAGCCGAATTAATTTTACTTTTTAATAATTATTTTTAATAAATCTGAATTTTTAAACTTATTAAGTTTATCAGGTATGTATGTTTTTAATTAGATTTGTATTGGTTTATTTTAGAATATAATTATTATATATATAATTTATTCATATAATATCTATCCTGAAACGGTACCGGTACTGGAATTTTCCGTTCCAGTGCCTCAACCGGAATGGTCACCGGAATGGAATTCATAACTTTGGTGTATAGTTAATTGACCTTTTCACCATGCTAACATTGTTAACGTATATAATTAGGAATGTTTGCTGTCATGTATCTTTATCTTTATCTTTATCTTTACCTTTCTGTTTATACTAGCTGATTCTTAGGGACTGTTACATTAGACTTATTATGCATGGCGTAATTATCTTTCCTTGTAAAGATATATAATGAGAAATGGCTGCACCAAAGGAGCAGTTTTCCAAAAGGAGCTGTTGCCCTATCTTTCCTTGTAAAGCATGGGCTCTTGGTTCCTCTGGTTTTCTTAGTATTTTGACGTAGTATCAGAGACAGGTTGACTAAGTTCTTCCTGTTTTCTGACCACTTGTCTCAGAATCACCCATACCGACCCATAAAAGCCAAAAACAGCTTGCCACAAAGTACTAGCTGACATTGAAGTAAGAGATGATCCAAGGTTTGCCGAGCCCTTTTATACATGCTACACCACTCCATTATCACAATGTCTCGTTTGTACATTCTCCAAGATAAGCATCTTCCTTAATGTGGCCGTTCAAACACAGAAGGCTGCTTTAGGAGGCCTTACTTTCCCAAATGGATTTTCAAGGGAGGATAACATTTTCATGAGGGATCACAAGCATTATTATTTTTTGATTAAAAGCATTATAAAACAACCTGGCTTCAAATAATCCCACTTGGATGAGGCCCACTACATATTTTGTTTCTCATTTTGTCTCATGCACATACGCTACAACAGAACATAGAATGGGGTCCATTGGTCAATCCTGTATAGTTCTAATAAACACATTACCCATTTGATATCCATTTGAAAGTTGGAAGTCTTGGCCAGTGGTCCTTTCTTAGAGCAAGGTGGACTATATCCAGAAAAGCCCCTTAAGATTGATCTATTTGCTAGATGCCTTATGTTAAGTTTCATGTAAACACTATTTGGTAAAGTTAAGGTCATGTTCAATGAGAAGCCTAACGTTAATTTTTAGACTAATAACCTGATGACCAAAATGTTAGCATGACTGAAGTTTCCTCTACTGCAGGTGAGATCTTTAACTTTAGATGTCAGGGTTTGGGAACCTACTGTCTTGGACTTGTTCCGGAACTTGGGCAATTCTTTTTGCAACTCCATATGGGAGGAATTGCTTCTTCATGAAAATGAAAGGTAAGATTTCCTTGTTCTGTTACCATATTAGCTATATAACACATAGGAACAATGCCAAACAGTTTACTTAAAGATTCATGACTACTAGATATCAATGGATTTGAACCCAACCATCACTGCTCGTTTAAATGGAAGTGATTGTAATCTGGCTGTGAAGGAACTATTGGAATATGTTATATCTTCAATGATCCTCAAATGCATGTTCTCTCATTGGTTCAAAACCAGCAAAGTGTAGACAGTCTCTATGACCTTAGTTGTATTAAGATTTGAATCACTTTTTTTTTTTAATGCTATTTGATCAAGCAGTTTTTGAAACATCTATTGATGAGAGATACAAATGCATTCACCAAACATGGCAGTTCCAACAACTGATGTGAACTAATGGTTGTCGTTTTCTACCTCATGATCTTACATAGAATTTCACCAACATTCCGCTAGTTTCTTGGAAGCGATATGTTTTTTCTAGAGTTTGTTTTTGGACCTTGGAGTGAATATAGGGCCCTCAAGATTGCAGTCCCTACACTCTATTGGAGGCTTCGGTGGCAGATTTGATTGATGGCTTTATGGGCTCGCTACAATGGAACGCTAGCTTTACTAGAGAGGCCTGGGATTGGGAGTAGGAGCTATGACCGATTTTTTCAAGTTGCTTGTTCTGCAAACATTGGCAATGTTGTGGCGGACTGGATGACTGGGATTCATGGGTGGAGCAGCATGGTTCAGTCCTTGTACAAGGCCTTGATGGTTCAGAACCACAACCCTTTTCCTTGAAACTGCATTTGGTGATGTAAGGTGCCTCTCAAGGTAGCTTTGCTTGGCTCGGTTGCATCCCTTGGGAAAATCATTGCCATTGATAATCTGAGGAAACATGAGTCTATTGCTATTAATTCCTCTGTAAAAAAGTGGTGAAACTGTATATCATTTATTGTTACATTGTGAGGTGGGCAGGACATTCTGGGATGACATTCTTAACAGGATCAGAGTTGTATGGGTCATAATGCTCAGTAGGGTGTGGATCTTCTTCCATGTTGAAGAGGTCTTCAGGGTATCTCCAAGTTGCCGCTGTGTGGAAAATGATTCCCCGATGTCTGATGTGATGCATTTGGATGGAGAGAAATAGTTGTAGCTTTGAAGATCGGGATGTTCTTTGAGTAAACTTGAGAGATTATTCTTCAACATTTTTTATGGGCTTCTATAATTGTTCTCAATGTTACTAGTTTTCATGATTTTCTTGTATCCATTTCTAGTCTATAACTTGTAGCTAGGTGTTCTCTTTGTAACTCATCAAAAAAAAAAAAAAAAAAAACTAGGTGTTTTCTTTGTATACCTCCTATGTACTTGAGTTATGTGTGTTTACTTCTATCAATAAAATTGAATTTTACCTATCAGAAAATGTTATTGCTTTTTAATTCCTATGTACTACTATTATGCAGAATAGATGAGTCAAGGACTATGATGGCTTCAGTTACAAAGCCATGCCCCAAGGATGTCATTTCTTGCAAGGAGAAATACATTCAAGCAAAGGTGATCTATAAATTCCCTTTTTAAAAAATAAATAAATAGGTTATCGGTTGATTTTATACTACTATTATGAATGTATTTAAATCCAAATTGTACTTGGCATTGGTATTCGTTTTCTTTTCATTATCTTGGATGTATTCGTCCACATAGAGGGAGTTTCGGGTTAAGTAGTAGCATAGTTTTGAATTATGTTCCGTTTCAATTATTTTGGTTAGAATTTTCTGTTCCAGTATAGTATCTAGTACAATTTACCCCTGTTCCATTTCGCTTTAAATTCATGCCATTTCGGTCCGTTTCGGCCATTCTGGTCAAATTTTGACCATTCTGGCTAGAATTGGCATTTTAGTCCTTATTCCGTTTCAGACTGTTTTTGTAATTTTCTTGTATTTGAATGATATATATATATATTTTAAAATTTTAAATCAAGATGGTATTTAAAAATTTTAGAATATAAAATATATTTATATAGTTTTAATTTCTCTTTTGTAGCTTTAAATATGTCTCCTCACTCTCTCTCTCTCTCTCTAAATATTATTAATTTTAATAATATATCTATTCTTTTAATTTTTTTCTTTGTTTTTATGTCTCAACTCATGTTTGTATTTTTTTAACCTATATTCATTTTATAAATTTTCAATTATTCCATATATGTACACATACATGATATACACTTACATATATATATATATATGGTGCGTGGTGTGTAGGTTTATGTATAGATTTTTTAATATATTTATCCTATTAGTTATTAGTTTTTATATACATATGAATATTTATTATATACAATATATAATTAATCCCGAAATGGTACACTGAAATACATTGGTACCGAATATTCCGTTCTAGTACTTACCGGAATGATCTCTGAAATGAAATTCAAAACATTGAGTAGTAGTCTTAAGGGAAACAAAGGGTTAGGGTTGGGGAGATCTGTTCTGTTCCCATTCGGATTTGGTGTATTTTGGATATAATTTTCGTGGGCTTATTGGTCATTTGGGGCTTTTTAGTATGGGCTAGATGTTTCTTGGATACCCCCAATATACTTGGTTACTCCTATGGATATTAATGTATATAGTATTTTTACTTATAAAAGAAAAATTATCTTGGATTTCAGTAATTGTCCTGCAAGATTTTTCCATTTAATACGACCTATGTGGTTCACGCTAATAGTTTCTCGCTTTGATGGTTAACTAAATTAGGGTAGTGTAGAAACATACGTGTCTGCTTTTATTTTTTCAAAGACATGCATCATAAGAAAAAATCTACTTGACCATCCACAAGACTCTGTGTCATTTCTTTGTACACGTGCTTGTCTTGCTTGTTTTTCAGATTTAGAATGCATTCCAATGTTTTGTCTCCGTCATCCTTCTGCAATTCTTATTCTAATTTACGTCAACCTTTACCAGCTTCCACTATCATGGAAAAAGGTTCTAATATTTTAGCTGAAGAATAATATTCTTACCCTTAACCAGTATGTAGAGAGATTGCTAGTCGTCAGAAAAGCAAGTGCATCTGGGATTCCTTCTTATGCTTCAAACATCTGGCAAGCAGTCAAGAGTAACAATTTGCAAGAAGTGTATCGTCTTATTGTGACTTCAGATACAAGTATTATCAAGACTACCTTTGATGACGTGGATGGTGTTGATATATGTCACCATGTTGATGTACAAGACGAGACAGTGCAAAAGAGACAGTACGATCCAGCAGTGTGTGAGAGAATCAACCACTCCAACGAGCCAGGGAACTGTCTTCAAGGTTGTTCCTTGTTGCATCTAGCATGCAACACTGGAAATCCATTGATGCTTGAGTTGTTGCTGCAATGTGGTGCTGATATTAATATGCGTGACTTCCATGGAAGGACTCCTTTGCATCACTGCATCTCCAGTGGGAACAATCAACTTGCGAGACTTCTACTCGGAAGGTAGTAATATATCTGTTGTGAATACAATTATGGATGTGGTCTGTATTTCTTGGAAAAGGTTGAGATTGTCCTTCAAAGGTAATATATCTGTTGTCAACTTCAACAAGTTGATATTGCCGGCATCCTACCTACCTTCGTGAACATACGCAAATTCCCTTCCATTGTTAGTCTCATATCCTTTTGAGTGGCCAAATGCTTTTGAAATTACCAGGACTAAAAACGATTCCTTAGATAAGCTGATCAATGTTATCACTTCTATTAAGCTTGATCATCTCTAGAAAAATTTCATAAATATTGTTCCTGGATGTGGTGAGAACAATTTGCCTTAAGGCCCGATACAAAATCGGGGGGGGGGGGGGGGGCAATCAATCCGATTTCCTATGATACTATGAATGTGAGATCTTTCATATCCATCAAATATAAATTTGTAGTTTAATTAGTTAAGGATCAGAGTGTACATAGCACAAAACTTCTCTCATTTCCATGTTCCTTGGATTCATTTTATGAAGACTAACTAGGATGTGTCCTGCAGAGGTGCAAGTTCATCAATTAAAGATGGTGGGGGACTTAGTGTCCTGGAAAGAGCAATGGAGTTGGGAGCAATAACTGATGAGGAGCTATTTATATTACTTTCTGAAAGCGAGTAAACTAACACGGTCCTCTCTTGTAAGTTTATTTCATCCTTAGTCCTCTTTCCTCAAATTGTCTGTAATAATGAATAAAGCCTGGTACCACTTTGCTGGTTTGGAATAAGAAAAGTCTCAAGTTTCTTATTCATTTTGATGTGAATATGTGGGATTTATAATTTCTTGAACTCATGAACAAATTAAAATTCACTCAAAAAAATAAAGAATCAAGTCAATATGATTTTAGACATGTTGGAAACTTGTTTCAAGAACTTATATTGCGGAGAGAATATCACAAAGAGTTTGCCTTTAATATGTTCTTAGTTCATTCAAGAACAAGTAGAGACAACAAGAATCCTCTTTGAAAAAAATACTATTTATATTCATGATTAAAACCCTAAGGCCTAATAAGGTCTACATCACTTGAAGACATGGTCTGAATATTTTTAAATTCAAAAATCCTAAATCGCATTTTTAAAGCTAATAAAAGAAGTCCACTTAATTAATTAAATAGGCCTAAATGCTTATAATCATAGAAACATAAAAATAGACACAAAATCTTATGCTTATTGAAATAAAAGTCTTTACTAAACTACTAGGCTATGCCATCCTCTATAGTTTATATCACATTAATTAAAGCTAATTCTTCGAATGTTGGGGTTTTATTTGATGAATTTGCAAACTTGGCCAAAGTAGATTGCACTAGTCTGCTTCATTAATTTTCTTAACTCTTGACCTTGTCATTGGCCCATCCGAAATTTGCAATGGATCTTTTACACTTGGTCCACCATGGTGTTCATCATTCCCCCTCTTAAAAATGATTCGACCTCGAATCGTCATTTGTATCAAAAGGACAAAGATGAAATATTAAAAGTAGTAGAGACATTATATTTACCTGAAAGATTCACTTTATAAGCATTATCACTAATTTTTTCAAAGATTTGGGAATGTTCATCTCCTTGAGGAAGTAATTTTAGTTCTTTTATGGGTTGAGAATCTTTCTTTGCGTATGTGGACCCAAACCAAATCTTCTCGTTTAAAGATGACATGCCTTTGCCCCTTATTGGCTTTGGAAGCAAACTTTTTATTCTTTTGCACAATTTGAAGCCGTACCTTATCATGAATTGATTTCACCAATTTGGTCTCTCTTTAACTATCCAAGTTACTCATTTTATCAATAGGTAAAGGTATTAAATCTAAATTAGTAAGTGGATTAAAATCATAAACAATTTTAAAGGGAGAATATGTAGTAGTATGAATAGTCCTATTATATACAAACTTTATAAATGGCAAACAATTCTTCCAAATTTCCAAATTCTTTTGAATGAAAACGTGTAAGAGTTGAGTTAAAGTTATCTTGACTGCTCCAGTCTGTCCTTCACTCTAGGGATGACAAGTGGTGAAAAATAAAGTTTGGTACTAATTTTTCCCACAAAATTTCCAGAAGTAGCTAAGAAATTTAACATCCCTATTAGAAACAATACTCATTGGTATTCCATGAAGTCATACTATTTTCTTGAAAAATAAATCAACTATATTTGTGGCATCATCTATTTTATGACATGGAATTAAAGTATGCCATTTTACTAAATCTATCTAGTATTACAAAAACAGCAGTCCCAAAATAAAATCCATAGATATGTCTATCCATGACTCTCTAGGAATGGGTAAGGGTGTATACAACCCATGTGGTAAAACCTTAGATTTGATTTTTCTAAATGCAATGCACCTACCACATATTTGAATGACCTTTCTTCTCATCTTAGGCTAAAAGAAATGTTCATGTAAAATTTCTAAGGTCTTATTGACACTAAAGTGTCCCATTAACTCCTCACCATGTACTCACGCACCAATAATTTACGTATTGAACAATTTGATACACACAACTTGATTTCTTTAAACAAATATCTATTATGCTGGTAAACCTTACCAAATGCTGCTTTGTCACATGCCATATACACATTAGAAAAACAAGCGTCATTGGTATACATGTCTTTCACATATTCAAATTCAAGTATTTTGGCACTCAAATAAGTAAGAAGTACATACCCTTGGGATAAATTTCTTAGGCTAAAGGTAGTGTTGCCATGTCTCTAGAGCGCGAACAAGAACGTAAAGTTCTTTGTCATAAGTAGAGTAATTCAAGATTGCTCCACTTAGCTTTTCACTAAAGAAGATTATAAGCTACTTATCCTGCATTAAAATGGTTCTAATTCTTATTTTTGAGGCTTCACATTTAATCTTAAAAGTTTTGTTAAAGTCAAGTAATGCTAATACAAGCATAGAACATAACTTTTATTTTAATAGTAGTAAATACATTTGCTTAATTAGTCCCCAAATAGAATTCAACTTTCTTTTTAATTATTTTAGTGAATGTTGCAGCAATGGTTCTAAAATTCTTAACAAAATGCATATAAAAGCTAGTTAAACTATAAAAACTTATTATCTCAGAGATGCTTTTATTCATTGGTTACTCCTTGATGGTCTTGACTTTCTCTTCATCTACCTCAATACTTTTTGTACCAACAACATAACTAAGAAAAATAATTTTTTTCATAAAAAATATATTTCTTAAAATTATCATACAACTTTTCACCTCTCAACACATCGAACACATATCAAATTCTCAATATGTTCATCCAAGTTTTTGCTGTGTACTAGGATATCATCAAAGTATATGATTACAAGTTTGCCTATAAACGCATGTAAAACATGGTTCATTAAATTCGTGAAAGTACTAGGTACATTTGTGAGTCTATTTAGTCCTAAAAGCAGTTTTTCATTCATCTCCCTCTTTAATTCTAAAAAAGTATTAAATATTAAGTTAAATAGATAATAAATTGAGTTCAATAGATATTAAAAAAAATATATTTCAAATTTCAAACTTATCTTCAAGGTCCATCATCTGTATGTATTCTTGCAACTCCTTAAGGTTTAAAGGTTTGGTTCTCAACCAATTTTGTGTGCAAATGAGGGTTTTGACAGTCTCTGGAGATAACGAACTCTTAAAGGGATCCAATACTCGTCCTCCAGTACTAAATGTAGACTTCGATGCAACAGTGGAAATGAAAGTGACTAACGCATTACGTGCTAACTCAGCAAGGACATGATAATTGACAGCATTAACTCTCTACCAATCCAGAATATCAAAACCAAACGAGTCTTACACACGTCTTAGATAAATACTTCTCTAGCTTTGATTTAAACTCTATATCACCTTGCTTCGCAAGGTATTGGTTGAAAAAGATCCGGAGTTTATTTAAGTACGGTGCTAGCACATCAGAACTCCCTCGCTAGTGTGTGGCCTCCCTTGAGCCACATTAGAACTCCCTCCACTAGCTATACGAAATTTGTTATACTGCTCGATCAAGTAGTCTAAAAGGGGTTTAATATTTTTCTCTATCACCTTCGCCTCCGTAGGTCCTTTGCATTTTGTTAACTAACATTTCATTCCCATCTTTTTATATCTTGGATCAAGCATAAAACCAATGTATATTATCAAGTTGAATCTATTTGTATTACCCCAATACTTGTCATACTTGAGTCTCATACTTGTGCCCCATAGAACTAAAGATATCATCAGTACTCAATATCATTTTATTTAGTGTATCCTCAATTATACAAAGTTGTTCAAAGTAGACATTACTCGTCACATACAGAGAACTAGAAATGTTCAATGTAACCTCGTAAAAAGCTTTTAGCACATCAATAAAAACCCGTGCAATCTTCCAATCATCAGTAGTAGGGGGGGTTCTTAAAATTTTCATCCATAAACACAAGTTGTTCAAAAACTTGTTTATGTTGTTCAACGGTACTCAACATCAAATACGTGGAATTCCATCTAGTAGAAACATCCAAACAAACCATTCTCCCGTTAATATTTTTCTTTGCCACACAAGTCTTGAATTTGGCAAATCTTGATGGTGAAGATTTCACATACTTGACGGCATCCCTAATCTTTGTTACTAAATTAGAATTTTCCTTCAAGCCTTATTTTACAACAATATTCAATATATGGGCAGCACACTGCATGTGAAGATGTTCACCACCCAAAATCATATGACTATTATCTTTTATTCTCCTCTTCATGTAATAAACAGCAACATCATTTGAGCTGGTATTGTCAACTGTGATGGTCAATATTTTATTAACACCAAATCTATGCAATGCCGATTCTAACATCCTCCCAATAGTATCACCCTTATGGTCAGGAATTTGACAAAACTTGAGTATTTTCTTATGCAATCTCCAATGACAATCAATAAAATGTGCAGTAATGTACATGTAGTTCAAGTTTTGCACCGACATCCAAGTATCGGTGGTAAGACATATTCTTTGACCATACAACAAATTTTTCAGCTGTATCTTCTCTTCATTATATAACTTAATATAATATCCTTTTAGAGTGGTTCGGGATGGCAAGGTAAACCGAGACTCTAAATCAGCCATATAATCAATAGACCCTTCATTCTCCACAAGCCTAAAAGGCAATTCACACCTAATAAAGAACTTTGCAGTTGACACCCTAAGTTGTTATGCATAGAAGTTCAATAAAACTTGTGAGTTACACATCTTTCCCTCTACCTTTCTTTTACCACTATAGGTATTTTTTGGAGCCAAAAAAGGAGACTTTGAACAATTAAAAAGGTTGGTCCTTATAGAGGAAGTGTCATTCTTGTAGTGGCACTTTTATTCCTTACCACACCAATTGCACCTAGCTTTTGGGTCATTGGGATCAATAGGTTCTACTTTGGTAAAGTTATCTCAAGCTATTGATCTGTTACTAGGTATTTTTTTTAAATTTTTTTAGTACAGGTGGGATGGAACTAGTAGGGTTTTGTTCCTCTACATCTATTGGAATAGAAGAATCACTACCAAACTATTGAGTTGTACCAACATTGTAACTCACATAATCTTCTTCCATATGTTATTGAATAATTATAACCACAAAAAAAAAAAAAACTTTTAGTGCCATACAAGAGTTGCATTAATAACGAGCACATTAAGGTAATGGAAGAGATGCATCAATAAGTAGAATCAATAGTACTTAAGACCCAACAATAACTACAACAAGGAGGATGCTGTAGTTATTTGCCTCATTATCAACACCCATAAATCGCAAGAATGCTATGAGACTCTTAATATGTTTACAACTGATCATAGCAACTGAAGACCTAGAAATAATCAAGTGGATGCCAACATCATTAACATCATTATCCATACCAGAACCAGGCCCAGATTTAAATATTGTTACTTAAATCCATTCCAAATTTGATTATATGCACTTACATCATCACTTCATCAATAAAAAAAAAAGGCAATCCCAATTAATGAGGTATAAAATATGCCTATCAACAACTAGTTAGCTCAATAAGTATGTCTGCAATAAAATAACATACATATGTTTTCAGTAGAGTACTTAAACAACCAAACCCAAAAGCCAAGAACTCCATGGTATATTTTATCGGACTAACAAAAGGTAATTTGTTTTGAAAGATGCAATAATCAATCTCAATGCAAAAGTTACTACTTTTCAGTTGTTTACTCAAGAAACTCAGAGAAATCCTAGAGAGATTTCTACTAGATATGAGACTCGGAGAAACCCTAAAAATTATATTAGCAGCAAGCAAAGTCATATGGGTTTCAAATAAAGCATTATGGACGCATAAATCATGTCAAAGAAACATAGTTATAGGGGGAGCGAGAGAAAGTGAGAGAGAGAGAGTACTTGAGAAATTCACGGCGAGATTGGTGACGGCGATATCTCATGCCAATAGAATGGGAGGCTAGGGTTTCGGATTTCGTGAGAGACAGAGCTGAGAGATCATTTCGTGAAGGTTGGAGTCGCATGATTGGGTTGTAGAGGACTAGAATGGACGAGATCAGCGAAGGATGGGCGATAGATTGAGACAGAGGGACGCTAGGGTTTAGATTTCGTAAGAGAGAAAGAGAGAGAGAGAGAGAGAGGGTTCAGATTGTGGGCGTAAGGTGACGGGCGTGAGAAATGAAATTCCGGATTATGTTTTAGAATCTGGGTACTGGATATTAGATCCGGTACTGGACCATATTGATCCATTAAACCGGATATTTAAAATGTGGACTCCGGATTTAAGTTAATTCGGATCCAAAATCCGGATGTCCGGTTTTGAAACTGGACCGGATAAAAAAATGGTCCGGATGAACACCCCTATGGGCTAATGTCTATACTTATTAAAATAAAAGTTTTCACTTAACCACTAAGCTATGTCGTCCACCTCTGTAGCTTGTACTATATGGGTTAGAGCTAGTTTTTCTTCTTTCAACCCTATCTTAAATGTTGAGGTTTTACTCGATGGATTTGCAAACTCGGCCCAAGTGGATTGCACCAGTCCTTGCATTGCTTCTTTGTTTTTCTTAGCTTTGACTTTGTGATTGGCCCATTTGGATCTTGTAAGGGATTCGACCTCGAATCGTCACTTGTATCAAAGGGAGAAAGATAAAAAAACATTGAAAGTAGCAATGACATTATACTCACGAATAATCAATTGTGAAAATCATAAATCTGAATTCAAACTCACGAAATTAACAAGAATGAAGAAATAATTTGAGATTAAAATAGAAAATTCTAGAACACACCAAAGACAACTTAAAAATGCAAGAATTAAAAGGATAAATCACATCTAATTTGAAAACGAACTCTGATGCCTACTGTTGTGAACTTGTGGAATTGAAAATCCCTTGAACCCTTGGACAAATTAAAATCCATCCAACAAAACTAAGAATCAAGTCAAGATGATCTAAATACGTTGAAAACTTGTTTTAAGAATCTAGATTGCGAGGAGAATGCCACAAAGGGTTTGCTTTTGATAAGTTTTTAATTCATTTAAGAATAAGTAGAAAAAATAAGAATTCTCTCTGAAAAAATTCTATTCATGTTGTATAAAATGAAGGAGCATGTGTTTTAGTAGTCCTCAGTGAAACCCTAGGGCTTAATAAGGCCTATATCACTAAAAGATATGGGCTAAATACTTTTGAAACCAAAAATCCTAAACTACACTCCAATAGCTAATAAAATAAGTCCACTTAATGAATTAAATTGGCCCAACTGTCTACAACCATAGAAACATAAAAATAGGCGCACACTCCTATGATTATTGAAATTAAAGTTTGTACTAAACTACTAGGTTATGCCGCCCCCCTCTGTAGGTTGTATCACATGGATTAAAACTGGTTACTCAAATGTTGGAATCTTACTCGATGAGTTTATAAACTCGGCCCAAATGGATTGCATCAGTCCTTATATTGCTTCTTTGATCTTCTTAGCTCTTGACCTTGTGATTGGCCATCAGAAACTTGCAATGGATCTTTTACACTTGGTCCACCATGGTGCTCATCATTCTCCCCCCTCTCTTAATAATTATAAACATGTCCATAAATACATTCCCCATGGGACCTATTTTTCTATAACTAAACTTGTAAAAAACCAAATATCTACTCCAAAATCAAGATTCGTAGGAGATGGACTTTAATTCTTGGACTACAATGTTTTCCAAATTTGTAATTGGATTGTTTCCCACCACCACCTTCTTGTTTGATATCTCGAAATTGAACACAGAGCCGAATGGCATTTTTAGAGAGCGACGACCAATTTCCTCATAAAAAACATAGCTCGTTGTTTCTATTATTCAAAGAGATGGTATAAACTCATGTAGTAGTCCTTAGGTCGTAACGGAAATGATTTCAAACCACTACTCTAGACAAGTATACAAAATATATAAATTATTACAACTACTAAATTTGTAAACTTGTAGTTTATATAGCTAGTGATGACATTAAGGATCTCATTTCATAAAGATAACATATTAGCTATAATGATATATTATATTAAAAGAAGTGATAACTCTCAAGGCCCTTATTTTGTTGAAGTTTAAAAGCAAGCTGGAGAAAGGAGCCTACCATTCATAAGGTCCGATTTTTGTTCTTACATATTGAAGATTATGTACAACAAAATCACATAGCAATGTCACTAAACAATAAAGTGTGACAAAATGTAAAACAAGAACTTTGTTGAAGGGCTATGCTAGTTTTGTCCATAAAGGTAAGTTGAGGGTAAATGTTTAAAGAGGGATATAACTCAGTTCATTGAGAGGTGCCTCATCTGTCAACAGGTGAAAGCGAAGCACCAAAGGTCCGTTGAGAATTTACAACCCCTACCAATCCTGGGTGGAAATAAGATGGCATAGCTATGCGTTTTGTGATCAGATTCCAACCAATCCAAGTGGGAAGAACTTTGTGTGGATGATCGTGGATCATTTAACCAACATGTCCATTTTCTCCAAGTTAGAAACACAGATACATTGGGAAATTTGACCCGGTTATATGTAAAGGAAATAATTAGACTGCATGAGGTGCTTGAGACTATTGTGTTGGATTGAGACCCGAGGTTCACCCACCCATCTTTGGAAGATTTTATAAGCTGTAATGGGCACAAGATTGAGATTTAGCAGCATATATGACCTATAAATAGACAGAAAATATGAGTGGACAATAAAAACCCTAGAACATGTTGAGGGTGTGGACTCTAGAGTTCAAGGGAAGTTGGGAGAACAACATACCCCTTTACAAGTCCCTTTACAAGAGAAAGTGTAGGTCATCCTTATGTTGGGATGAAGTTGGGAAAAGCAAGCTCATTGGGCCGGAGCTAATCAAAGAAATGAAGGATGAAGTCAGAATTATATGAGATAAGATGGTGGTAGTACAAAGTCAGAAAGAGTTATTTTGACACACAAAAAAGATACTTGGCCTTCATAGAAGGCAACTAGGTGTACATCAAGGTGTCACCTATGAAGGGAGTAAAATGATTCAGGAAATGGGTAAGTTGAATCTTAGATATGTAGGACTGTTTGAAGTGGTGGAAAAGACAGGCCCGATGGCTTAAAGGGTTGCACTACCTGCTAGTTTGGGGGACATTCCTGATGTGTTCCATGTCTCCACTTTAAGGTTAAATTTTTGGGTAATTGGAACCTCACATAGTCGATCTTGGTAATATCGAATTGAAGCTCCATTTTACATACGAAGAGACCTTGGTGTAAATTTTAGATTGGAAGGAACAAAGGCTCCGGTTGAAAATATAAGGGAGTAAGTACTCTTTACTTGTTTGGGTTTTGCGATTCAACAAATATGTGTTCGATAAAGTTTAAACCTTATTAACATATTTAATTTGTCAGATTTGGTTGCAATCTTGACAATATTGTTCAAAATTCAAGGACAAAATTATATTTTAAGGGGGGAGGATGTGAGAACATTCAAATGTTATTAGGAACCCTCACATAGTAGCAATATAACTGTATCGACAATTGTAATCTTGGGTATATAAGCTCTTATTTTTCACCTAACCATTTGCAGGGTCTTTATTGCCATGTGGACCACATTCACTAGTGGTAGACAGGAGATCAATCCCCTTTGAGGAACTTGTCCCTCCTTGGCCGAACTTCTGGAATGCAACAAGATATGATTACGCATTATGCCAACATGCTTAGCTTGGGATTTGATAGGACTTAAAGCATCACGACACGCAATACAAGGTCACATACCTCCGTTTATAACAGCTAAAAATGTAGTGTACCTAACATGTATCTAACAATTTGAAGTATTCACAATGGATAATTCTTTTAGCAATACACAATGCATCGGATTAACTATGTCCCAAACATAATCATACTTCATAACATTCACATATCCTAAAGTTATAACATTAGTAATTGAAAAAGTAATAGACCTCAAGAAATTCATCAAGAACTTCTTAAAACTCTTGGAAGGTTTCAAGAATAGATCAATCGCGTATATTTTTAGTATGTCAACATAGTCAGGCTTACTAATTATGTGCTAGAAATGTAATTTTATTTATTTGAGGTACTTAGGAGTGTGAGAATGAGAAACAATCTGTGCCATTAGTCTTAGATGTATATTTAAAATTTTATTGCATAATAGATTGATTTTTGTTTTTCAGGCAACAATGGTATGAAGACGCATTTTGAATTGTTCGGGGCATTTGGGAGTTGAATTTCGCGAAATGAAGTGCGCTCTTAGTTTCATATGAATATTTAGGATTTTATGGTGCAAAGTTATTCTCACCATTTTTGGAGTGAATATTGCCTCCATATAAGCGTCATGTGGCACTCAGTCTAATGTTTTCAAGATCATTGTGTGGAATGTGCAAATTTCGTTATAGAAGTTTTATTTGGGATCTTGGCAAGAATATTAGCTACACTTGTTGAATAGTATTCAATACTTGGCACAAGAAGATCCATGAGTTGGAAATGTGAAGGAAATCCAATTTTGCGATCATGCCACCTAAGTGAAAATCCTATTACATCCAACCACTCAATTTGGTTTAAACCAAAGAAGGTTTCAACTAAGGCTGTGCACCCGGGTTCTGGATCCAGAAACCCGGGTATTTAAACCCGGATCCGGATTTGAAATCCGGATCCGGAAATCCGGATATTTAGAACCGGATCCAGATTTAAAATCCGGGCCGGAACCCTCATGATTCCGGATCCGAATTCTGGATTCCAGATTTGAACCCTTTTTTTTTTTTTTTTTTTTTAACTTTTATTTGAACATTAGATACTTAAAAATAAAAAGGAAAAAGAAGAAAATCCTAAAAATTAGATACATAAACCGGAATATAAGCAGCCACCCAGAGATATAGGGTTTGAGGAAAAAGTCCTTAAGCTCTCCCTCAGATTTCTCACAAATATTCAAAGCTCTGATAATTTATTTCTCCAAATACATCAAAATATGACTAGTTCCATGTGTAATTGAATATGAAAGGTCTAAAGGGATGGACTAGAGTTTGATATTGAATACTTCAAGTGAAATTAAAAATAGAGACGGAATTGATGAGCTCATGTGCACATTGATATTGGTACCAAAGAAAACCCAGTTTTCTTTGATAATTTGATGTATAAAAGCCATATAAGCAAATAATATGCCTCCAGGAGCACATAAATGCAAGCAGGCTGCAGGACTATAAAGCGTTGATCAAGAAGAATGAACTAGAGACGATTCAGCACTTCTATCTACAAGCGGGACTATAAAGCGTTTATCAAATAATATGCCTCCAGGATTCTATCAATGGAGAAAAGCAATCTTAGTTTAATGGTACAGACCAAATACAACCAATATCAATGGAGAAAAGCAATCTTAGTTTAATGGTACAGACCAAATACAACCAATATAAAAACGACCAAATAGAACCAACTACACTATGTCCTAAAGATGGAAGCAAATAAATATTTAGTTAATGCCATGTCCTTCCTGCCTAAAATGGTTCACCGCCAAGTCCTCCAAACCTTACAGCTCTTAGCTACATCACCAACAAAAATTCCTAGTTGCAAACCACATAAAAAGAGCTTTGTAAACAATTTAATAAATAAGCCAAACAATAAAACAAAAAGAATATATAAAACAAAAATTATTTCAAAAGCTTTGTAAGTAATGCACACTAAAGTAATAACATACTTACTCTAAGTTTTTTAGCATGAATGGGAGGGTTGACTCATACCAGCCTCAATTCCAGATAAAGCTACTAAATAATCATTTAAAAAAATATTAAAAAAATTGAGTTAGATATATAATAAGCTAAGTGAGGTAGATATTAAAAAAAAATATATTTCATGTTTCAAATTTACCTTCAAGCTGTATCAACTCTATGTATTCTTCCAACTCTTGGATGTCGACAGATTTGTTCCTTAACCAATTTTGGGTGCAAATAAGAGCTTCGACAGACTCTGAAGACAATGAACTCCTAAAAGGATCCAAGATGCGTCCTCCAGTACTGAATGCAGATTCCGAGGCAATAGTGGAAATAGGGGTGGCTAACATATCACGTGCTACCTCAGCAAGAACGGGATAATTGGCGGCATTAACTCTCCACCAATCCAAGATATCAAAACTGGGTGATTTTCCTGCACGTTCCTCCGACAAATACTTATCTAGTTCTGATCTAAACTCCATAAACCCATGCTACTCAAGATATTTTTCTAACTTCATGTCAAATTTACTTGACCTCCTTTGAGCCACAATAGAACTTCCTCTACTAGCCACACGAAATCTGCTATACTGCTCAATCAAGCGGCTTAACAAGGGTTTGACTTTGGCCTCTATCTTATCCGCTAACTCATCCCATTTGCATTGTTCCAACCAAAATCTCAATGACACCATTTTGTAACGTGGATCAAGCACATGAGCAACATATATCAACAAGTTGAACCTATCAGTATTATCCCAATACTTTTCACACTTTTCTTTCATGTTTTTGCCCATGGTCCTAGTGATGCTATCCTCACTCGTGCACATATAATTTATTGTATCTTCAATTGTGCACAATTCTTGAAAATATACATTAGCCGTCACATACAAAGACCCAAAAATGTTCAATGTGACATCGTAAAATATTTTCAGCAACTCTACAAAAATCTGTGCTTTTTTTCCAATCATCACTACTGGGGTTAACGAAATCATGATCCACATACATATTATAGCGTTCAAAGGCTTGTTTGTATTTTATAGCGGTACTCAACATCAAATATGTGGAGTTTCATCTAGTAGAAACATCCGTGCACAATATCCTCCCGCTAATATTTCCTCTAATGTACAAGCCTTGAACTTGAAAAATCTAGACGGTGAAGACTTCACATATTTGATGACTTCTCTAATCGTTGATATTAAATATTTAACATCTTCCAAACTGTCATTAACAATCAAATTTAGTATATGGGCAGCACACCGCATGTGAAGTAACTCACCATTCAATATGGTAGAATCACTATTTATTATCCTTCTCTTCATATAATCAACACCAACATCATTAGAGGAGGCGTTATCAATGGTGATGGTAAAAATCTTATTAATATTCCAATCAAGCAAGCCCAAGTTTAACACTCTCCCAATAGTTTTTCCTCTACAGTTGGAAATTTGGCAAAACTTTAGTATTTTCTTATGCAATCTCCAATTATAATCAATAAAATGTGCAGTAATGCACATGTAGTTCACATTTTGCACTGATGTCCAGGTATCGGTGGTTAGACAAATTCTTTGACCCTCTAATAATTTCTTTAGTTGTATTTTCTCTTCATCATACAACTTCATATAGCCCCTTTTTAGAGTGGTTCGGGATGGTAAAATAAATCGAGACTCTAGATCAGCCACATACTCAATAAACCCTTTGTGCTCTACTAGCCTAAAAGGCAATTCACACCTAATAAAAAATTTAGTGGTAGACACCCTAAGTTTTTCAGCATCATAGTTGACTAGACCTTGTGAGCTTGGGCTACATGTTTTTTCCCTTCGCATCCCTATTACTATTAGAGGATTTACTTTTTCCAGGACGTTTACAGTAAAGAGGGGATTTTTCACATGTATAATAAAGGTGGTGATTCATAGAAGAAGTGCCATTCTTGTAATGACAATTAAACAACTTATCACAATGTTTGCATTGAGCTTTTGGTTCATCGGGGTCAATAGGTAGCACTTTCTCAAAGTGTTCCCAAGACACCGATTAGTTACTAGGTGTTTTCCTAGGTTTTTTGGGTACAGGTGGAACAAAATGGGTATGTGTGGATGAATGAGAAGGAAGACTCCCATGCTCATCCACATCCACTGGAAAAGAGGAGTCACCACTAACCCCTTGAGTTGTACCAAGATTCCAACTTGTAGAATCTTCTTTCATTTGTTATTGAGTAACAAAACACAACAAACCAAACCAAACCATATAAATTAAGTAAAAAATCATGTACAACTTTAAGCATGAATATTTTCAGCAAACAATACAAGCCCATAACTTCCAAAAAATAGAATGAAAATGAAATTAAAATAGAGATTACTACATGTCATAAATTAGAACAGAAGATGAAATAAAACAAAAAATTAGTACATGTCATAATTTAAAACAGAAGATGAAATTCCACAAAAAAATAGATTATTTATTCTAATGCATATTAAAAACAGTAGATGAAGTGACTGGGTTTCAGATTGGGTTTGGGTTCAGGCAAATAAAAACAGTAGATGAAACATGATATCAAAACTGAAAAAGAAATCAAAACTGTTGTAATTTTGACAAATTATACGCCATAATCCATACCATGTTTTAAGTAATGATCAAGGAGGAAAAAAAAAAAAAACAGAGAGAGCAAACTAATTGGTTATTTTGAAACAATTAGAAGGCACATGCATGAGCCTAATTAACGTCCCAAACATCTTCAGCAATATCGTAATTGATTTCTATGATGACGTGCCTACCACTCTCGATCTCCTACCAGCCTTCCAAACTTTCGATCATAACAACACACAATTAAAATCTTAAACCAATTTAAAGTGATTTTTGTTTTTCTCGGCAACCAATTGAAAGTAATTACTTCAAATTAAGCTCTATACGGTACCCAGAATGAAAACTCTTCATACAGCTAATTGCGTAAATATTACCCCTCATAATATTTTAGTTTTTACCCATTTTAGATGTCATAAAAGACCCTCCATATTACCTCACAAATTAGGGAAATAAATAATTTCTTCTGGAAAAGAAAGTTGTCAGATATGAAAATTGCAATATATGTTGCCTAGGCAGAAAAAAGAAGTCATGACAAATTACTAGGTGTTTTCCTAGGTTTTTTTAGAGGATGAAACGCTCCCATTTCTCTCTTCCTTTGGCAATATAATTAATAATGTTTAATTCATTGGGAGTTTTTAGTAACGCCTTATTGCGAGAACTTTCAGATAAGAAATATGAACATTTTTTGACGCAACAAAAAATAAAACTTTAGAAAAAGTGAGGGAGGGTGTGACTGTGAATTACCAATCTTTGCTGCAAGTTGTAGCTAAAAATTGGACATATACCGATGAACATTGGACTCATTTTACTAAAATACAGCAAAATGGAAGAATCCTAGAACCTTAAACCAAACTCAACTTCTTGTGTGTAACCAATGATAAATTGAAACTCTAATCTCCAGTTGGGTCACATTCTACATTAATATTGAATTGAAGCCATTATCATATAAAAAATGAAATGTTTCCAATTTAAGTTCATATTTATATTTTGGCTCAGAAGAACAGGATGATCAATCACATTGCAGGGTCACACACTCAGACCTTACACATTGATTTCTTTTAACTATTCCCGTACCCAGCTTACAAAATTAAAACAGAAGATGAAATTAAAACAGAATGAAGATGATGAAATTAGAAGAACATACAACTTTAAGTAAAATTATTTAACGTCTTCAACCATCACTCTCAGTGTGTTTAGGAATATACTCTGTTTTCAACCATCACTCTCAGTAATTTTAAATGCATTATTTTGTATTAATGCATCTCATTAATAAATAAATTATGGTTGCTTCAGTCGCTAGTTTCTCTAGAAATACAATGATACATAGTAATATACGAAAATCTACTTCAAACATATGAAATACAATGATACACGAAACCCATAAAACCCTAGAATCAACTTAGATTTTCCTTCAATAAATCCATTTCTAATCCTCACGCAATTACAAGGAGGAGGGGAGAGAGAGAGAGAGAGTACCGGACAAGTCAAATGGTGTTTTTGAGGATGATAGAGAGTCGGCGATGAAGATAAGGCGATTGAGACTAGGCGACGAAGATTCAGAGAAGGCGATGGGTCACGATGATGACTGATGAGGTCGTGGACTCAACACAGGGAATTGGGGATGGGGCTAGGGTTTCTATGCAGAGAGAAAGAGAGAGAAGTGAATAGCATTTGAGACTCGAGGGAGAGGTCTGAGAGGGGAAGAAACCAGACTGGATAAAACGGCACCGTTTTATTTTTTTAACAAACCGGATATGGGTTAATAAAACGGGTTCCAGATTCAATGTGGATATCCGGCCCAATTTTATCCGGTTTATTAAAAACGGGTTCCGACCCACTTTTATGTGATTTGGAAACCGGATTTAAGATCCGAGTATCCGGTTACTAATCCGGGCCAGATAAAATCCGGCCCATGTGAATAGCTTGCAAGATCTATTTTATAAAAATATTAACATGCTATGAGTTCAAACCTAGCTTGCATATCAACATGTTAACACTTTATCATAGCAAGATCAACCCAAGATTCAACCAAGAAGTTCATCAAAATATCAAAGTCTGTTGCAAGAGCTCTCTTGAAACAAGTGATGGAAAAAATTCAAAGTGTAGAGGAAATGCATGGAGCGTGGGTAATATAAAGATAGGGCTCACATGGGATGGTTGAGTGACCCTTGGATGGGAGGCTAGAAGCCAAAAGGTGAAGGAAGAGTTTGGGTGGTCTTTTTATCCCCATGAAGTGACTATTGGAGGCTATCACTTGTGTGGATGTCAGCCATAGACTTACCCTTTGTGAGGGGAGAGAAACTTCGTCAAAAAGCCTTGGCTAGTGGTAGTTTTCGGTGGGCCAAAAATGGGCATGACCAATGGGCTTCAATTTAGGTTATGGTGACGGAGTTTTGGTTGGATTAAGTCCAAATCAAGTTTCTCTTGGATCACTGTAATTAACAAGACATAAAAGAGTTGATGTAAACCCGTGAGATTGAATATCCCTTGAATCCACAAACAAATTGAATTCCACCTAAGAAAGCTAAGAATCAAATCAAGATGATCTAAATCTGTTGAAAACTTGTTTCAAGAACCTAAATTGTGGAGAAAACACCACAAAATGTCTTTGATAAGTTCTTAGTTCATTTAAGAACATGTAAAGAAAACAAGAATTCTCTCTAAAAAAATACTATTTACGTTTATAATATGTAAAATGAAGAAGCATGTATTTTTATAGCCCCCAATAAACCCTAGGGCCTAGTAAAATCTATATCACTTAAAGACATGGGTTGAACACCTTCAAGTCCAAGACTCCTAAACTATACTCCTATAGCTAATAAAAGAAATCCACTAATTAAATTAAATTGGCCCAAATGTTTACAACCATAGAATTAAAGTCCACTTAAGAAATCCACTTATAGTATAGGCCCACACGCCTATACTATTGTGCACTATGTCTTCTACCTTCATATAATGCTGCAACTCAACAACATTGGCCTATGTTCTTATTCAAACCACTTAAAAATCTAGCTATTGTGGCCTCCTAAAAGGCTCTACATTAGCCCAAATCATAGCCACCACTATCTCTTTATGGTAATCCTCTACACTCCTATACTGTGTAAGATTTTGTAGATTTTGGTAGACTATAGTAATTGCTAGGTATAAATCTCCGCCTCATGAGAGCTTTCAACTCACGCCATCTGATGTGAATCTCAACTGTCATGCTTTGAAGTCCAACAAACAATATTGGAATACTTATCCAAGAAAGCTAAAATTTAGATTTTTAATAGAAAAACTTCGACCCAACGTTTATAAATGAAACACGAATTGAAGGTGTAAAGTAACAAACCCCAACCCAGTGATTATAATGGAATCACGAACCAGAAGTATAAAATTTGAACGCTACAAGGAAGAATCCTTGATAAGTTTACAAGTTCAATGAAGAACCAATAGGAGAAACAAACCTCGTTTTTCTCTTAGATTTCAAATTCAATGTTCTGTATTACAAAGAGTGCATACTATTTATAAAATAAGACTAGAAGTCGGCCCCTTTTCAGCCCTACACATAAGGAAATGAGACTAACTTGGTTCTAAAATAGGAAAGTAGATAAAATGATTAAAAATAGAAGTCTAAGATTAACACTAAATTTGGTCTGAAATTTAGCAGCTCCTTCATCGATGCCAATAGTTGGTTGAAATGGACAAGGAAATCACGTTTAAGGAAGGTCTGAAATACGCAAGTCAATCAGCCAATTAATTGGTCTGGAATTGGAAAGTAATAAGCAACTTTCTCCTTCTAATTACATGCCCAAAACAAACAATAATTAGTCCTTAATTCATGTCATTTTTCAAGAAAAATTCGCCCAATTTAAGCAAGATTAGTTCCATTAGCATGGATTAAATTTATTATGTCTTCATCTCCCTTTGGGCCAAGCAGAATGCCTCATTTTAGAATCAGCTCATCATAAGTGCTTCTTTCATCTTCTTGGATCTTGCTCTTATAATAGGCCCAACTAGAACATGCAATGGATCCTTTAATGGTACTTGATTATTCTCATCATTCATTCTCTCTTCAAAAGGATTCGACCTCGAATCATCACCTACATCAAAAGGAGAAAGATCAGAAACATTAAATGTAGCACTAATATTTACTCATTTGGAAAATCTAACTTGTATGCATTATTATTGATGCTTTCAAGATGTGACACCCCGTACTCGTAGGGGAACCTGAAAATCAACCTGTTTGACTTTGACCTGTTTTCATCTACAAATACTATCTAAAAATATATTTAATCAAAAATCCACAAATAATTCCTCATCTCTAAATTTTTAAAACAATTAAATCCTAAATATCCATAAAGTTCATACATTAAACAAAATAATGCCATCATATAGGGTCCACAAACTCCCCATAAAAAAATATCCTACTAACACTTTGATTTATTCATGCTAAATAACGTAACAACAAAATAATAAATATCGTCTTCACTTCAACCTCAAAGATAACTGCCTATCCTGGTCCCAACATACTAACCTTGGTCCTCAGTCGAGACCTCCACTTCATCTGAAATGTATATAGATAAGGAAGTGAGTTCATCCACAACTCAGTAAGCAAAACACTTATACTAGTATGTAAATCATGAGCATTTTTAATAAAATCCTTAAGTATGTAACGGAAAAACTTTTATTTCAAAGGAAACAATTCCAAAACTTATAAACCAACCAAAAGCTGAGCGAACCTTTATTTTTCATAAAGTATACACAAAACCAACTTTTTATACCCAAAACACTTTGGCAAAAATAACTGTAACATCTCATCCATTTCCAAAACATATACCATGTTTAACCCCCGTGGTAGGGTTGTGCTATCCCCGGTGGCCAAACCAGGCAGTATCATATTGTGAGACTTTCCCTCATTCTTTCTCGGAGCCCTCAGTGTGCACATAGGAAAGAAACACATAAACATGATCACTTTGTTTCCAAAGTGATTGCACTCCTATCATATCGTATCATGGAGGTACCAACCATATCACGTGAATCCATATAATCATGTCAGAACCATATTCAGAAATAAAGATAAACAGATAAGTATGCCAAAGATTTTTCCGTAAACATATCATATTAAGCCACTTGTTTTTCACTTTCTTATCCATTTCCATATAAGCCAAAAACACAACAAAACATATTATTTTACATGCACAAGATAGCATCAAAAATTAATGTTCGCTCTTATGCATAGCTCAAAAACATGTCAAATATTGCTCATGTCTACACATTTCATGTCAAAAGAAAATTTTCTCTATCGTATAAATTTTCATGAGCGAATGCATAAAACATATACTGAGGTTGTTTTTCACCTTTTTCTTTAAAAAGCAGAACATGCACATTTTATAAAAAAAACCAACCTCAAATAAAGTTTCTTTTTTATGTAAATCTAGGATAGGAGCCCCGCTTACCTGACTCTTGTAGCGAATTATCAAAATTTCGAGTCCAATCTCTAAGATTCTCGTCGCCTATTTATAAAAAAAAATACTCAACATTAACGGCCAGCAAACCCAATCTATGTATATACAAAAATGATAATCTAATGTTCCAAATCTGAAAAATTTGCAAAACTCATTTCTTCAAACTACACTAGCTTAAAGCGTTACAATTTACTACAAATATCAAGTCAAACAACACCCATTTAACATGCTGACCAGCCCCAACATCCGAGTTGTTATCCCACGCTCACATGAATATATATTCCTAACTTTCCAGCTTACAAACCCAACGAGACCAGTCACCCAAAAATCATTTAGCAACATAATTATTGACCTCAACACAACCAATCGGTCTAGCCAGCCACACAACATTTTTACTCGATTAAGACCAACTAACCAAACAACATTTTACTCGATTAAAACCAACCAGCCAAACAACATTTTACTCGATTAAAACCAACCAGCCCAACAACATAGCCATAAAATTTTGAATGCTTCCAAAATCCATGAACATACTCATGAAACTCCTACCCTTATTCGCATGCATTATAGAGTAGAAAGGCCTTGAAAATAAAATACCTCAATTCACTTGTAGCTTTGGAACCCAAGAGTCACGCACTGCCAAAGGAGGAGAAATTGCCGATGTGTAAATCTGGAGTTGTAACTACCCTAATCTCCACAAGAAAAACACAACGGAACAAAGAGAAGAGAAGTTAAAAAAAAAAAAATCCTACATTCTGCTATGATGGCTTATTGGCCCGAGAGTATCTCCCCCCCCAAGCAATCAACGTTAAAACCAAAACCCCATATCGAAATCGTATAATGCGGAAGAAATTTAGAGCAAGGAGGAGATCATCAGCTTACCGGCGCAAAATTGGGTGAACGAGAACAGGGCAGTCGGCGATGGAGAGACCCAGCCAGAGGAATAATTTGCCGAAGGAGGAGGGAGAGAGTCTGGGTGATGATAGATCCGTAGCACCCCAAACAAATATTTGAGAAGTGGGCGGGAGCACTTTTGTAATAGCCCTAAAAATCTTCATCTTAATTTAATTAACTAATTAAGGATTAATACACAAGATTAGTGGTAATTGGTGAAAGAGCAAAATAGGCTTTGAAGAGATGGGCTTAGGAATGAGACCTTTGGAGAATGGATCAAGTGAATGGACCAAGAGAGCAATGGTGAGTCCAAAAGCCCATAGAATGAGCCCATAGCCCATCAAGCCCATAGTTGAGACACTTGTCAATGGGAGAAAAATCCTAGAAAAATTATCCAAACCCTTGTAGGAAAATATTATTTGGTGAAGGTTGACTAGTAGTTGGATGCATGCCATGTAGGATTGAGTGTAGAATCTAATGGAATGATTTTTCCTACCATGGTATCTTGGAGGTACAAAACACCATCCCTTGACTTGCCAAGTGAGGTCATGAGGTGTAGGGAAGTTACAAGTGGCATGAGGAGAAGCTTGGATGAAGGGAGCTTGGTGTTATCGGTGGAGGCCAATCCGTGGGGTTCCTTGGGGAGTCTCATGGGGTATGGCCATCTACAAGTGATAGGACAAAGAGGAAGAGTGTGTAAGTGGATGAAGTACATGTGTAAGAAAGTATGGTGATGTGAAGAGAGGTATGGTGTATGTGTAGGTGGTTGAAATGACAAAAACTAGGAAGAGAGCAAAAGGGAGTTTCGGTGGAGCTAGCTTGGCCGTCATGCCTTGCTCAAATTCCAAAAAGCATGGCTTTGGAATCACTTGGATGGACACATGAGAGGATAGGGGAATGATGATTGAGTGAAAAACAAGAAAATGGAGGCTAGAGGCACCAATAAGCCGCCGGCCATAGGAAAGAAAGGAGAAAGGAGAATCATCTAGGTATGGCCAAGATTTGATCTTGGAGTGGCCTAGAGTTGTCAATCAACCCCATCTATCTTTAGCCATGCCTAAACATGATGAGAAGAGTACCAAGGACCCTAGGGAAGGGAGCTGGCCGTGTGACCCTTAGGCAAAACCTCTTGAGCTCAAATCACTTAGACACATGCAAACACCCTCACTTCCTCTCCACCTCTCGGCCAAACTCACCCTAGCTATTCCTACTTTTGTTTCTTCTCTTTTCACCACATATTTTGAAGAATCCCTATAGTAGGAAAGCCAAAAGCAAGAGTGTGAAGGTGATCAATTCATTGGAGAAGGTTAGTGATTAAATCTATACAAGATTAGGAAGAACACACACACACATGTAACACTTTGTAATGGTTGGAAAGAAAATAGAGCTTTCTTTGAGTTTTATGTTCATGACTAGACTAATGGGAGATTGTATATGTGTAATTTCAGATTTAAAGCTAAAGCCTAGTAGGAGTGTTGTAAGTATACTCCCCACTTTTTCCTTAACAAGTCTTATATATAGTGAAGTGATCATGTTTGTTGGATTAATGGTTGCCATTGCCATGTTTGGGTTGGAATGATTTTTCTTGCTTGAAATTATGAATATTCTTGGATAAGTTTATATTGATGGGAACAAGCTATAGAATATGAGTAGAAAGGATGAATTAAGTGTGAGTTGCAAAAAAGAAAGGAAAAAAAAGCATGATTATTTGATGAAATGATGAAAATGATGCATGAAGGATTTTAGTGTTAAATGTTAAATTTGTGGCCTTGCTTAAGGTAAGGATTTTATTTGAGGAACTAGTGATGGAATTGATTTATTCAAGGAGCATATTGTTGTAAGAAAATGAAAATGGTCATGAGAATAAATTATTTGATTGATATGGATGGAAATGATATATATATTTGCATATGGAAAGAATGATCACTTGTGTATGATGTAGAGAAATGTTTATGTGGAAATTGATAATGTTTAAGGTTGAGATTGGAAGATTAATATTATATTGTGTTGTGGTGATTTTGTTTAGTTGAACTCATAGAAGAAACTTTTAGGAAAGGAAGTTTTGAATAGACTAAGGGGAGGAATTCCCTAAGTTAAAAAGGTGAATGGAGGAAATAGGAATAACTAAGTTTGATGTGAAATGGTTACTTGGGAAACATTAGAGTTTCGGTTACCCCTTGCTAAGGAGGGTACTTGATTCAATTTGAATACTTTAAAAGTTTATTGGAGGAAATTTGAAGTCAAATGATGAAGGAAAACCCTAGAAACTCTCTAGGAGAATTCGGCCATGATGGGTTGGAGAAGGGCCCAATACCCCACTTCAATCCTAGGCCCATTTTGGGTATAGAATATGATGACTAAGTAGGAAAATTATGAAATTACCCCAAAAGAAGGAGAAGAAAATGAAATGTGAATGCACTCGAGCCTGTCTCGGTTCTTGCATGAAAATAAGTAAGCATGCATGTCCCATGCATAAGTCATGAAAAGAAAGTTTTTTAAAGTCAAAGCATGTTTTTAAGAAAAAAAGAAAAGAAAAGAAAAGATGGAATTTTTGAAAAGAAAAGAAAGAAGTAAAGTTTTATAAGAACCCCAAAGGCTGGGACGGGGAAGTGCCCCAGTGGAACCTCCCTGTCCACTCAGGAGTGTCTAAAGTCGAGTGGTAGCCCCTGGGTCGACGAAGAACAGTCGGCGGACCGTGTATGGCACCAAAAGGTGGCCGGAGCGCGGTAGCACCTAACGCTGGTGGGTGCCCAAGACGGATAAGGTGTAAGGACCTGCCGTTTTAAAGTTATATGACGCTCACTCTAGGGTGATGCGGTAACCAGCAGGGAACACGCGGTGCTAGGGGAACCGTGTTGTGTCTCATACATGTTAAAGAAAAGTCATGACAAGAAGGGCTTTCGAGCCATAAGAAAGATCTGTATATGATAAGTGGCGCCTAAGAAAGAAAGAAAGAAAGATACGAAATGTTTTAAAGAAATGTTTTGAAAAGCAACGATGATATGAAAAGAAGAAGTCTACATGAAAGTTTTATGAAAAGAAGTCTGAAAGAAGTATGTCTGTTTAAAAGTTTTTCATGAGCATGTGCATAAGTCAGTCATTCATTGCATGTGCATTAGTTAAGAATGTTTTGTTCATTTAACTGTATATCTGATATGTTCTGGTTTAAGTGTTAGTGTACTTGCTGAGATTTCTCCCGAAATCTCACCCCCCTTTTTATTATCTTACTATTGCTCCCTTGGGAACAATAGAAGTCATTGCAGGACAGGATGGATCCACGGATTACGACTCTCGAGAAGATGGGTCGGACCCTCATGGGCCCGACTAAGGCTGAGACTGCCGGGCCAGTGACCCTAGACCTGTTGGGTCAGTGGGCGGCAGAGTCGCTTCCTATGGCGACTTACTTTTTTGACGACCTACGCCCTACGGGGTGTTGTATGGTGCTGGGTGTTGACGGGCTCCTCCACTTGGGACGCCTGTTTACGTCATCCTCTGGGATGATGTGCGACGTAGGTCCGGGGCTGAGTCTGGACAGCCTTCGTTATGGCCCCGACTATAAGAAGATAAAAGAAGAACCCGCCTATTAGTATGGTTGGCGGAGGGAGGAGTGGATCAGCAGCACCTTTATTTTGTATACACCGATGTACTTTTGGAAGGAAAAATCTTCCCGCTGTTTTGGGAAGTACTTTTGTATAAAACTGTTTACATTGGTGACTTTATTCTGATATATGTATATGTGCTTGTGATGTTTAATTTGGGTTTTATTTTGTTAACCATGTGATGTGCGACAAGCGTAACGTTTTGTCGTTTATTTATGGCTTGACCTTTTTCCGCTGCAATATATATAAAAAAAAAAATTAAGGCTCTCCTAAGTAAAGATGAGGGGCGACTTCCTTGTGACGTTCGTCCCCGGCGTCGCATTTTGCGTACGAACCCAAGCGCAAGCTGGGGCGCCGACAACTTTCATCTTGTTGCAACAACCGCTGGAATGTGGAGCTGCGTGCGGGAAGTGCGGATGAGAAGAACAGAGTGATAACCGACGGAAGCAGAAGGGAAAGAAAGAAAGAAAAGAAAAGAAAAGAAAAGAAAGAAGAAGGGTGGAAATCAATTACCTGGGGTGAAACGGCGTCGTTTCGGTGCTGGGCTGGGTTTTAATGTGCCGGAATGGGCCTGGGTTGCGGGCCTTACACAAGAACTAGTTGAATAAATGTGGGGAGGTTAAGGTCAATAAGAAGGTTTTAGTGGCTTTCATCATTGGGCGGTATAGTGACTAGGTGCTTTGTGATGTGGTTCCTATGCATGTTGGCTATATTTTGTTCGGGAGGTTGTGGCAGTATGATAGGAGGGTGAATCATGAGAAGTTTAGGAAAAGGTACAGTTTTGTAAATGATAAAAAAAATAATCAAACTTGCTCCTTTAACCCAAAAATAGATCTATGAGGACCAACTGAAGTTGAAAAGTGAGATTGAGCAAAAAAGAAACAGTGAGGCTGAAACACAAGAGAGAGAAATGAGAGAAAAGAAAAAAGAGAGTGAGGCCAAAACCTCCACAAAAAGAAAGTGAAAAAGAAAATAGAGAGGTGGTTGAGAATAAAGAAAAAAGAGTGGAGCTACGAGAGAAAAAAGAAAGAGAGCCTACATAGAGAAAATGAAAGACAAAGATGAGTTTTTATGCAAAAGGGAGTATGGTTAAGAGGACCTTCTTAGCAGACAACCTATGATCTTGCTTGTTTATAAAGAATCTTATCTTAATCTTGATGACACTAGCCAATCTCTTCATAGTTTGTCTGTTTCTTTGTTGTAGGAGTCCGGAGATGTATTTCGAGAGGAGATGCTGAGTGAGTTGTCACCCATTAGAGGCATTGAGCATCAATTGATTTCGTATTTGGAGCCGTTACTCCAAACAGACCAGCTTATAGGAGTAATCCGGAGGAAACAAAGGTAAGTTGAAGATTTGATGAGCAAAGGATACGTGAGAGAGAGCATAAGCCGATGTGCTATACCAATGCTACTAGTACCAAAGAAAGATGGAACTTGGAGGATATGCATTGATTGCAGAGCGGTCAACAATATTATGGTAAACTATTGTCATCTCATTTCTAGATTAGATGATATGTTTGATGAATTGCATGACTAATGTATTTTCAGTAAAATAGATATTAAAAGTGGGATACTATCAAATTAGAATGAATGATGTATATGAATGGAAAACCACTTTTAAGGCTAAATATGGACTTTATGAATGGTTGATTATACCATTTGGATTCACAAATGCGCCTAGTACTTTCATGAGATTAATGAATCATGTTTTTACATGCCTTTATAGGCAAATTTGTAGTCTTATACTTTGATGAACATATTGAGCATTTGACATTTGTGTTTGATGTGTTGAGAGTGAAAAAGTTGTATGCTAATTTTAAGAAATGTATCTTTTGTATGGAAAAAGTTGTTTTTCTTAGTTTTGTTGTAGGTACAAAAGGTATTAAAGTGGATGAAGAGAAAATCAAGGCCATCAAGGAGTGGTCAACACCTAAAAGCATCATTAAGGTAAGAAGCTATCATGGTATAACTAGCTTTTATAGGCGTTTTGTTAAGGATTTTAGCATTATTGTTGCACCAGTCATTGAAATAAGTAAAAAGAATGTTGGATTTCATTGGAGGACTGATTAAGTGAATGCATTTTCTACTATTAAAGAAATGTTATATTCTGCACTTGTGTTAGCATTACTTGACTTTAACAAAGCTTTCGAGATTGAATATGATGCCTTAGGAATATGAATTGGAGCCGTTTTGATGTAGGCTAAGTGGCCTATAGCCTTCTTCAATGAGAAGCTAAGTGGGGTGACCTTGAACTACCCCACTTATGACAAGGAACTTTATACTCTTATTCTTGCTCTAGAGGTGTAACGCCCCGGTCCCGGAGGTCCAGAGAGTTAGGTTCTTTTTCTCGAATCATCTCAAATAACACCAATTCATATATTCCAAAATCTCCAATAACCAACTATTATTAAAAAGACACTCCATAATTACTTAGCAAATATTCATGATACTCTCCAAGAAAAACTAAACATAAACTTTAATAAAAATTAAATGACTTCGAATATTTGCAACAATCCAAACCTTGACATACTAAAATAATCAACAAAGATAAATTTTTACTAAGACTCAAAGAAAACTTTTATCCTCGAGCACTTATTCTCCTATGTTCACCAAGCCTCTCTAGTAATGGCTACCCTTGCTGAGACTGCATTGAACCATCTCAACTATCTGAAAAATGTTATTAGAGGAGGGCTGAGTTATCCACAACTCAGTAAGCAAAGAACATATACTAGTGTGCAAACATGAGCATTTACCAAAATTCAGAATGCAGAACAAAAATATTTCTTACTTTTCAGAAAATGCAGAAAAACAGATTATATTATCAAAAATCAGAGCGAAAGTTTAATATCAACAGAAATAGAAATCCCTTTGACATAGCATAATTGAAACATCTTATGAGAACAGGAATACCATGTTTAACCCCCGTGGTAGGGTTGTGCAAATCCTGGCGGCCAACCGAGCAGAAATAGAATGTGAATCTTCCCCTTATTATTCTCGGAGCCCCGAGTGTGTACACAGGAAAGACCACGCAGAAAACCACTTTGCAACCAAAGTGGGTGCACCGGAAACAGAATAGTTGGTACCAACCCAGAATAGAATAGAGCGGAACAAAACCAGAACGTCATGCCAGAGGTTTCAGAAATCATATCATATCACATCAGAGTACAAAATTTTTCCAAAACAGAATAGAATCAGATCAGAAATATCATTTATGCAGAAATTTTCATATTCGCTCTTTTTCAATTCAGAAAATAGAATGCAATAAAATTAGCTCATGTCTACACCAGTTCATGCCAGAAACACTTTATTCTCATACAAACATCTCATGCATATGCGAAACAAAACTTAGGTGATTTCAAAGTTTCTTTTTGTAACTAAAACATGCATATTTTCCAAACGAAACCTCAGTTCATATTTTTAATGCAAAGTCTAGTATAGGAACCCTGCTTACCTGGACTTCTTAACTTCTCAGAATTTATCTCCACACGGCTGAACAAAAATTAGTCATCACCTATAAAATTGATGCATACTTCCATAAATTCTCAAATCAACCATTAATTTCAATATTTGAGCCTAGAACCATATAATAACCAATTCTCCTAAGCACTCTAAAGTAACAAACTCTCCAACCCCAAAATATTGCAAATTCTCAACACTTCTAAATTTCCTTTAACGACTCAGATCAAAAGAAAACCAAAGAATAGAAATTTTAAAATCCATCAAAGACAATTTAAACCCGGACGTTTCTTTATTAAAACTTGTGTTTAAAAGAGAAGGTTCATTTAATAAAAGATTAACGAAATACAAGGGAAAGCAGGCCATGTAGAACAGGATGGTTTCTTTGGAAATCTTTGTCAAATCTGCAAGGGCTGAAATCAACTCTTACTGAAATAGCATAATATAAATAAATAAAACTAAAAATAATAGTAATTGATTTAACCCATCCTCCCTACCAAACTTTGCCAAGGCGCTACGTGAATGAGAAAAAAAACACCATAGATCAAAGTTTACGGTCCTACAGTGGAATTGAAAAAAATGAACCCGCTTATAAAGAACATATTTACTAAACCAAAAAGTGGTTGTCCAGGCCCATTTTGAAAGGAAAACCAAAGGTACCAACGTATAACTCCCCCGAAGGTAAAAACATGCAAAAACACATGCTCAAGCTCTCACAAGGAAAAACACTCACTGGAAGGAACGTGCTTACCGAGAGGTTTGCACAGGGTTGGGAGACGGTGGTCAAGACAGCGAGTTTGCGACTGAGAAACGGTGGCTGGTGGCTCACGGTACTAAGAAAAAGAGATCCTCTATTTAGGGTGAAGTAAAACAGAGTATATTTGGGGCTGTGGCTGAGTTGTTCCCGTGGTGATATCCGACATGAGGCAAAGCCTTGCGAGGTGATTGGCAGTACGTGGTGTCGTAGGGGTGGTGGCAAGGTCGGTGGTTTCTGAGGTCTTCCTACACGACGTCGGTGATTCCACCTTGTTGTGGCTGGTGGCGCCAAGCTGGACAGAGCAAGCGGCGATAGGAGGTGCTTTGTTTCGGGGAACAAAAACAGGGGATGTTTTCGTTGATGGCTAGCGGCTAGTTTCCTCCACCGTGGGTTCAAGGCTGCTAAGTTTGGACGAGGCTGAGTTATGCGAAGGCTTTCAGTGGCTGAGCACGGTTGTTCACAGTTCGGTCGCTGGTATGGTGGCTGCTACATGATACGGGTGCAGTGTCAAGCTAGAGGAGGGGCTTTGGCTTTGAAAGGAAGATTTTGTACGTAGAGGGCTGCGGCTTGGGGCTTTAGGAGGATGAACACATCTATAAATAGAGGCTTGAGAGTCCCTAAAGAGTAAGTGATGGGAAGAGGCGCGTACTTGAGGAAGGGAAGGGCGCGAGGGATTGAATGAACCGGTTCCTATCAAAATATAATTTCAAAAAGAGAAGATTCGGCTTCTAGCAGATGAGTGTAGCGAACAAACGTGGTATCTAAAGGTATGGGAAGATCCGAATCATGCATGCATGGGTGATAGGATACAACACCCGTAAGGTAAAAGGGACATAACCGAAAAGGGAAGAAATAAAATAAAAATGTGTGCGGGCGTGAGTGCCGTGTAAGCCGAAGATCTAAGATTGCTTCTTGCGATGCCTGATTCTTTGAGATACGGCAATAGTGAGTTAGAAAGGATGCTAATGGAAGAGGCAAATGTATGAGTATAGAAGGAAAGGTGATCAACCAAGAAGGAAGGAAATTTAAATCGTGAAATATAAAATAGAGAACCCGTTGGAATTAAACAAAGAAAAAAAAATCGCACATTAAAACAATGTCATAAAAAAAATTTTGGCTCCTCAAGAACCTGGGTGTCACAAGAGGGTGGCACTATCTTTGGCCTATGGAATTTGTGATCCAATCATGAATCATTGAATCATCTCAAGGGTCAAGGTAAATTGAAAAAAAGACATGCTAGATGGATGGAATACTTTTCCTTATATCATATGTTAGAAGTTGCGGTAAGGAGAACATTGTTGCTGATGCTTTATTCTAGAGGTATGTACTTCTTACTTGTTTGAGTGCTAAAATGCTTGGGTTTGAATAAGTGAAAGACGTGTATACCAATAATGTTGATTTTTCTGATGTGTATATGGCATGTGACAAAGCGGCATTTGGTAAGTTTTACAAGTATGATTGATATTTGTTTAAAGAAAGCAAGTTATGTGTGCCAAGTGGTTCGATGTATGAATTATTGGTGCGTGAGACACATGGTGAGGGATTAATAGAACACTTTGTGATGGGTACTATGGTGGGCCAAATCTTAAAAATCCCTGCAAGTTCTAGTGGGCCAATCACAAGGTAAATAGCTATGAAGATCAAGGAAGCAATGCAAGAACTAGTGCAACCCACTTGGCGGAGTTTGCAAATTCATTGAGCAAGACCCTAAATATTCAAGATGGGCTTGAAAGAAGACTAACCAGCTTTAATCCATGTGATACAAGCTACAGAGGAGGACGACAAAGTCTAGTAGTTTAGTAAAGACTTTTATTTCAACAAAGATAGGCGTGTGGGCTTATTTTTTTGTTTATATGGTTGTAGACATTTGGACATATTTAATTCATTAATTAGACATCTTTTATTAGTTATAGTAGTGTGGTTTTATTAGGGATGTATGCCTTATTAGGCCCTAGGGTTTTTTATTAGGGACTATAAAAACATATGCTTCTTATTTTTTCAGCAATTATGAATGTGAATAGTATTTTTTTCAGAGAGAATTCTTGTTTTCTCTACTTATTTTTGAATGAATTAAGAACTTATCAACAAAGGCCTTTGAGGCGTTCTCTCCGCAATCTAGGTTCTTGAAACGAGTTCTCAATGGGTCTAGATCATTTTGACTTAATTCTTGGGTTTTTTGGTGGATTTCAATTTGTTTGTGGGGAACAGTATAGCCTAGTGGTTAAGTGAAGACTTTTATTTCAATAAATATAGGCGTATGAGTCTATTTTTATATTTCTATGGTTGTAGGTATTTGGGCCTATTTAATTCATTAATTGAACATCTTTTATTAGTTATATGAGTGTGATTTATGAGTTTTGAGCTTAAAAGTGTTTAGCCCAATTATTAGGCCCTAGGTTTCATTAAGGGCTATAAAAACACATACCTATTTATTTTTTCAGCAATAATAAACGTGAATAGTATTTTTTTAAAAGATAATTCTTGTTTTCTCTACTTGTTCTTGAATAAACTAAAACTTTATCAAAAGCAAACTCTTTGTGGCGTTCTCTCCACAATTTAGGTTCTAGAAACAAGTTTTCAACAAGTTTAGATCATCTTGACTTGATTCTTGGTTGTCTTGGGTTGATTTCAATTTGTTCGTGAGTTCAACAATTTGGCATCATAACTCATGGGATTGAGAAAATCCATTGAATGCCACAAAGTGTTTGTCTTTGATAAGTTTTTAGTTCATTCAAGAACAAGTAGAGAAAAAAAGAACTCTCTCTAAAAAAAATGCTATTCACGTTTATAATTATGTAAAATGAAGAAGTATGTGTTTTTATAGCCCCCAATGAAACCCTTGGGCCTAATAAGGCATACATCACTTAAATACATGGGCTAACATCTTCAAGTCCAAAACTCCTAAACTACATTTCTATACCTAATAAAAGATGTCCACTTAATGAATTGAATAGGCTCAAATGCCTACAACCAAAAGAACATAAAAATAGACCCATACGCTTATGTTTATTGAAATAAAAGTTAGGATTGCAGTAGTTCTTGCATTGCTTCCTTGATCTTCTTAACTCTTTATCTTGTGATTGATCAATCTGAAACTTGCAAATGATCTTTAAGACTTGGCCACAATGGTGCCCATCAAATTCAAAATCAAAATTTTCATGGTCCAATGTCACGAAGATGTAAGAGAGCAATTATTGGTGTATGAGTATATAATTGAGTGGTAAATAGTATGTGCAAGTTATTTAAACGAGTGATTACACACAATCAAAATCGGCCACTTTAGGATTTGGAAACCAAGTTTAGTATAACTCTCTAATAAAAGACCCAATCTACATGATACTATAGAAAAACCAATCAATGATTGGAATTGATTGGAGCCCTATTAGAATCTTAGAAGGATTAAAAATTTCTCATTCCCAAGTAATGTGGGAATACAACACCTACCTTTCATTCTACTTATCATATAGGGTAACATTTAGGACTTTGGGCAGCACAAGAGATTTAAGATTTTGGTTGGTTTTTAATGATTTAGGGTTTCACTAGGGTTGAAATCCTTTTTGGTTGACCAATTAGTATTTGGCATAGCTGTCATGATCACATGACTTGTTAGGTTTGTTTTGGGATTAGAAAAAATTATTTTAAGATTTAAAAAAGTTAAATTGTTTATTTTATTTTATATGAAAATTTAGAAAAGTAGTAATAATGAGATGAGATGAGATTATTTGTGAATACAAACCAGGCCTAAGTGAATTTGGACATTCCATAAGGTGATTTGAGAATTGCTCCAATTGATCGCCATGTGGCACTATCGTGGCTGTTACTACTCACAAGAAAAAGTTTTGAAATTTTTTGTTGCACCATAAAATCCTAAATGACTATACAAGTCTAGTAGCGCAATTCGTTTGCAAAATTTGACTCAAGTGCCTTAATTAAATAAGGAGGCACTCCCATTCGTTATTTATCCAAAACGTTATAAACGTATTATTACACTGTAAAATCTTAAAGAATCGTCCGAGACTAATTGTGTAATTTGTTTCACCAGCATCTACTCTTAAGTACCTTAAATAAATAGAAAGGAAACTCTGTCACCATAGTGAGTCGGGATCTGATTGTGCTGATTGACTACAAACTAATCGGTTGATGCTTGATTCGTTAAATCTTTTTAAGATTTCATGACGTTTTCTAATATCTAAAAATATTTATCTATTGATTTTTGTTGTTGTTACTTTCGTGATCACACTAGACTTATATTTTTAGAATAGGGTTTAAAAGGTATCAGATTATGGGGTATTGGGTTTTGAAAGAATTCAACGACTCCAACGTGCATGGTAGCTGGACATTGGCTGGTGCAAATCCAGGCTTTGCATCCAAACCAAACCAAAGATAATTCCACTATTCATCATATTTAAGTTTAACCTACTATATGAAAATAATATCTAATCAAATTACTAATTTTATTTAAAACTAAAATTATTAAATAAAATCGAAATATATAATATGCGTGCTTAAGTAGTGCCCAGCAAAACTATCTTATAACCCAAACATGGCATTGACAGACGTTGCAAAGAAGTGGTGTGGCTTCAAGGTTTTGATTGCTTTGAATTCTAGACCCATGGTGTTCTCTTGTGATAACATGAGTGTTGCTCGTCCAGCCTGAATCAAGAATCCAATAGAACATCATATAAGAACAAAGCATATTCCTTTCAATATCACTTTGTGCGTGAAGCTATTGAATGGCAAGGTCCATATGTTGAAAGTTGGACCCAAGGAACCTTGCCGACATGTTTACTAAAATCGTCACACTAGAGAAGTTGGAGTGGAGCTTGAATTCTCTACTCTAATTTTCTCTAGGCGTCATGTCAGGGTGAGTCGATGGGTTTGGCAATGACAAAGGTGATTTTCCATCAACGGATGGAGATTGTTGGGAATGTCATATATAGCATTTTCTTCTTTCAAAGAATTAGATTATTGTATAGTATTGATTCCATATTAGCCATAATATTGTTATTTTGTTAGATTGTGGACATGCAGGCTGCAGATACCAAATTTTAAACATTTTAATTATGAATGCTTTAAGTCTAACAATACATAAATATAAATATAAATATAAATAATATAAATATATGTGTGTTCGCGCGCGTGCAGGGAACAAGCATGGGCAATTTTCCCCATAAACGAAAAGAGTCATATTTAAATTACGATAACCATACTAAGAAAATAACAGGAATATTCAATGGAGGTTATATATCCCAAGTTCATCATTCTTCTCTCAACTACAACTCTGAGAGTAGTGCCTTCTTTTATCATTGGAACAGCAACGACATCTTTTAGTGCATGCAGCATCACTTCCACTTCCGTCTTGGTAATGCGCTTTATTCTCATCTGATTCTATTTCACCATTCATATTGATATTGCTTCATTCATAGGATTGTACTTTTTCCCTTCCGTCAACTTGGCTTCTAGAAATTATTATTTTCGTGGTTCTGCAAAACTTCAAATCTTTTACTCAGTAAGGTAGATCAGACAAAGCAACGTGAGTGGCCACCTTTGAAAAGCTTTTTTCTCAAAGTTGGTGGACTTAATTGGGTAGTCAGGTCACTACACTGTTACATGAACAGATCTTCCATTTAACCCTTAGTGCTAATTAACAAGGAATTAACTGCTGATAAGTAAGAGACAGGCAAATAGTAATGATCTGTGCTAAGTAGAGAATGCTGAAATCTCGTGGACAATAATCCAATTCAGGCTGCCAAAGGAAAAAACAAAGTTTAGAATAGCTACAAAGTTCGATAGCGACACGTTCGACGGGTCCGTCTTAGTAAGGCTTAGATAATCAGAATTGAATTCATAATTGGGATGATCGATTTGAATCAAGCGATTGGGTTTGTTGAGCTTGAATAATTCGTGTTAATTTTGAATCCGATATTAAGATATAATGAAAAAAGTTTAAATATTATATAGTGAAATCCATTCATTAACTTAATAAAGAATAGATTATATTCTACAATGAAATAATGAAATCCATTCATTATATATTCTATATAGAATCCGTTCATTATATTATATAATATTCTATACAGAATATTCTATAAAGAATCCATTCATTGTATTATATAATGAAATCCATTCATTTATAATCATGTATTAAATAGTTTAAATATTCATTCATTAACTTAATAAAGAATATGATATTGATATTAATAGTCTCTATAAGCATGATATTCATGTATTTGACCTTAATTATTCTTCTCAATTATTCTAACATATGAAAACGACAAGTACTCTTAAGGTACAAAGTCATGGAAATTGTAGTATTTTGTGTAAGTTAATACAAATTAATAATTTATGTCCTAATGTTATATATCCTACTAAATCAAGTTAAGAATTTCCATTTTTTTTATTTATATTTTGTACTCTTCTTATTGAACACAAGGATAAAAATAATAATACATATTTAATTCTAATCATATTTCATACAAAATCAAGGAAACGAAAAAAATAATTTTCTAGAGATACACATTATGCATGGTGAGGAATTGCCGTCACTCTTATGATTACATCTATCCTCAAATGTGGCGAAGAATCACCATTTCAAATAACAAGTTCTTGAATATAGATAGACATTATTACTCAGAGATATTGTAGGTTCAGGCTACCAAGTTCTCGAATAGAGATAAACATTATTACTCAGAGATATTGGGTTTCCTTATAGGGATTTATAGTCATGTATTAGAACAAACACATTCGAACGTTCAAAACATTGAAAACTAGTGCATAAATATAGATTTATGCATAAGAGTAGTGACATATACAACTTTTTTTTATAACTTTTATTACAACCATGTGTTAAATGAGGGATATTTTTGTAAAATAACTCATAAAAGTAACTTTAATTTACATAAATACCCTCATTTTAAAACATGGTTGTATACATAGTTGTAAAAAAAGTTGTATGTCTATCATTATTGTAAGCGATAATGTATGAAATATTTATTCACGCGTTATAGAAATAATTCATTTCCTATTACTCACAATAGTCACCATGCATGTCACAGTACTACCTTAGAAGCTGACCTAACACAGGAGATCGTTGCTTTGCTACTTACTTTCTGAAGCAATTGACTTCATGAGCTCATTGGTGAATAAATTCTCAAAAGTAATGTGACACCTAGATTCCTGAGGAGCCAAATTTGTTTTTTTTTTTTTTTTAATTCCAATGGGTTCTCTGTTTTATATTTCATGGTTTAAATTTCCTTCCTTCTTGGTTGATTTTTATTCTCACATTTCCTTCTATGCTCATACATTTGCCTCTTCCGTTAGTTTCCTTTCCAACTCACTGTTGCCGTATCTTCTTCCACTAATTTTGGCAACCGATCAATATCTTTGTAGATATGTTTTTTTGTTTTTGGTGCATCAACTTCCTTTCCAAGCCAAGTCTCCCTTCTCTTCACAAAGCTGAGGCGTCGTCGGCGAGTTAGCGGCTAGAAACGAGAAGGGAAGGACGGGCCAGAGGTGGCAAGGTTGGCGTTTTCTGAGGTCTTCCTAAACGACGCCGGTGATTCGACCTTGCCGTGGCTGGTGGCATCAAGCTGGAAAGAGTAAGCGGCAATAGGAGGTGGCTCTGTTTTTGGGGAACAAAAACAGGGGACGAACGGCAACTTTGAATGGAGAATAGCCTATGAAACCGGTTGGTGGTAGTGGCACGAGGTGTCTAAGGTTTCGGGTGACTGGGCAGTGACTGCATGGAGGGCTTAGTTGGACAGTGATGCTGCGTAGAGGGGGGCTTTGGTTTAGGGGAGCTCTGGACGAAAAAGAAGGCTGCGGCTTTGGGTTCTCTTCGTGCATGCATTATATATATATATATATAGGAATCCTAAAGGAAACGTGTAAGCGAAAGAAACAGACTCGTTGGAGGCAGACTTGGCTTGGAAAGGAAGTTGATGCACAAAAAAATAAAAAACATATCTACAAAGATATTGATCGGTTGCCGAAATTAGTGGGAGAAGATACGGCAATAGTGAGTTGGAAAGGAAACTAACGGAAGAGGCAAATGTATGAGAATAGAAGGAAAGGTGAGAATAAAAATCAACCAAGAAGGAGGGAAATTTAAACCGTGAAATATAAAACAGAGAACCCATTGGAATTAAAAAAAAAAAAACAAATTTGGTTCCTCAGGAATCTGGGTGTTACATTCTCTCCCCTTTAAAAATTTCATCCTCGAAATTTGTTGCACCTAATGCCGAGTCAAAAAAATATTAATCCTTCTCCTTCCATTTAATCACACTCAAACCCAACCCAACCAAAAATTATTGAGTAGTGTACCTGTGTTTGTATTGTTGTCATCCTCCACATCCTCAGTCGTTAGTGCAAACACACAAGCTGGCCCTCCTATTTCATGCTAATTGGTTCCCTGAATTGCCTTTTGGGGACCCGGAAGGTTAGTCTTGTTGTCCGATAGAAGTATAGGGCAGTTCCTGATAAGATGTCTAGTCTTGCTGCAGCGAAAACACGCCCCTAATTCTCTTCTACACTCTCCAGTGTGAGGGCGATTACAAAACTTACATAGAGTGTTGAATTGATTTCCTTGTGTTTGCTTTTGGTCAACATTATTGCCTTCATTCCTCTTTTTCCATGGACCTTGATTTATTGTTGATTGAGACCTTTGAGTTGCAGTCCTCTTCCCTGTTCCACCAGTGTAGCACTCCTTTGCAAGCTTTGCTCAAAGATAATGGCTTTATTCACCATCTCGGTAAAATTCTTTAATTGAAAACCTACCACCCGCTCAAAAATCTTTTCGTTTAGTCCTTACTCGAACTTACGACATTTCTTCTCCTCATCAGGGATCAGGTATGTAGCAAAACGTGCTGATTCGGTAAATTTGGCTGCATATTGATGTACTGACATAGTTCCTTGAACCAAATTAGCGAACTCCATAGCCTTATCATTTTTAACTGAGTCTAGAAAAAAGCGTTCCAAAAAGATCTTCTTGAATTTTTCCCATTCCACTATTTATGTTCTTGTAGATTCTCTGATAGTTCTCTCTAAAATCCACCACCTTTTCGCTTCTCCCGTCAATTTGAAAGCAGAAAATAATACCTTCTGTTCTTCTGTGCAAGGTGTAATACGGAGTATCTCCTCAATGTCCTGGATCCAATCCTCTACTAAAATTAGATCTCCCCGACCATTGTAAGTGGGAGGATACAATTTATTAAAATTGTCTATAGAGCTCCTTCATCCATCATTTGTCATATTCATAACAGATAGACTTCGTTCCCGACGACGAGGCGGGATCCTGAAAACTCAAATAATAAAATCTTACCGAAAAAAAAAATCATAAGGGAACCACGCAATAACTTTAAATATAAACCTTGAGTAATAACAATCAAATTCTTATTGTCAATCCAAGTATGCACCTTAAGTCAAAAAAACAAAATCAATACTTAAAGTCACCGACAATCTAAATTCTCTTGAACCATACTAGTCCATAATTTCAAATCTAAAATATCCCCATAATCATCTCCAAGTCCTCAAGTCCTCAAAACCTCAAACCTTATCAAACTTGTCTGACTTTCGATCAAAACCAAAATCTAAACCTTCAATCATAATAAAGTTATGCCAACAAAATGAACCAATTGAATCTAAAGTCATTAACTTCCCAAAAATTCATACTATAAAGTCTGCAGAATTTCGAACCTAAACCTTCCTAGAACACATTCCCGAAAGCCAATCGGATTCTACAACCTTAAACGCAAATAATCAACTCTTATACATAATCCAAAAATGTCTATGCCTCTAATATTATAGTCTGCAGAACCTTTAACCCGTCTCTGATACCAACTGTAATGCCCTGGTCCCGGAGGTCCAGAGAGTTAGGTCATTTTTCTCGAATCATCTCAAATAACACCAATTCATATATTCCAAATTCTCCAATAACCAACTATTATAAAAAAGAAACTCCATAATTACTTAACAAATATTCATGATACTCTTCAAGAAAATTAAACATAAACTTTAATAAAATCAAATGCCTCCAAATACTTGCAACAATCCAAAACTTGACATACTAAAATAATCAACAAAGATAAATTTTTACTAAGACTCAAAGAAAACTTGTATCCTCGATCACTTATTCTCCTATGATCACCAAGCCTCTTTAGTAATGGCTACCTTTGCTGAGACTGCATTGAATCATCTCAAGTATCTGAAAAATTCTATTAGAGGAAGGGGTGTTTGATACCCCATATGAAAAAGAATGGTAGGTGGTGTATGAGATCCCACATTGATTGGGAAGGAGAAGTTCTTGCTCTTTATAAGGTTCCAATGGGGCTCCAATTGTATCATTGACTAGTCCTTTTGAAGTATAGGCCATGTGGTTTGGGCCTTTCATTGGGGCGTTATAAATGGTATCAGAGCCTATCCCAACCAGAAATGTGGGACTTGAGTCGTGCCAGCTATAATGGACAGGCCCAACGAGGACATCGGACATTTAAGGGAGGTAGATTGTGATACCCTATATGAAAAGGAATGGTAGATGGTGTATGAGATCTCACATTGCTTGGGAAGGAGAAGTTCTTGCTCTTTATAAGATTCTAGTGGGGCTCCAATTGTATTATTGACTAGTCCTTTTGGAGAATAAACCATGTGGTTTGGGCCTTTCATTGGGACATTACAAGTAATATCTCATCCCATGTCTAGGTCTTTTAAATAGGGTAGGATTCTCAGATTGGAAAATGCTATTTCTCTCGCTCTATCCTATCCCGATTCCCATCCCGTTTTCAATTTTTTTTAAAGTTTTTTTTATATAATTTTTAAGTAAATATTTTAGAATAATATTATAATTTTTTTATATTTTTAAAAAATATTTGAAGATATTAAAAAAATCATGTAAAAAATATATATATTTTTATATTTTTTAAAAATATAAAAAAACCAAAATATTATTTTAAAATATTTACTTAAAAATCATATAAAAAAACTAAATAAAAAAAAGGAAAACGGGATAGGAATCTGGATGGGATACATCGGGCAGAGTAGCAGCTTCCTTATCGGATTTCTTTCCTGGCTTCTTTTTGACTTTGGATTTGTTGTAAGGATTTTCTTTAATCTTGAGGCCCTACAGGATTATAGAGATATACTACCAGATGGTCTACATGATTGGTCCTCTAGCTTTCCTCAAAAGAGGGTCTCAATGGTCGCTTGAGTTATACTTCTATGTTTAGATGACATGATCAGTCAAGCTTTCACCTTTCCTAGGAAAACCACTATGGGGTTTCTACTTGTAGTCATTCAATTTTCTCTAAGCACTTTCGTGTAATTTCGAAAAGCTCACTTACTTACCCACTCTCTCTTAGACTGCTGCTCGAGCGAGTAATTCTTTTTCTTGTCAGAGTTGTTGACCTCTACGACTCCTCGTTCTTTCCTGCATGGTAACTGGCTTTTTTTGTGTTGATTTGACTTAATCGGGTAGTTAGGTCACTCATTTGCTGGAAAGGCTGCACTTTGCAGTGCTTGGTGCTAATTCCTTAGAATATTGGAGTGTTTCTTATCTTTTCCTTCCACTCAACTCTAGGAATGGTCTGTTCCTTTTCACGTTAGGCAGGAATGACCTAAGTCTAGATATGCTTGGATAGGAGACCTTTCACCTCGTCCATCCATTTGCTCTCTAGCCTTGAAGGATCATAGAGATTGATGGGAACAAGGTGTGCATGCCCTTTATAGTTTGCCTTCATTCAAATCCCGTAGTCCATACCTTAATGAAATGGGTACTGGATCATATTGCTAAGATCAAACAATATGGCTTGTAGGCTCATGATATTTTTTGTATCGGCTTAGTCAGAATGTGACAACTCTTATGTTTGTATCAACCTCGTCCTTCACCGTTGCCTATCCTTGTCTTGCAAGCCGCTTGTTTCCAAAACTACTAGCATCTTCAGCTCCTCATTTCCGCCTTTGAATAGGACATCGTGGGTTATTTTATAGATAAAAAATAAAATAAAATAAAACAAGCACTAATAGAAATAAATAATTAGGTTTGTAGTGGGTCAAGAAAGGCCTTGGTTTGTAGTGTTGTGGACTATATTTATCTTGGTGTAAGTGAGCCCATAAGCTAAAACTAAAAACCCATCCCCCTCACCTTGCACGACGCTGTTTTGGCCTAAGAGAAAACCTTAGCATATTTCTTTTTCATCTCCTTCCTTGTAGTGTTGTGCTCTCCCAGCCTCTCTTTTCTCTTTCTTCTACGTATTGCAGCCGATGCGAACCTCAACCGTCATGCTTTGAAACCCAACAAATAATATTGGAATATTTGCCCAAGAAAGCTAAAATTCAGATTTTGATAGAAAAAACTCCGACCCAAAGTTTGTAAATGAAATGCGAACTGAAAGTATAAAGTAACAAACCCTGACCTAGTGATTATAATGGGATTACGAGCTGAAGGTATAAAATTTGAACGCTACAAGGACGAACCTCGATAAGTTCACAAGTTCGCTGATGAACAAACTGGAGAAACAAACCTTTATAATGTTTTTCTATTACAAAGAGTGCATACTATTTATAATGAAAATAAGACTAGAAGTCGGCCATTTTTCAACCCTACACATAAGGAAACGAAACTGACTTGGTTCCAAAATAGGAAAGTAGATAAAAAGGACTAAAAATAGATGTCTAAAATTAACATTACTTTTGGTTTGAAGTTTAGTAGCTCCTCCATGCAAGGAAATCAGCCAACTAATTGTTTGAAATTGGAAAGTAATAAGCTACTTTATCTTCTAATTCCATGCCTAAATCAAGTAATAATCAGCCCTTAATCCATTCCATTTTTCAAGGAAATTTATGCTCAATTTAAGCAAGATCAGCCCTATTAGTTTGGATTAAATTTATTATGCCTTCATCTCTCTTTGGGCCAAGCTTAGAATACCCCATTTTAGAATTATTCCAAATCTCTTGAATTAACCCATTAAGTGCTTCTTTGATCTTCTTGGATCTTACTCTTTTAATAGGGGGCCAACTGGAACATGCAAATAGATCCTTTGATGTGCTTGATTATTCTCATCATTCCCTATTTTCAAAACGATTTGATCTTGAATCCTCACCTACATCAAAAGGAGAAAGATTGAAAACATTAAATGTAGCACTAATGTTATACTCACCTGGAAGATCTAACTTGTATGCATTATTATTGATCATTATTTCAAGGACTTGAAATGGACCACCTACGGGCTATAAATCTTTCCTTTATGATATGCATCCAAACCAATCACCCAGTTCAAAGATGACTTCTCTACGGCCCTTGTTGACTTTGGTCGCATAATGTTCATTTTTCTTCTCTGTGTTGTCATACACTTTCATGGAGTTTCTTCACCATCTCAGCATTCTTTTGACCATCCAAAACTAGCCATTTCATTAATCGGCAAAGGCAACAAATCCAAAGGATTAAAACCAGAAATAATCTCAAATGGTGAAAAATTAGTTACTGAATGAACACTTTGATTATATGCAATCTCAATGAATAACAAACAATCCTCCCAATTTTTCATATTCTTTTGAATTATATAGTACGCAACAAAGTAGATAAAGTTCGACGCACTTCCTTGGTTTATCCATCCGTTTGGGGGTGACAAGTAGTTGAAAACAACAATTTAATCGCCAACTTTCCCCACAAGATTTTCCAAAAATAGCTAAGGAACTTAACATGACGATCAGACAAAGTAATCCTAGGAACACCATGGAGTCACAAGGAGAAATATCGAAAACATTAAATGTAGCACTAATGTTATACTTTTTCCTTAAAGAACAGATCAGCAATGTGAATTGCATCATGACAAGATATTAAATGTTCCATCTTAGGAAACCTATCAACAATCACAAAAATCGAATCTCTACCATTTTTTGACCTAGGCAAGCCTAAAATAAAATCCACATAAATATCTATCCAAAGCACACTAGGTATGGGCAAAGGAGTATATAATTCATGTGGCAAGACTCTAGATTTGGCTTGCCTAAACGTAACACATTTAGCATAAACTCTCTCCACATCATGTTTCATCTTTGGCCAATAAAAAAGTTCATGCAACAAGTCTAAAGTCTTCCTTATACCAAAATGACCCATCAAACCACTTCCATGTGCTTCATGCACGAGCAACTCACGCATAGAGCTATTATGCATACAAAGTTTATTCTCTCAAAACAAGTACCCATCTAACCTATAGAACTTACCAAATGCTGCCTTGTCACACGCTCTATACACACTAGTAAAGTTATCATCATTAGCATAAAATTCCTTTACATATTCAAATCCCAATAACTTTGCATTTAAGGTGGAGATAAGGGCATTTCTTGATAACGCATTAGCCACAATATTTTCCTTACCTTATTTGTATTCGATTATATAAGGGAAGGTCTCAATGAATTTCACCCACTTGGCATGCCTTCTATTCAATTTACCTTATCCTTTCAAGTGCTTCAAGGACTCATGGTCGGTATGTATGACAAATTATTTTGGCCAAAGGTAATATTGTCAAGTCTCCAATGTTTTCATCAATGTATAAAAGCTCCTTATCATATGTCAGGTAGTTGAAAACTGCCCAATTTAGCTTTTCACTAAAATAGGCTATTGGATGCTTCTCCTGCATCAAAACAGCTCTAATACCTATTTCTGAAGCATCACACTTAATCTCAAAAGTTTTAGAAAAATCAAGTAATGCTAATAAAGGAGCACCACATAATCTTTTCTTAATCTCATGAAATGCATGATCTTGCTCACTACCCCATTTAAAACCCAAGGACTTTTTAACAATTTCAGTGAGTGGTGCAGCTAGTGTACTGAAATCTTTGACATATCTCCAATAAAAACTAGCCAAACTATGAAAACTTCTTACCTCTGTGATTGACTTAGGTGTGGGATAGCTTTCACCTTTTCCTCATCCACCTCAATTCCTTTTGTGCTAACAACATAACCAAGAAACAACTTTTTTCGTGCAAAAGGAACATTTCTTTAAATTGGCATATAGTTTTTTCTTTTCTCAAAACATTAAGCATACAATGCAAATGATCAATATGTTCATCCAAGCTCTATCTATACACTAAAATTACATCAAAATAGACCATAACAAATCTGCCTATATATGCACACAATGCATGATTCATTATTCTCATGAATGTACTTGGTGCATTAGTTAGACCAAAATGTATTACCAACCAACCACTCATACAATCCATATTTAGTTTTGAAGGTAGTTTTCCACTCATCTCCCTCTTTCATCCTAATTTGATGATATTCTACTTTTCAAATCATTTTTTATGAAAATACATGACCCATGCAATTCATTCAACATGTCATCTAATCTAGGAATGAGATGCCTATACTTTACCGTAATGTTGTTGATAGCCTTGCAATCAACACAGATTCTCTATGTCTCATCCTTCTTAGGCACAAGTAGCACCAGTACTGCGCACGAACTCATGCTCTCTCTCTCGTGTCGTTTTGCTATAAACTCCTCAACTTGCCTTTGAAGTTCCTTTGTCTCCTCTGGATTACTCCTATAGGCTGGTTAGGAATTGTCACACATGGCATAAAATTAATTGGATGCTCTATTCATGTAATAGGTGGCAATCCACTAAGCACGTCGTTAGGAAACACATCCTCATATTCTTGCAACAATGAGACAACAACACTAGGCAAAGGTTTGTCAAATTTGTTAGTATTAAAATGGATCTCTTTGTACAACAGTACAGATATAGGCTGGTTTGTATAAAAAGAACTCTTGACATCACTTACCTTGGCATAAAAACTCATTTTTTTTTGTTTTTCTCTCATTTTCTTAACTCTCGCTCTTCTTTGCACTCTCTTTTTTCTTTTCACTCTTTTTTTTTTCCATCATCTTTTTTTGAACTCTTGGTCTCACTATTTTTTTTTTCAACTTATTCTCTCTTTTTTAATTTCATTTGATCTTCATACACTTGTCTTGGACTCAACGGTACAAGAGTAATGGTTTTAGCATCTTTTACAAAAGAATGCCTATCTTGAACCCGTCATGAGTGACCTTCCAGGTCAAATTGCCACAGCCTGCCCAAAATAATATGTGACCCGCATGCATTGGAACAACATCACAATGTACTTTATCCTTGTACTTCCCAATTGAAAAAGAAACTAGCACTTGCTTATTTACTTTAAACTCCCCACAATCAGTCAACCACTGCAATTTGTATGGTCGAGGATGTTTCAAAGTAGATAAATTCAAAATTTCAACTAAATTAGTGCTAGCCACATTAGTACAACTTTCCCCATCAATGATCATACTACATACCTTGTTGTTTATGTGGCACCTAGTATGAAAAATATTCTCCCTTTATTGTTCCATGTCATCCTCTTTGACTTGGGCACTTAAAGCACGCCTAGCCACAAGTGACTCACCCTCCACTGGGTATTCCACATCATCATCACAAGCATCCTCAAGCGATGGCATTTGGTCATCATCACTATCTCTTTCGGTTTCCACCTCTCCTCAACACGTGCAATCATGGTCCTCTTATTTGGGCATTGTGAAGCTATGTGTCGGCGCCCCAGCTTGCGCTTGGGTTCGTACGCAAATTGCGACGCCGGGGACGAGCATCTCAAGGAAGTCATCCCTCATCGTTACATGTGAAGGCATTATTTAGTATTTTTTTTTATCTCGCAGCGGAAAAAGGTCAAGCCAAAAACATTCGACAAGACGTTTACGCTTGTCGCACATCACATGGTTAACGAAATAAAACCCAAATTAAACATCATATATATATACATCAAAAGTTAAGGTCACCAATGTAAACAGTTCATACAAAAGCACTTCCCAAAACAGCGGGAAGATTTTCCTCAAAAATACAAAGGTGATACAAAATAAATGCATTAACGATCCCCTCCCCTTCCGCCAAACATACTAATAGGCGGGTTCTTCCTTTATCTTCTTAAAGTCAGGACCGTAACGGAGACTGTCCAAACTTAAACCGGGGCCTACATCACACATCACCCCAGAGGATGAAGTAAACAGGCGTCCCATATGGAGTAGCCCGTCTACTCCTAACACCAAACAACACCCCGTAGGGCATAAGTCATCAAAAAAGTAGGTCGCCATAGGAAGCGACTCTGTTGCCCACTGACCCAACAGGTCTAGGGTCACTGGCCCAGCAAAATCTATCTTAGTCGGGCCCTTGAGGGTCCGACCCATCTGCTCGAGAGTCGTAATCTGGGGATTCATCATTTCCTGCAATAACTTCTATCGTTCCCAAGGGATCGATAGTAGAGATAATAAAAAGGGGGTGAGATTTCGGGAGAAATCTCAGCAAGTATATTAGCACATTAACCAAAGCATTTCAAATATACAGATAAGTGAACCAAACATTTGTAGCTAATGCATATGCAATGAATGATTGACTCATGCACATGCTCATGTAAACTTTCGTACGGACTTGCTTCTTTCAGACTTCTTTTCATATCAGTGCTTTTCAAATCATTTCTTTAAAACATTTCACATCTTTTATTCTTTCTTAGGCGCCACTTATTATATACAGATATTTTCTTATGGCTTGAAAGCCCATCTTGTCATGACTTATCGCGTAGCATATATGAGACATAACACGGTTCCCCTAAGCACCGCGTGTTCCCTACTGGTTACCGCATCACCTTAAAGTGAGTGCATCACGTAGCTTATAGTACGGCAGGTCCTTACACCTTACCCGTCTTTGGCACCCACCAGTGTTAGGTGCGACCGTGCTCTGGACACCTTCGGGAGCCATACACGGTCCGCCGACTGTTCTTCGTCGACCCAGGGGCTTCCATTCGACTTTAAACACTCCTGAGTGGTCAGGGAGTTCCACTGGGGCACTACCCCGTCCTAGCCTTTGGGTTCTTTCAAAACGTTGCCTCTTTTCTTTTCTTTCAAAAACTTAATCTTTCATTTTCTTTTTCTTAAAAACATATTGGACTTTAAAAACATGCTTTTCATGATTTATGCATGTGACATGCAACACTTACTTATTTTTATGCAAAACCCGAGGCGAGCTCGAGTGCATTCATAGTTCATTTTCTTTTCTTTCTCCTTGGGATAAACTTTACAATTTTCCTACTTAGTCATCATGCTCTAACATCCAAATTTTGACCTAGGATTGAAGTGGGGTACTCGGCCCATCTCCAACCCATCAAGGCCGAAACCTCCTAGGGTAATTCTTAGGGCTTTTCTTCATCATTTCACTCTAAACATCCTCCAAGAATTAAAGGTGTCTAATTAAAACATATACCATCTTTAGAAAGGGGTAACCGAAACCCTATTACCCACCAAGTAGACATTTTTACATCCAAACTTAATTCATTCCAACTTCCTTCCTTCACCTTTCAACTTGGGGAAATTTCCTTCTATTAATTTATTTAAAGTTTCCTTTTCAACAAGTTTCTTCTATAAGCTTAAACTAAATAATTCCACAACAAAGCAATATAATCCAATCCTCTAATCTTAACTTTAAACCTCACAAGATTCCAATTAAACACTACTAGTCATCATATATATAAGTGATTACTTCTTTCCATATGCATGTATACACCATTACAATTCCTATTAATCATATATTTTATTCCCATGTCCATTTTTCATTTTCTCAAGACAATATCCTCCTTAAATAAATTAATCATACTACTAATTTCCTTAAATAAATGTTATCTTAGCAACACCAAATTTTATAAGCTTAATACTAAGATCTATCATGCACCAACTTCATCATTTCATATGATACTCATGCTTTTCATTTCTTTTTGCAACTAATACTTGATCCATCATCTATACTCATATTCTAATCTTATTTTATCATAGAGATTTACACATGGATATTCATATCAAAGACAAGTATTAACACAATCAATTTAATCCAAACATGGCAATACAATCATTAATCCAACAAGCATGATCACCTAACTATATACAAGAAATGTTAAAGAAAAGGTGAAAGTATACTTACAATATTCCTATTAGATTTTTGATTAAAATCTGAAAATACACACATAGAATCTCTTATTAGACTAATTATAAGCATAAAGATTTAAAAGAAACCTTATTTCCTTTTAACCAAAACAAAGGTGCTACATGTGTTGTGTGTGTTCTTCCTAAGCTTGCATGAATCTAGGCACTAACCTTCTCCAAGGTATTATCCACTTCAACACTCTTGATTTTAGCTCCACTAATTTAGGATTCTTCAAATTGTGTGATGAAAGAAGAAGAAACAAAGGTGGAGGTAATTTGGATGGTTTTGGCCGAGAGGTAAGGAGAGAGTGAGGTAGGAATATGCTTGCATGTGTCCAAATGAAACAAGCTAAGGGAATGAGTATGGAGTCACAAGGCCAAGCCCTTTCCTCTAGGGTCTTTGGTACACTTTTTACCATTCTTAGGTATGGCCAATGCTGGATTGAAAGATTGACAACATTAGGTTACTCCAAGATCAAATCTTGGCCATGCCTTGGAAGATTTGGTTTCCTTTCTCCCTCACTTGCTATGGCCAGCGCCTCCCTTGAGTGCTTAGTTCTCATTTTCTTGCTTTTCACTCAATCATCATCCCTCCATCATCTCATGTGTCCATCCAAGTGATCTCAAGGCCATGCTTTTTGGGAATTGAGCAATGCATGATCCGGCCAAGCCCTTGCTTCCACCGAAACTTCACTTGCTTCATCTCCTTGCTTTTGTCATTTCCATCACCTACACCCACACCATACCTTTCTTCACATCACCATACTTTCTTACACATTGTACCTTATTCACTTACACACTCTTCCCTTGTCTCATCAACTTTTTGGTGGCCATACTCCATGGAATTCTCCAAGTGGCTCACGGATTGCATCCCACCGAAACCCTTGCTCCTTCCTTCCATCATTCTCTTCATGCCACTTGTTACATTCCTATACACTATGACTTCTATTGGAAAGTCAAAGAATGGTGCATTTTACTTCCAAGATTCCATGATAGGAAAATCTCTCCATAAAATTCTACACTCAATCCTACATGGCACATGGCTACCTACTAGTCAATCTTTACCAACTAGAATTTCCTACAAGCCTTGGATGATTTTCTAGGGTTTCTCTTCAAGTGACATGTGTCTCTACTATGGGCTTGATGGGTCATGAGCTCACTCTATGGGCTTATGGGCTCCCCACTACTCTCTTGGCCCATTCGCTTAATCCATATCTCAAAAGCTTCATTCTCAAGCCCATCTCTTTAGAGCTTGTTTTTACAAATTCCCACTAATATTGTATATTACCATTTAATTAAATAATTAAATTAGGATGAAGATTTTAGGGCTATTACACTATGTGACCTACTCCCAAACAACGAAAACACTTAATATCACGATTACGAGTTTGGGATTCAGTTTTACGTTTGTTGACATTAAGCACATCATCTCTCCTTTTTGGTGGTTCAGTTTTGGACTTAAAAATAGCCCCTTCATCTTTGCTCCAATTCGACCTCCATGAAGTAAAGGAGCCCAGATTTTTGAGATGATCGCTGCTCCTTTAATTTTAAGTTGCCATTCCACCTTTATTGCCATTTGCACCATGTCCTCCAACTCTACAACTCCACCATGTTGGCAATGTCCCGGTTTAGCCCATTCAAAAACCTTGCCTTGGTAGCTTCTCTATCCTTTTCTACATTGGCCCGAACCATGGCGATCTCCATCTCCTTGTAGTAGTGATCCACACTCCTAAAGCCTTGAGTAAGACTTTGTAATTTTTGGTACAAGTTTCTATAGTAGTGACTAGGGACAAACTGCCTCCTCATGATGGTCTTCATTTCCTCCCACGTCTCAGTAGGCCTCTCATGGTTTTGGTTAAAATTTTCCTTCAAAAGGTACAAGTTTGCATACTTTCCAAAAAAATTTCGTCATATTTGATTAATAGTGGGGAAAATAAAGTGCAGAGAAGGGAATAAAAGTATATTTTTCCACTTGTGAATAGTAACTCTCCAAAATGATTTTTTTTTTGGAAAGTGTGCAAACTTGTACCTTTTTGAAAGGAAATTTTAACAAGACCATTGCTAATGCTCTTATTTGGGCATTGTGAAGCTATGTGGTGGACTCCCAAACAATGAAAACACTTAATATCACGATTATAAGTTTGGGATTCGGTTTTACTTTTGTTGACATCAGGCACTTCATCTCTCCTTTTTGGTGGTTTGGTTTTGGACTTAAAAACAGCCTTTCAACTTCCCTCCAATTTGACCTCCATGAAGTAGAGAGCCTGGATTTTGAGATGATCGAGTTCCTTTCCTTTTAAGTTGTCGTTCCACCTTTATTGCCATGTGGACCATATCCTCCAACTCCATGTAGTGTTGCAACTCCACCATGTTGGCAGTGTCCCGGTTCAGCCCATTCAAAAAACCTTGCAATGGTAGTTTCTCTATCTTGCTCTACAATGACCCGAATCATGGTGATCTTCATCTCCTTGTAGTAGTTATCCACGCTTTTAGAGCCTTGAGTTTTTGTAATTTTTGGTACAAGTCCCTATAGACTATAGTGACTAGGGACAAACTACCTCTTCATGATGGTCTTCATTTCCTCTCACATCTCAATAGGTGTCTCATGGTTTCTCCTCCTATTCATCACAAGTTGATCCCACCATATAATAGCATAGTTAGTAAACTCAATGAAAGCAGGTTTTACCTTTTTCTCCTTGGAGTAGTTATGGCACTCAAAAATCAACTCCACCTTCTTCTCCCATTCCAAGCATGCTTCGGGATCGTTTTTCCCTGGGAATGACAGTATCTTCATTTTGATATTTCCTAGGTTTCTGTCAGTCCCATCTTGCCATATCGAATCTCTTCGGAAACCTCTATCAGGTCTTTCTCCCTTTGGCACGAATCTGCCCTCACCATTCAATGAAGCTTGATCTTCTTCATCTTCGAACTCATCCTCGTGGTCGTCATCAAAATCATCCATGGGCGCACACCTTTCTTGCCTTCTAGCATTAGGGACTCTTTGGAAACGCCTCTTGCGCCTAGTAGCAATAACAGCGTCTTGGCTATCCATCCGATCCCGAATCTCATTAAACACCACATTTATGCATTCAAATCAACTTATAGTATTTAAATCAATACCAACGACAAGAAAAAAAAATTATAGAAACAACGAATCAGAGGAAAAGGACAGATCAGATTTTTTTTTTTAATGAAAGAACTGAGACTACAAAAGTCATGATTCAAGGAAAAAAATTGATTATACTCTCTGTGAATGATAGTATCTATTACATCAGTATCAATTACATCAGTATCACACTTTTTTTTCTTTCATTTTCTTTTTTCTTTTCATTTTTTTTGACTTGTCCTTTTTTTTTTTCTTGTGATTTGATAGTAATGTAAAATTCAAAGGAAATAAGAACAAACAAAGAACAAATGGAACAACTTGTTGCACGACACAGAGCAAGAACAAGGAATCATGAATAGAAATGGAACAAGATAGGATGATAACAAAAGATAAAGAGATATAGTAAACCTGATTTTAGAACCTAAGCTTTGATTACCAAATGATGCAAACATCAACTGTCACGCTTTGAAGTCCAACAAATAATATTGGAATACTTGCCTACGAAAGCTAAAATTCAGATTTTGATAGAAAAAACCTAACAACCCATCTTTATAAATGAGACGCGAACTGAAAGTATAATATAACAAACCCCAACCACTGATTATAATGGAATCAAGAACCGAAGGTATAAATTTGAATGCCATAAAGAAAAGAATCCTTGGTAAGTTCACAAGTTTGCTAAAGAACCAATAGGAGAAACAAACCTCACTTTTATTTTGATTTCAAATTCAATGTTTTTCTATCACAAAGAGTGCATACTATTTATAATGAAAATAAGACTAGAAATCAGTCCCTTTTCAGCCTTACACATAAGGAAACGAGACTAACTTGGTTCCAAAATAGGAAAGTAGATAAAAATGACTAAAAATAGATGTCTAGATTAACACTAATTTTGGTATGAAATTTAGCAGCTCCTCCATCCAAGGAAATCACGTTTAAGGACAGTTTGAGATAGGCAAGTCAGTCAATCAACCAACTAATTGGTCTGAAGTTGGAAAGTAATCAGCCACTCTATTATTCTAATTCCATGCCCAAATCAAGCAATAATCAGCGCTTAATCCATGCCATTTTCCAAGGAAAATTACATCCAATTTAAACAAGATCGGCCCCATTAGCTTGGATTAAATTTAGTATGCCTTCATCTCCCTTGGGGCCAAGTTTGGAATGCCCCATTTTAGAATTAGTCCAAATCTCTTGAATTAGCCCATTAAGTGTTTATTTGATCTTCTTGGATTTTGCTCTTGTAATAGGCCTAACTGGAACTTGCATTAGATTCTTTGATGGCGTTTGATTATTCTCATCAGTAGCGAATCTTACTCACCATAGCCTATGGTCAACCACCTCAGCTCTACTGTCAGCATTGTTGCCATCATTATTCATTGTCGAAGCCACCATCGGCACCGACTTTAAGCTTGCCGACCAGTGGCTTTGCTCTCTATGGTTCCCTCTCTTCCTCACCTCATTTTCTAGGTAGCCTTGCAAGGAACCCACTCTCTGACCATCTTCCTCTCCAATCTCTTGGTCCTCTCTTGCAGTCTCCCCTCTCTACTTTTCTCTACCCTTGGCTTTGGCATTGCAACCACCATACACGCCTCTCGAGCTCACGAAAGAGAAGATCTACCATGGATCTAGCTAGCCACTTAGATCCGTCAGCACTCTGCATCCTTGCCAACGTTGATCTATGTTGTTTCTAAAATTTGTTGACATCTACTCTTGTCCCTCCTTTGCCGTTACTCTCCCCCTTCGTCTAACATTAGACATGGTGGGCTCCTTTCTACCTCGACCTCCATCCCCCATATCTGCCTTCTCTCTCTTGGTTTCTCTCTCACTCTTGCTCTTTGTGTCTCTTTCCTTGGGTCCCTATTGTCGTTGTTGTATTCATGCCTTCACAATTCTACAGGACCTCTCTCTCTCTCTCTCTCTCTCCAATGCACGACTAGGAAAGCCTAGCTCAGTCGGTTATTTTTTGGGTGAGAGCCTTTTGAGACACACCCTCATCCACTTCACTGTTGCCACCGTGCTTCGCCCTTGGTATATGACTCATAGCCTCTTGCTAGTGGAGGCTAGAGGATGTCTGGTGGTATGTACTGGGCGTGGAGCTGAACATCACTCATTATAAAGTTACATGAATTATCTTTACGCATGGTGTGACAAAGTGATGTGAACTTGTAGGATTGAAAATTCCTTAGACCCACAAAAAAATTGAAATCCACCCATGAAAGCCAAGATGATCTAAACCTATTGAAAACTTATTTTAAGAACTTAGATTGCAGAGAGAGCGCCACAAAGGGTTTGACTTTGATAAGTTCTTAGTTCATTTAAGAACAAGTAGAGAAAACAATATTTCTCTCTAAGAAAATACTATTTACGTTCATAATTGCTGGAAAAATGAATAGGCAAGTGTTTTTATAGCCCCTAATGAAATCCTAGGACCTAATAAGCCTACATTACTTAAAGAAATGTGCTGAACACTTTTTAAGCCCAAGACTCATAAATCACGCTTCTATAACTAATAAAACAAGTCCACTTAATGAATTAAATAGACCCAAATGCCTACAACTTTAGAAACATAAAAATAAACCCACAAGCCTATACTCATTGAAATAAAAGTCTTCACTTTACCACTATGCTATTTTGTCCCCCTCTGTTGCTTGTATCACATGTGTTAAAGCTGGTAATTCGGGGTTGGTCCACTTAGCTTCTTATTGAAGAAGACTATGGGCTGCTTATCCTGCATCAAAATGGCTCCAATTCCTATTCTTGAGGTATTGCATTCAATTTCAAAAGTTTTGTTAAAGTTAAGTAATGCTAATACAAGTGTAGAACATAACCTTTATTTAATACTAACAAATGCATTCATTTGATCAGTCACCAAATAGAATCTAACACTTCTTTTTAATTGTTTTAGTGAATGGTGCAGCAAAAGTTAAATTCTTAACAAATTCATATAAAAGCTAGTTAGACCATGAAAGCTTATTGTGTCAGAGATGCTTTTAGGCATTGGCTACTTTTCGATGGCCTTGAATTTCTTTCTCTCCATCCACCTTAATACTTTTGTACCAACAATATAACCAAGAAAAATATTTTTTTCCATAAGAAAAGTACATTTATTAAAATTAGCATACAATTTTCACCTCTCAACACATCGAACACATATATCAAATGCTTAATTTGTTCATCCAAGTTCTTGTTGTGTACTAGGATATCATTAAAGTAACTTACTACAAATTTGCCTATAAAAGCATGTAAAACATGGTTCATAATCTCATGAAAATACTAGGTGCATTTGTGAGTCTATTTAGTAAAAGCAATTTTTTATTCATCTTCCTCTTTAATTCTAATTTGATGGTATCCACTTTAAGAACTATTTTAGTGAAAATACATGAACCATACAATTTATCAAGCATATCATTTATTCTAGGAATGGGATGACGATACTTTACAGTAATATTGTTAATTGCTTTGCAATCAACACATATCCTCCAAGTCCCCTTCTTCTTTGGCATTAGTTGCATTGAGTAGCACATGGGCTGATACTCAATCACGTATACCTTGCACATTAAATCTTCAACTTGCCTTTGAAGCTCATTTGTTTCCTCTGGATTACTCCTATAGGCTTGTTAGTTGGAATAACGGCTCTAGGTACGAAATTAATTTGATGCTCAATGCCTCTAATGGACGGCAACCCATTTGGCATCTCCTTTGAAAATACATTTTCAAACTCCTGCAACAAATAAACAGCCAAACAAGCAAGATAATAGAATAATCTGCTAAGAAGGCCCCTTTAACCTCACTCACTTTTGCTTTGTTTTTTCTTTTCTCTGCAGGCTTTCTTTCTTTTTTCTCTCATGGTTCTACTATCTTTTCTTTATTCTCACCCAACTTCCTATTTTCTTTTTTACTCTTTTTCTTGAAGTTTCGGACTCACTCTCATTTTTTTTTTCTTATTTTTCTCTCGGGTTTCAGCCTTATTCTTTCTCTTTTGCTCAATCTCACTTTTAAGATTTAGTTGGTCCTTGTAAACCTGTTTTGGGGTTAAAGGAGTAGGCTTGATTATTTTTGGATCATTTAAAAAGTTGTACATGTTTTTAAATCCGTCATAAATCACCCTCCTATTGATGGGATTGAAAATCCCTTGAAGCCATGAATAAATTTAAATTAATCCGAGAAAAAATCAAGTTAAGATGATCTAGATCCATTGAAAACTTGTTTTAAGAACATAGACTGAGAAAATAACGCCATAAAGAATTTGCCTTTGATAAGTTCTTAGCTCATTCAAGAACAAGCAGAGTAAACAAGATTTTTTCTCTTAAAAAAAAATACTATTTACATTTATAAGTGTTGGAAAAATAAAGAGTCGTGTTTTTTTCTAGACCCTAATAAAACCCTAGGCCTAATAAGGCATACATCACTTAAAGACATGGGCTGAATACCTTTAAGTCCAAAACTCTTAAACTACACTTATATGACTAATACAAGAGGCCCAATGAATGAACTAAATTGGCCTGAATGCCTACAACTATAGAAACATAAAAATAGTCCCACATGCCTATATTTATTGAAATAAAAGTACTCACTTAACCAGTAGGCTATGTTGTCACTTTTTGTGGCTTAACCACATGGGTTAAAGCTGGTTCTTTTTCTTTCAATCTTGAATGTTGAGGCCTTACTTGATGAATTTGCAAACTCGGCCCAAATGGATTGCACTAGTCGTTGCATTGTGATTTGCCCATATGGAACTTGTGATTTATCCATCTGGAACTAATAAGGGATTTTTAAAACTCGTTCCACTATGGTGCCCATCATTCCCCCTCAAAAAGATTCGACCTTGAATTGCCACCTGCATAAAAGGGAGAAAGATTCGAAATATTGAAAGTAACAGAGACATTATAATCACCTGGAAGATTCACTTTATAAGCATTATCGTTAGTTTTTTCAAGGATTTGAAAATTCCCATCTCCTCGAGGATGCAATTTAGTTTTTTTATGGGTTGGAAATCTTTCTTTGCGCATGTGAATCCAAATTCAATTGGAAGCCATGCCTTCTCATGAATTGACTTCGCCAATTAGGCTTTCTTTTGTCCATGCAAGCTATTCCTTTCATCAATAGGTAAAGACTTCAAATCAAAAAGAGTAAGTGAAATAAAACTATAAACAATTTCAAAGGGAGAATAAGTAGTAGTATGCATACTCCTATTATATGCAAACTTTGTAAATGACAAACAATGACCCCAAGTATTCAAATTTTTTTGAATGAAAGTGGGTATATATTGAGTTATAGTCCTGTTATTAACTTCAGTTTGTGGATGACAAGTGGTACAAAATAAAAGTTTGGTACTAATTTTTTCCACAAAATCTTTTAAAAGTAGTTAAGGAATTTAACATCCTTATCAGTAACAATACTCCTAGGTATACTATGTGGAGTTGCACTATTTTCTTGAAAAACAAATCAGCTATGTTTGTCGCATCATCTGTTTTATGGGGTTGAATGAAATGTGCAATTCTACTAAATCTTTCCACTATTACAAAAATAGAACCTTTACCCCTTTTTGTCCTAGGCAGCCCCAAAATAAAGTCCATAGATATGTCTTCCTAAGGCTCTCTAGGTAAAAGCTTAGATTTGGCCTTTTTACATGTAATTCACTTACCACATATTTGAATGACATCTCTTCTCATCCTAATCCAAAAGAAATGTTTATATAAAATTTTTAAGGTTTTTCTGACACTAAAGTGTCCCATTAATCCTCCAGCATGTGCCTCAATAATTCACGCATTGAACAATTTGGCACACACAACTTACTTTTTTAACAAATATTCATTATGCTTATAAAACTTACCAAATGCCGCTTTGTCACATGCCATATACACATTAGAGAAATTAGTATCATTGGCATACCCGTCTTTCACATATTCAAATCCAAGCATTTTGGCACTTAAAGAAGTAAGAAGTACATACCATTGGTGTAACACCCACATCCTTATAGAGCCAAACCACCTATTTGACAAACTAGTTTTATAAAACATGTGATATTTTTTAATCCTTGTCGCATCTTTTCCTTCAACAAGCACGTCTCTTCCCTTCTTGCAAGCTGAAATTCCTTTATTTTGATTATGGTTAAATGGTTGGTCCCCTCTTTTTCTTCAGGATTTTCTTCTCATACATACATATATATATATATATCCTTATTTCATGTTTCCTTCCAGTGAGTTTATCCTTGTCCTTGTCATTTTCAACATTATCATCAACTTCCCTTTTCAGTTATGTCCCTTTTACCTCACGGGTGTTGTATCCCATCACCCATAAATGCGTGATTCGGATCTTCTCATATCTTTATAGATCACCTTAGTTCGCTGCACTCATTTGCTGGAAGCGTTGGAAGCCGAATCTTCTCCTTTTGGAATTATATTTTGATAGGTTGAGTTTCATCAGTTCATTTCATCCACCGCGTCCTTTCCTTCTGCATGTACGCGTCTTTTCCCATCACTTGCTCTGTAGGGTTCTCAAGCCTCTTTATATAGATGAGTTTATCCTCCTAAAGCCCCAAGCGGCAGCCCTCTACGTGCAAAATCTTCCCATCAAAGCCAGCCCTTTCTCTAGCTCGACATTGCACCCCGTATCATGTAGTAGCCTCCATACTAGCAACCGAACTTTGAACAACCATGCCCAGCCACTAAAAGCCTTCGCATAGCTCAGCCATACCCAATCTTAGTGCCTTGAACCGACTACAGAAGAAAATATCCGCTAGCCATCACCGAAAACATCCCCGATTTTTTATTACCGAAACAGAACACACATAAACATGTTGCCCCATCTTACAACCATATCAACCGAGAGCCATGCACCCACCGGAAACCACCCCTTAGCATCACACCTCTTATCTCTCTCATTCAAGGTTATAGGTTGATCTAGTTTAATCTCTCGATAACCTTCCTTTACATCTCTTTTGTTTCACAAACCATTCTCTTTCACTGTGTTCTTATCTCTCTCATTCTTATCGTGTCTCTCTCGCTTTCTCTCATCGGTGCTCAGTCGTGCTTCTTTCTAGTAACTACCACAGCTCTTCAGCTACGTTGCGATTCTTTCTTCTCGATGAGTTCCGTTGCTCTAAATTTTGTGTTGTAGTTGTCTACAGACAACGGAAATTTTTGGTTTTACCCTTTATGTGAAGTTAGGAGGTTGAGTTTCATGCTTTTATGATTTTAACCTCATACTCTTTTATATATTTATTTTTTTTCCCCTCAATTATAAAGCATGTATTTTAAAGATATATCTTTCAGTGGGTGAATATAATTTCGGTCGCTCGGAATTCCTTTTGTTTTTGAGGTGTCTTTCGAATTATTTTTGAATTAAACATTTTTTTAGTTGGGATCCGGTTTTTAGTTATTTTGGGCTTGAGTTATAATTTTTTTTTTTTATCGGATCATGGGTGCTGTATTGCTTAGTGGGTTGATGTTTGATTTCCAAAAAGGATTTGTTTCAAGTTGGATTTTGGGTTAAATGAGTACTAAGTGAAAATCAAGACTTTGGAGGATATTCAAGATTTTAGGGTTTTGGAGGTTTTGTATAAATTCATAGCATTTTGGGAGATTTGATTTTTAGAGTTTTGAAAATATTTAAATGTTAAGGAAAAATATTGGGTTTTATATCTCAGGTTCTACTTACGAAGGTTGTGGTTAGACGAGATTTATGGGGATTACGTGATTATTTTATAGGTGACGATTGATGTTTCGTTCAGCATTGTGGATAATATTCTGAAAAGCTAAAAAGTTCAGGTAAGTCGGGTCTTATGCTAGATTTTGCGTTAAAAATATGAACTGAGATCTTTTTTGGAAAATATATATCTTTTGGTTACGAGAAGAAACTTTGAAATCATTTTAGTTATTTGTTTCGCATATGCATAAAATTTTGTATAAGAATAAAGTGTTTCTGGCATGAACTAGTATATACATGATCTAATTTTGCTGCATTTTGTTTTCTGAACTAAAAAGGAGCGAGTATGAAAGTTTCTGCATAAATGATATTTTGATCTAATTTTGTTCTGTTTTGGAAAAGTTCTGTACTCTGATATGAGGTTCTACTTACGAAGGTTGTGGTCAGGCGAGATTTATGGGGATTACATGATTATTTTATAGGTGACGATTGATGTTTTGTTCAGCGTTGTGGATAATATTCTGAAAAGTTAAGAAATTCAGGTAAGTGGGGTTCCTATGCTAGATTTTGCGTTAAAAATATGAATTGAAATCTTTTTTGGAAAATATATATCTTTTGGTTACGAGAAGAAACTTTGAAATCATCTTAGTTATTTGTTTCGCATATGCATAAAATTTTGTATAAGAATAAAGTGTTTCTGGCATGAACTAGTGTAGACATGATCTAATTTTGCTGCATTTTATTTTCTGAACTGAAAAGGAGCGAATATGAAAGTTTTTGCATAAATGATATTTTGATCTAATTTTGTTCTGTTTTGGAAAAGTTCTGTACTCTGATATGAAATGATATGATTTCTAAAACTTTTGGCATGACATTCTGTTTTTGGCTTCGTTTTATTCTGTTTGGGTTGGTACCAACTTCTCTTTTTTTGGTGCATCCATTTTAGTTGCAAAGTGGTTTTCTGCATGATTTTTCCTGTGTGTGGTCCCTGGGCTCCAAGAATAATAAGGGGAAGATTCACATTCTATTTTTGCTCGGTTGGCCACCGGGGTTTGCATAACCCTTCCACGGGGGTTAAACATGGTATTTTGTTTTGATAAGATGTTTCAGCTATGCTATACCAAAGATATTTTTTATTTTGTTTATACTGAACTTTTGTTATGATTTTTGACAACATGATCTGTTTCTGCATTCTGAATTTAGTAAATGTTTATGTTTGCACCACTAGTATATGTTCTTTACTTATTAAATTATTGATAACTCACCCCTTATCTGCATAACATTTTCAAATGACTGTAATGGTTCAGCTGGAGAGCAAGAGTAGTCAATTTTAGAGAGGTTTGGTGATTGTAAAGAAATAAGTGATTGAAGGTACAAGTTGTAGTTTGGGTCTTTTAGTTGAGTTATTGTAGTCGATTATTCTTTTAAATTTGTTAAGTTTGGATATTTCACATCTTTGTGGAGATTTATACTTTGTTATTGAGGATTTCTTGTTGGTACTTTTTTAAAGGCCCATGAATATTTATGTTGATCGATTAAATTTGATATCATTATGAAGCTTCAGGGGATGTGATTTTATTTTTTGCATTATTGGAGATATTTTTATAGAAAAATGAGTTAACTCTCCAAACCCTCGGGGCCGGGGGCGTTACATTCAGAATAAAGCATTAGCAATAATGTTCTTCTTACCTTGCTTGTAACAGATGATATAAGGAAAAATCTCAATGCCTTTTATCCATCTAGCATGTCTTTTATTTAATTTACCTTGACTCTTGAAACGTTTCAATGATTCGTGATTGGTGTGGATCACAAACTGCTTAGGCCAAAGGTAGTGCTGCCACGTCTCTAGAGTGCAAACAAAAGTATAAAAGGTTCATTGTCATAATTGGGGTAATTCAAGGCGTCCCACTTAGTTTCTCACTGAAGAAGGCTATGGGCCACTTAGCCTGCATCAAAATGACTTCAATTTCTATTCCTGAGACATCACATTCAATCTCAAAAGCTTTTTTAATGTCAGATAATGTTAACATAGGTGCATAACATAATCTTTCTTTAATAGTAGCAAATGCATTCGCTTGATTAGTCCCCAATGAATTCAAACATTCTTTTTAATTATTTCAATGAGTGTTATAGCAATGGTGCTAAAATCCTTAAGAAAACACCTATAAAAGTTAGCTAAACCATGAAAGTTTCTTACCTTAGTGATGCTTTTAGGCATTGGCTACTCATTGATGGCCTCGACTTTCTCTTCGTCCACCTCAATACCTTTTTGTACTAACAACAAAATCAAGAAAAATAACTTTTTCCATACAAAAAGTACATTTCTCAAAATTAGCATACAACTTTTTCGCTCTCAACATATCGAACACATCTCAAATGCTCAATATGTTCATCCAAGTTCTTGCTGTACAATAGGATATCATTAAGGTATATGACTACAAATTTGTCTATAAATGCATGTAAAAACATGGTTCATTAATCTCATGAAAATACTAGGCGTATTTGTGAGTCCAAATGGCATAACCAATCATTCATAAAGTACATATTTAGTCTTAAAAGCAATTTTTCATTCATCTCCATCTTTCATTCTAATTTGATGGTATCCACTTTTAAGATCTATTATATTGAAAATACATGAGCATTCATCAAGCATATTATCTAACCTAAGAATGGGATGACGATATTTTACCATAATATTGTTAATTACTCTGCAATCAACGCACATCCTCCAAGTCCCATCATTCTTTGGCACTAGTAGTACTGGTACTACATATGGGCTCATGCTCTCTCTCATGTATCCTTTGCACATCAAATTTTCAGCTTGCCTTTGAAATTCTTTTGTTTCCTCCAGATTACTCTTATAATTTGGTCGGTTTGGAATAACGACTCTAGGTATGAAATCAATTTGATGCTCAATGCCTCTAATGGGTGGCAACCCAATGGACATCTCCTCTAGAATTACATCCTTTGAACTCCTACAACAAAGAAATAGTCAAACTAGGAAGAGATTAGCTAGTGTCATCAAGATTAAGATAAGATTTTTTATAAATAAGTAAGATCATAGGCTGATATGCTAGGAATGCCCTCTTAACCTCTCTCACTTTTGCATAAAAACCCGTTTTTGTTTTTCATTTTCTCTCTGTAGGCTATATTTCTCTTTTCTCTTGTGGCTCCACTCTCTTTTCCACCTTTCTATTTTCTTTTTTCTCTTGTAGCTCCACTCTCTTTTGTTTCTTGTATTTCAACCTCACTCTTTTTTTTTTTTTTTGGGCTCAATCTTACTTTTCAGCTTTAGTTGGTCCTTATAGACCTATTTGGGGTTAAAGGAGCAACTTGATTAATTTTTCATCCTTTACAAAATTGTACCTGCATGAATCACTCATCTATCATAAATCACTCTTCTATCATACTGTCATGGCTTCCCCAACAAAATATAGTCAGCATGCATATGAACTACATCACAAAAGCACATCATCACTGTATCGCCCAATGGTGAAACTCACCAAACCTATTTATTGACCTTGACCTCTCCACATTCATTTTACCACTACAACTTATAAGGTATAGGGTGTTTTAATAAAGGTAAGCTCAACTTCTCAACTAGGGTAGTATTAGCTATATTTGTGCAACTTTCTCCATTTATAATTATACTACACACATATTGTTGTCTACATAGAATCTAGTGTGAAATATATTCTCTCTGCAGCAATATCATCTACCTTAATTTGTGTATTGAGCATGCTTGACAATAAGAGACTCACCTTCTATGGGATATTCTACTTCATCATCATCACTAGCATTGACTAACTCTAGCATCTCATCACCATCATCCTCACTTTCAGTCATCACCTTCCCATTGTCACATATAACCATCATCCGCTTGTTTGGACGTTGAGATGCAATACACCTTTAATATCCCATAGAAGGTAGTTCGGACTGTTTAATATCTCTATTTCTTGAAGGTTGAAAATCTACCTTAGGATTGTTTTTGCTAGTTCCCTCATCTTTTCTCTTTGGTGGTTCGTACTTCCCCTTTACCACAGCTCTTTGATTTCTATTCCACTTTGGTTTTTAAGGAGTGCTATAAAATGAAGCATACCTTGTTTCCCCCCTTCTTTTTAACTACCTTTCTACCTTCATAGCTATGTGTACCATGTCTTCTACCTCCATATAATGCTGCAACTCAACTACTTTGGCTATGTCTCTATTCAAACCACTTAAAAATCTTGCCATTGTGACCTCTCGATCCTTTTCTAAATTAGCCTGAATCATAGCCACCTCCATCTTCTTATGGTAATCCTCTACACTCCTATACCATTGTGTAAGATTTTGTAGTTTTTGGTAGATGTCTTTATAATGGCTAGGTATAAATCTCCGTATCATGAGAACTTTCAACTCACGCCATGTTTTTATAGGTCTCTCATGATTTCTCCTTCTACTGCCAAATTCACATTCTTCTGTTCTGAATAATTGTGACAATAAAAAATCAACTCTATTTTCTTCTCCCATTCTAAATAGGCTTTAAGACCAGTCCTACCTTGAAAAGATGGTATTTTCATTTTGATATTCCCAGGGTTCCCATCTACCCCATTTCGATTCCTTGGATTTTTTCTAGATCCTCTTCCATGTCTGCCTCCTCTACTTCTGCCATTTCCACTCATTCTAGCCTATAGTGCTATGTCTTCCTTATCCTTATACTCATTTTCATTCTTATACTCATTTTCAACACCAGACTCATGTTTCCTCCTATTTCACACATCTTGTAGAAACTAAAGTATACTTTGTTGGCCCCTAACACCAAATTCAACCACTCAAACTATCCGTCTCCTACTTAGGTTTTGAATCACTTTTATGTGACATTTTTAATGTGTTGCAAAACAAAATGTTTAAACCTTACATACTTACGTGTTTATGCTCAAATAATGTCACTCCACTTGTGTTTCACACTTTTGGCTTTTTCCAATACTAGTCTTACCACTCTTGCCTTTTTACCTCCTCACTTGTTTTCCCTTTCAAGTCTAAGAACTAGTTGAACTAAATCAAGACACAATGTTGTACTATTCCAACCAGCAATAGATTCAAGGAACAAGATAATGGAATAAAATGGTACGAAACAAGGAAAATTGTAATTTAGGAAATAAGGAAAAGAGCAATTAGGAAACAAGAGAGAACAAGCTACTAAGGATGATATCTCAAATTTCAACTTGCAACCTATATCAAATAGCCAATTATGAAATTTCTCTTCTTCTTTTTTTCGAATTTTTTTTTTCAATTTTTTATGTAGCAACCTTTTGAATTTGCCAGTTTTTCTTTTTATGCAAATTCAGTACAAGGATTTGAAATTTAAAATAAAGATCAGAACAGATCTGGAATTTGAATTCGAATAAGAATGGATCAAAACTGATATGGAAATTGCAGTAAGGATTTGAGATCAGAATAGAAAATCCTAGAACACATGAAATTATAGATCTTGAATAAAGCATACGAATAATCAATTGTTGAAATCATAGATGAATTTAAACACACAAAATTAATAAGAATGAAAAAGGAATTTGAGATAAGAATAGAAAACTCTAAAACACGTCTAAGACAAAACCTAAATACAAGAATTAAAAGAATAAATCAGATCTGATTTGGAAACCAAGCTTTGATGCCAACTATGTGAACTCGTGGGATTGAAAATTCATTGAACCCATGAACAAATTGATCAACCCAAGAAAGCCAAGAATTAAGTCAAGATGATCTATACCCATTGATAACTTGTTTCAAGAATCTAGACTGCGGAGAGAATGCCACAAGGGTTTGTCTTTAATAAGTTCTTAGTTCATTCAAGAACATATAGAGAAAACAAGAATTCTCTCTGAAAAAATACTATTCATATTTATGATTACTGGAAAAATAAAGAGGCATGTGTTTTTATAACCCCTAATGAAATATCCTAGGGCATAATAAGGTCTATATCACTTAAAGACATAGGTTGAACACTTTTAAGTCTAAAACTTCTAAACCACACTTCTATAACTAATAAAAGAGGCCTAGTTAATGAATTAAACAGACCCAAATGCCTACAATTATAGAAACATAAAATAGGCCCACACGCCTATATTTATTGAAATAAAGCCCTTTATTTAACCATTAGGCTATGTCGTTCGTCCTTCTGTATACTGTATCACATAGGTTAAAGCTGATTCTTTTTCTTTCAAGGCCATGCGTATCATGTCTTCTACCTCTGCATAATGTTGCAATTCATCTATATTGGCTATGTTCGTATTCAAAGCACTTAAAATCTAGCAATTGTGGCCTCCCGATTATGGTATTTATTAGTTCGAGCATAGCCACCTCCATCTCCTTATGATAATCCTTTACATTCTTAGACACTTGTGTAAGATTTTATAATTTCTGGTAGAGATCTCTCTAGTAATAGCTAGGTATAAATCTCTGCCTTATGAGAGCTTTCAACTCATGCCATGTTTCTACATGTATATCACGATTCCTCCTCCTATTGGTTATTAATTAATTCCACCAAATAATTGCATAATTAGTGAACTTATTTTCTATCAATTTCACATTCTTCTCTTCTGAATAATTGTGAGAAGAAAAAACTAACTCTATTTTTTTCTCCCATTCTAAATAGGTTTTAGGATTATTCCTAGTTTGGAAATATAGTATTTTCATTTTGATTCTCCTAAGGTTTCTCATCTACCCTATCTCGACCTCTTGGGTTTCTCCTAGGTCCTCTTTCCATGCCTACCACCTCTAGGTTTTCCTCATCCTCATCCTCTTTTTCATTCTCATACTCATTTTCGGCGTTAGGCTCTCGCATCTCCTCCTATTCCGCCCACTTTGTAGCTTTCTAATCACTACATCTTACTGATTCATCCTATTCCTCACTTTTCCCAATACCAAATTCAATCGCTCAAATTGTTATTGCATGGTCTGCAACACAAAAAATGAGTTATTCGTCTCCTCCTTAGGTGTTGATTCACTTTTATGGGACATTTTTAATACGCTACAAAACAAAAATGTTAGTGATAAAACCTCACACTCCTTTATGTGTTTACGCTCAAATAATGTCACACAATTCGTGTTAACTCTTTTGGCTTTTTTTGATATTAGCCTCACCACACTTGTCTTTTACCTCACTTACCTTCCCTTTCAAATAAAGAAAAGCAAGTTGAACTAAATTAAGACAATCTTATATTCTTACAACTGCTCAAATTAAGACAAAAATGTTACAAAGAAAAAGAGCAATTAGGAAACAAGATACTAGGGATAATATATTTGGCTCCCTTGAAAATAAAAAGATCAATCAATACCAAATCACTTCAAATTTCAGCTTGCAAAGTATATCAAGCAGCCAGTTCCAAAATTCCTCTTTTTTGTTTTTGTTTTTGTTTTTTTTATTTTATTTCTTCGCTTATTTTTTTCCTTATTATTATTTTTTTTTTTGTTTTTAATGTAGCAACCTTTTGCATATGCAAGCCTTTCCTTTTTATGTAGAATCAGAGTAAGGATTTGGAATTTAAAATAAAGATCAAAATAGATATAGAATTTGAATTGAAATTAGAAGTTATAGCTCTTGAATTTAAAGTAAGATAGATCTGAAATTTGAACTTAAACTCAAATTGAATTCAAATTTGAAATTAAGGATTTGTGCAATCAATTAAAGAATTCGCAGATCTGAGTTCTTGAATCAAGTATACGAATAATCAACTTTGGAAATCATAAATCTGAATCCAAACACACGAAATTAACAAGAATAAAAAAAGAATTTGAGATCAGAATAGAAAATTCTAGAACATGCCTGAGACAAAACTTAAATGCAAATTAAAAAGACAAATGAAACCTAATTTGAAAACCGAGCTCTGATGCCAATTGTTGTCAACTCGTGGGATTGAAAATTCCTTGAAACCTTGGACAAATTAAAATCCATCCAAGAAAGCCAAGAATCAAGTTAAGATGATCTAGATACATTGAAAACTTGTTTCGAAAACCTAGATTGTGAAGAGAATGCCACAAAAGGGTTTGCCTTCGATTTATTCATGTTATATAAAACGAAAAAGCATGTGTTTTTATACTTCTCAATGAAACCCTAGGGCCTAATAAGTAGCCTATATCACTTAAAGATATGGGCTGAACACTTTTAAATTCAAAAATCCTATGGCTAGTAAAATAAGTCCACCTAATGAATTAAATTGGGCCACTTGCCTACTACCTAAAAATAGGTGCAGATGGTGCAAAACCCCCCTTTGGAAGGGGGTAGGCGGTGCAAAACCTTCCTTTGGAAGGGAGGCAGGCGATAGCTAAAGCTATTCAGCAGATGACGAAAGTAGTGAGAAACCAAATGGAGTAGAGTTGTTCATTCACCCATATGAAAGATTTTTGGTTTATTATCCACATTTTCTAGGAACTGAATGAGCTTTGAAAGCAGATAAGTGAATTATAGATTTAGAACGTACATTTGAAATTAGTGGTTGTACTGAAACTCAGAAGGTTCAATATACGGGACATCTGGTTCAAGGAGAAGCTGGTTTATGGTGGGACACAAAAATGAAGTTGTTGAAGTTAGAGTTAAGAGAATGTAGTGCCCACTCGGAACGATTTAAGAAAGAGTTTGACCGATTCTCTCCAGAATCAGTGAAGTGGTAGAAGATTCAGGAATTTGCCACGTTGGTGCAAGGAAATAGGACGGTGGAGTAGTATGTAGCCCGATTTATGGAATTAGTAAGGTTTGCTCCATATTTAGTAGCCATTGAAAAGATGAGGGCTTAGAAATTTTAAGAAAGATTACAACCACGTATGTGTTTAGATGGCGTGTCTACGAATAGAGAACTTCCAAGAGTTGGTGAATGTGACATCTATTGTTGAAGCAGAACAAAGGAGTTTAGTGAGCAAACTCAAGTTGCTGGGAAAAGAAAATTCCCTCATTCCACTGGAAGGGATATCAGAAAAAAAAAGGAGTTTTCATCCTATAAATGGAAGAAAGGGAACTGCAACCAATTTAAGTGTATCGGTTTTGTTTCCCTTATGGCTAAATGTGGACGTCGACACAAGGGAGAATGTCGAATGATCACTAGGGCTTGTTTCAAATGCGGACAGACAGAGCACTTGATCAAAGACTGTCCTCAAAATGTTTCCAAAGGAGCAGTACTGTCAGGAGGAAAAACAAAAGCTAAAGTTTATGCAATCACACCTGGAGAAGTGGATGTGGAGACTGATGAGGCAATTAATGTCGGTATTATTACTGGTAATTCCTAATTTCCCTCTTTTGTATGGATTCTTTTATATACGAAAGTAATAGTAGGATCATTTTTCTAGGTAAGGTTAAATTGAAGAAATATATGGCTTATGCTTTGTTTGACTCTGGAGTGACGAAATCTTTTATTTCATATGAATGTGTCTAGAGTGAAGTAGAAGTGGAACCCTTAGTGCAAAAAGTTTTGGTGGCTATACCCGATGGTAAAGTAATTGGATGTCAACGAATTGTAAGAAGCTGTCCTATAGAAGTTGCGGGTTTGTAGCTAACTGCTAACCTGATAGCATTCCATTTAATGGAGTTCGACTTAATCTTAGGTATGGATTGGTTAGCTAAGTATTATGCCAATATTTACTGTTGAAGGAAAGATATAGTCTTTGACGTGCCAATGAAGGACAGGCTTTGAGGGGGAAGTAGTTAATCCTATTTCCTCTATAGCAACTGCCAAACGGATAGAGAAAAGTATTAGAGAATGAGCAAAAGTGTGTTTGAATGATGTTAAATTCTTTAGAAGAAGTTAATGGTGTTAAGGGGATTCCTGTTGTGGAAGATTTTTCCCAAGTCTTTTCAGATGATTTGTCGGGATTACTACCTGATCGAGAAATGGAGTTTACCATCGAATTGGAACCAGCTATGGCTCCAGTTCGTAAGGCACCATATAGAATAGAACCTGCAGAATTAAAGGAGTTGAAGATGCAAATTGAAGAACTCTTGAAGAAAGGATTTATCCAACCAAGCTCGTCTCCATGGAGAGCACCAGTGTTGTTTGTAAAGAAGGACGGGACGATGCGGATGTGTATAGATTATCAATATCTGAATAAAGTCACAATTAAGAACAAGTACCCATTGCCTCAGATAGATAATCTATTGGATTAGTTGAGAGAAGCTTCGGTATTCTCTAAGATAGATCTGAGATCTGGGTATCATCAACTGAAGATCAGAGAGTAGGATGTACTTAAGACTTTTGAAATCAATATGGGCATTTCGAGGTTTTGATAATGCTGTTTGGATTGATAAATGCACTAGCAGTATTCATGGACTTAATGAATCAGATATTTAGACCATACTTAGATAATTTTGTGGTGGTATTTATTGACGATATTCTGATCTATTCTTGAACTGATGAAGAACATAAGAAGCATTTAAGGATTATATTGGAAACCTTGCAGAAGCATCAGCTTTATGCCAAACTCAATAGATGTGAGTTCTGGCTACGAGAAGTCAAATTCTTGGGTCATGTAATTTCAAGGGAATGAGTTTCGGTGGACTCAACCAAAATAGAAGCAGTGATGAATTGGCAGCAACCCTCAAATGCCCATAAAGTACGTAGTTTTCTAGGGTTAACTAGATACTATAGAAGATTTGTAAAAGGATTTTCGAAACTCTTCGCGCCTTCGGCGTTAACAAGGAAGAATGTTAAGTATGTTTGAAGTGAACAATGTGAAATGAGTTTTCAAGAGATAAAAAGGAGATTGACTATGGCGCCAAGTTTAGTTATACCGGAACCCCGTAAGCCATATGTTATCTATAGTGGCCTCAAAGATGGGTCTGGGGTGTGTATTAATGCAAGAAGGAAGTGTAGTTGTGTACGCATCCCGAAAACTTAAGGATCATGAGCAAAATTATCCCCTCGATAATTTGGAGTTAGCAGTTGTTGTGTTTGCTTTAAAAATGGAGGCACTATTTATATGAAGAAAAGCGTAAAATATTTACGGACCATAAGTGTAACACTCCGCTCCAATGCCAAATTCCTTTTTAAATTTTTTTTTGGTTTCTTTTGTTCAAAAGGTCTATTAGAGTTTCCAAATATATATATATATATATATATATTTATATGCTTTACAGACCTAAGTTATTTTTATTTTACTTTTTTTTTTTTTAATTTCAAACTTGCAAGCTGTCTCTTTACATATATACATGACTCAACTCCCATCACTATCCCTATGGTCTGATTTCCTATATATATGCATGTTCTTTCTGCGTTCCCATCCCCACGGATATCACGGCAACAAATCATGTTTAGCCTCTATTTTCACGTAGCATTTCTTCTCTTCCTCTACTTTCTCTAGGGTTTCTTATCATCTTATATACATACACATCGTGTGCATTTAGAAACTTCACCACCGTAACCCCTTGCGAGGTTTCTGCACCACCACGAGTACCATCTTGTAGCCACCATAAATGACCACCACGTAGCCATGCCCCTCATGTAGTAGCCATTCCTCCTTGCACAAACTGCCGTCGAACAATCCCCTGTTTTTAATCCTTGGAAACAGAGCAATGCTGCTCACATCGTGACCTGTGTTTTCCCATCTTGAGCCATGTCGCCACCCCATCCCGTCATTGACTACCTGCATAGATAGCACCGCCGAACACTTCTTCTTCGCTCCATGCCCGTCATACCCTTCCTGTAAACCACAACGAGCCTCTCCCGACTGTTTTGCATTTCCGTCTCTCCTTGTTGCTCTCACCACTCTCGGAATTTCTTTGTCACTTTCTCTCTCACATAGTAAGATGCTTCTACACCCAGCCTCACCACCGTAGATGTCCACCCAGTGTCGATCTCATCACCTTTGTCGCAAGTTTTCTTTTCACTCGGTGAGTTTATTTCCGTCGCATGGATAAACCTAGAAGTATAAATCTTATTTGTTCTTTTTCTTATTCTCTATCTTCTCCGTTGAGACCATTCATGACCTATATGTTTATTTATTGACACACCCTATGGAGGTTTCTTATTAAATCTAGATTTCCTTTTTATGAGATTTTTTTAATATTTAAATATGTATAGCTTATAAAGTGAATAAATAAATATTTGAAATATATTATGAGCAATATTATTTTTTTTAGAAATAACCAAACTTCCTTCTCTGAACCCTTTGAAGAAAAACTTTTATTTTAGTTAATGTTTTTGAGGTGAATTCGGGTTCTATATCATTTTGTGCTTGAGTTCTAAATTTATTTTGGGTCCGGTAATATTTTCATTTTAATGACTTTTCAGTATTTAAGTATTTTTATTTCTGATTTCTGAAGAGGTTTGGTGCGAGTTGGAAAACTTGGGTTATTTGACCATTTAGTGAAAATTGAGGAATTTGAGGATTTACGATATTTTAAGATTTTGGAGGATTCTGGTAAATTCAAAGTTATTTTTTTGAGAGAGTTGATACCAGGATTTTGAGAATTTTTAGACATTAAGAGAAGACATTAGATTCTATGTCTTGGGTTCTATTTTTTTTTTTTTAGATTTGTGGTTATTTGGAAATTTATGATTTACATGATTATTTTATAGGTGTCGATATTCTTTGTTCAGTACTGTTTGGAGAATTTCTAAAAAGTTAAGAAGTTCAGGTAAGCGGGGTTTCTATGCTAGACTTTGCATTAAAAATCTGAACCGAGGTTTATTTTGAAAAATATGCATGTTTTAGTTACAAAAAGAAACTTTGAAATCACTTCAGTTTTTGTTTCGTATATGCATAAGATTTTGTATAAGAAAAAAATGTTTTTGCCATGAATTGGTGTAGACATGAGCTATTTGTTTTTGCTGCACTCTGTTTTCGGAATTGAAGAAAAGCGAATATGAAAAGTTTTTGTTCTATTCTGTGATATTTTTGATCTAATTCTGTTCTGTTTTGGAAAGTGGTTTTCCGGTGCACTCACTTTGGTTGCAAAGTGGTTTTATGTGTGCACACTCGGGGCTCCAAGAATAATAAGGGGAAAATTCACATTTTGTTTCTGCTTGGTTGGCCACCGGGGTTTGCACAACCCTACTACAGGGGTTAAACATGGTACTTCTGTTTTGATAAGATATTTAAGTTATGCTATGCCAAAGGGATTTTCTATTTTGTTTATACTAAACTTTCGTTTTGATTTCTGATAACATAATCTGTTTCTGCATTCTGAAAATAAAGAATATTTTTTTGTTTTGCATTTTTGAATTTGGTAAATGCTCATGTTTGCACATTAGTATATGTTCCTTACTTACTGAGTTGTGGTTAAACTCATCCCTTATCTCTGAATTTTTTTCAGATGAGTTTGGATATTTCAGCCAAGGATCAGATTATGAAGCATTGGGTGAGATGACCTAAGAATAGTTGATTAATCATAGAGAGTTTATATGAGTATTGACAAGTATTAGTAAAGAAATGTTATTGTATTCTTGTGATGTAATAGTTCTGGAATCGATGATATTGAGGAAAGTGATTTTGGAACTAAGTTTTATATAATATTGGAGAATTTTGAATCTTTAATTATTCTGTTGAAATGTGGGTTCTGTGATAGGAAGTAACTCTCCGACCCTTGCGGGTCCGAGGCGTTACAATAAGAGCCATAAGTATTTATTTAGTCAGAAAACTCTGAATATGAGGCCAAGAAGATGGATGGAAATTATAAGTGACTTCTAATGTGAAATTAAGTACCATCCTAGAAAGGCTAATATAGTTGCCGACGCCTTAAGTCGAAAAACCCAAGTAGAAGATTTATTAGTGCTAGCAATGATGCAAGAGTTTTCATAAGCAAGCTACCATTCAGTTGGTGCCTCATGAAACATTGTATGGAAGGAACTGCCCTGTATATTGGAATGAAGTTGGTGAAAGTAGTATATTGGGACCCGAATACCCACAAGAAGTTAAGGAACATGTGGAAAGGCTCAAAGATAAAATGAAAACGGCACAAAGTAGACAAAGGAACTATGCAGATAACTGTAGAAGGGCTTTAGATTTTATGATGGGCGATTGGGTATGTTTGAAAGTCTCACCTATGAAAGGAGTGGTGCGTTTTGGAAAGAAAGAAAGGAAAGTTAAGTCCTCGCTATATTTGGAAAGAAAAAGTAAGATCAGTAGTTTACCATCTAGCTTTATTTGATGAATTACAAGGAGTCCATGATGTTTTTCATATATCTTCCTTGAAGAAAAGTCTAGGAGATAGATTAGTGGCGGTGGTGGATCTAGGTCGCATCAATTTACATTCCAATTTGACATATGAAGAATGACCTATAGGAATCGAAGACCAGAAGGAGCAAACACTTCAGAATCGTGTTATCTCATTAGTTAAATTGCTTTGGAATAATCCCGCTTCCCAAAAATTTACTTGGGAACGTGAGGACATGATGAGGGCTAAATACCCTCATTTATTTAAAATTGATTATGTTTGTTTATGCTTTGTTTTGACTATGTGTGACTATGGCGTGACTTTCATGAAGTCAATAATTATTTGATGTATGTTGTAGTTGTAGTTGTAGTAAGTTATTATTTGGTCTTACTCAGGAAATGGCACGTACTAAAAGAACTGCAAGACTACCAGTAACCCCGATAAATTAGCTAAAAGAAAGACCTGAAAGACTAAGAGAAAGAATTTGTAAAGAAAAAAAAAACAAAGTCAGTTGAAAGCTGAGGGATTAAAGAGATTAGAGAGAAATGAATGGCATAAGACTCATATAATGGACATAGATAATAAAAGAAACCCTATATTCAGAAAAGCTTTGCCCGGTGAAGAGAGAAAACTTGCCAGACGCAAATTAAAAGCCGAGAGAGAATATTTACAAATAAAAGATAAAGGAAAAGCTATTTTAGTAGAATTTTCTGATGAATCTAGAGACCGTAGGCGTCAGAATGAAGAATGTCCAATTATAGTAGAAACAGAAGAAGAAAGATTGCTCAAATTATAGAAAATGAGTGTAAATATGTATTATGATCTGGAACTAGACACGATCTTTTATTTCTCGTAGGATTCAATGTCTATAGGGGAAAAAGTGCCTACTTCATCAGAAGAGTCTATCGCTGCCAGTAACAGAGGTATCAGAATTTTATTTTGAGTTCTTTAAAATTGCGACTTATCTATTTCGAGGACGAAATCTTTACTTTAGGAGGAGAGGATGTAATAAGCCTTCCTTTTAAAAAGTCTTCCTAGGTTAAATATTTATTTTGAGGTCATTTTAGGTATTAAAATCCAAGTGAAGATATTTAAGCTATTGGATGAAAAATTATAAATTATGGTCAATTCTTAGAATTTTGAGTAAAGTATTAGCTAGAATATATTAGTTTGAATTTAGAGAAAAATTATTTTTGGAAGATTAAGAGGAAAATTTAGAAAATTAGAATTGGAAGAAGGAAAACACATGTGAAGCTCGGATTGATGCTCTGGGTTACTCCAACCTGTTCTGGTAAAATGAGTATATCTTTCTCCTTTAATCTTTGAATTAGGCGATTCAAAATTCTATAATGATATCACTAAGAGAATGATCTAAAACTTTCATATTTTTAGTTTTTGAAAAATCGAATTGTAGCAAGAACTTGTTTGGGCTAGAAGTCATCAGACCTGAAAAGGGCAGAATTGGAACTCAAATTAGATAATTAGCACCGCCTTACTCATAGGGGCGGAATCTAATTGGTTTATCATGTTTTTGGACATTTTGACATGTGTAGGGAGGCATGTGGCAGGTGGAAAAAATTTGTCTAGAAAGATAGTTAGCATAAAACCATGGAGGAACCTTAGGAGAAAGGAAATTTGTCAGGAACTAACTAAACAAGCTAATTTCAGATATTACCCCAACTAAGCTCTAGAATTATCTTCTAGATTGATACAAATGTCTTCCTAGGAGAGAGCTAAACAAGTGGCAAATTCGGGGAAGTAGCTCTAGAAGTGTCATAGTCCCTTGGAGAACCTAAGTAGCCGATGCATGTAGGCCTGTTCATTTGGGCCGGATACAACCCGGCCCGGTTTAAAATTTTAATATATTTCTTAATATTTTAATTTTTTTTTTAAAAATTGAAAAAAATTATAAATCTGGATTCCGGATTTGGGAATCCGGAACCCGGATGAACACCCTTAGATGCATGCATGGTGGGATGTATCCAGCTATGTCCTATACATCTCCATGTGATGGAATTTTTTAAGCCCTTGATTAAGATAAGTCTTTAGGTGGCCCAAAAACTAACCTTTGGATCAATATATTATCAAGGAAGCCTAAATCTAGAGTGATCATGAGGGTTAATAAAAGGTTAGACACCCCATACACATATACAGCAAAAACGTGGGTGGGGGAGAAACCGAATAGCTTGAGCCTTTCACCACCCATTGAGTCACCCCTCTCTTGTATAAATATTTGGATAAGCTTCTCACACTTCTTTTTTAGTGAGAATACACGGCCAAAACAAAAAAAGAAAAGAAAAACTCTTTCCAAAAGATCACTACATCACCTAAACACCTAAATTAGAGTAATTGAGTGTTTTGAAGGGAGACTTGCAAGGGCTTTGTTCAAACACCAATTCAAGCTTAGGAGAAATTTGTAAGTACACAATTTAACCTAGTCGTGATATAGAATAATTGATTTGATGATTAGATCATATTTGTTACTTGTTTGAACTTAAACTTTGCTTATGTGTTGAAATGAAATCTATTAAGTTTTGGATTACTCTTTGTTATGGAAAATGCTAAGAAAAATTGGAATTTAGAAATATGTTCTATTTTGATATATGAAGAAGTTTATGTAAAAATAAGAGGCTTGGGTTTAACAAAAAAATGAGAAAAACAACCCTAGTGCATTTAGGCCTTAAAAGGGTTTTTGATGAATTTTTAGTTCTAAATTTTATCTAATTGGTTTTTAATTATTTGCATAATATTTTCAAGAATCATCATACTAGAAATTATTGAAGAAATAATTAAGAAAACAATATAGTAAAGCTTGAATTTGTTTTTGGAAGCTAAGGGAGAATTTGATATTTTGTAAATGAAAAGTTTAGCTTTGTTTAAATAAAAGAAAAATAAGGTTTGAATTTATATATTATTCAGTCAGCCATGATTTTATAATATTTTATTTTGTTTAATTATTTAAGCATTATTTGTTATGTTTCGATGTTACGAGATGATGTGACATAAATATATATAACATGACGCATATTATTGTGATATGTTTATACATGTCATAAGGTTCATAAGGACATAAGATATGCATGTTAAAAGTCTAAAGTTATGTTCATGTCTCATTTCGTCACATACGTGTCGTCATAAGTCATAACATTTGTTTTAAGGAAAAACAAGATAAGAAAATTTTATAAGAATATGATAAGACTAAGATAAACTTAAAGTTACATCATGATGGAGATGGTGACACGTAACGCCCGTATGACTGACATGCCGACAGGAATGGTGATACGTAACGCCTATCATAAAATAGGAATCGTGTCATAACGGGGACGACGATACATAACGCCCATATGACTGAAGTGAATATGAAAGTTAACGCATCATGCTAAGACCTAGACAGGGATGGCGACGCGTAACGCCCGTTGAGAATAAGAAATTAAGTAAGACCCCGACGGAGACGGTGATGCATAACGCCCGTCGAAAATAAGAATTAAGTAAGACCTCGACAGGGATGGCAATATGTAATGCCCGTTGAGGATAATAATTAAGTAAGATCCACAAGATTAAGAAATAAATGCAAAAAAAAATAAGAACTTTAAGAAAAAAACTATGGGTCCATGTATGGTATAAGTCTGTATAGGAAAAAAGAACACAAGTCATGCATGTGTCACATGAAGCATTTCATAAGTTATATGTTTTTGATATTTATAGTGTAAGTTCGCATCATATTTTTGTCTATGCTTTATTTCATTAACGGTGTACTTACTGAGATTTTTAAGAAAATCTTACTCTTGTATATTTCTATCTCTTTTTGAAAAATTTAAATGTTGCTGCAAGACAATATAGCAGAGAAGGGCAAGGCCCCAGTAACTCAAAGAATTTAGTGGAGCCCTAAGGGGCTTCCTGATTACCCTTGTTTTGCTTCTCCCGCAGATGATTAGGTTGACAGAGGTTTGGAGATGTTGATATTAGTTTGGATAGGTTTCGTTATGGGATAGAGTTTCCGGAAGTAAAGGAGCGTAGGTGGCTCTAAAGTTATAATAAACTAGTTGTATAAGTATTATCTGGGTTATGATGTAAATTAAGACAATATGGTGATATAAGTATTATGTTATGTTTGTGGTTCAACCATGTGATCGTTAGCTTACTTTGTGAAATTTTTATTTAGACCTTTTATCTCTATGAATTTCATTGCACGTGATAGTAAGTTTAGGTGCATGCATTGAACTTCCGAAATGTATAGAAGTAAGTAGCTGATTGTTACTTATTCTGACTCTTCAATTTACGTTAAATCCCCACGCGTAGATTGAGGACGTCACAAAATATGCAGTGTACCGAATACGTATTTAACAGTTTGAAATATTCACAATGGATAATTCTTTTAGCAATACACAATGCACCAGATTGACTATATCCCAAAACATAATCATACTTCATAACATTCACATATCCTAAAGCTATATAACATTAGTAATTGAAAAAGTAAAGCCCTCAAGAAATTCTTTGATGAATTTCTTTAGCTTTTAGGAACTTTGTAAAATACCTGGAAGGTTTCAAGAATTGATCAATTGCGCATATTTTAATATGTCAACATAGTCAGCCTTACTAATTATGTGCTAGAAATACAATTTTATTTATTTGAGGTACTTTAGGAGTGTGAGAATGAGAACCAGTTTACGCCATTAGTCTTAGATGAATATTTCAAATTTTTGTGTAATAAATTGATTTTCGTTTTCCAGACAACAACTGTATAAAAACGTATTTTGAATTGTTAGGGGCAATTGGGAGTTGAATTTCGCAGAATGAAGTATGCTCTTAATTTCGTAAGAATATTTAGGATTTATGGTGCAAATTTATTTTCATCATTTTCGGAGTGAAACTGCCACCGTGTAAGCGTCATGTGGCACTCAGTCTAATGTTTTCAAGATCATAGTGTGGAATGTCCAAACTTGGCAAGATATTAGATACACTTCTTGAATTGTATTTGATACTTTGCACAAGAAGTTCCATGAGTTTGAAATGTCAAGGAAAACCCTATTACATCTAACCACACAATTTGTGTCAAACCAAACAGGGTTTTAACCCTTAACAACTTCATCAAAATAACTATTTCCAATCTTCCAAATTCTAACTTTCCAAAATCATATAATACCATTTTATAAAAATACTAACATGCTATAAGTTCAAACTTAACTTGCATATTAACATGTTAACACTTTATCATAGCAAGATCTACCCAAGATTCAACCAAGAAGTTCATCAAAATATCAAAGTCTCACAAAAACATCAAAACTATCTCCATTATGACCTTTGCATGTTGAAACTAAAACTTTCACCAATAAATACTTCATGAAAATTTACGCAACATATACCAATGTATAATAGGCTTAGAAACAAACAAAATAAATGAAGGCGGAGTCATGAGAATCAGCTTACAATGGGGCTGAGAATCAGCTTACAATCGTATGAGTTACCTTAACTCCTGTGCTCCTACTCTTGTAACTCCCCACATCATACTTGCATACCACTACTATCTCCAATCCATTATCTAAAGATTCAGACCTCAGTCTAAAGAATCATAACCTATACCATGTGATTCTTTCTCCTAGGACTTGTGGTTTCTTACCCAGAGACTTAACTGCTCTGATACCACCGCTGTCGGCGCCCCAGCTTGCGCTTGGGTTCGTACGCAAATTGCGACGCCAGGGACGAACGTCACAAGGAAGTCATCCTCATCTTTACGTGTGAGAGCCTTATTTTAAGTTATAGTAAATTTTTTTTTTTTTTTTACTTGCAGCGGAAAAAGGGTCAAGCCATAAACAAACGACAAAACGTTACGCTTGTCGCACATCACATGGTTAACGAAATAAAACCCAAATTAAATCTCACATACATATACATATATCAAAGCTAAAGTCACCAATGTAAACAGTTTTATACAAAAGTACTTCCCAAAACAACGGAAAGATTTTTCCTCAAAATACATTGGCGAATACAAAATAAAGATACTGCCAATACACTCCTCTTTCCGCCAACCCTACTAATAGGCGGGTTCTTCTTTTATCTTCTTAAAATCTGAGCCATAACGAAGGCTGTCCAGATTCAGTCCTGGGCCTACATCACACATCATCCCAGAGGATGACGTAAACATGCGTCCCATGTGGAGGAGCCCATCAACTCCTAGCACCAAACAGCACCCCGTAGGGCGGAGGTCGTCAAAAAAATACGTCGCCATAGGAAGCGACTCCGCCGCCCACTAACCCAACAGGTCTAGGGTCACTGGCCCGGCAGTATCAGTCTTAGTCGGGCCCATGAGGGTCCGACCCATCTTCTCGAGAGTCGTAATCCGGGGATCCATCATGTCCTGCAATAACTTCTATCGTTCCCAAGAGAGCGATAGTAGGGATAATAAAAAGGGGGTGAGATTTCGGGAGAAATCTCAGCAAGTACACTAGCACTTAAACCAGAACATTTCAAATATACAGATGAGTGAACAAAACATTCGTAACTAATGCACATGCAATGAATGACTGACTCATGCACATGCTCATGAAAACTTTTAGACAGACTTGCTTCTTTCAGACTTCTTTTCATAAAACTTTCATACGGATTTCTTCTTTCAGACTTCTTTTCATATCATTGCTTTTCAAATCATTTCTTTAAAACATTTCGTATCTTTTATTCTTTCTTAGGCGCCACTTATCTTAAACAGATCTTTTCTTATGGCTCGAAAGCCCATCTTGTCATGACTTTTCACTTAACATGTATGAGATACAACACGGCTCCCCTAAGCACCGCGTGTTCCCTGCTGGTTACCGCATCACCTTAAAGTGAGTGCGTTTTATAACTTTAAAACGGCAGGTCCTTACACCTTATCCGTCCTTGGCACCCACCAGCGTTAGGTGCTATCGCGCTCCGGACACCTTTTGGAGCCATACACGGTCCGCCGACTATTCTTCGTCGACCCAGGGGCTTCCACTCGACTTTAAACACTCCTGAGTGGACAGGGAGTTCCACTGGGGCACTTTCCCGTCCCAGCCTTTGGGGTTCTTATAAAACTTTACTTCTTTTCTTTTCTTTCAAAAATTCAATCTTTTCTTTTCTTTTCTTTTTCTTAAAAGCATGCTCGACTTTGAAAACCTTCTTTTCATGACTTATGCATGGGACATGCATGCTTACTTATTTTCATGCAAAACCCGAGACAAGCTCGAGTGCATTCACATTTCATTTTCTTTTCTCCCTCATTGGGATAACTTCACAACTTCCTACTTAGTCATCATGTTCTATACCCAAAATTGGGCCTAGGATTGAAGTGGAGTACTTGGCCCATCTCCAACCCATCATGGCCGAATCTTCCTAGGGAATTCCTAGGGCTTTCCTTCATCATTTGACTCCAAATATCCTCCAATAATTTAAAAGTGTTAAATTATAACCTATACCATCCTTAGAAAATGGGGTAACCGAAACCCTCTAATCCACCAAGTAGACATTTTCATCTCCAAACTTAATTCATTCCAATTTCCTTCCTTCACCTTTCTAATTTGGGAAATTCCTTCTATTAATCTATTCAAAATTTCCTTTTCTATAAGTTTCTTCTATAGCACAACTAAATAATTCCACCATAAAGCAATATAATTGAATCTTCTAATCTCAACCTTAAATATCATAAAATTCAAAGTAAACATTTCTAGTCATCATGCACAAGTGGTTACTTCTTTCCATATACAAGTATACACCAATTTAATTCATACTAATCATGTATTTTATTCCCATGTCCATTTTCATTTCCTCAAGATAATATTTTTCCTTGAATAAATAAATTTCATTACTAATTTCCTCAAATAAACTTTATCTTGGCAACATCAAATTTAATACTTAACACTAAGATCCATCATGCATCAACTTCATCATTTCACATAATAATCATGCTTTTCACTTCTTTTTGCAACTAATACTTGATCCATCATCTCTACTCACATTCTAAGCTTATTTCATCATAGAGATTTACACAAGAATATTTACATCAAAGACAAGTAAAATCAATTCAATCCAAACATGGCAATTACAACCATTAATCCAACAAGCATGATCACCTCACTATATACAAGAATTGTTAAGCAAAAGGTGAAAGTATACTTACAACACTCCTATTAGACTTTAGCTTAAAATCTGAAAATACACATATGAAATCTCTTATTAGGCTAGCCATGAACATAAAACTTAAAGGAAACCCTATATCCTTCTAACCAAAATAAAGTGTCACATGTGTGTGTGTGTTCTTCCTAAGCTTGCATGAATTTAGTTACTAACATTCTCCAATGAATTGATCACCTCAACACTCTTGCTTTTTGGCTTCACTACTATAGGATTCTTCAAATTATGTGGTGAAAGGAGAAGAAGCAAAAGTAGAAGTGGCTTGAGTGAGTTTGGCCGAGAGGTGAAGAGAGAATGAGAGTGTTTGCATGTGTCCAAGTGAAATGAGCTAAGGGAATTGCATAAGGGGTCACACGGCCAACTCTCTTTCCTAGGGTCTTTGGTACACTTTTTACCATACTTAGGTATGGCTAATGATAGATTGAGTGATTGACAACTCTAGGCCATTCCAAGATCAAATCTTGGCCATGCCTTGGTAGATTATCCTTTCTCCTTCTCACTTCCTATGGCCGGCGATTTCTTGGTGTGTCTAGCATCCATTTTCTTGCTTTTCACTCAATCATCATTCCCCTATCCTCTCATGTGTCCATCCAAGTGATCTCAAAGCCATGCTTTTTGGAATTTGAGCAAGGCATGATCCGGCCAAGCCAAGCCTCCACCGAATCCACTTTGTCCATTTTCCTAGTTTTTGTCATTTCCATCACTTACACCCACACCATACCTCTCTTCACATCACCATACTCTCTTACACATGTACTTTATTCACTTACACACTCTTCCCCTTTGTCCTATCACTTGTTGGTGGCCATACCCATGAGATTCTCCAAATACACCCCACGGATTGCCTTCCACCGAAACCACCTTGCTCCTTTCCTCCATGCTTCTCTTCATGCCATTTGTCACTTCCCTACACACCATGATCTCAATTGGCAAGTCAAGGAATGGTGTCTTGTACCTCCAAGATTCCATGGTAGGAAAATCATTCCATTAGATCCTACACTCAATCCTACATGGCATGTATCCATCTACTAGTCAACCTCCACCAACTAGGGTTTTCCTACAAGTATTTGGATAATTTTCTAGGATTTTTCTCCAAGTGACATGTTTCTCTACTATGGGCTTTTAGACTCACCATTGCTCTCTTAGCCCATTTACTTGATCCATTCCTCAAAAGTCTCATTCCTAAGCCCATCTCTTCAAAGCCTATTTTATTCTTTCACAAATTACCACTAATCTTGTATATTAGCACTTAATTAAATAATTAAATTAAGATGAAGATTTTAGGGCTATTACATGAAGCGTGGGTAATATAGAGATAGGGCTCACATGGGATGGCTGAGTGACCCTTGGATGGGAGGCTAGAAGCCAATAGGTGGAGGAAAAGTGGGCTAGATTGTGGGTGGTCTTTTTATACCCATGAAGTGACTATTGAGGCTATCACTTGAGTCGATGTTAGCCATAGACTTGCCCCTTGTGAGGGGAGAGAAACTTTGTCAAAAAGCCTTGGCTAGTGGTAGTTTTCGGTGGGTCAAAAATGGGCATAACCAAATGGGCTTCAATTTAGGTTCTGGTGAGGGTTTCATTTGGGGTTTTGGTTGGATCAAGTCCAAATCAAGTTTCTCTTGGATAAATGTGATTAACAAGACATAAAAGATTTGGTGTGAACCCATGAGATTTAATATCCTTTGAACCCACAAATAAATTGAAATCCACCCAAGAAAGCCAAGAATCAAGTCAATGCGATCTAAATATCCTTGACAACTTGTTTCAAGAACCTAGATTGCGAAAATAATGTCACAAAGGATTTGCCTTTGATAAGTTTTTAGTTCATTCAAAGACAAATAGAGAAAACAAGAATTCTATCTAGAAAAAATACTATTCATGTTCATAATATGTAAAATGAAGAAGCATGTGTTTTTATAGCCCCCTAATAAAATCCTAGGGCCTAATAAGGCCTATATCCTAAAGTACACTCCTATAGCTAATAAAAAATGTCCACTTAATGAATTAAATTGGCCCATGAATGCCTACATCTATAGAAACATAAAATAGGCCCACAGGCCTATGTTTATTGAAATAAAAGTCTTTAGTGAACTACTAGGCTTGTCTGCCCCTCCTTTGCAGCTTGTATCACATGGATTAAAATTGACTCTTCTTCTTTCAAACCCATCTTGAATGTTGGGTTCTTACTCAATGTATTTGCAAACTCGGCTCAAGTGGCTTGCACCAGTCCTTACATTGATTTCTTGATCGTCTTAATTCTTGACTTTGTGATTGGCCCATCTGAAACTTCCAAGGGATCTTTAAAACTCAACCCACGATGGTGCCCATTAATTAGGATGAGGAATTATCCTAGTAGAACTCCTCTGTCCACTCTGGAGTGTTTACGAATAGAGTGGTAACTTCTGAGTTGACAAAAAATAGTCAACGGGCTTTGAATGTGTTCATTTTAAAGAACGCCAGAGTGAAATAAAATGTTATGACACTTAACGTTGGTTGGTGTACATGTTATGATATTATGTTATGTTGCCAACATTTAGCACAAGTCTGCAAATAACGTAGTTTCAACGTGATTTGTACTACAGTCACCAGCAGGTACTCATAGTACATATGGGGTGATGTGAACCCATGAAATTGGATATCCTTTAAACCTACAAACAAATTAAAATCCATCCTAGAAAGCCAAGAATCAAATCAAAGTTATTTAGACTCATTGAAAACTTATTTCAAGAACCTAGATTGCAGAGATAGCGCCACAAAGGGTTTGCATTTGATAAGTTTTTAGTTTATTTAAGAACAAGTAGAGAAAACAAGAATTCTCTTTGAAAAAATATTATTCAAGTTCATAGTTGCTGAAAAAATAAAGAGTCATGTGTTTTGCAGCCCCTAATGAAACCCTAGGGCCTAATCAGGGCTATATCACTTAAAGACATGAGCTGAATATTTTTAAGCCAAAAACTCTTAAACCACACTCCTATAACAAATAAAAGAGGTCAAATTAATAAATTAAATATGTCCAAATGCCTACAACTATAGAAACATAAAAAAAGGCCCACACGCCTATGTTTATTGAAATAAAAGTCTTTACTAAACTAGTAAGTTTTGTCATCCTCCTTTGTAGCTTGTATCACATGGATTAAAGCTGGTTTTTTTTTTTTTTCTTTCAAGCCCATCTTGAATGTTGAGGTCTTACTCGCTAAATTTGCAAACTCGGCCCAAGTGAATTGCACCAATCCTTGCATGGGCTATTACTATTCATGTGTTTTTATAACCCCTAAGGCCTAATAATTAAAGACATGGGCTAAACACTTTTAAGCCCAAAACTCCTAAATCACACTCTTATAACTAATGAAAGATGTTCAATTAATTAATTAAATTAGCCAAAATGCCTACAACCATAGAAACATAAGCATAGACCCACATGCCTATACTTATTGAAATAAAAGTCTTCACTTAACCATTGAGCAATGTCGTTTCCGTCTGTAACTTGTATCACATGGGTTAAAGTTGGTTTTTCTTCTTTCAAACGCATCTTGAATGTTGGGATTTTATTCGATAATTTTGCAAACTCGGCCTAAGTGGATTGCACCCATCTTGCAATGCTTCCTTGATATGAATCAGTGGGATTCAATATCCTTTGAACCCACAAACAAATTGAAATCCACCCAAAAAATCCAAGAATCAAGTCAAAATGATCTAGACCCGTTGAGAACTTATTTCAAGAACCTAGATTGCGTAGAGAACGCCACAAAGGTCTTTGATAAGTCTTAATTCACTCAAAAATAAGTAGGGAAAACAAGAATCATCTCTAAAAAAAAAAATATTCACATTCATAATTGCTGAAAAAATAAAGAGGCATGTGTTTTTATAGCCCTTAATAAAATCCTAGGGCCTAATAAGACCCACATCACTTAAAGATATGGGCTAAACATTTTTAAGCCTAAAACTCTTAAACCATACTGCTATAACTAATAAAAGAGGTCTAATTAATAAATTAAATAGGCCCAAATGCTTGCAACCCTAGAAACAAAAAGAGGTCTAATTAATGATATAACATCTACATTTATTCTTATCATATAGGGTAACATTTAGGATTTTGGGCAGAACATGAGATTTAAGATTTTGGTTGGTTTTCAATGATTTAGGGTTTCACTTGGGTTGAATTGACCAAAAAGTATTTGACATAGCTATCATGATCACAGACTAGGAAGTAAATTTGGACATTCCACAAGGCCATTTGACAATTGCTCCAATTGGTTGCCATGTGGCACTATCTTGGGTGTTACTGTTCACAAGAAAAAGTTGTGAAACTTTTTATTATACCATAAAATTCTAAATGACTATACGGGTCTATTAGTACAATTCGTTTGTAAAATTTGACTCCTAAGTGCCTTAATTAAATAAAGAGGCACTCCGGTTTGGTATTTACCAAAAAGAAACGTTTATTGCACTGTAAAATGTTAAAGAATCATCCGAGGCTAATGGGGCAATTTGTTTCGCCAACTTGTACTCTTAAGTGCCTTAAATAAATAGAAAGGAAACTTTGTCACCATAGTGAATCGGGGATCTGACTATGCTGATTGACTAAAAACTAATCGGTTGACATTTGATTCGTTAAATCTTTTTAAGATTTCATGATGTTTTCTAAGATCTAAAAATATTCATCGATTGAAGTTTTTTAGTTGTTACAGTCGTGAGATCACACCAGAATATACGATCAGATAGGGTTTAAAAGGTATCGGATTATGGGTGTTGTGTTTTTAAAGAATTCAACAACACCAACGTGGCAGCTGGACATTGGGTGGTGCAAATCTGGGCTTTGCACTCAATTCAAACCAAAGATAATTCCACTATTAATCATATCTAAGTTTAACCTACTATATGAAAATGATATCTAACCAAATTACTAATTTTATTTAAAAATAAAATTATTAAAGAAAATAGAAATATATAATATGCATGCTTAAGTACTAGCCCAGCAAATAAGTGGTGTGGCTTCAAGGTTTTGAGGGTGAGATTAGTTTGAATTCTAGACCCATGGTGTTCTTTTGTGATAACATGAGTGCTAGTTGCTCGTCCAACCTGAATCAAGAATCCAATAGAACATGATATAAGAACAAAGCATATTCCTTTCAATATCACTTTTTGCTTGAAGCTATTGAATGGCAAGGTCCATATGTTGAAAGTTGGACCCAAGGGAACCTTAACGACATGTTTACTAAAATTGTCACACTAGAGAAGTTGTAGTGGAGCTTGAATTCTCTACTCTTAACTTCTTGAGGCGTCATGTCAAGGTGAGTCGATGGGTTTGGCAATGACAAAGGTGATTTTCCATCAACGGGTGGAGATTGTTGGGAATGTAATATATAGCATTTTCTTCTTTCAAAGAATTATATTATTGTATAATATTGATTCCATATTAGCTATAATATTGTTATTTTATTAGATTGTGGACATGCAGGCTGCAGATACCAAAATTTAAACATTTTAATATGATTGCATTAAGTCTAACAATATATAAATATAAATATAAATATAAATAATATAAATATATGTGTGCTTGCGCAAGCGCAGGGAACAAGCATGAGCAATTTTCCCCTCCTCTTAAGGTTTTAGAAGACTTAGGAGTTGGCCATTCTAACATGGACTAAATTTTGGAGGGATCTGCTTTCACACCCTGCCCAGAAATTATGTGGCCCAAATAATCAACTTCCTTCACCCCAAACCGACACTTCGATCGTTTGGCAAACAACTTATGTCCTTGTAACAACTGTAGAACCTGTTTCAAATGGTCCAAGTGCTCCAACCAGCTCTTACTATAAATCAAAATATCATAAAAAAAAACCAAAATGAACTTCCTCAAAAGCGGCTTGAACACATCATTCATTAGCCCCTGAAAAGTTGAAGGGGCATTAATGAGCCCAAAAGGCATCACTAAGAGCTTATAATGGCCTTCATGAGTTCTAAATGCATTTTTAGGCATATCCTCCGGTACCACCCTGATTTGGTGATATCCCGATCTCAAATCCAGCCTTGAGAATATCTTGGCACCCCCCAATTCATCTAACAACTCATCAATAACTGGAATGAGAAATTTATCTTTAGTTGTTTCTTGGTTCAAAGATTGGTAATCCACACACATTCTCCATCCGCCGTCCTCCTTCCGGAATAGTAACATTGGGGATGAAAATGGACTAGAACTTGGCCTCACCACCCAACTCTTGAGTAATTCTGAATTTATTTTCTCAATCTCGGATTTTTGATAAAATGGGTATCGATATGGCCTATTGGAGATAGATTGTGTGCCTAGCTGGCCATTAAATTTTAGAAGACTTTGGAGTTGGCCATTAAAAATCATCATAGGTGAAGATGATGCACAACTGGTAGAATTTGACTCAGAGAGGCAATGCAGAGGCCTAGACAAAGTATTAATTGTAAATTTTTATTTTTAGTGAATGGGATATTTTGTAAACAAGTGAGATTTCAACATTTATTAGCATACTGACTCTCTAAAATATTTTAAAAATACTATATTGGGAGTGGGATGTTACATTTCTACTTGTAGTCAGCCAACTTTCTCTAAGCACTTTCGTGTAAATTCGAAATCCTCACTTGCTGCATATGAGTACCTCCATGTTGTCTTGGAGAGCACTTACATCTGTATTGGCCTCATCCTTCATCGTTGCCCATCCTTGTCTTACAAGCTTCCCGTTTCCAAAGCTACTAGCGTCTCAGCTCCTCGTTTCTGCCTTTGTATAGGACATAGTGGGTTATTTTACAAATAAAAAATAAAATGAAATAAAATAAAACAAACAATAATAGAAATAATTAATTAGGTTTGTAGCAGGTCAAGAAAGGACTTGGATTTGTAGTGTTGTGCACTCTTTATCTCAGTGTAAGTGAGCCCATAAGCTAAAACCAAAACCCATCCCCCTCACCTTGTATGATGCCGTTTTGGCATAAGAGAACACCATAGCATATTTCTTTTTCATCTCCTTCCCATCTAATGCTATGCACTCCTAGCCTCTCTCCTCTTTCTTCTACCTACTACAGATGATGCGAACCTCAACCGTCACGCTTTGAAGTCTAGCAAATAATATTGGAATACTTGCCCAAGAAAGCTAAAATTCAGATTTTAATAGAAAATCATGACCCAATGTTTATAAATAAAACACGAATATTGATAAGTTCACAAGTTCGCTGAAGATCCAATAGGAGAAACAAACCTTCTTTTGATTTCAAATTCAATGTCTTTCTATTACAAAGAGCGCATACACATTTCAGCCTCATTTCAACCCTACACATAAGGAAATGAGACTAACTTGATTCCAAAATAGGAAAATAGATAAAAATGACTAAAAATAGATGTTTAAGACTAAAACTATTGGGTCTGAAATTTAGCAGCTCCTCCATGCCATTTTTCAAGGAAAATTACGCTCAATTTAAGCAAGATCAGCCCTATTAGCTTGGATTAAATTTATTCTGCCTTTCATCTCCTTTTGGGCCAAACTTGGAATGCCCCAAATGTGCTAAACTCCACATGCAATGGTTCCTTTGATGGTAGTTGATTATTCGCTTCATTCCCTCTCTTCAAAAGGATTCGATCTCAAATCGTCACCCACATCCAAAGGAGAAAGATCAGAAACATTAAATGTAGCACTAATGTACGATTCCCTCTAAGAGAGAGCTTGAATCTCGAATCTTTCCTTTATTATATGCACCCAGGTTAATCACCCGTTGGCTTTGGTCACGTATTGTTCAGTTTTCTTCTCTGTGTTGTCGTACACTTTCATGGAGAGTTTCTTCACCATCTCAGCCTTCTTTTGACCATCCAAACTAGCCATTTCATTAATCGGCAAAGGCAACAAATCTAAAGGAGTTAGTGGATTAAAACCATAAATGTGACATCCCAAAATTTTATAAGGAATCCCATTCATATTTTGTATAGATGTGATTTATTTATTACTTACGAATTTTTGATTAAGTAGTGGGAGGATTCATAAAGACCTTTTAGTTTTGAAATTGGATCTTTGATTGTGAAGTTAGAGTCCACAAGAATAAAATAGAAGGAAAGGCCCATGGAATTCGGCTCTTAAGGAATTTTGGCCTTGGAAGGCCCAAGTTGACCTATTGGAAAGGGATGAGGCGCCGCTTGGCATTGGAAATGAGTTTTTGGTCTTTTTGAAAAAATGTTAAAGTGACACTTGTCCATTATGTATTTCAATCCTTAGAAGAAAAAGTGGAAGAGTTAAAAATAACTTAGGGTTTTGGATTGGAAGGTGTTAGGCACCACTTTTGCAATGCACAAGCTCCTAAATGGACACATGTGAAGCTTAGGACAAAAGTGACTTTTTAGAGTTTCAAGATGTGTCATACATGGAAAAGACAAAAGTTAGATTTTCTAAAAATTTGCATTGGAATACAAAGAGACTTTTAGATTCCTTAAGCCACATGCCACTCAAGTTGATTTCCTGACATTATGCCAATTGTCATCCATGCATTGATAGAGGAAAGGTTTTAGAAGGAAGTGGAAGAGACAATGCACGAAACTTATATATGTACCCCTAGAGTTTCGACCACTACATTGCCACATGTCATGTTTTAAGTTTTTAGAAGCATAAGAAAGTGAGAAAGTCACCTAGAGAATATGCATTTGGTGGAAGAAGCAACAACTTAGAACTCTAGAAGTGTAGTGGGCAGCTAGAAGCATGACACATACCTACACCACACTCCTTTTGGCACAATTTTGAATTCCAAAAAAGATGCCTATGGAAAATGGTGTATAGGGAAGATAAAATGGATATTTTTAAGGGATTTATATATGGAAACCTAAGTGGTAAAGCAGAATTTCGAAATTTGCTTATACTCAATGCATTTTTAGAATATGGGGGAAGGGAATCTTGCACAAAAAGACTACCCTTAAGAATTCGGCCACTACACTCACAAGCATACTGCCACATGCCATTTGTCACTTAAATTACAAAATGGACCAATAATATCAAGATTCACTTTGGGAAGAGTCAAGACACTTAGGAAGAGGAAGAGATGCGTGGAAAAATGAAGAGACACATGCGGAAAGGGAAGGAGCATGGGGAACACGCACCCATAAAACTTGTCAAGCATGCAAAAGTCTCCAAGGGTCAAGCCTAGGGTTAGCATCCATTAAATGTCGATTTTGCCCTAGAAATACATTGAATCTGGACCATTTGAAGGAGCATGCCTTAGGAGCCTGTTAGGATTTCGAAATTGACAAGAAAACCTTGCCACCTATCACCCATGAAGAAGATCTTATAGATTTCTCAAGGATAGGGATGATGGAGAAGGAAGAGGATCTTTGACACATGGCACCCATGCAAGGATATGCTTAGATTTTCTAGAAAAACATTCCATGGACCATGCCACTTGGCAAGATTATTCTTTTTAAGAATACTTTTCAAATCTATGTTCCCTAAGGTGTCATTTGTCCCACATACCTCAGAAGGCGCCACTTGTACAATATGCATCAACCAAAAATCAAAGGCCATCCACTTGGCAACAAAATTGGAGCAAGAAGGAAGAGAGTTTGGGCTATTTTTAGTATAAAAACACCCATTTTTCTTCTAGTTTCGAGTTTTACACAAAAATACTCACTCTTCTCATACACAACCAAAGCTCTAGCTACACCACATTCGAATCAAGAGCTTAATACACTACAATGGAGAAAATTGAGAGCCATGGGCTAGAACAATGCAAACCGAGTCTCCTTTTAAGACTTTCGACTTGGTGAGTAATCTTTCTCTATATATTTTCTCTTAATAGATGTTAGAAGGTCATGTTAGTGTTCTAGTGGGAGATTTCTTCTAAAAAGAAACAAGTAGATTTATGGTATTGTTGATGGCAATGGGTTTCGGATGACAAAAAAGGGCATTTGGTGTTGATAGATGATTTTAAGCTTGATCAAAAGATGTACTTCTATCATTTTCTTGGTGCATATAGATATTGTATAAGGTTGTAACAAAGTTGTTGGTTGGATGAAATTCGTGTACGAAATTTGAGGTATCAGAGTTTATAATTTCATTGAGAATCAATATGCATATTGTGGTTAGTATTTGATGATTGAATATGGATTTAAGGTCAATCACCTAATGATTGGATTTTTATAGATAATGTGATACTTGGGGACTTATAATAGGCTTGGAAATGATTTGCTTGGTTTTGATCTATGAGGAATACATGTAAGAATTTCATATGTTGAAACGGTAAAAATGCATGTTTTCGCTTTGATGTTCTAAGTCTTAGGTTTTCAGGTTTGATGACTAAACATATGTTGGGTGGTGATCTCTTTAGATTTGGTTGTATGTTGGATGAATCAAATGGATGAGCACACTTTGAAGTTTTCTCCTAGAGCTAGATTGAGTATTTGACTTCTGGTAAGAGATTTCAAGTATGACCTTAAGCCAAGAGTAGTGAATGATTTAGTTATCTCCTATTGATTTATCTTCAGTGATAAGATAATGGTGGAAACTTATTTTGAGTTTGGGAATGGTCTAAGATGGATACTAAAAGAAGTTGTAAAGTTTGGAGGAATTCGGTATTTGATAGCGATATTGAAGGTTTAGAACTTAATGTTCAATGTTGAGTCAAGGGGGTTAAAATGAAACTCTTGCTAGGGTTTATAAATTTAAAGTTTTATAAGTTTATGTTTCAATTGAGTATCTTTCTAATGCTAGTACGCTTCTATTTCAGCCTATGAAGATTATACTCTTTGTAAGTAGACATTCAACCTACCTCAGTTAATATTTGTAAATGTTTGTGCAACTCCATCATTTCTTGTTATCATTGCTTTGTTTGTTACTTCTTGTTTGATTGATTAAGTATACTCTTAATCTAATTTTGGTATTATTTGTGTATAATGTGGGAACTTATTTGCTATTTCGTTTATCTATTTGTTTGCTTGCTAGGCTTTGATTTAAGGATATTTTTTGATGGACTGAAGTTGGCTATTTGAGGAAATATTGAGGGGTATGATTTGTGAAAATATGGCCTATGTGATTTGGGTGGAAAAATGTGTAACACCCCATTTTGGAGCCTTTTTGGTTTTAAAATTTATGTTGGTTTAGATAGTGTGAAAAGCCCGTTTGAGTCGTTGACTTTTTTTTATTTTTTATTTTTTATTCGACTTCGACATTTCTAATTTCATGGGTTAGCAGTTCTTTCGCTTTTTGTTTTAAATGTTTTATTTATTATTATTATTTATTGATTTATATCAATGGACTCTTGAGTCCTAACTCTTTAAAATTTTATTTTCCAGATCCTTCGCTACGCTTATTTTTCTAAACTTCCCTTCTTCCAATCTCCACGTTTTTCTCGGCAATTGTCCATTATTAGAATACGTTGTCCATTTTTTTATTTTATTTTTATTTTTTTCTTTCTTGTATCATTTTTAGAGTTTTAATTCCTTTTTATTTCGCATGTCCTCCTCCCTTACTCCTTATCTAGTTTTCTCTCTAGGTTTTCAGTTTTGTATATTTTCTCTTTACGCTTGATCTTGCCGCTACCTATCAGTATTATTTATCTATTATTATTATTTTCTTCTTTCCATCTCAACACCCGCCCGCCCTCCTGTATCACCTAGGATCACGGCATCAACTCCAGATTTTTTGGATTTCACTGGTCGAGCCCTCCACTCCGCATACACGTTCCTTTAGGGTTCTCACACACACACATATATGTATATGTATATATTCACGCGTTTCTGGCTCTTGCATGCACGAAGAGAAACCCCTAGCCGCAGCCCCTCCTCTAGCTTAACACTGCACCCCATGTCTTGTAGTCGCCGCCATACCAGCAACCGAATCGCGAACAACCGTGCCCAGCCACTGGAAGCCGTCACATAATTCAGCCGCACCCAACCGTAGCAACTTTAAACCCATGATGGGAGAAAGTAGCCACTAGCCACCATCGAAAACAAACCCCCGTTCGTCCCCTGTTTTCGTTCCCTAAAACAAAGCACCTCTTATCGCTGCTTGCTTTGTCCAGCTCGGCACCACCAGCCACGGCAAGGTGGAATCACCGACGTCATTTAGGAGGACCTCAGAAAACGCCGACCTTGCCACCTCAAGCCCGTCCTTCCCTTCTCGTTTCCAGCCGTTAACTCACCGACGCCAGTGCTGTGCATGACTCTTTTGGTGAGTTCGAACACCACTGCTGCCGTTGTTAGCATCAAGCTTTGTTTCATATTTTTCTGTTTTCTTTTCACGTTAGGCTTTGCATAAAATGGTCGGGAGTTTGATTTTAAAATTTTCTTTTCTTCTGTTTTATTTACTAATATATTTTTGCTGCATCCGAAAGGTTTTTGTAGTGAAACCTTTGAGTTGTAAATTACAAGTATGGTCTCTTATTTTTTAATTTGCAAGCCTCAGCGGATTTTAGATAATTTTTTTTAATAGAAAGATTTTATATTATTTTTGGTTTCTCAGCTCTCGTTATGTTAGCATGAGATGTTGTTTTTCAAAAATAGTTAAAGTTTTGATTTTCTTAATTAGACGGACATTTGGGTTGTTACCAGATTAAGTTTTCTCAATGAACATCAAGAATCTTGAAGAAATATTGGTACATTAAGATTATTAGGATTTTAAGTTTTGAGGAATTAAAATAGGATTTTTAGTATCGAAATTTTGATTGATTAAATTATTTATGGGAGTAAGTGTCAATTTAATAGGTGAAGATTGATTTTGTTCAGTTTTATTGAGGATAATTCAGAAAGTTAAGAAATTCAAGTAAGCGGGGTTCCTATACTAGACTTTACATTAAAAATATGAACTGAGATTTATTTTGGAAAATATGCATGTTTTAGTTACGAAAAGAAATTTTGAAATCACCTTAGTTTTGTTTCGCATATGCATAAGAAATCGTATAAGAATAAAATATTTTCTGGCATGAACTAGTGTAGACATGAGCTATTTTGTTGCATTCTGTTTTTCGAACTGAAAAAGAGCGAATATGAAAGTTTCTGTATAAATGATATTTATGATCTGATTCTGTTCTGTTTTGGAAAAATTCTGTACTCGGATATGATATGATATGATTTATAAAACCTCTGGCATGACATTCTGGTTCTGTTTCGCTTTGTTTAGTTCTGGGTTGGTACCAACTATTTTGTTTCCGGTGCACCCACTTTGGTTGCAAAGTGGTTTTCTGCGTGGTCTTTCCTGTGTGCACACTCGGGACTCCGAGAATAATAAGGGGAAGATTCACATTCTGTTTCTACTCGGTTGGCCGCCGAGGTTTGCACAACCCTACCACGGGGGTTAAACATGGTATTTCTATTTCTGTTTATATTAAACTTTCGCTCAGATTTTTGATAATGTAACCTGCTTCTGCATTTTTCTGAAAAGTAAGAAATATTTCGTTCTGCATTCTGAATTTTGGTAAATGCTCATGTTTGCACACTAATATATGTTCTTTGCTTACTGAGTTGTGGATAACTCACCCCTTCCTCTAATAACATTTTTCAGATATTTGAGATGGTTCAGTGCAATCTCAGCAATGGTAGCCATTACTAGAGAGGCTTGGTGATAATAGGAGAATAAGTGCTCGTGGATACAAGTTTTCTTGAGTCTTAGTAAAAATTTATCTTTGTTGATTATTTTAGTATGTCAAGTTTTGGATTGTTGCAAGTATTTGAAGTCATTTGATTTTATTAAAGTTTATGATTAGTTTTTCTTGGAGAGTTTCATAAATATTTGTTAATTAATTATGGAGTGTCTTTTTAATAAGAGTTGGTTATTGGAGAATTTGGAATATATGAATTGGTGTTATTTGAGATGATTCGAGAAAAATGACCTAACTCTCTGGACCTTCGGGATTGGGGCGTTACAACATGAATGATTTTTGGACGAAAAATGAGAATCTTTATGACTTATAAGTTCGGCCTTGGGTAATTTTTGAGATAAAAGTTATGCTTTTGATTCATGAATGGAAGTATGATCATTTTACTAATTACTTGGGTGATTCATGGATATAATTAATTGTTTGCCCTAGAATATGATTCGGGTATATGCAAGTTTTGATGTATTTTGATGAGAATGCTAAATGGATGCATGAGTTGGTATGACATAACGCTAGGAAATGAGGTATGGTACCATGAGAGGTTTGGCCTTGACTCTTTTGCGGGCTTGGTCGAGCTATTTGATGTTTTCTTAAGGTTGATTGACTATGTTTCCTTGAATTGAATTATATTTGCATGTTCTAATATTTTTCAAGCTATGATTGGAAGATGCATGCTTCACATGTTCACGATTACATGCTTGCATAAGAGAGTCAAGGGTTTGCATGTAGTCCATGTCATATATTTTCATGTCTTTGGGTCAAAGATTTCAAAAGAAAGAGTTAAGTGTTTTATAACAACCCCAAAGGTTAAGACAAGGAAATGTCCTAGTGGAACTCCCTATTCACTCAAAAGTAATTACAGTCGACGGGCCTTAAATGGTTTCTATGGAAGGATTCCGGAGTGAGGTCGCAAAGTTAGTGGGTGCTAAGGATGGTAAATGGGAAAATAAGCGAACTGCCGTATAAGTATATGAACATGACGTAGTCACCTCGACTAAGAGAGTCGTAGAGTGATGCGGTATAGTGAGGGCAAAATAAGCAAATTGCCGTATATGAATATGAACATGAGGTAGTCACCTTGACTAAAGGAGTCATAGAGTGATGCGGTAACTAGTGGGGAACACATGGTGCATAGGGAAGCTGTGAGGTATCCATACATGTTATATGAAAGTCATGACAAGAAAGACTATGAGCCTATGTTGATATAAAAGATACGAATTATATGGAAGATACGAATGATATGAATATTATGAAAAGATAAAAATGACATGAATGTCGTGAAAGATATGAATGTTATGAATATGTGTTAAAGAAAAGTCAAAAGAATAAAGAAGTTTTTTCATAAGAAAGTATATGATGCATACATCAAAGTTATAAATCTTTGTTGCAAGTCTTTGAAAAATGGTCAATGTATACGTCAAGTTCTTATCAAGTGCATAAGTCAAGTTTTGTCAAAGTATTATGTTAAGTACATTTTCATGCACGCATTTCATGATTTACCATTTGTATGCTTACGTTAACTGTTATATGTCATGTGTTTACTTGATGAGATTTTTCAAAATCTCATTGTGGTAGTTTCTACTATCATTCCCCACCCAGAATGGTAGGAGTTGTGATAGGACCAGAAGTAGCGAGTCAGGATGATGATCAAGGCTAAGGATATGCTCAACTCAGAGAAAGAATAGACTTAATCATGACCCACTTGGAGATGTAAAGATTAGATGATTGCCTTAATGATTTCTTGTTAAGACCTTTTTAGAGGAAAATTGTTATGATAAAGTGTGTATAATGGAGTTTGATACTCCAATACTGAAAACTATGTTTTAAATAACGAACGAAGTTGGGATATTAGTTTTATTTTGGTACATCATTTTATGAAATGACATTTTCTACTGCGATTTATTGCATATTGCTAGAATATGATAGGTGCATTGCATCTTAACTGTCATATATGAGAGATATGTAGCTTTGTGTTACATGTCCCGACACTTCAATTACCCTCAAATCTCAAACGGGAGTTGGGGGCATCACAATAAATAATCTCAAATAGTGAAAAATCAGTAGTAGAATGAACACTCTGATTATAAGCAATCTCAATGAATAGCAAACAATCTTCCCAATTTTTCAGATTCTTATGAATTATAATATGCAACAAAGTGGACAAGGTTTTTTATTCACTACCTCGGTTTGTCCATTCGTTTAGGGGTGACAAGTAGTCGAAAACAACAATTTAGTTCCCAACTTTCCCTCCAAGACTTTCCAAAAATAGGTAAGGAACTTAACATCACGATCAGACACAATACTCCCAGGAACACTATGGAGCCACACTATTTCCTTAAAGAACAAGTCAGCGATGTGGATTGCATCATCGATTTTATGACAAGATATGAAATGTACCATCTTAGGAAACCTAACATCAATGACAAAAATCAAATCTTTACTATTCCTTGACCTGGCAAGCCTAAAATAAAGTCCATAGAAATATTTACCGAGTGCGCACTAGATATGGGCAAAATAGTGTATAATCCATGCAATAAGCCTCTGGATTTGGTTTGCCTACACGTAACACATTTAGCACAAATTCTCTCCACATCATGTTTCATCTTTGGCCAAATAAAATGTTCATGCAACAAGTCTTATGTCTTCCTTATATCAAAATGACCCATCAAACCACCTCCATGTGCTTGACACATAAGCAACTCACGCATAGAGTTATTAGGCATACAAAGTCTATTCTCTCAAAACAAGTAACCCATCTAGTCTATAGAACTTATCAAATGCTCCATTTTGACACACTCTATACACACTAGCAAAGTAATCATCATTAGTATAAAATTCATTAACATATTCAAATCTCAATAACTTTACATTTAAGGTGGAGATAAGGGCATACCTTCTCGATAACACATTAGCCACAAATTTTACTTACCTTATTTGTATTTGATTACATAAGGGAAGGTTTCAATGAGTTCCACTCAGTTGGCATGCCTTCTATTCAATTTATCTTGTCCTTTCAAGTGCTTCAAGAACTCATGGTTGGTATGTATAACAAATTCTTTTGGCCAAAGGTAATGTTGACAAATCTCCAATGTTTTCATCAATGCATAAAGCTCTTTGTCATATGTCGGGTAGTTGAAAGCTCCCCCATTTGGCTTTTCACTAAAATAGGCTATTGGCTACTTCTCCTGCATCAAAACAACTCCAATACTTCCTGAAGCATCACACTCAATCTCAAAAGTTTTAGAAAATTTAGGTAATGCTATATAATAAAGGAGCACCACATAATTTTCTTAATCTCATGAAATCATGATCTTGCTCACTACCCCTAAGGACTTTTTAATAATTTCAGTGAGTGGTGCGGCTAGTGTACTGAAATCTTTGACATATCACCGATAAAAACTAGCCAAACCATGAAATCTTTGATAGCCTTCACATTTTCCTCATCCACCTCAAATTCCTTTTGTGCTAACAATATAATCAAGAAACAACTTTTTTCATACAGAAGGAACATTTCCTTAAATTGGCATATAGTTTTTTTCTTTTCTCAAAACATCAAACACACAATGCAAATGATCAATATGCTCACCCAAGCTCTTGCTATACACCAAAATGGGCCATAACAAATCTGCCTATAAATGCACGCAATGCATGATTCATTAACTCATGAATGTACTTGGTGCATTAGTTAGACCAAAAGGTATTACCAACCACTTATACAATCCATATTTAGTTTTAAAGGTAGTTTTCCACTCATCTCCAACTCCCTATTTCATCCCAATTTGATAATATCTACTTTTCAGATCAATTTTTGTGAAAGTACATGACCCATGCAAGTCATCCAACATGTTATCTAATCTAGGAATGGGATGTCTATTCTTTACCGTAATGTTGTTGATAGCCTTGTAATCAACACACATTCTCCATGTCTCATCCTTCTTAGGCACAAGTAACACCAAGACCGCGCACGGACTCGTGCACTGTCTCACCTGTCCTTTTGGCATCAACTCCTCAACTTGCAGTTAAAGTTCCTTTGTCTCCTCCGGATTACTCCTATAGGCTGGTCGGTTAGGAATTGTTGCACCTGGCAATCCACTAGGTGCATCGTTAGGAAACACGTCCTCATATTCCTGTAACAAAGAGAACAATACTAGGCAAAGGTTTGTCAAGTTCATTAGTATTAAAACATGCCTCTTTGTACAAGCACTCTTGACATCACTTGCCTTAGCATAGAAACTCACTTGTTTTTTAGTTTTTCTCTCATTTTCTTCACTCTTTTTTTTTTGAACTCTTGGTCTCACAATTTTTTTTCAACTCATTCTTTCTTTTCAATTTCATTTGATCTTCATACACTTGTCTTGGAGTTAACGGTACAAGAGTAATGATTTTAGTTTCTTTTACAAAAGTTTTACAAAAGAGTGCCTATTCTTGAACCATCATGAGTGACCTTCTTGTCAAATTGCCATGGCCTGCCCAATAATATGTGACCTGCATGCATTAGAACAATTTCACAAAGTACATCATCCTTGTATTTTCCAATTGAAAAGAAACTAGCACTTGCTTATTTACTTTAACCACCCCACAATCATTCAACCACTGCAACTTGTACGGTCTAGGATATTTCAAAGTAGAAAAATTCAAATTTTCAACCAAGAACAATATCACAAAGTACATCATCCTTGTATTTTTCAATTGAAAAAGAAACTAGCACTTGCTTGTTTACTTTAACCGCCCCACAATCATTCAACCACTACAACTTGTACAGTGTAGGATATTTCAAAGTAGAAAAATTCAAATTTTCAACTAAGAACAACATCACAAAGTACGTCATCCTTGTACTTTCCAATTGAAAAAGAAACTAGCACTTGCTTATTTATTTTAACCACCCCACAATCATTCAACCACTGCAACTTGTACAATCTAAGATATTTCAAAGTAGACAAATTCAATTTTCCAACCAAAGTAGTGCTAGCCACATTAGTGCAACTTCCCCCATCAATGATCATACTACATACCTTGTTGTCTATGTGGCACATAATATGAAAAATGTTCTCCCTTTGTTTTTCCATGTCATCCTCTTTGACTTGGACACTTAAAGCACGCCTAGCCACAAGTGATTCACCCTTCATTGGAATGGCATTTGGTCATCATCGTTACAAGCATCCTCAAGCAATGGCATTTGGTCATCATCACTATCACTATCGCTTTTGGTTTCCACCTCTCCATCAACACGTGCAATCATGGTCCTCTTATTTGGGCATTGTGAAGCTATGTGACCTACTCCCAAACAATGAAAACACTTAATATCACGATTACGAGTTTGGTATTTGGTTTTACCTTTTTGACATCAGGCACTTCATCGCTCCATTTTGGTGGTTCAGTTTTGGACTTAAAAACAGTCCCTTCATCTTCCCTCTAATTCGACCTCCATGAAGTAGAGGAGCCCAGATTTTGAGATGACCAAGCTCCTTTCCTTTTAAGCTACCATTCTACCTTATTGCTATGTGCACCATATCCTCCAACTCCACTTAGTGTTGCAACTCCACCATTTTGGCAATGTCTCGGTTCATCCCATTCCAAAACCTTGCCATGGTAGCTTCTCTATCCTCCTCTACATTGGCCCGAATCATGGCGATCTCTATAATAGTCATCCATGCTCCTAGAGCCTTGAGTAAACTTTGTAATGTCTGGTACAAGTCCCTATAGTAATGACTAGGGAGAAACTGCCTCCTTATGATGGTCTTCATTTCCTCCCATGTCTCAATAGGCCTCTTATGGTTTCTCCTCCTATTCATCACAAGTTGATTCCACTATATGATAGCATAGTCAGTAAACTCAATGACATCGAGTTTTACCTTTTTTCTCCTTGGAATAGTTGTGGCACTCAAAAATAAACTCCACATTCTTCTCCCAATCCAAGTACGCTTTAGGATCGGTTTTCTCTGGGAACGACTGTATTTTCATTTTGATGTTTCTTAGGATTCTGTCAGTCCCATCTCGAATTTCTTCAAAAACCTCTACCAGGTCTTTCTCCCCTTGGCATGAATCTGCCCTCACCGTTCAATGAAGCTTGATCCTCTTCATCTTGAAACTCATCCTCGTGGTCGTCATCAAAATCATCCATGGGCGCATGCCTTTCTTGCCTTTTAGCATTAGGGACTCTTTGGAAACACCCCTTATGCTAAATAGCAATAACAATGTCTTGGCTATCCAACCGATCCCGAATCTCATTAAACACCACGTTCATGCGTTTAAATTGTTGTTGCATAGCCAACACAAAGAACGATCCCTCCCTTCGTTTGTATTTGATGTATCGCCCTTGGAAGACATTTTCGAAACTACAAAGAAATGTTAGAAATAATAGCTCACAACACTCCCTCACATGTTTGCACTTGAATTATGTCACTCATACTCGTGTTTCGCTCTTAAATTGACTTTATTTTTTCGATATTAGTCTCATACTCTCTTGCCTTTTTCCACTCGTAGCTTCCCCTTTTTAGTTCTTTGTTAATCTACTAAACTTTATCAATAAATTCAACTTGTAAGTATTTAAACCAATACCAACGGAAAGAAATTTTTTTTTATAGAAATAATGAATCAGAGGAGAAGGAGTAAGATAACAGGCACCAAACATTACAGACTATCAGTTGGCATTTGTCCGCCGCTTGTTCCTATAATTTTTGAAAGATAAAGGGATAGTGAATTTGATTTTAGAACCTAAGCTCTGATTACCAAATGATGCGAACCTCAACAGCCACGCTTTGAAGTCCAACAAAGAATATTGGAATATTTGCCCAAGAAAGCTTATTCATATTTTGATAGAAAAAACCCTGACCCAATGTTTATAAATGGAATGCAAACTGAAAGTATAAAGTAACAACCCCGACCCAATGATATATTGGAATCAAGAACTGAAGGTATAAATTTGAACGCCACAAAGAAAAATCATTGATAAGTTCATAAGTTTGCTGAAAAACCAATAAGAGAAACAAACTTCACTTTTCTTTTGATTTCAAATTCAATGTTTTTCTATTATAAATAGTGCATACTATTTAAAACGAAAATAAGACTAGAAATCAGCTTGAAACCCTTTTCAGCTCTACACATAAGGAAATGAGATTAACTTGGTTGCAAAATAGGAAAGTAGTTACAAAGGACTAAAAATAGATGTTTAAGATTAGCACTAATTTTGGTATGAAATTTAGTAGCTCCTCCATGTATGGAAATCAGCGCACTAATTTGTCTAAAATTGGAAAGTAAGGACGATGTGAGATAGGCAAATCAATCAGCCACTTTCTTCTTCTAATTCCATGCCCAAATCAAGCAATAATCATCGCTTAATCCATGCCATTTCTAAGGAAAATTACACCCAATTTTAGCAAGATCGGCGACATTAACTTGGATTAAATTTATTATGTCTTCATTTCCATTTGGGCCAAACTTGGAATGCCCTATTTTAGAATCAGCCCAAATCTCTTGAATTAGCCCATTAAGTGTTTCTTTGATCTTCTTGGATCTTGGTCTTGTAATAGACCCAACTGGAACACGCAATGGATTCTTTGATGGTGCTTGTTATTCTCATCAGCAACGAATCCCTCTTACCATAGCCCATGGTCAACCATGTCAGCTTTGTTATTGGCATTGTTGCCATCATCAGCACCGACTTTAAGCTTGTCGACTAGTGGCTTTGCTATCTTTGGTTCTCTCTTCCTCGCTGTCTCTCACCTCTTCGTCTCTTAATCTCCCATTTTGTCACTAACCAGGTAGCCTTGCAAGGAACCCACTTTCTAACCATCTTCCTCTCCAACCTCTTGGCCTTCTCTCGCAGTCTACCCCTCTCTGCTTTTATCTGCTTGGGCTTTGGCATTGCAACCACCATTAACGCCTCTCAACCTCAAGAAAGAGAAGATCTACCATGGATCTAGTCAGCCACTTAGATCCGTCCGCACTCTGCATCCTTGCCAACATCAATCTATGTTGTTTTTAAAATCTGCTGACCTCCCTCCTTTGCCGTTACTCTCCCCTTCATCTAACATTAGCCATGGTGGGCTCCTCCCTACCTCGACCTCGCCTCCATCCTCCATATCTGCCTTCTCTCTTTTGGTTTTTCTCTCACTTTTGCTCTTTGTTTCTCTTTCCTAGGGAACCCTCTCTCTCTCTCTCTCTCCAATGCATGATTAGGAAAGCCTAGCTCAATCGGGTATTTTCTGGGTGAGTCCCTTTTGAGACACCCCCATCACCCTTTTCTCTATTTCTCTCATATCTCAACCGCCACCCGCAACTGCTAGTAGCGAGCCACAAGCCACCACCACTATTATAGTAAGCCCACACTATCATGCACTTCACTATTGCCCCAGTGCTTCACCACTCCTAGCACAAGCCACAACCATTGTAAGATGTGCCAGTCTGTTTTCGTATTTATTTGTAGGCATTGCCAAATTTAGCTAACTTTTTTCATCTTGAAACGTGTGCACATATGATACTTTAGGCAACACTTGATTGTATATAAATTTGATGTCTTGTATTTTAAGTAACTCTCCAACAGGACCCTTGAGTTTATAACATAATTTATCACTAACACTGTTTGTAGTTTAGTTGTATTGAGAACCGCCCTCAGGCCTGTCCAAGTGTTGGAACTGATAATCATAGTGGATGGGAATTGGGCCATGGGTTGGATGAAGGATGTGGTTACTCGTGTAGTTGGATTTTTGAAATTATGAATCTTGTGACTATTGTGATGATGGATATTTTCTGTTGTGTTATGCCATGTCATCCAATATACTACATATCGCATTTTGCATATATGTTGTTATTACTATTTGCCTTGATTATTTATCGTTTTCATGTGCGTGCGTGCTTATTACGACCCCAAGTTGAGATTTGGAATTATCTCGGTGAAACTTCTTTAGTCACTCGAGATCGTAATAAATTGTGTAACGTCCACTGGGCTATTGTCAAGCGACAGTTGGATCGGCCAAAATGATAACGCTCTTGTTTTGACTTATAGCCTCTCTCACTAGTGGGGTCTAGAGGATGTCTAGTCACGGTATATATCGGGCGCGGAGTTGGACATCACTCATTATGAAGTCACGATGCATTGTCTTGCCCATTGTGTGACAAAGTGATATGAACTTGTAAAATTGAAAATTCCTTGAACCTACAAACAAATTGAAATCTATCCTTGAAATTCAAGATGATCTAAACTCATTGAAAACGTTTCAAAAACTTAGATTGCAGAAAGAACACCACAAAGGGTTTGGCTTTAGTTCTTAGTTCATTCAAGAACAAGTAGAGAAAACAAGAATTTTCTCTCTGAAAAAAAAAAAAAACTATTTACATACATAATAATTGTTGGAAAAATGAAAAGGCATGTGTTTTTATAGCCCCTAATTAAACCCTAGGGCCTAATAAGGCCTACATCACTTAAAGACATCCGCTGAATATTTTTAAGCCCAAAACACCTAAATCACACTCCTATAACTAATAAAAGAGGTCCAGTTAATGAATTAAATAGACCCAAATGCCTACAACTATAGAAATATAAAAATAAACCTACAAGCATATACTTATTAAAATAAAAGTCTTCACTTAAACCACTATATTATTTTGTCCCTCTCTGTAGCTTGTATCACATGGGTTAAAACTGGTTTTTCTTCTTTCAAGCCTATCTTGAATATTGGAGTCTTGTTTGCTGAATTTGTGAACTCGGCCCAAGTGGATAGCACCAGTCCTGACATTGTTTCCTTGATCTTCTTAACTCTTGACAATGTGATTGGCCCATCTGAAACTTACAAGTGATCTTTAAAATTGGGCCCGCCATGGTACCCATCATAAAGTGAGCCAAAGTGTGCGAATGGTCCCGAGAGGAGATCATGATAATAGATGGTTGTGCTTTGGGCCAAATGGGTTTTTGGCGTTTGTGGTTCTGGTTAAATGGGACTTTTTGGGAAAGGTTAAAAAAATATTGTGTTCTTTTGCTTGTATGTATGTCTTATGGTTGTAAAATTCGTTTTAAATTCTTAGTTGTTGAACTCGTACCTGCTGATTTATTTCATGGAATCGTAGGTTTTGATGCAAAAAATGGGTATGAGTAGAAGGTAATGGCCCCACCTGAGGAGTGAAGGCTTGGGATTGTATTTGTCATTTGTGTTGGGCCATGTTTCTTTTCTTTTATTTCAGCTGGATCCATTGGTGGTTTTTAATTTGGATCATGATTAAACTCTTGGTACTTAGTTATTGACTTGGTCATATCATTTTGTTGTGTTGATTATATTGCACACATATTGCATGTTTGCAGGCACACTAGTACATGGCAATGGGGCATGTGTCTGTGTGGTTATCATCTCGGTATCAAAACTTCTACCAAATCACACGTGGGGTTGAGGGCGTCATAGGTGGTATCAAAGCAATTCACATCTGTATAAATCCATAAGTCACTTAGATATCGTACCAGAATTTTAGACTTCAGTCTTAGTACTATAGGCTTGAAACTTTGACGAACTAGACTTGGATTTTTGTGATGTTAGCTTGATTGGCATGAATATTTAGTATAAGGCCTGAACCCTTAGCGATTTGGTTTGTTTTTATAACATTGAGGCTTGAAGGGAACGACTCGATCTTCGCGATTGGAGTAGGATATGAAGTCACAACTGAGGAGGGAATAACTTTAAACCACATAGGATAATTAAGGTTTTAGATTCTGTAAAATTTATGAAATGGGTTAGTGGAATAGAGGTTGTAAGTTCAACGACCTTTAAGGATACTTCTAAGCTTGTGTATTTTTTAATTGAGTTTCTATTTGCTTTGGATACTTCTAAGCTGTTTTTTTTTAAAAAAAGTTTAATTCAGGGTCTATAAAAAAAGCAAATCAAATTCGAAGGACTTCGAGTGGGTAAGACATTGGAATAACCTAAAAGCTTTCAACAAGAGTAGGACTCTTCAAATAAGAATGATGGTGGCATTTGAGAGGAATTTGGGTCAAGAGCAAAAAGGAAATTGAACCATGTCAAAGTTCGAAATGCGTTAGAAGATAGTTTGGACATATTTTAGTATTTTAATCATAACTTTCCACTTGTACATCCAATTAATGTGATTATAAATGCATTAGAAAGTTATCTTAAAGGGCTAAAAATTTGTTGCTAATAAGGATTTCCAAATTCAAACTTTTGAAGAACGTACGTGGTAGCCATTCTAAGTCCTAAGATTTAGGAGATTTTTTTGTGCGGCAATCATGAAGAGATTATTAGGGTTTCTTTTATACCTTGTATGCATTAACTCGAAAATGAGGAAGAGGACAGGATAGACTATTCAGTTTTGAAGACAACAAAAAAAATTCTTTTATTTTCTTAGTTCTTCATGCCTTGGATATAAAGTCTAGGGTGGAAATTGACTAATGAAAATACTTCCAACTTTATTTCCCTTCATAAATTAAGCTTTATTGCTTAAGATTCTAAGATTCAATTCTCTATTTGTCTTGGATAGTTTGAGACAATTATATTAAATCTTGCTATGGTTTGATTTTGTTAAGCTATAGGGTTATGAATATATGATTGTGACTTAAACATGTTTTTCATGCCATTGATGTGATTCTCTACTGCACTACTGTTTGTGGAGATAGGGTTGTCTTTAGATCTGGTATTTCTTTTGGTACATTAAAACTGTGGTTTACATAAACCGAGAATAAATTCTACAATTAAAAAGAATATTGTCATATCTTTCAATTAAGAATTTGGTGTTATAATTCTGTGTATATAATTTGCATTGAAAAAGTAAGAGTACATGATCCAATAGATGGAAGTCTGAAGCTTTACTAGCCTTTTTATCTATGCCCTAATCTCGCTTTAATTTTGTGCTTTAGGTAGATTTTTCTAATTCTTGTCATATTGTCCTTTAATCTTTGCACTTAACTTTGCATCTTGTAGTGTTTCTTCTTACTCCCTGTGGATCGACACCTTGATCAATACTATACGACTATGTAGTAGCTTAAGCGTCATCAAATTATGGCGCCATTGCTGGGGGAGATGCTCGAATAATAAATTGTTCGTTTCCCCTTTTAATTTGCTGCATTATTTCTTTTCTTGCATGCACAGATATATACCTTGGGTAGATTTGCTTCTAACAAATCATACCTTGGTTGTGCCTCTTGTGCTAGACTACCCAAGGTGTATCTATACAAACTCTTCAGGATTATCTCCACCCTACAGGCATAGCCATTATCATGCATCATGTTTCTAGCCAACACTTGCCAACTTGATTTAAAACAGGGATGATACAGTTACTTCCCAAGAGCCTTTTGTGGTTTAGAAAATGAAAATCCTTATGTGCATATCAAAAAGTTTGAGAAAGTAGCTGCAACCTTCCATTGTCATAATACTACAAATGATATTATGATATTTAAGTTCTTTCTTTTCTCTTTAAAGAATAGATCAAAGAGTTGGTTGTACTCAATATCCTCGATAAATAGGATCATGAAATGAGATGACATGTCCAGAGAGCGTCAATTCATAAAGATGATGTGTTATGGTGAGTTATTGCAAAAAAATCTGGATGAGGCCAACGCCCTACTGGAAATCTACATGGTGGCAGGAATTTACCATCTTTGGCAAAAGGATAACCTAGGGAGTTTGAGACATTAAAGACTAAGAATTTAAACCAACACACACGGTGATGTGAACCCGTGGGATTAAATTTCTCTTGAACCTACGAACAAATTGAAATCTACCCAAGAATCAATTCAAAACTCGTTTTAAGAACCTAGCTTGCGGGAGAGAACGCCACAAAGGGTTTGCATTTGATAAGTTTTTAGTTCATTCAAGAATGAGGAAATTAGAATTTTCTCTCTGAAAAAAATATTATTTACGTTCATAATTGCTGAAGAAATAAAGAGACGTGTTTTTATAATTTGTAATAAAACCCTAATAAGGCCTACATCACTTAAAGACATTCGCTGAATACTTTTAAGTCCAAAACTTCTAAACAACATTCCTATAACTAATATAAGATGTCTATTTAATAAATTAAATAGGCCCAAATGCCTACAACCATAGAAATATAAAAATAAGCCCACACGTCTATGCTTATTAAAATAAAAATCTTTACCAAACTACTAGATTTTGCCATCTTCCTCTATAGATTGTATCACATAGAGTAAAAGTGGTTCTTTTTCTTTCAAGACCATCTTGAATGTTGGGGTCTTGCTCAATGAATTTGCAAACTCGTCCAAAGTGAATTGCACCAGTCCTTCCATTACTTCATTGATCTTCTTAAGTCTTGACCTTGTTATAGTCTATCTGGAACTTGCAAGAGATCTTTAAGACTTGGCTCACCATGGTATCCATCACACGACTACTCGTACTGAGTCTTTTGGATTATATTTTGTGTGTGGTGGGTAGATCACCTAGCTCAAGAGTGGCCTCACATTTGCTTAAATAAGGAGGATGAGTGAGAAACAATATAATGTTTTAGGTATGTGCAAGAAGCCTTTTGCACTTTTCTTTGATATCTACAAGATGCTTTTTTATCAACCCAATTTTAGCTAAAAATTTGAAAACCATCAGCTTGCACAGCCACCTAGAGCATATCCTGCATTGTATCATACATCTTCTTCCTCTTCTAGAAATCCCTTAGAATGGACTTTACATGCTTTTATTGAGGTATTGGGTAAAACTAATCAAAAGTTTAAATTTTTAATTACGCAGATTTTTAAAGAAAATGAGGAGATAAAGAGTCATGTATCCAAGTTGATGAGCTCCTTGAGTGTGAATGAGTGTGGCAAGTTTTCTTCTCAAGCTCAATCCACACCCAAAGGTCAACATATGGTGCAAGAAATCTTGGAAGACATCAATGTTATTTTGACAAGAAGTGGTAAATCCTTACACATCCCAACAATAGATAAATCAGAGGATGTGGAAGAGCATCAAAATAATAGTGGTGTCGAGTTGTTCAAGGAACTCGAGGTAATAAATAGCCCATTCAAGGTACCATTTCCTCAATCTTTAAAATCGAGTATGCAAACTTTGGATCCTAATAATGAAATCCTAGAGAACCTTAAGCAGGTAAAATTTCAACCTTCCACTTTTGCACATTATTAAACAACTTCCTACTTATGCCAAAGTTCTTACAGATTTGTGTACAGTTAGGAGGAAGCACCATATTAAGGAGATAGCATTCTTGACAAAACATGCTAGTGCTCTAATTGAGTAACAGATTCCTCTTAAGTATAAGAATCCTAGTTATCCAATCATTGCATGCAATATTGGAAATCATGAGTTTAGACAAGCCTTTCTAGATTTATAAGCTTGTGTTAATTTGATGGTTTCTTACATTTATTTGCTGTTAGGGTTGGAGGAATTCAAACCAACTACTATGGTATTATAATTAGTTGTTTAGTCAAAGTACCACAGGCTGTGGTGAAGGATGTTTTAATTCAAATTGATAAATTTTATTATCCTGTCAATTCTAATTCTGTTGTTGACTTTAATTCTAAAGTTCCCTTTATTGTGGGTAGACATTTCCTCGCTACTACTAATGCCATCTCTTTTGGAAATATGACTCTTGAGGTTAATATTTTTCAAACTAAAAAACAACCAAATGATGCTGATAAGTGCCACCAAACGTACATTATTGATGCCGCTTAAAGACAACTCATGATTCTGGTCTCCTTGAATATTTTCTTGTTAATTTTGAGTTTGATAGTACTATTAGTGATTTATCTGACGTTGTTAATATTTGTTAATATTTATCTGATTATGAAACTCAGGATTATGGCTGTGGGCTTCCCAACCAAAGTTTGAGGAGTTGCTTAAAAAAAGTGAAGAACATATTCCTTCAAGTTTGGATGCTCTAAAAGTTGAATTGAAATATTTGCCCAAGGGTTTAAAGCATGCTTTCCTAGTGGCTAACCATCTCTCTACACTCACATTTGAGGATACTGCCAACCACATGACAATTAGAGATGATTTTCCAGATGAGCATTTATTTTTCTATTACTTCTTTACCATGGTTTGCTCATATTTTGGATCATTTGGCTGCAGGCTCTCGACCGGCATATTGGAGTGCAATTTCTATTAGGATGACCCTTTTCTTTTCAAATATTGCCCTGACTAAATTATAAAGCTTTGCATCCCAGATGAGATTGCTAGCGTTTTAGAATTTTGTCATTTCTAAGCTTGTGGGGGTAATTTTTCAATAACAAAAGCTTCTGGAAAAATTTTGCGATGTGGATTTTATTGGCTAACCTTGTTTGAGGATGCCAAGATCAATTATTTCTCATGTGAAATGTCTCAAAAGTTAGGATGTCGTAATATGATGCCCTTAAACCCAAATTTAGTGATTGAAATTTGTTATTGTTGGGGCATTGGTTTCAAGGAACCGTTCTGATTGGCACCATGGTGGGCTGAGTCTTAAAGATTTCTTACAAGTTCTAGACTGGCCAATCACAAGTTCAAGAGCTCAAAACATCAAACAAGCAATGCAAAAACAAGTACAATCCATTTGGGCCGAGCTTGCAAATTTATCGGACAAGACCCTAACATTCAAAATAGGCTTAAAAGAAGAAGAACCGGTTTTAATTCATTTGATACAAGCTACGAAGGGGGACGATATAGCCTAGTGGTTGAGTGAAGACTTTTATTTCAATAATCATAGGCATACGAACTTATTTTTATATTTTTATGGTTGTAGGTAGTTGGGCCTATTTAATTCATTAATTGGATTTCTTTTATTAGTTATAGGAGTGTGCTTTAGGAGTTTTGTGTTTAAAAGTGTTCAGCCCAGTGATGTTTGTCTTATTAGGCCCTAAGGTTTCATCTGGGGGCTATAATTATGAACATGAACAGTATTTTTTTAAAATAATTTCTGGTTTTCTCTTACTTATTCTTGAATTAACTAAGAACTTATCAAATGAAAAACCTTTGTGGCATTTTCTCCGCAATCTAGGTTCTTGAAACAAGTTTTCAATGAGTGTAGATCATTTTGACATGATTCTTGGCTTTTTTGGGTGGATTTCGATTTTTTCATGCGTTTAAAGAGTTTTCAATTCAACGAGTTCACATAAGTTGGCATTAGAGCACGATTTCCAATTTAGGTCTAAGCGTGTTCTAGCGTTTTCTATTATTATCTCAAATTCCTTCTTCATTCTTGTTAATTTTGTGTTTTTGAATTTAGATCTATGACTTAAGATTTATAATTTCGTGTGTTCTAGGGTTTTCTGTTATGATCTCAAGTCCTTGCTTTAATTTCTAGATCTGTAACTTCAAATTTGAATTCAACTTGAGCTTGAATTCAAATTCAAGATCTATTTTGATCTTCCTTTAAATTCAAAAGCTGTAACTTCCAAATTTGAATTCAAATTCTAGATCTGTTCTATTCTTTACTTTAAATTCTAGATACTGCATAAAAAAGGAGAGAAATTTCAGAATTGGCTGTTTGGTATATTTTGCAAGTTGAAATTTGATATATCATCCACAGTATCTTATTCTCTTGTTTCTTAATGGCTAATTTTCCTTGTTTCGTACTTACTCTTTCCTTGTCTTCTATTTGCTATCTCTCTTGTTTCTTAAATCTATTGCTGGTTCAAACAATACAAGGCTATTTCTCTATTAGTTCAACTAGTTCTTAAAAAACTTGAAAGGTTTCAAACAAGTGAGGTACAAGGCAAGAATGGTGAGCCAAAAGAGTGAAACATGAGTTGAGTGACATTATTTGAGCTTAAACACGTATGGAAGTGTATGAGGTTTTATCACTAACATTTTTGTTTTGTAACGCATTAAAAATGTCTCATAAAAATGACTCAACACCTAAGGAGGAGGTGAATTACTCATTCTTTGTGTTGCAGGTCACACAGCAATAGTTTGAACGGTTGAATTTATGCTGGGGGAAGTGAGGAATAGGATGGATCAGCAAGATGTAGTGATTAGAAATCTACAAGATTGGCGAAATTGCCTGGAGACGTGAGCCTAACGTTGAAAATGAGTATGAGAACGAAAAAGATGATGAGTATGAGGAATACTTAGCATCTGAAATTAGAATGGGTGGAAATGACAGACTTAGAGGAGGTAGCGTAGAAGAGGAACTAGAAGAAATCCAAGGGTTCGAGATGGGGTAAATAGAAACCTTAGGAGCATCAAAATGAAAATACCATTTTTTCTAGGTAGGAATGATCCTAAACCCAATTTAGAGTGGGAGAAGAAAATATAGTTGATTTTTTATTGTTACAATTATTTAGACAAGAATAAGGTGAAATTGTCAAAAATTGAGTTGAATGATTATACAATTATTTAAGGGAATCAATTAGTGATCAATGCGAGGAGAAATCATGAGAGACCTATAGAACTAAGGGATGCGTTGAAGGTTCAAATGAGGCGGAGATTTATAGAGACCTCTACCAAAAACAACAAAATCTTACACAAGGGTCTAAGAGTGTAGAAGATTACCAGAAAGAGATGAACCCGTGGAATTGAATATCCCTTAAATCCACGAACAAATCGAAATCCACCTAAGAAAGCTAAGAATCAAGTCAAAATTATTTAGACTCGATGAAAACTTATTTTAAGAACCTAAATTGCATAGAACGCCACAAAAGATTTGCATTTGATAAATTCTTAGTTCATTTAAGAGCAAGAGAGTAAACAAGAATTCTCTCTGGAAAAAATACTATTTAAGTTCATAATTTCTAGAAAAATAAAAAGGCATGCATTGTTATAGCCCCTAATGAAACCCAAGGGCCTAATAAGGCTTACATCACTTGAAGACATGGGATGAACACTGTTAAGTTCAAAACACCAAAACCACCCATAATTAATAAAAGAGGTCCAATTAATGATTCAAATAGGCCCAAATGCCTACAACCATAGAAACATAAAAATAAACCCACACGCTTATGCTTAGTTTTGTTGTCCTCCTCTGTAGCTTGAATCAGATGGATTAAAGATGGTTTTTCTTTTTTCAAGCCTGTCTTGAATGTTGGGATTTTGGTTGATGAATTTGCAAACTCTACCCAAGTAGATTGCACTAGTCTTTGCATTGATTTTTTGATCTTCTTTGCTGTGATTAGCCCATCTGGAACTTGCAAGAGATTTTTAATTTTCTCTAGAACTTGCAAGGGAAAGGCCCACCATGGTGCTCATCATTCCCTCTCTCCTCAAAAGGATTCAATCTCCAATCGTCACCTGCATTAAAGGGGGAAAGATTAGAAACATTTAAAGTAGCAGGGATATTATACTCACCTGAAAGATCCACTTTATAAGCATTATCATTAATTTTCTTTAGGATTTGGAAAGGCCAATTTCCTCGACCTCGAAGATGACACGCTTTCGTCCCTTATTAGTTTGGGAAGCAAACTTTTCATTCTTCTGCGCAATTTGAAGCCATACCCTCTCATGAATTGACTTCACCAAATCGACCTTCTTTTATCCATGCAAGCTACTCTTTTCATTAACAGGTAAAGGTATCAAATCTAAAAGAGTAAGTGGATCAATAGGTAAAGGCATCAAATCTAAAGTAGTAAGGGAAAATAAGAATTAGTAGTATGCATACTCCTATTACATGCAAACTCTATTTATGACAAATAATCCTCTCAAGTCTTCAAATTCTTTTGAATGACAGTGCGTAAAAGTTGAGTTAAAGTCATATTAACTATTTCAACCTGTCCGCCAGTATGTGGATGACAAGTGGTGTAAAATAAAAGTTTGTTATTTGATAGTGACTGAGTGCTGGGATATGAAACATAAGGTCACACATCCTAAACGTTCATGACAAATAACATGTATGCGCTTAGGAAACTAGTAGTATGCAATATCTTTGCAGCGGAAAAATATAAAGAGTCAATTTAAAACTAAGCAGCGTCGTAAGCAATTACATAACACATGGTACTATAAACTTTCACATTTACCCAAACATTGTCACTTAATCCATTAAGTAGCATGTTCATAACCATCAAAATACGATAAGAGTGTTAATCTTCCAAAACACAAGACCAAAACCAAAATAACCAAGTTTTCCAAAGGCAATACAAAATAACCAATTTGTCCAAAACCAAAATAACCAAGTTTTTCAAAACCAAAATAACCTATTTCATCTTTTCTTTTCTTCTTAAATGGGCTCTTCTTTCACCTGCTTCTCCAAACCTTTATCTCTATTATGCACCCGGCAAAACTTTTCAATGGACTGGAGAATTTTCGTGATCTCCCGATCTAAGCGCTCCAAAATAGAGGGCTCGGGCCTACTCATAAAAGCCTTAGGCACAATTCTCTTTGAAGGAGGTGCGTTCTTCTCCCTCTTGGCCATCCAAATCATCCTCTAAATCTGTCACAACTTCTACCCTTCCAAAAAAAGAATGGTAGTGAAAACTACCAGAGTGAGATTTTGAGAAATCTCAATAAGTAATCACACAACACAGTAAACTTAACACAAGTATACAAAAGGCATATCATGCAATGCATGTACACATATGAACTTGACACTTGACTGGGACAGAACTTGGCTAATACACTGATACTTTCAGAAAACTTGCAAACTTATCATTTTTCAAAAAAACATTCTTTCTTCATACTTCTTATTCTTTTTTAACAAAACTTGTTCATTTAGAGAATATCACAAGACTTTCGTCAAGTGATCCATAACATATGAGCTTTTATTTTTATTCAGAGGGTGGACACAACACGGTTTCCCTGTGCACCCACTAGCGTTAGGCGCGTCCTCGCTTCGACATCCTTTAAAAAGAATCCATTCGAGGCTTGTTGATGGTTGTTTGTCGACTTAGGGATTACCACTTCATTCTTAAGCACTCCAGAGGAGTTCCACTAGGACATTCTCTTGTACTAACACTTGGGGTCGTGACAAAATATTTTGAATTCTTTTATTTGAAAACACTTGTTTGAAAACATTTTTCTTTCAAAAATTATTTTACCCAAATGGATGTGATATGAGACTTAAGAATTGTGCAAACCTTACACTTAGCATATGACATATGAGATGCTATACATGAAATAACCAAACATTTCATGTCTAATTCATAGCAATAATAATGTAATACACATGAGATGCCAAAACAAGTACGTGGATCCATAAGAAATAGCCTTGGCTGAAACATGTATAAGCATAAACATGAAATTTTTTCACTCAAACATACTTCAATTTTCACACATATTTAATAAAGATCAAAGCAAATAAAACCAAGCATGAAATCATACTTTTTAAGCAAGATCCGAAACCTTCATCAAATGATAAAACTGAATACATGTGTTCATCAAATAAGTCATGCTATTTTTATCAAGGCCGAAATACATATTGGTTCTATTTTCCATTTTCATCTTAACCAATCAAAATATTCATTTCATATTTCGATATCCAAGATCATAGAACAAATAAATATATAAGCAACAATCAAATAATATCATTCAAGACAAAGAAAACAGTTAACCAAAGGATATACACAAATATATGAAGGTATTAACCAAGAGTAAGTTGAGTAAATACTTACAAAAATCCACAAATCAAATAGAAATGCAAGCTGTAAGTTAAACATACAACTTATTAGAACTTGAATCTAAAAACCTAATATACGTTCTTGAATATGTGAGGAGTTTCCTACGATTTAGCTCTCGGCCTCTAGGATTTTTCTTTTGAGAAAAACCCTTTGTTACACTTCTAATCTTGCATCAACTTAAAAGAAATTACTTAAATAAAATGAGGGCAAAAAATAACTAGTGTACACTCCACAAAACATTCCAAAAGTAGCTAAGGAACTTAACATCCCTATCAGAAACAATACTCCTAGGTACACGATGGAGTCGTACTAATTCCTTTAAAAACAAATCAGCTATGTTTGTGGAATCATTTGTTTTACGGCATGGAATGAAATTTACCATTTTACTAAATCTATTTACTACCACAAAAATAGAGTCTCTACCCCTTTTTATTCTACGCAGTCCGAAAACAAAGTTCATAGATATGTCTACTCATGGCTCACTAGGGACGAGTAAGGGTGTATAAAACCCACCTTAGATTTGGCCTTTCTACATGTAATGCACCTACCACATATTCGAATGACGTCATCCTAAGCCAAAAGAAATATTTATGTAAATTTTCCAAAGTTTTCCTTACGCCAAAGTGTCTAATCTCCCACCATATGCCTCACGTACCAATAATTCACGCATTAAACAATTTGGCGTAGACAATTTGCTTTTTTTAAACAAATATCCATCATGCTTGTAAAACTTATCAAATGCCACTTTATCACATGCCACATACACATATAAAAAAACAGCGTCATTCGCATACACATCTTTCACATATTCAAACCCAGGCATTTTGGTGCTCAAGGAAGTAAGAAGTACAACAACAATGTTCTCCTTACCTTACTTGTAACGGATGATATAAGGAAAAGTCTCTATGTATATTCCATCTATCTATCTTGTCTTTTATTCAATTTACCTTGGCCCTTGAGGTGCTTCAATGATTCCATGATCAACGTGGATCACAAACTCCTTAGTCCAAATATAGTGTTGTCACGTTTCTAAAATGTGAACAAGAGTAGGGGTGTGTAAAAATTCCAACTTTCAACTTTTGGCTGACTTCTGCTTCAATTTCGACTCAGATTGGAGTCAGAGTCGGAGTCTAGTGGGGTTCTGACTCCGACATTTATAGATTATATATTATATGTTGTAAAATAAGTACCAGATGCTTAAATGGCCTAGTGGTAAAATGAGTTTTTAATCTGCCTCCGCTCCTGGGTTCGAGTCACGAACCCTTTTGCCGTTTTAAAATTTTCACACCAAACTACCTTAAACAACGTCGTCCATCCAAACTAGCTATTTCATTAATCAGCAAAGGCAAAAAAATCCAGAGTTAGTGGATTAAAATCGTCAACAATCTCAAATGGTGAAAAATCAGTAGTACAATGAACACCCCGATTATAAGGAAACTCAATGAATGGCAAACAATCCTCCCAATTTCTTAGATTCTTTTGAATTATAGTACGTAACAAACTAGATAAAGTTCTATTCACTACCTCAGTTTGTCCATCCGTTTAGGGGGTGATAAACAGTCAAAAACAACAATTTAGTTCCCAACTTTTCCCACAAGACTTCTCAAAAATAGTTAAGAAACTTAACATCACGATCAAACACAATACTCTTAGAAACACCATGGAGCCGCACTATCTCCATAAAGAACAAGTTAGCGATGTTAGTTGCATGATCGATTTTATGACAAGATATGAAATGTACCGTCTTAGAAAACCTATCAACAACTACAAAAATTGAATCTCTACCATTCCTTGACCTAGGCAAGTCTAAAACAAAATCCATAGAAATATCTACTCAATACGCATTAGGTAACAGTGTATAATCCATATGGTAAGACTCTAGATTTGGCTCGCCTACACGTAACACATTTAGCACAAAATCTATTCACATCACGTTTCTTCTTTGGCCAAAAAATATGTTCATGCAACACTTCTCTAGTCTTCTTTACACCAAAATGACCCATTAAACCACCTCCATGTGCTTCACGCACAAGCAACTCACGCATAGAACTATTAGGCACACAAAATCTATTCTCTCGAAACAAGTATCCATCTAGTCTGTCTATAAAATATACCAAATGCAGCCTTTTCACACGCTCCATATACACTAGCAAAGTCATCATCATTAGCATATAATTCCTTAACATATTCAAATCCCAATAACTTTGCATTTAAGGTGGAGAGCATACATTCTCGATAACGCATCAGTCACAATATTTTCCTTACCTTATTTGTATTTGATTACATAGGGAAGGTCTCAATGAATTCCACCCACTTAGCATGCCTTCTATTCAACTTACTTTGTCCTTTCAAGTGCTTCAAGGACTCATGGTCAGTATCTAGACAGATTCTTTTGGCCAAAGGTAATGTTGCCAAGTCTCCAATGTTCTTACCAATGCGTAAAGCTCCTTGTCATATGTCGGGTAGTTCAAAGCTGTCCCATTTAGTTTTTCACTAAAATAGGCTATTGGCCACTTCTACTGCATCAAAACAACTCCAAAACCTATTTCTAAAGCATCACACTCAATCTCAAAAGTTTTACATTAACTCATTAATGTACTTGGTGCATTAGTTAGAGACCAAAAGGCATTACCAACCACTCATACAATCCATATTTAGTTTTAAAGTTAGTTTTTCACTCATCTCCCTCGTTCATCCTAAATTGATGATATCTACTTTTCAAATCAATTTTTGTGAAAATACATGACCTATGCAATTCATCCAACGTGTCATTTAATCTAGGAATGTCTATACTGTACCGTAATGTTGTCAATAGGCCTACAATCAACACACATTCTCCATGTATCCCTTCTTAGGTATAAGTAGCACCGGTATCGCGTATAGACTCATTCTCTCTCTCACGTGTCCTTTTGGCATCAACTCCTCAACTTGCCTTTGATGCTCAATACCTCTAATGGGCAACAACCCACTCGGCATCTCCTCTAGAAATATATCCTCAAACTCCTACAACAAAGGCCAAACTAAAAAGAGATTGGCTAGTGTCATCACGATTAAAATAAGATTCGTTATAAACAAGAAAGCTAAGAACTTGAAACATTAACCAAGCTAACAAAGAAGTCTGCTTAATGAATTAAATAGGCCCAAATGTCTACAATCATAGAAACATAAAAATAGGCTTACACGCCTATACTTATTGAAATTAAAGTCTTCACTAAACTATTAAGCTATGTTACCCCCCTCTGTAGCCTATAACACATTGATTAGAATTGGTTTTTATTCTTTTAGGCTTATCTTGAATGTTGGAGTCTTGTTTGATAAATTTGCAAACTCAGCCCAAGTGGATTGCACCAGTCCTTGTATTACTTTCTTGATTTTTGTAACTCTTGACCTTGTAATTAGTCCATCAAAAATAGAGTAGAGTCATGAGAGAAAAAAGAAAGAGAGCATGAAGAGAGAAAAGGAAAAACAAAACTGAGTTTTTATGCAAAAGTGAGTAAGGTTAAGAGGGCATTTTTAATAGACCAGCCTATGATCTTACTTGTTAATAACGAATCTTATCTTCATCATGATGACACTAGCTAATCTCTCCCTAGTTTGGTTTTTTTTTGTTGCAAGAGTTCGATGACGTATTTCCAGAGGAGATACTGAGTGGGTTACAGTCCATTCGAAGTATTGAGTATCAAATTGACCAGCCTATAGGAGTAATTTGTAAAAAACAAAGAAACTTCAAAGGCAAGTTGAGGAGTTGATGTCGAGAGGACACGTGAGAGTGAGCATGAGTCCGTGCGTGATATAGTTGCTACTTGTGCCTAAAAAGGATGGGACATGAAGAATGTGTGTTGATTGCAGGCCTATCAACAACATTATAATAAAGTATAAACATCCCATTCCTGCTAATGGCTGAAATTTCCTTTGGGCCTTAATTTGTGGGCCTTTCTTGTGGGTTTTCATGCTCAATGCTCCATCTTCAAAATGTTAAAAATTATTTCCAGTCATCACCTTGCATGATCTACTAACTATACATAAACAGTTAATAAAATACGAAAGCAGACTTGAGACTTTACAAAGTCTGAGATGTCACATTATTCCTCAAAACCATAGACTTAATGCACATGCAGGAAATGAGGCGGGATATGAGGATCAGGAGGAGCCGTGCAACCTGTAGAGTAGTTTGTCCTCGTTAACATATTATTATTTGTAATATTTCATATTTATTTGATTTGGGCTATGAACAAGTTATGGCTTGTAATAATTTTAGTAAGGGTTTGAACGTGGTGTATGGGTAATATTATCATTTGGTGAGTTAAGTATACTTCTCTGGTACTGTAAATTATTTTCTAGGTACGGCATGAATTATTCTTAAATTCTTCTGCTGGCTTATTTTCAAGGCGTATTGCCTGTGTGGCGAACATCCCAACATTGCGACCATCTGCCAAATCCCATGTGGGTGTTGGGGGCATCACTTACGGCCTCTCTTTGTTCTACAGATTCATACTATTTCTAATATTTTTGAGTATTTGATCACTTAACAACACTTATGTAACAAAGGTACGGTGGACTATAAGGAAGCGAAAGCAAAACCATGAACTTATTTCAGCCATACAAACACCCTCTATATGTGGGGGTACTCCAGTAATCTGATCCTGTGTTCTCCCGGTAAATTTGAGGTGTGCATGAGATTGGAACTAAACATAGACCTTTGCCCCTGAGATCAAGCTTCGTGTCTTCCTTTTCTTTCCTATCAAAACCTCCCCATGGATCCTGTGATGATCACCAGAAGAAGTTGCGTTTTTGAGTTCCATCTTAAGTTTTAGAAATTGATTTACCATATAATTAAACAGCCTTGGGTGCTTGCTTTACCTTCACGTGCAAACTTGTCTTCAAATAAGGGTTACTCAATAGCTGCAAAATTCATATAAGAGATATTTAGAAGACAAAGCAGCAAACGAGGATCATTATTGACTTATTTCTTTATCTTTCACTTAGGTTTCCACAAGACTTTACGATACTAGGCCAGGTGTTTGGTTATCTTGCATATGAGAAGTGCTGCTCCCTATTACAAGCCTATTCTTTTGTCCGCTTTGTTTTTGTTGTAAGACGTTTTACAGCTTCTAGTCCCCTCATTCCACGTATCATGTAGAACTGATCACTATATTTTTGTAGCCTATGTCATCCTTATAATCATTTTATTTTCCGCACTGCTAGTGTCACAATTATTCTTTTTCCGGGCAAATTTCTATTGTAACGACGATGATGATAATGGTAATTGCTACTGCATACATAGTTGTTCTAGAATTTGCTTCCAATGAACTCAAAAGTTTTAACTCTAGAATTTGTTTAGATAGTGAGATGAAATGATCTGATTTTAGATATTGAAAGTTGAATAATATATTGTTATAATATTATTAATTATTGTTTTAAAATTTAAAAAAATTAATTATTTACTGTATTTTATGTCAGAATTATGAAAAATTATAAAAGACGAGATAGATGAGATGGGTTCAACCGAAACAACCAAATGATTATATTACCTGTACTTGCCCTTGCAGGAACTTTATGTATTGAATTGCTTCAAAGAGAACGGATGCTGTATCTGTCTGAAAGTTCATTAATGAAATTTGCAATAATAAGAACTGTGACGTTTTAAAAATGGAGACACATAAAGGGACAAAGAAGGATTGAAAGAAAAACGAAGTCATGTACGGTTTTAGCTCATCAAGTTAATTATCAACCTTTCCAAAAGGCGCCACAATTTGCTGAAGGGTCGTGATTCTTTCTCCAAGCCTGACTTTTGGGGTCTGCATGATCAATTAAAAACGTAAAAGAAGATCCATACGTATATTATATATATATATATATATTTATGCAATTAACCAATAATGAAGTCTTTCTATTTCACATAAAATAATAACGTTTTCATTAATTAATTAGAACCTTTACTAATGAAGCTGTAGCACACTCATGCTTTGGTTTCTTCAGGCCAGACCCTGAACCATCTTCAGACTTTTTCCTTTTCCCTTCACTGGTTGTTTGTCCTTTTCCAGTATTAACTCTCTTCACGGAGCAAGTTGAGTCTGCCAACTGAAAAATTTTGAGATGAAGAACAGATTATAGTAAAAAGCCCTTGCATGGATCAAGTGTTATGCATGTGAACACCTTACAAACACACACATAAACACACAAACACATATATATATTGGGATATAAAAAAGGGTACCTGCAGGGAAGAAGTTTGGAGCCCTTGCTTGCCTACACGATTACTAAAGGAGATAACGTCTGCAAAGCTTCTTATACGGGTGCCTGAGGAAGAATTAACAGGCATCCCATTGTAACATCTGGTTTTATCTACCAAAAACGAGTTGTCGAGGCCTATTTGATATCCAGCCTCATTACTGTGGAATGACCTTCGTAATAATGTTAGCGGGGTTTCACTCTCATGACGTTCATTCTCAAGTTTCAGATCATGACCATAACTACTTGGAAATAAACAGGAATTTATAGCACTTGTTCTCAAGCAACTTGTTGTAGAATCAACGAATGTCTGTTTCATATGATCAAGATGTGAGTAGCAATCCATTGAAGGACTCAACGATATATTGCAAGCTTGGGGGTCAAATCTGCGTTTGACATGATCTGGATCTGGAGGGGCAATAGACCAAGTACTGCTGACTAGATCAGACAACTTCGTCAACCTTTCATTACAAAGTATGGGGTCACTGAAACCATTCATATGCTTGTCGAAGTTGTTGAAAGACGTAGAATGTTCTGTGAATTCCCAGCTGTTGTCCAATTTCCTCAAGTAGTCGCAGGCAGGTTCAAACATCCCAGTTGACAAGCTTTTGGATGATAATGCATCGTCAAAGTTCCCTTCCGCGTCCTGATTGTTCTGCAATTCTCCATTGGTTCCAACACTTCTGCAGGGTTCAATCTAAAAAGTTAGAGCTCCTTCGCCAGAGAAATTAAAACCTAAACCTATTAAGCGCGTCACTCTCCACTAGTATAGCTTTAGTAATTCTACGTGCCTATCATCAATATGTGAACCTACCCATTAATAGAGAGCCTTTTTCTCTTTCTTTTCCTAAAAGATTCTTCTTTCCACTCCAAGAAAAAAGAACATAAAAGAAGCATCAAACATAGATAGTCGTTCCGATCACAAAGAACATGAATCCTTCATTTTTAGACAAAAACATTCAGGTGCTGTAGTACTTAAATAAATTATGTACTAGAAGTACTTACAAAAGAACATGGCTCCAAAGATTATTTTCAGGGGCATGTTCTACTATCAACTCGTTGGATGAAGTAGTCTCGACAAGTCGGCGAGAAGATTCAACAGTCAAGCCTGAGTGATTGGAGGCGTTAGTAAATGAAGTAGAGATGGAAACATCTTCCTCACAGGATGAGTTGGAATTAGGGTTTTGATTGTGCCATAAATTATTCCATGAAGAAAGAGAGTTCCCATGGATATCGGGCCACCAGTTGGGTGGCGTAGAGGAGGAGGTACCAACCGAGCTGTCTGTGCATTCTTCGGCCATAATTATTTCCTGATCCGGTACTGGAAATATTGTTAATAGGGGGTTTGGGGCTCTATTTTCTTTTCTGCTGGTGGATGATTGGTATTTAAAGAGAGAGATATCCGTTGGTGGTGACGTACGGATTTGTAGGTTTTATCAATTGTATGGGAGACAATAAAATATGCAATTAACCCGAGTTTTTCCACTAACTTTTATGGGCAATTATTATATACGAGGCTGGACCAGTAAGAGTTTTGGCCTGGAAATGCAACATTTTCTTCCACGAGTTTGGTGTGGAGGTGCTAACTTTGTTGGACAACTCTCTCTCTCTCTCTCTCTCTCTCTCTCTCTCATCGCGTGCAAAATACCAAATTTTTTTATCATGTGGATGAGGTGCATGACACTATTGGTCCGTAAGGCAAGGGTGGTGGACATGTACTTTGTGTATACGATGTCTAGGAAAACACATTTCATTCATACGGTAGAGGACCAAACTCGATCCTTTATAGCTCCTATTATATATGGTGTCTTCAATCTTATCATGTACTTTTGCTCTTGCAATTTTTTTTTTTAATCAAAGAGTTAGGACAATATATTCAATATTGTCTCTTACCTATATTTATTAATGAAACTCTCATTATAGCGAGATAACATCATTACACTTAGAAGTTAAAATTATTAGTCTAGCAAAAACCAAAACCCAAGTGCTTAAAAAAAAAAACCTTATACTCAATGAAACCAAAAAATACAATAAACTCACAAACCAGAGCAAAAGACAACAATGAAAAATCACAAAAGAAAAGAAACATTAAGATCTAATAACTGGAAGACCAACTTTGTCAATCTTTAAAGAGAAACGCTGCTGACTAGTCGTGTTGTTCTTGAGCCAAAAACAGCCCACCAACCAAATTAAGACACCTAAGTAAATTATGAATTTCTAGAATAGATATGGATGCACTTGATTGAAATCTTCATCTTCTCACACAACCCGTAGACCCCATCATCGTCGCCCTCCCCTTTCAATCCAAGCAAGATTCAACATTTCTAGCTCCAGAATACACTAAATCACTATCCAGGAATTACCCAAGAATCCCAACTGGAAAATGACCCAAAATCCCCATAATCGTCGCAGCGTTCTCTGCCAAAACAAGAAAAAATAAAAAACGAAAATGAATTAAAAAGGGAAAAAAATGGAAGGAGAGAAAGAAAAACCAAACAAAAAAAAACAAAGAAAAAGGAAAAAAAAAGGTGGAAGACAACGTGCAGGAGAAGGGGGTGGAGTTAGACTAAATGAGAGGGGTTGTTGTGTAAGCAATTTATTTGATTCAGGAAAATAATTTTTGTTGTTGCTGCTGTAAAAATAATTGAGACCAATTATTTCATTTTTGTGTGAAAGGGAAAAAGTAGAAAATGAGAAAAATGGACATAGAGCAGTAGCAACCAGACCTCATCGATCTTTTTGTGAAGCAAGAGTCGGCTCTCTCTAGGATTTTAAATATTTTTTATGTTTTATTTTGGCAATGTCCTCTTCTCTTCTTTATCGGTGTTCTTGTTTTGACTGTTCTCTCATTTCCGCAAGCTCTCTAATATTTAAGCAAGAATTCATGGTAAGAGAGGCATGGGTTGATGTTTGGCTGTATGCAAATGTATACTAATAGTGATAAAATGCTGATAGCATAGATTTTTATTAGAGGACTGGTATTTGAAGGATACCAAACAGTCTGGTCTCCAGGTTTTCTCATCTTTAAAAAGCATGTAAGATTGTGAAGGATATCCGAATAAAGGTGCCAAGTATTATTCATCCCAACAGCTCCAAATCTTACTAAAAAATTTGACGCCTGATTACATTCTCGAAACACATTGAACCGTAATATTTCTGCTGCACATTAATGTCTTAATATTCTCCCAGAAATCGTATAAATACCACAGCCCACAAGTATTTTTATGAATAAGTCTATTGATATGGGTCTCACTCTACACACCATGACATGGCAAACCAGGTCCGGTCCACCATGTCACGATCTGGCTACTATAACCGGTCGAATCACAGTTACTCCCCCTACGTCTTCTCCCTCATTCTTGGGTTGAGTAAACCCAACCCACCCCCTGCGTCTTCTCCCCAACGATTAAACACGCCCCCAGTCTTCGAGCAGAGTAAAGTCCCCGCCTCCAGCAAATTTTGTCGAAAGCCTATTCTCCCTCATCTTTGACACCCCTCAAATCCCTAGATCTCCCCCTTCCGTTCGGAAGCCCTCTCCTCTGACATAAACTAGTTCTAAGAAACACTCCAGCACATCCCTTTTCGAGATCCCTCTTGCCCATGATGTTGGTCTGACCTGAGAGGTATTCCCACCAAGCAAACCCTAGATCTTTAGAGAATTATTTTTGTTGTGTGCTGTCATCTTACATTTTTCGATTTTCAAATAAATGTGTTGAGGTGTATGTTTTGATTGGTTGTAGCTTGTACAATTTGTTCTAAATACATTTAAGTTCTTGTTTTCATGCCAACTTAGTCTCTCTTACTACTTTGCTTTGATTTCAGTTTTAATTATGCTTGCAAGTGTTAAATTAGCCATTTTTTGTTTAAAGTTTTCATCATATATGTAAGACCTATGTCCTCGCTTACGTAATGATTTTGTTTCTTATGCAAGTAAGAAAAAATCTGATTAAGTTCAAGAATTGAGGTATGGCTAAGTGCTATTGGCATGAGTAAGCTTTAGGTTGCCTTTTGGTTTACGTATGTGGATCATAATAAGGGAGTTACAGGTTGCCAGTTTTAGGTTAGTGAGGGACTCATTAAAGAATCTTCCTCTACCCAAAAGCTACAATTTATGAAAAGCTTAGAGTTTCCTTAAAAGGTTTGTAGTGTTGAAAACTAATCTAGAAATGATGATGTACTTTTTCCTCTTAACAGAACTTGAATAGTGTAGCAAATAACCCCGTGGATAGGAGTATGTAAAATATGGTTGAAAACTATCTTCAGAAGAGCTTAGGAATTGTGTAGAAGAGCTTAGGAATTGTGCTAGGGTAAAGGCATATTTTTTGTCATCTAACCAAACTAGTCACTCACAATCTTAGTAAATGCATCCTTCTAATTTATTCTAAAGATGGATTCCATTGTCCTCCCATTATTTCTGAAATCGACTTTTTCTCCATTTTATGATCTAAAGTAAGTACCATCCAATTATTTAAGGAACATGAGTACTATTGATTTGTTTTTGTAGTTTTGTCAAACCATTTTGCATCTTACTGCAGAGAAGATGCTGGCATGCTGCTGTAGAAATTCATGGGCCTCATTTATCTTATAAAACCGATTCAATAAGAGATGTTTACACATTACTTATAAGCATACCCAAGACCTTGTCCACATGCAATGTAGAATTTAATAATTAACACCCTCCTTCACGTGTAGGCTAGTAATGTTTTTTATTCTTGTCACGGGATAAATAGTGTGGACCCCCATTGGTCCTATGGTAGGCTCTGATATTATGTAAAAATTTATGGGTCTAACTCATTTCATAAAATCAGTCCAACAAGAAATATTTGCATATTGCTTATAAGCATGCCCAAAACTCTTGTCTACAGGCAATATGAGATTTATTCCTCAACAGCTGCCAAGTTTGTTTAATTTTATATTTTCATGGGTTTCCAAGGCAGAAGAGCGCTTTAAGCGTGCACTGCTAGTAGCTCCTATGGATGACGAATGTCTGTGTCGATATGCAGACTTTCTGTGGATGGCAAGAAAGGATTTGTGGGGAGCAGAAGAGAAGTACAAGTAGCTGAGCCAAGCAATCCTTATTATGCATCCAAGTATTTTAATTTCCTTTGGAGCACTAGTGGTGAAGATACTTAATTGATACCTCCCACTCAAAACAATTTATGATAGCTACAATAAAGTTTTGTGATCAAGGAGAGGCAGTGTCAATGGCAGAACACTATTAGAATCTCAATATGCTATCTATATATTTTAGTTTATCACTCCTTAATTTCTCAGTGTTGCCATAAAGGTTGGAATATGCAAATGTGAAATGTGTATGATACCATAAACACGGAAGCAAGTGCAGATAAAGTAAATGATGCACGAGAAATGAAGGCGGCTAAGCCTGCCAAATGCAATATGCAAAAATACTTAATGAAAATAAACTTGAATCAAAAGATTCTTCATTGAAATAAAACACTTACACAAATCAAACATATTTACAAAATTAGAAAACAAGTTGGAGTCTAGGAGCAAGCTTTTGGGAGATAGTAAGAAAAGGGGGTTAAGCGCTCTGGCTTCTCCTAAAACTCAGGTTTCCTTTTATAGATGAAGGGAAAACCTTTACAAAAGTAAATCCCGTAGTAAATCACGAGTGAACAGTAAAATTAAAAGTAGCTTTGTCTGCACCAAGCACCGAAAGTAAGCTTGTTTTGTTGTGTCGACAATTGCATAGGAAAAGTAAAGATTGTCTGCACCGAAAGTATTTTGTCTCAATGTGCCAACAGGGAATTTGTGTGGACTGGATCAAGGTTCTCCAAGCCTAGGTGGAAAATCCTCTGAATCATGTCCAAAAGTATTGCTGTAAGAATCGGGTCCTGCATCATCTGATTCTTCAGCTGAATCTTCACTATTGTTTTATCCTTCAATGGATTTTCTCAACAGTTCCATACTGTTGCATTGTCCTTCGATGGATTTCTTCAATAGTTCAAGCATTTCTAAGTTCTTTTTCTTCGAATATTTTTTCTTTGAAGAGATTAAACTTTCTGTATCTAAGTTGTTCTTCTTTGGCGGAGTTGGAGTCTTCTGTTTTGAGGGAGACTTCTTCTTCTGCTTGGAAGATGAACTGGGTGAATCTGTTTGATCTTTTTCCTGAGTTTTTGGAAAAGAATAGGTTAAAGCTAGTTGAGATATTGGAGAGGGGAACTCCTCCCGATCCTTTAAATTGGGTACCAAGGGTGGAAAGTCAACCGAAACTCTCAAGACAATATCTTGAACATGCTGAAATTTATCCCAAAATTTGACAAAAAACCGACGAACGAGGATATCACCGGTTTTCTCATAAGTCCATTTGGAGATCCAAGGAACTTTATATCTGGAGCATAAATGAATCAAGAATGGTAATTTGTTACCGATACGATCCATTTTGGGTAAAACAGTAATTCTAAAATGGTTTAAAGTTGGTTATAAACTCTTAGGATAAATATCTTAGATGGGGCCAAATTGTTGCCACTATTGCTGAAACCAAAGAGAAAAGCTTGTCTTGCTTTTCTTGTCAAAATTGAATAATCAAGAATGTGACAAGTCAGGGGTTTGAAAGAAAGAAAAATGAATCCAAGAATCAATATAATCATGATAATTATATTAAAGCGATGTATCTAGTATACTTTTAAGAGTATACGGATTGGTTCCCCATTCTTGTTGGGTCATAACAGAGACTAGATAACAATTATGGGAGAAAATCTTTGATGGATCTATTTTATCGTAGATCGGTTTGATGGAGATCGACTTAGTATGAGTCAAGATCGAAATATAAAATTTCAGGTCTTTTGCCAGATTTCGAGGAATCCAATGCCGACCTGGCGAAAAATAATAGAAAGAAATTTTGAAAGGACTTGTGTCTACCGAGTTTTCAATGTAGAATGAATTCTGAGAAAGAGTTTTTTGATAATATTCTGCCTTAGAGGCAGAGGGTAATCTGGGTTTTGCTGTTGCCAAAGGGTTGGCAAAAGCATCATAAGGCATGGCCAATGCATAAGCGAAAGAACTAGGAGTTATTGGTCTATGTATCGTTCCTAGAGCAGTATATCTGTTAGCAATGTCCAGTGGAGAAGCTGCTAGTAAAAATAATGAAGTTGGAGGAGCAGGTAGGGGCGGGGGCCTCTGGGAACTCTCTGACTTCTTTTTCCTACTCATGTTTTCTGTAAGAATTCACGGGTAAAAAAATTAGGGATTGAATTTTCAGATCCTTCAATATATTCAAAATCAAAATCAAAAAAACTTAAGATAGCTTGCCATCGCGCAAAAATATGTTTGGATGCAATATTTTGAACATCATATTCTAAAACATATTTAGCGCTTTTGCAATCAATTCTTAAAAGAAATTTTTGATTTAACAAATCACTTTGAAACTTGGAAATGCATAGTATTATAGATAGTATTTCTTTCTTAATAGTACTGTAATTAAACTGTGCATAATTCCAGGTTCCAAAATGGAATCGAATAATTTGTTCAGAAGAACCTAGTGAAACAACTTGTTTCAGAATGCCACCATAACCTATGTTAGAGGTATTTGTTTCGACAATTTTAAAGGAATCAGAATTAGGGATTCTAAGGCATGGAAAAGTTTTGACATATGCCTTGATCTGCCTAATTAAATCAGTGTGGACATCAGTCCACGGAGGAGGATTGAGTTGGAGTCGTTCAAAGAGAGGACGACACTATTTTCTCATATCCTTGTAGAAATCTGAAATATAATTTGATGAACCAAGAAATCTTTGAAACTGGGTTTTATCAAGAATGACATCAGAAAATTTGTCAGCAAATTCAATACCCTTTGGATTGGTCTAATTTTGCCTTCAGAGATGTCATAATTAAGGAATCTAATCTTGGTTTGAAACAATTTAATCTTTTTAGCAGAAACAACTAAACCATTATGTCGGATAATGTCAAGGAAGGTCGACAAATGTTTCCAGTGATCATCAATGGATTTTGAGAAAATTAAACCATCATCAATAAAAACAATAGTAAAATAAGTGATACTATTAAAAATATCATTCATGATGTTCTAAAATTCATTTGGAGCATTTTTTAGCCCAAATGGCATTACATTCCACTCATAGTGTCCAAAAGGAGTGTTGAAAGCAGTCTTATACTTGTCAGACTCTCTAATTTGGATCTACCAAAATCCAGACTTAAGGTCAAACTTAGAAAAAATAACTGCATTACTTAACCTATGAACCAAGTCATTTTTGTTAGGAATAGGATACCTAATCGACTCTAAAACTTTGTTCAGAAATTTGTAGTTTATGACTAAACGGGGTGTCCCTCGCTCAATCTCAGCATTTTTCTGAACATAAAAAACAACACACGACTAGGGTGACTTATTATACCTGATAAAACCTTTATGAAGAAGATCAACAATTTCATTTTTGCAAAATTCTAAAATCTCATTATTCATCTGAATAGGTTTGGCTTTAGTTGGAATCATTTTCTCAAAAAAATCTTTAATATAAGGTAAAGAAACAATATGCTTCTTCCGATCCTAAAAAGCATTAGGAAGATTAGAACAGATATTGAAAACTAATTTTCTATGAAAATCATCAATTTTTTATTGAAGCAAACGATCATGCAAATGTTCAACAATTTTTTTGAATTTAACCTCTTGCTGAAGAAAATCTAAATGTTTAGTTTTTGTAGAGACTAAAGAGTGCAATCTTTTTGACATGTCAATGTCAAGTTTGGAAATAAAATTAAACTTAACCTTTTGACCTAAAGGGTCAGTAGTAAGTCCATCTGATTCAACCAAGAAGGGCTTAATGGAGGAAAGAAAAGGTGTTCCAAGAATGACACCCCAAGTCATGTTCTTAACAAGAACAGACGGAATCCTGAAACAGATGTTATCTTGGCAAACATGAGCATTATTAAACTCATAATTGATCTTCATTTTAGATACATTTGCCACTGAGAGAGTCTCAGTAGACTTCTTAAAATACTTATAGTAGGGACTAAGCCTTCTCGGATACAATTAAGATCCGATCCAAAATCAATTAAAGCAATAGCAGTAAAAGAAAATTTATGACTAACAACAATTTCAACCTTTGTATATCATTTGGTGGCATAGGTTGTTTAAGCAAACAAATGGCCTTTTACGGGTCAGAAAGTTCACTGTGGTCTGAAACTTTTGTTTCCTCATGATCGGAATGACATTTTTAATCAAAATGTTGTTCAATTTTAAAAGAAAATAAATCTTGTTTGAATGACGAATTTTCAAACTTAAGAGAGTTGATCTCAGTTTTGAGTTCAACAAGCTCTTTCTTAATTAAAACAATTTCATGCTATAAATCATGTGTCAAAACGTCTTTGGGTTTCTTTTCGAAACGTTTTAATGTTTCTTGAAAACTGATTTTTGCTTGAGAAGTAAATGGCTCTCTACGAGTCATAGTCTTCTTGAGCTGATTGAGATACTTCTCTTTTAACTCAATATTCTCAATTTGTGAAATTAAAGTTAAAAAAAGGTTCTTTTGTTCTTCTTCCTTAGTTAAAACATTAATTGTCTTAACTCCAGAATTGCAACAAGAACCATTACAATTGCAACCAAGTTTAATCATAACCGAATCAAATGGTTCAGCTTCTGAGTGATATTCAAAATCACTAGAGTGAAGCACATCTTGGTCAGAAGATAAAATACTGTTTTCCAGGAGGTGAAACAGTTCTTGTTGGTCATCTTCTCCTATATTCAAAACATTAAGTTTGTTCTTTAACTTACTAGGATTTTTAGGGTTGGGGCACTTATCAGCATAGTGTCCCTTTTTCTCACAATTAAAACATGTCCCTTTGGAGGGATTTTTCAACGGTTTTTTATGAAAAGGTTTTTTATAAACTTCATCACGGGTTTTTCTCTTGTTTTTCCCATGAAGTTTTTTGAAAACCTTTTTAAAATGCTTTCTTTTCTCGCAAGATGGAGAGATAGGAGGAAGGCCAAATTGTTGACAGAAATTACCTATTTCATATTTGGCTTTCTTTCTATCTTTCATCTGTTGATTGATAAGCTTTTGATCATTGCACATACTAATACCCATCTTCTTTATTACGCTTGTGATATCCCCATAGGTATATCTGTCGTAATTAAGAAGACCTGTGGAATCAGTTAGTGAGTCCTTAACCTTTAGAGCGAACAAATGAGGTAAACCATCAATGAATTTCTTTTTCCAGTGAGGCTTATCAGAATCATCACATTGCAAAACACGAGAAATAAAGACACTCTCATACCAGTTGTAATCTGACATACGAGGGCATCTAAGATTATTTAAATAATCAGAATCACAATTGGTAATGTTGGAAGGGGTTCCAATAAAATGTTTAATAATCGTGTAAATCAAGGTATTGACACCATCAGAGATACCTCTTCCTTTGGTGCTATCAAAAACAGGCGTTCCATCATCATTTTGCTTAATAGCAAATTGAATCTTTTGTCTTACTTATTCAGTGAGATGTTTTTCTCACCAAGAATGAAGCATGCCTGTAAAACTGGAAACTAACATCTTAACAAAGTCTGGTTGCAGAACATTGTTGTGTTAACATAAGCATCGGCTACCATGGACATTTTTTGTAGAGTATTGAGGACTTCTTGTTCACATTGTCCATCAATGTTCCACTCATAAATCCGGTCAGCATTGACTGAAAACTGGGATTGGAACATTTGTTTCTCAAGCTGTAAATCAGGAGGAGTTGGCTTAGAAAACCAGTTCTTTGTTAGACTTGTAGGTCTGGAAGTGAGCTGGCAATTTCAGGCTTATCCAATGAAATTGAATTAAAGGAATCATTAATGACAGATTCTTCTTCTGAGGAATCATTTGTGTAAACTTCAACAGAATTGGTAAAATTAACCCCTTTGCCACCTTTGTCCAAGACACTGGTAGAGGGTTTTTCTAGCTTAATCTGGGCTAGCATTTGATCAATTTTTTCCGAAGTACTGGCATTATCCGTTTTTTGTCGATTCTTTGGTAAAATAATCAAAGGTTTTTCAAGAAGTTTTGGAAAACTAGCTGAAGTTTTTTCTAAAACAGATTGTTCAACTTTATCCTCAATATGGTCCAATTGTTGACCTATTGTATGGAGGCTAGTGTTAAAAAAATTGGTTTGTTCAATGATTTTTTTGTTTTTGAGCTAATCAAAGGAAACTCAAGATCATCTTTCGCAAGAGCTTTAAAAGGTGAAGTTTTAATCTCAGCATTCCTGATTGAAACTAAAATATTTTCAAGAGGAGGATGACTGGATTTAACAACGGTTTTATCTTCAGCTTTTGTAAAACTAGTTTTTAAAATATTTAAAGTTGAATTTCTCAAAGCATAATGATTTTCAAGGAAATCAAATAAAAGAATATGCCTGTTAGAAGCATACATCAATTCTTTTCATTTTTCTCTGACCTTTTTCTTTTCAGTCAGATTAAAATTCGTGTCATAAGCTTTAACGCTTATGGCAATTTTTCATGCTATTAAAATCATTAAACAAAGCAATCATATCAGGTTCAAAAGCTCTACTCATCATCATTAATTGAGGATGAAGTGGAGGTGTGTTCATAGCTAAATCCGAAATTTTTGGCGACATAGCCGCCGGAGATGTAAAAGAATCATCTTCTACCTCAATTTCTTCCTTTTTAGCTTTTTCCTTAGATGATGGAACATCATCCTTGGTTGTGTAGTAAGCTGAAGTAACTTGTGAATCAGAAAAAATACCTTTTAGCTTTAAGTCTGAGGATTTTCTTTTAGTAGGAATTTCTTTAATCAATATTGGACGAGTAAAATTTGCCGTCTTAGCAGAATCCTCCAAAAACTATTTGAGATTTGCATATCGACTAAGTCTTGGGTCCAAAGAACAAGATGATCTGGAGCCTGCGAAAGAATGTCTTCTTTCATTGGCTATGGATGGTTGTCCAAAAGAAATTTTTACAGTACCATCAAGATACTGCTGAATCAGTTCGAGATCTTTATCATGAGATGAGATCTCTGTAGGTGGTAGTTCCTTTTGAAGGATCCACTATTTGTAAAGAAACATCTCTCTACTATATCATCTTAGGTGTTCTGATATTGGCACCAGAAGTAGAACTCTGTATCAGAAGGGTCTGGTCTTTTACAGACTTGATCTTAGCCATGGGGTTAAGACTATTCTTCATAACACGGTAATAAATGCAATAGACATTTGCAAGCGGTCTACTGCCTTTTACCATATCAAAACTAGAAGTCAAAATATTCAAAGTTAAAACATCCAAAACTTTTTTATCCCTAAGATCTACTGTAAGTTCAGGGTAGCAATCAAAATGAATAGGTCCTTTAGTGAGGGAAGTTTGGACAATTCCAAACTTACTATCCTCAAAGTTTCTGAACCTACCATCACGTAAACATAAAAGAACAGATGCATTTATGTCTTTCCTAATTAAAGGTTTGATAGCAACTTAAACAAAAGCAATATGAATGAAATGAAATCCTCTTTTAAGGAATTCTTGAATCATAGAATTTTTAAATAAAAGTAATTTTTCCTGAGATTTGGAAATGGTAAATGGTTTGTTCAACAGTCCTTACGTTGAACTCATCAATCAACACCCTCTCTCTCCAGGTTTGGTTATAAAGAGAAATTTTATGAATCTTTGGCATGTGCCATCGATTCATATCTTGTAAAACATTTTCTTTAAAAACACAATCTTCTTCATTAATAATATCAGGTAGCAATCCTGATCTGGAACTAACCGACGAGCTGGATCTAAACATCCTGCTCATCTTGGTAATAACCAAAGCTAGACTCTGGTACTTTTTAAATCCAGGTCTTGAATCTTACTCTGCTGCATTTTGTAACACATACCGGTGGGTCACAACCAGTAACCTCTCTCATGCCCTAACACGCCTACCCCAGCTTTAAAAGGGACTTACTGTTCAGACTTGGTATTTGATTGCGATGGCACCAACAAAATAAAGCAAAGAATAAGATAGGGAGACTGAGTGTCTAGAAATTTCAATATGTATGTTGCAAAGATGCCCTGTTTTCAATGAACTTGCCTAAGAGTTATCAAGAAAGTCACTTACCTAGTAATGGTAAGAAGAACTAATTATTAGCATGATAATGATGTTATTGAGAGAAAATTTATCAGTTTAAGATTCTGAAGAAGTTGATGGTGACTCTCACATGAGGATAGAGCATTGGAGTTATTAATGTTTGCTTGGTTTTATCTAGATCGTGGAATTGAAATGATATGTAGAGATTCCTACAAATGCTTTAGAGCTGCTCATGCAATGTTAATTAAATTTGAGTTTAAATTTGACTATTCCAATGGGAGTGTTCTTACATTTTCCTTAAAAAAAGCGTTTACAAGCATTAATTTAGCATGTGGTGTATACGGCTGCTCTATAGTAATTCTATTGATGAAAACAACACAGATTCTGAAATGGCCTTAGCTTCTTCATTGAAGGACCTCTTTTCATCACATTGTATCTTCATATCCTGCACCAAAAAACAAAACAAGGGATGGTGAGTATTGCTTAAATAGCTTAAAGGAAGAAAGTTCACCAATTGTCTTGTTTTAAAAAGTGAGGATCTTCAATAGCTTTCAAATTATGTTTTTCAAATACTCCCCTATTGGGTTTATATACGGCTAACTCATTAAAAAAGGATTGTATGCTTTTGTTGTGGCTAAATATTATTTGCATGTATTGCATGAACATAAGTCAATCTTGATAAATTAAAGCTTGATGATAGGCAAGAAAAAATAATCTCAAGTTGTTTGGTTCAGTATTTCCGTCAAACACATTATGGGCAAGAACAAAGATCAAAGAATCAAAAACTAAATCATGTAGAAACCCTCCAAGTAGGGAAACTACACATAAAATCAGTTCAACAAATATTCCAACACATCTCTTTGATGGGGATCAAGTTGATTGCTCCCAAGCAAAATAATTAAACACAACAGGTTAATGGGTGTGTTCTGTTTTTTTTTTTTTTTAGATTGTTACTAACTTTGTTGTTATGTATAGTTTTTGTGATTCAGTCTTAATAATAACTTGATGATTGTTATCTCTTACTCATATATGCTGCATGTTTATTTATATTTGGATTAATATTACTTGTTATGCAGTTTAAATATTGCATATTTTGTGAAATTCTTGCTAATTATCCTCGAAATATAGCTGATTGTCCAAGTAAAATTTATCCGCGTTCAGAACAGTAAAAACAAAATCCAAAGAAATTCATCGCTCATGACATTACAAAAAAAAAAAATCCTAAAAAAATTTCATTGCTCACGATAGGAAAAAGAAAATCCAAAGGAAAATGAAAAAGACTAATAGTAAAGCTTCTTGAAACTATAATAAATTGCTCAGGTCTCCCCTCCCCCTCGGTCGGGGGATCAATAGAAAGAATCCAACCTTTAAACCCTATTATAAGGCTGTTGAATGTTGTGATTCACTCCCCTCCTTCCCTTCCTTAACCACTCTAAACCCCAACTCAAAAATCTTCATTCTAAACCCCAACCCAGAACAAAAATCATGAAGAAAATAGGCACCTTGCAGGAACAACACAGCAGACGGCATACGGCAGCAGACCGACGGGAACTGAGTAGGAAGGGTGAAGTTGGAGGGAGCTCTGAGAAATTCGAAAATCCGACTTTGGGGAAAGTCCGGTGTCGCCTTCTTTTGAGTACAACGCACGTTTTACGGTAGTAATAAAAAAAATGCCACATAAGTGTGTGGAGTTGGTTACTGTATTACTGCAGGTGGCTTAAGTATAGTAGAGCTCTATTTTTATTGATCCATTTACCACCACCAATTAATCAACTTCAATGTCAAGATCAACAATGCCCAATGAGTCACTGCATTTCAGACCATGCATGAGCGCAGAGAGTTATGCAACATCATTGGATCCTTGTCCCAACGACACCAAGAAAGCTGCCACTAATTCACCTTTGTTGTTTCGAATTACAACCCCTGCAGCATGGTTCCCGAGGTTACTAATTGAGCTTCCCATCAACGTTGAGCTTAAATCTTCCTTTAGCCAGACTTTTCCAAGTAACAAGTTGAGCTCACATTTGTGTTCTTAGTTTGAAAGGAATATCTAAACACTTCAAAATTCCCTCATCTCCCGGTCCACTCTTAAATGGTTGTTTTAGATTAAAAGCAACCCAAGCCACCCAGTATTTAATGTCCCTCCAAATGGAATCAATAGTTTCCATTCTAGCTGCACAACGCCACAACCATAAGCATACCTCTAGTCAACGTCTTCTTAGCCCGACGAAAGTAAATCTCAATCCTCTCACGCCAAGATCGCCCATGGGTATAATTTAAACCCAAATGCACAGACATCCATCTCCACAATTCTTGAACCAATCTAAATACCAACCCGGCGAATCCAATCATCTACTGGGAGGCAATTGTGTAAAGCGTTCCAAATAACCATGGACATCATCTTGGGAAGCACTTGATTCCAGACCCAATCTGCCCACTGAATTTTTCGGGCTTTAACTCAGACACAATCTCATGCACCGGCAAAGGAAAAGTTTCCGTCACTATTCGGAGTCCATATAAGAACATTGACTCCCTCCTTTTGTCCTCCCAGAGTATCAATAATTTCCTCCATTTTATCTTGACCATCCAACCGAGTTATCATCTTTATGTTCCAAGTCTGATTAAGTTGGTAATCTTTAATAACTACATTCAGATTCTCCACTACAGGATTAGCCTTCGAGATTGGCCCCATTACAAGCCATTGATCTCTCCAGAAGGAGACATTGCCCTCACGAACCCTCCATATAGAGTTGTTAATAACAAGTGAATCGCCTTTAGAATACACTTCCAAAATCTCGATCCTCTCTGACCATTCACAAGAGATATATGCAAAATTTTAACATATTTTGTTTTGAAAAACCTTGACCAAAGAGAATTATTAGTTAAGATTTTCCAAGCAAATTTCATGTGCAATGAGCATTGAACCTAATCTAAGTTCCTTAGACCCACACCTTATCAAATGTAACACATGTGAATAATTCTCTTGTTTTAACAAAGAGAATTGGGTTTTAACAAGTTTGAAAAACTGAGGAATAATGACAGAAACTTCAGATTTGCATTTTAACAAATATATCCATGTTGCCCGTGTACAATCATCAACAATTGTGAGAAAAAATTTGTGACCTTCTAATGTAGGAGTAGAAAAGGGGCCCCACACATCACAATGAATTAAATCAAAAGGAAATGGTGAAAAATGAGGGTTACTAAGAAAAGGCAATTTTTTTTTGTTGAGCCAATGGACAAACACAGCAAGGACATTCATTATCTAAAATGATGAGAGCAAATTTATTAAGTAATTTCATCCTTAAAACTGAAGGATGAACTAACCTATGATGCCACAATTGAAATAAAGCATGTTTTGACTTTTTAGGTAAAGGTAAAGAAGATACAGTCAAAGAGTGATGTAAATCACTAGGAGGGGAGACCGATTGCTGCAGGAAGTATAATCCTCTCATGTGCCTACCCACTCCAATCAGCTTCCAAGTTTTCAGGTCCTGTATAAGCACATGATCAGGAAAAAAAGACAAACAACAAGTCAGATTTGATGTTAACTTGCTAACTGAAATTAACTTGAAAGAAAATACTGGAATACAAAGGACATCTATAAGTATCAAATCCTTAGAGATGAAGACAGTGCCGATATGTGTAACAATTACACTTTGGCCATTTGACAGCTTGACAGTGGTATTGTGGACTAGATTATATGATGAAAAAAGAGAAGTGGATGGAACCATATGATCTGTGGCTCCAGAGTCCAAAATCCAAGATAAGGAATCAATATTAGTAGGCATAAGACGATTTGTAGAAAAAACAGAAGAAATGTGAAAAATTGAGGAACCTATACCATCATTTGAAACAGAGGCTGCATTGGCAGTGTGTTGAGGAATGGTAGGAGAAATTGCATGATTAGAGGACTGAAGCATAGCCAAAAGCTGCTGGTATTGAACCTCAGTTAAAGAAATTGGAGATCCAACCGAAGAAATATCGTCAGAGACAACTTGATTGGCCATGGACTGTTGCCTTGGTTTGAACTTGTAACTAGGAGGATATCCGTGAAGCTTGAAGCATTTTTCCATAACATGTCCAACAACACCACAATGCTTACAAACAGGTCTCTCTTTCTTAGAAACAGGCTTCATATATCGGTTAGCATAATATTCACAGCAAATGCATGATTCTCATAAGAAGAAGTAGGGACTGAAGCAGGGAGAATAGAAATCTCACGCTGCTGTTCCTCTTGTAAAACAAGGCTAAACACCTTATTAAGAGGAGGCAATGGCTCCATTAATAATATTTGAGCCCTAACAGATGCATACGACTCATTTAATCCAACAAGAAACTGAATAATACGTTCCTGTTGAACATACTTATTCAGTGTTTGAACAGCACCACAACTACAAACTGGAAGTGGCTTATAGTTGATCAATTTGTCCCAAAGACCTTTCAATTTAGTAAAGAAGGCACTAATACTCATCTGGCCTTGAGAAAGAGTCGAAATAGACTTCTGAAGTTGAAAGATACGCGGTCCATTCTTTTGAGAAAACCTCTCTTTGAGATCATTCCAGATCTCATTTGCAGTGTTTATGTAAAGAATACTAGCTGCAATCTCTGAAGAAACAGAGTTTAAGATCCAGGAAATTACCATATTGTTGCACCGTGTCCAAGATGCAAGAGTCGAATCATCTGTTGTAGGTTTGCGGATCGAACCATCAACAAATCCTAATTTATTCTTCGCAGACAAAGCCATATGCATTGAACGAGACCACGAGTGATAATTATCACCGGTAAGGAGTTGATTGACGAGCATAGTGCCGGGGCTATCTCCGGGGTGGAGAAAGAATGGACTGGACTCGGAGGTTGATGAAGATGTATTCTTAGTCATGAATCTTGAAAAAGAAATGAAATCGAAGAACAAATCGAAGAGAATTGATGAAATAGAAAAGCTAGGGTTTGCGGTTTAGGCAAAACGCGAAATCGAATCTGGAATCGAAAGGAAATCAAAAAACGAAAGAGAAAACACTTGATGGATAACAGAATAAAAAACGAAACACGAAATCGAGTTGATCCGTGATGAAATCGAGTTAATTTGTGATGAAATCGAAGCACAAGATCGCGATCAAGAAGACGATGAAATCACGAGGTCTGGTACGAAAAAAGTAAAGTGAAATGCTGAAACAGTAAGATGACTTTACCAAAGGAGGAAAGGTACAAAAGCTAAAGTGAATGACGAGAGCAACGTGCAGAAGACTTTAGAATATTCTCTGATACCATATCAAATGTAACACATGTGAATAATGCCTCAGATTTTATTCAATTGAAGATACCAAATAATACAAAGTATGGACTATTTATAGAAAATACATGACCGACTTAGGAAAGCAACAAACTTACTAAAGATGAAAAATTACATAAATGGGCACTGTTTATCTTAAATACATCAGTAATGAAAATGTACAAAATTATAATTGTAATACACCTCCTTCATGCGGCAGTTTGTACATCCTATCCAAAGCAATCCAATTTCTTCTAGACTTCATCAACCGATCCCCAAAACAAAGAATTAAAAGACGACTCAAATTTTTTAGAACTAGTTGAGGAGCATGTAACGTTGACAACATATGGACCAGGATGATGTTTAGAACATGTCGCAATAATAGTAATCTGGATCCCGAAGATAGAAGATTGTGTTTCCAACCACCTAGTTTGTTTCGGATTTTAGTCAACAAAACATCAAAGTGAAGCGCTTTGAGTCGTCCCGAAACAATAGGAACACCAAGGTAATTAAACAAAAAAAAGATGTTCCAAAAAACCCATCATGCTCAACAATTCACGCTTTTTGACTCTGGGGCAGTAATCAGAGAAAAAAGTGGCCGATTTTAGAGGATTTACCACTTGACCGGACCATGTCTCATAAAGAGAAAAAATGTTCTTCATACCACATAATGTTAGGAGTGTAAATAGTTCGGTCCGGTCCGGTTCGATTCAGAAAAAATGTGGATCGATTCTATTCGGTCTAAAACTTTTCTCACATTGGATAGGACCGAACTCCTATTCGGCCCATACCGGTCCGGTCCAAGGGTACCATATAATTTAATGGACTAAATTTGATCTAAAATCTTGCAATAATTAAATATACTTTTTTTGGCCAAAGTTTATAAAATATTAAATATATACTAGTATTACTTCATAAAAAATAATCATTTTTGCGAATTGCCAATTTCTAATCTCATCTAAATATTAAATAAAATATATAGTTATAACTTATAGTCTTTAGACTTAATACTTATACTATAAGTTATAACTAATATTGTATATTATATATAGCCCATAAGTTGATTAGTTAATTTAATCATTATAAGTCATATCAATTAATCAATGATATTAATGATCATTAATCATACTTCATATATAGTTAAAAACAACATTAATAATTAATATTTATAGTTACTACATATAATCATAAGAAGAGTAATTATTAATTAGTTAATAGTAATTTAGTGATACATCATAGGTTGGTTAACTATAACTAATAACACTATTACATAATTTACATTAGTATATTATAAATTTATACATTAGTGAATAGTGATAAATTAATAGCAATATATTAAATAATAATAATACACTTATTACTTATAAGTTATTACTAATACTCTATATAAATATATTATAATTTATACTTTTATACTATAACTATTATAAATTATAATATGTTAATATTATAAGAGTATATATTATATTAATAGGTTATACTACTACTCTTAATCTATATTAATATTAATATTATATTTATATACTATTACTTATATATATATAAAAATAGGTGTGCATTCGATCCAGTCCGGTCCGGTCAAGGGGGAGAAATGTTCTTCCCCTGGACATGATCAAAAATATTCGGTCCATAAAAAAATTGGAACGGACTTGACCATATTCATCCGGTCCGGTCCATGCGGTCCGGTCCACCGATCTAGTTCGGTCTTCTTACACCCCTACATAATGTCATTGGCATATAATAGATGCAAAATCAAAGGCAACCCCTAGGATGAGCAAAAGGTCTAGTACTACCTAGACTAAGCTTCTCTTCAAAAGGCGAGAGAGATCCACCATAATAAACAAATATGGAGAAAGCGGGTCCCCCTGATGTAGACCACACTCTTTGAAAAATCCTTTAGACATACCATTCATATTTATTGAATACCAAGGGTCTCAACACATTGATTAATTAAGTCAACAAATTTGCAAGAGAAACCATACGCCGCCAGAACATGGAATAAAAAATTCCAATTGAGAGTATCATATGCCTTGGCAATATCGATTTTGACCATCATATTTCCACCCTTTACATGCTTATTCAGAAACTAAACTATTTCTTGCGCCATGGTAATATTCTAAAAAATGCTTCTACTAGGAATAAAAATAGCTTGTTCTGGAGAATTAATAAAATCCAAAAGAGGAGCTAAATGACGCACCAAAATCTTTGAACAAACTTTATAAACAATAGAGCAGAGACTGATGGGTCGGAATTTATCAAATCTTGGAGGGTTTAAAACCTTAGGAATGAGCACTACTACAAAGGCGGTATAAGATTTTGGGCAGAGAGGTACCCATAAAAAAATCAGTCACCATATTACACACATCCATACCAACAATCCCCTAACACGTTCAGAAAAACCCAGAACTAAAGACATTTAACCCCAAGCTACGTTCAGAAAAACAAAGCTTCCTTAATTTCTTCAACTGGAGGAAGTTTTGTTAACATGTCATTCTGCTCCTGAGTAATAGCCACATCAACCAAAGTAGACAAATTGGGAGAGGACCTTCATTCTGCAGTTTTAAAAAATCCTCAAAGTAGTCCACAATCCCATATATATACTTTTCGAAGAGCTTAAAACCCGAATGCCGGCTAAATGACTCCTTCACATTATATTTTGTTAGAAAATGAAGAACAAGAATGAATGAAAATGGTGACAATCCCGTTAGGGTATTTGTGCATTAGTGGCCTCTATTTATAGGTAATCATACACCCATTCAAAAGAGTCACAACCATTGGAATAGTAATAGTTATTAAGTGATACAACTCTTAGCAAGTGATACAACACTTTGATTAAATCAAAATGTTGTGTCCTTTAACACTTCACATAAGAGATGCAACCTTTTGAATTAGTCAAAAGGTTGTTTCTCTACACCCTTAATCACTATTACCCCTTATGAGAACCATCACTATGGAGAGGGTGCAATTCCAAGGAGTACACCATTTGGTGATCACATCCCTTAGAAAAACATCTTCCACTTAATCACACAAAATGGTGATAATCCAGTTGAGTATTTATCTTGGTACCAATATAAGCTATCCACTACTCAACTCTCATCTGCATATCTCTGCAAATCGGCGTCAGAGCATTACAAGGCTTTACATGCGCACGTTTTTATCATTACCTTATCTGACCGCATCTTCTATCACATGTGCTCCCACTGATCACATAGAAAGGGTGACTTCATTTCACTAAAATACTTAGTGAATGGCATCAATTCTCTGCGACTTGATCTATAATCAATATTCTTGTCACAATTGACGACTTCAGTCGAACATGACACATGTAACGACCTGTACTAAATTTTCGTTAAGTACTTCCTCTAGAGGCTATCCCTGAGGCTTTCCTTAATCACCTTATCAGTGACTTTACACATGATTAATTAATTATTTAGTTAATCAAGTTGCACTGAAATTTTATTAAGTATTTACCCTGAGGCCATTCATGAGATTTTACTTAATTACCTTATCAGTGACTTTACATATGACCAAATTTCATTTTGGTATTTTTATAACTCTAATTCTCTAGGCGTCCCCAGATTTTCTTGAGTTATACATGTCAACCATGAAATTGTCTATATTTCTCTCAACCCTATTCTAGTTACATGTTCTCTGAATTTCTCCAGAGACAATTCTTTGGTCATCGGATCTGTTACCATCTCGGTTGAGGAAACAAAACTAACTTTGACCTCTCCTCTTTCTACTATAACTAAAATGTAGTGATAATGCACATCAATGTGTTTTCCCTTGGAATTTTGTGTTCCACTTTTTATTAATGAGATAGTAGACTGATTATCACAAGACACATTGATTGGTTCTATGGATGTACCCAAACTTAAGTTTTCTACAAAGCGTTTTATCTACACTGCATTACTTACTACAATACTACAAGTAATATATTCTACTTCTGTAGAAGACTTAGCAACACAGTCTTGTTTCTTAGTTAACGAATAAACTGTTGTTCCACCAAATAGAAATATATATATGGTTGTAGATTTTTTATCATCTATATCACTTTCAAAATTAGCGTCACTATAGCCGATTTACTCTAGATCATTGTTTCCAAAGCACAATTTCAAATTTTTGGTACCTTGTAAATATCTTAGAATACGCTTCCCTGCTTGCCAATGTTCCTTTCTTGGATTGGATTGATATCTACTTACCAACCCTACTACATGACAAATATCTTGTCTAGTACTTGTCATTGCATACATAAGGCTTCCTACAACTTGAGCATAATGAACATTACACATTTCACTCATTTCATGCTCATTTTTGGACATATACTTTTATTTAAAGTATGACCTTTACAAACAGGTGTACTTATGGATTTACAATTTTCCATACCAAATCTCTTAAGCACTTTTTCTAAATATTTTTCTTGATCTAAATACAATAGATTTAAATTTTTATCTCTAAAAATTCTTATACCAAGAACATAGGCAGCTTCATTCATGTCTTTCATCTCAAATTTAGATTTTAAGAAATTTTTTGTTTCATTCATCATATCTAGACAATTACCCGCAAGTAAAATGTCGTCAACATATAAAGTTAACAATGTTAATTTATTATTATTTTTCCATATATATATACAATGATCTAGTGGACTCATTTGAAATTCCATTTCCAAAAAGGCTTGGTGAAACTTTAAGTATCACTGTCTTGAAGATTGCTTAAGTCCATACAGTGACTTTTTCAACCTGTAGACTGTGAGATCCCAGATTTACGTGTATTTTTACACATTATTTTATTCTTGGTATTAATTATTTTAATTTATTTTAATAATATTATTGGTTGTATTTTATTTGTTTAAAATATTTATTTGAGCTATTCGTTAGTAAGTGTAGTTTTATGTTGTTTTTATAATTAAATGTTGAGTTACGTTATTTCTTTATTAATTTAAATGTGAGGTAATTATTTTAATGAGTGGAATTTAATTTCTTTTATTTTATTATGTGATTTTATTTGATGTGCTTTCTTAATATTAATTAGTGTTGTATAATTAAAATGTTCTTTAAATTAAATCGGTTTATTGTTGGGTTTTAAATATTTTATTTTATTGATATTAAATTGTAGTATTTCAAATCGACTTTTATTTAATTTATTGTGTTTCTTTTTCTAGTTAGTCTTTTTCTTTTTCTCTTTTTCCTTTTTCCTTTTTCCTCTTTCCTTTTTCTTCTCCTTTTCTTTTCTTTTTCTTTCTTTTCCCCAGTTTTTCCCCAGCCCTTCCCGCGCGCGATTCCTTCTCCCCCTCCCCTGTTTGGCCGTTCGGCCTTAGGCAGCCCAGCCATCCACCGCCACCCACTGCCCGTCACCGCCTATGCCGCCGGCACCCTTACCCTCCGGCGACCTCCCCTGCATCGGTGGTGCACCTCACGGCGGACCCTAGCTGGCGCATGAGTCCCCTACCCGAAATGACCATTTTAACTTCCCTTGCATTTTCCAGCCACCGCCGGCCACACCTTGGCCTCCGACCACCACCACTAGACTCCCCACCCTCTGATGAGCATAACCCAACCTCCGGCACCACCCATGGCAGCCCAAACAACCCAACCCGATATAGGTCCTAAAACGGGTTGTTCTTCGCCGTGCTGCCGTCCGGCCACCATAGGCCTCACCACTGCCATCAAAAGACTCTCCTCGCCCAGCCGGTCATCCCCCTAGCTCAGTTTCCCCATTTGTGGCCCCACCTTCCAGGTACAACCCCAAACTCGAAAATGGGTTTTCACCCATTTTGACCCCGATCCGCCACCTTCCGGTGGTTGTGCCGCCACACCACCACCTCCATGAGATTCCCCACCCTTCAAAGAGTATTTTCCTAAATTTTGGTATTAAACCGAGCATTTTAGCCTCGTATCGGTGACTGCTACGAATGCTGCAGATTAGCGTTGTTCAAGGATTTGCATTTTTACCCGCTGTAAGTACTTTCCAATTTAAGATTTAAATATATTTTTGCATTAACATCTATGTGTTGGTTGATGTTGGTATTTGTTGGTTGATTGGATTATTTAAATGTTGGATATTTGCTGCACGGTTGTCTGCATTGTGTATTTACGCGCATGCTCATGAAAATATTTGGAAATTGGATTTTTGCATGATTTTGGATATTCATGTGTTGGAAATGGAAACTGGGTTTTAAATTTACTTTAATGGCTTTTAATGGTTTTTGGCTGAGTCATAACGAGGACGGCAATATTTAACGCCCCTTGTGATCAGCTTGTGTGTCTGGATGACATAATGGGGACGGCGATACGTAACGCCCATTATGATTGGCAGTGTGTGGATGACATAACGGGGACGGCGATACGTAATGCCCGGTCATTGGGTGTGCATTTCATATCGGGGTCGACAATACGTAATGCCCGGTATGAAATATGGGGACGGCGATACGTAACGCCCATTATGATTGGTGTTTTGTGTAATTCATATTGGGTACGGCGATACGTAACGCCCGGTATGATTGGTTTTGAGGATGTTATTTTATGAGAAAGGATGGATGATTTTATTGGGATTTTTTTGTGGACTAAAATGGGATTTTAGCGTGTGTGGTTATTTCATTAACTTTGAGAAAGATGATTTTAAGCCTTATGCATATGGTAATTTGTTCATGGTTGTTGTTGTGGCATTAATGTATTTGTTATCTTGGGTTTGGTTGGGTTGTACTTACTTGCGATGCCATTTTGGCGTCGTAGTTTTTGGATGCAGATTATGAAGAGGCTGAGCCTGAGGAGACGGCTCCGTCGTTGATGTGTTATTATTATTAATTGTTATCTCGGGAAATTTATTTCCCCCTTTTTATAAATATGTATTTGCTTAATTTGTATTTCGGATGACTGTATTAAATTTCCTGTTGGAGAATTTATATTAAAATGGTTTGTAAAATATTTCTAAAAATTCTGATACTTAGATAATGATTTTATTATCCGCTGCGACCTATATTTTATGTATGTCACGTGTGCACACACGTTTGGCACTTGTCGTTAGGATGTGTGAATCGTGTTGTCATCATCCCGATGCCTCGATTCCCGTATTTATTTTAAGGGAAATTGGGGGGCGTCACAGGTGGTATTAGAGCAGTTCGGCTCTGGGTAAATCCGCAAGTTACCTAGGAATTGTACCAGAAAAATTTGTGGTTTTAAAAATTTATTTGTTTTATAATTTGGTTATTTTATTTTATTCTATTATTTTATTTGTTCTCTATGTTTTCCTACTAATTTATATGGTAAGATTATCGATATTTATTTCGTTGTGTTGTGCTTTTTATTTTAATGTTTATGTTGTTTATTTATTTTCATAATTAACTTAGCTCTGATTGATTGGTTTGTTTGCTTTATTTTATTTTATTTTAATATTTGTTCAATATTGCAATTGGGTAGTAGTTAAGATTTTAGTTAGTTGATTTTATTTGGTTAAGTTGTCGAGTATTTATTTAATTATTTAATTTATATATATGCCTTTGTGTTTGTTTAAATTGGAATTTGGATATTCGGATTAGATTATTATTTTAACTCAATCTATTTATTGAATCTGATATTTTAAATAATTTTGTTATGGAATTTCTTATTTTAAAGTTTATTTCTTTCGTTGTGGGTTATTTTGTTTTCTTAAACTTTTATTCAATTATCATCAGATTTGATTTTAATGTTAGTTCATAGGTTTCTTATAAGATAGTTTTGAATTTTGTTTATTATCTTTTTAATTTAAACTATGGCTTTTGTCTTTTAAATATTTCTGAAAGTTTGAAATTTATTTAGACAAAGATTTAAAGGAAATCGCTACTATGTTTTCTTTTTAGGGGCATACTTTGAAGTAAGTTTTAAAATTTATTATCTTTCCACATTTCCGTTTGTTTTATTTTAAAATTTTATCTAATTACTTTAACGAGTGGATTTGTTTTGGCGACTTGTTTGTATTTATTTATTAATTAATTTATCGATCTAATTAATTTATTATGGTTTGTTTCTTTTAAAGGTTTTAAATTTTAGAGATTTCGAAAATAAATCTTTTTTAAGAGTTGGGTTTTGTAGAGAATTTCAAAATTTTATTTGTGATTTTATTTGCTGTTCTTATTTTAATTCAACCTCCTTCTTTTATTTAATAAAAGTTTTTGGTGACTTTGTGTTTATTAAGGGAGGTGGACTTGTTTTTTTTTTAAATGGCTGGCTTTTACTTATTTGTTTATTAAATCTTTTCCCCTTTTGTGTTTTTATATAATATTTATGTGAATTACTTGAATTTCTAATTGTGTTTGGGTATATCGCTATATCTTTGTGAAATGGATTCGTTTTGATAATTATTGATATTTCCTATGTTATTTATGTGTAATATCTGGGTCTCGCTGAGTGTTAGAGTTTCTAAGTTTTAATTTTATTTCTAGGAGATTGTTGGAAGTATATTTTAGATAATCTCTTCTTGTGAGTGTGAAATTGTTGATCATTAATATATTGTTAAGGAATCTGTCTTAGTAATACTTATGATAGTAGGCGATCAATTATTTCCTTGGTTAAGTTTTGATGTTGTTTGTGGATGCTTAGAGATTGATGTATAATAATTAGGTGTGTAAATTTTTGGAGAGTACTTATTTTGTTTTGTGTTTGACTTGGGAGAATTTGTTTATTAAGTGATAGGGTTGAATTGATGTGATGGAGATAAATTCAAGAGATATAAATTTTAGGCTTCTGAGCGAACTGTTTAGAGTGGATAATTTAAGTATAATATTTTGGAGAAATTAATGATTAACAACATTTGTTAAGGTGTCTTAAAGAATTAGTTGTGACTTGAGGTCATATAAGAATTAAAATATTTGAGGTTATTTCATCTCATAGGTAATGAAGGTTCGATTGAGAGAATACGGATTTAGATAATTAATCTATGATGAGAGTGAGGAGTTATAATGATGGAGAAGTGTATTAGTGGTTTGGGAGTTAGAAAATTTTAGGCTTTAATATTGGGTGGCATAACTTGAATTGTGAAATGACAAAGCATTAGGATTTGTAAATGTGGCAAATGATTTCTTGTAATAGGTGTTGAGCCAGTTTTTGCTCAATGGTAATAATTTATGAGGACTTAAATTTTTATGAATTTAGTGAGTTATCACAGTGCGCGCGAAAGCGTGATGAAGTGCAATGTAGTTAGAAGTTCAATTCTTGTATAAATTTTGAGGAATTAGTGATGACTTGAAAATTTGGATAATACGTGTAAGTAGAGATTTATTTTATTTTGGTTGGGTAAATTATGTTTATTGATGGTTATGTTGGGAAGATAAACTTGGGAGTTATTTTAGGGTATCACAAATTATTGTATGGAGTTAGTGAATATTAAAATTTTGGGAGATTGTACTGAGGTCCTTGTACATGTGGGGTTCAGATTGATTAGCTACCTTAGGAGTCTTAGAGATGAAATATTATTTGGAGACTATGCGGTTATGATGGAATAACATCCATTTGTGTTTGAGGAAAATAGATGATTGTGCTAATGCTTGGAGTGAGTATTAAGTGATGTAGTAGGTGAGCAATTGGAGTTTTATTAGTTGCAGCCGAGCGAATTTCGAGGACGAAATTCTTTTTAAGGGGGGAGGATGTGAGATCCTAGATTTACGTGTATTTTTACATGTTATTTCATTCTCGGTATTAATTATTTTAATTTATTTTAATAATATTATTGGTTGTATTTTATTTGTTTAAAATATTTATTTGAGCTATTCGTTAGTAAGTGTAGTTTTATGTTATTTTTATAATTAAATGTTGAGTTACGTTGTTTCTTTATTAATTTAAATGTGAGGTAATTATTTTAATGGGTAGAATTTAATTTCCTTTATTTTATTATGTGATTTTATTTGATGTGCTTTCTTAATATTAATTAGTGTTGTATAATTAAAATGTTCTTTAAACTAAATCGGTTTATTGTTGGATTTTAAATATTTCATTTTATTAATATTAAATTGTAGTATTTTAAGTTGGCTTTTATTTAATTTATTGTGTTTCTTTTTCTAGTTAGTCTTTTTCTTTTTTTCTTTTTCCTTTTTCCTTTTTCCTCTTTCCTTTTTCTTCTCTTTTTCTTTTCTTTTTCTTTCTTTTTCCCCAGTTTTTCCCGAGCCCTTCCCGCGCGCGATTCCTTTTCCCCCTCCTGTAACACCCAAAATTTTTCGAAAACCTTTCTGCTTTTAAAATTTACCTATTATTATTATTTCCTTTTTTTTTTCTTCTTTCCATCTCAACACCCGCCCGCCCTCTGGTATCCTAGGATCACAGCAACTCCAGATTTTTCGGACTTCACAGCCCTCCACTCCGCGTACACGTTCCTTTAGGGTTCTCACACACACATATATATGTATATGTATATATTCACGCGTCTCTGGCCCTTGCATGCACGAAGAGAAACCCCTAGCCGCAGCCCTTCCTCTAGCTTCACACTGCGGCCCCCCTCTAGCTTAACGCTGCACCCCGTGTCTTGTAGTCGCCACTACCAGCAACCGAACCGCGAACAACCGTGCCCAGCCACTGGAAGCCATCCCATAGCTCAGCCACACCCAACCTTATCAGCCCTAAACCCACGACGGACGGAACCAGCCGCTAGCCACCACTTGAAACGTCCCCTGTTCTTGGTTCCCGAAACAGAGCACTCATCAACGTGCTGCCCGACCGGAAACCACCCCTTGGCATCAAGCCTCCTTCACTTTGTCGCCGCTTGCTTAGACTTTGCCGCCAGGCACCTCCATCATCCAAGCTCTACAGCTCCGTCACGTTTCTTCCTTCCCGGTGAGCTTCCGCTGCTCGTTGCCATCGTTATGTTTCCTGCGGTAACAGACATGAGTTTGAAAATTTTTTTGGATTGTTATTTTATTATTATACCCAACGGACTTATTTTATCATTGGATTCATGCATGACATTTTATCAATTCCTAATATATATCATTTCAGTAGCCTGTGTTTCCTTTACTTTCACGTGTAATCAACCTTGTTTTAGGTATACATATATATATGTGTATATATATATATATATATTTTCAGAAAACAAAGTTTTAATACGTTTTCTTTTGAGAACAATTTAGTCTATCCTTTATCTCTTAAAAGTAAATAGAAATGCGTTTGTTTTTCTTTCAAAAGCGATGGGTTTGTTCTCTCAAAGCAGTGTAAGGTTTTATTGTTTGGGGCACGTTTCGTTGGACCTCACCGGCAGGTTTCAGTAAATTATTTTTGGTGCTATAAACGGTTTTGTTTTAACTCACCTCTTTTCCGTATTTTAGTATTCTTTATTTTCTGATTTCTGCAGAGGTTGGGTTTGGATTTGGAAAACTTGGATTATTTGATCATTAAGTGAAAATTTAGGAATTAGAGGATTTATGATATTTTAAGATTTTGGAGGATTTCGATAAATTCAAAGCATTTGGAGAGAGTTGATAATCAGAATTTGAGGGTTTTTATATATTAAGAGAAGATAGTGGATTTTATGTCTCACGTCCTATTTTTTTTAGGTTTGTGATCATTTGGAAATTTATGGAGTTACGTGATTATTTTATAGGTGAAGATTGATTTTGTTCAGCTTTATTGAGGGTAATTCAGAAAGTTAAGAAATTCAGGTAAGCGGGGTTCCTATGCTAGACTTTACATTAAAAATATGAACTGAGATTTATTTTGGAAAATATGCATGTTTTAGTTACGGAAATAAATTTTGAAACTACCTCAGTTTCGTTTCGCATATGCATAAGAAATCGTATAAGAATAAAATATTTTCTGGCATGAACTGGTGTAGACATGAGCTATTTTGTTGCATTCTATTTTTCGAACTGAAAAAAAAAAAGAGCGAATATGAAAATCTCTGTATAAATGATATTTATGATCTGATTCTGTTCTTGTTTTGGAAAAATTCTGTACTCGGGTATGATATGATATGATTTCTGAAACCTCTGGCATGACATTCTGGTTCTGTTTCGCTTGGTTTAGTCCTGGGTTGGTACCAACTATTCTGTTTCTGGTGCACCCACTTTGGTTGTAAAGTGGTTTTCTGCGTGGTCTTTCCTGCGTGCACACTCGGGTTTCCGAGAATAATAAGGGGAAGATTCACATGCTGTTTCTGCTCGGTTAGCCGCCGAGGTTTGCACAACCCTACCACGGGGGTTAAACATGGTATTTCTGTTCTGATAAGATGTTTCAGTTATGCTATGCCAAAAGGATTTTCTGTTTCTGTTTATATTAAACTTTCGCTCTGATTTTTGATAATGTAGCCTGCTTTTGCATTTTTCTGAAAAGTAAGAAATTTTTCGTTCTGCATTCTGAATTTTTAGTAAATGCTCATGTTTGCACACTAGTATATGTTCTTTGCTTACTGAGTTGTGGATAACTCACCCCCCTCCTCTAATAACATTTTTCAGATAGTTGAGATGGTTCAGTGCATTATCAGCAAGGGTAGCCATTACTAGAGAGGCTTGGTGATCATAGGAGAGAATAAGTGCTCGTGGATACATGTTTTTCTTGAGTCTTAATAAAAATTTATCTTTGTTGTTTTTTTTTTATGTCAAGTTTTGGTTTGTTGCAAGTATTTGAAGTCATTTGATTTTATTAAGGTTTATGTTTAGTTTTTTTGGAAAGAGTTTCATAAATATTTGTTAATCAATTATGGAGTGCCCTTTTTTATATCAGTTGGTTATTGGAGAATTTGGAATATATGAATTGGTGTTATTTGAGATGATTTGAGGAAAATGACCTAACTCTCTGGACCTTCGGGACCGGGGCGTTACACCTCCCCTGTTTGGCCGTTCGGCCTTAGGTAGCCCAGCCATCCACCGCCACCCAACGCCCGTCACCGCCCATGCCGTCGGCACCCTTCCCCTTCGGCGACCTCCCCTGCACCGGTGGTGCACCTCACAGCGGCCCCTAGCCAGCGCGTGAGTTTCCCACCCGAAATGACCATTTTAGCTTCCCTTTCATTTTCCGGCCACTGCCGGCCACCCCTTGGCCTCCGACCACCACCATTAGACTCCCCACCCTCCAACGAGCATAACCCACCCTCCGACGAGCATAACCCAACCTCCGGCACCATCCACCGCAGCCCAAATAACCCAACCCGAAATGGGTCATAAAACGGATTGTTCTTCGCCGCACTGCCGTCCGGCCACCGTAGGCCTCACCACCACCACCAAAAGACTCCCCTCGCCCAGCCGGTCATCCCCCTAATTCAGTTTCCCCATCCGTGGCCCCACCTTCCCGGTACAACCCCAAACCCGAAAAAGGGTTTTCACCCATTTTGACCCCGATCCGCCACCTTCCGGTGGTTGTGCCACCACACCACCACCTCCATGAGATTCCCCACCCTTCAAAGAGTATTTCCCTAAATTTTGGTGTCAAATCGAGCATTTTAGCCTAACGTATCAGTGACTGCTACGAATGCTGCAGATTGGCGTTGTTCAAGGATTTGCGTTTTTACCCATTGTAAGTACTTTCCAAACGAGTTTTAAGATTTAAATATATTTTTGCATTAACATCTATGTGTTGGTTGATGTTGGTATTTGTTGGTTGATTGGATTATTTAAATGTTGGATATTTGCTGCATGGTTGTCTGCATTGTGTATTTACGTGCATGCTCATGAAAATATTTGAAAATTGGATTTTTGCTTGATTTTGGATATTCATGTGTTGGAAATGGAAACTGGGTTTTAAATTGACTTTAATGGCTTTTAAAGGTTTTTGGCTGAGTCATAACGGGGACGGCGATACGTAACGCCCGTTGTGATCAGCTTGTGTGTGTGGATGACATAATGGGGACGGCGAACGTAACGCCCATTATGGTCATTGTGTGTGTGTCAGTCATAATGGAGACGGTGATACGTAACGCCCATTATGATTGGTAGTGTGTGGATGACATAACGGGGACGACGATACGTAATGCCCGTTATGGTCATTGGGTGTGCATTTCATATCGAGGACGGCGATACGTAACGCCCGGTATGAAATGAGTGTGTGTGAATCATAATGGGGACGGCGATACGTAACGCCCATTATAATTGGTGTTTTGTGTAATTCATATTGGGGACGGCAATACGTAACGCCCGGTATAATTGGTTTTGAGGATGTTATTTTATGAGAAAGGATGGATGATTTTATTGGGATTTTATTGTGGACTAAAATGGGATTTTGGCGTGTGTGGTTATTTCATTGACTTTGAGGAAGATGATTTTAAGCCTCATGCATATAGTAATTTGTTCATGATTGTTGTTGTGGCATTAATGTATTTGTTATCTTTGGTTTGGTTAGGTTGTACTTACTTGCGATGCCATCTTGGCGTCGTAGTTTTTGGATGCAGATTATGAAGAGGCTGAGCCTGAGGAGACGGCTCCGCTGTTGATGTGTTATTATTATTAATTGTTATCTCGGAAAATTTATTTCCTCTTTTTTATAAATATATATTTATTTAATTTGTATTTCGGATGACTGTATTAAATTTCCTGTTGGAGAATTTATATTAAAATGGTTTGTAAAATATTTCTAAAAATTCTGGTACTTAGATAATGATTTTATTATCCGCTGTGACCTATATTTTATGTATGTCATGTGTGCACACACGTTTGGCACTTGTCGTTGGGATGTGTGACCCGTGTTATCATCATCCCGACGCCTCGATTCCCATGTTTATTTTAAGGGAAATTTGGGGGAGTCACATGTAGACTTTCTCTTCATGTCCTTCAATTTGGAATCCTTTTGGTTGAATCATAAAGAAATCTTCTTTTAATTCACCATTGAGGAAGGCCATCTTTACATCTAACTGATGTAATTTTAAATTCATCTGGGCAACATTGAACATGATGATCCTTACGGATGTGAAATTTGCCACAGGCAAATATGTATCCACAAAGTTTACACCTGGTTGTTAAGTATATCCCTTGGCCACTAACCTTGCTTTGTCTCTTTCTAGACTACCATCAACTTTAAATTTTCTTCTAATGACCCATTTACAACCAATAGTTTTTCTATTTTTTGGAAGATCAGTTAACTCCCAAACATTATTTTTATTTATAGATTCAATTTCATCTTTTATAGCTTCAAGCCATTGATCTGAATCAATTCTATTGATTGCCTCAAAAAATTTTCAGGATCATTATCTGAGTTTTCCAAACTAGTATTTAGAGCATAATGATCTTGAAATAACATATATGGTTGTCTGGATCTTTTACTCCCACAGTCTCCAACATCAATACCTGAAGATTGATTTTCATCTGACTTTCTTTTATTTTTACTATTCTGTATTTGAATAATATCAGAATTTAAATTATCAGATTCTGTGGAGATTTGTTGATCTTTTCATAAATCTATCTAATCAATTAGAGTAATAAGATTTATATTTTCTTAGAAAATGGCATCTTTACTTTCAATCAATCCTTTTTTAGAATGATAAAATCTGTAACCACTTCCATTTTCTACATACCCAATAAACCTGCATTCTCAGGTTTTACTTTTTAATTTATCCCTTAGTGGCTTTGGGATGAGCACTTGTGTCTTGCAACCCCATATTTTGAGTTTACTTTAAGTCTGGTTTATGTCCTGTCCATAACTCGTAAGGTGTAAGAGGTTTTGCTTTGGTTTCAACTCTATTTAATATATATGTAGCAGTCGATAATGCTTCACCCCAAAAATGTGTTGGAAGATCAGCATATGCCATCATCTATCGCACCATATCCAATAAAGTCTTATTTCTCATTTCTACAATACCATTTTGTTGAGGTTTATATGGCATAGTATAAATATGTCTTATACCATTTTATTTGCAGAATTCATCCCAAACCTCAAACTCACCTCCTCTATCACTATTCAAGTTTTTAATAGGTCTACCCAACTGGGTTTCTACATCCATTTTCTATTCTTTAAATTTCTCAATAACATCAGATTTATGTTTAAGTAAGTAGATATGCCCATCTCTTGAATAGTCATTAGTGAAAGTAACAAAGTACTCCATTTCTCTATGGGTTTTCACTTTGAAAGGTCCACAAATATCAGAATATATATCTCAAGTAAATCTATAGATTTACAATTCTTTAAAAAAGATTTACTACTCATTTTTCCTTTGATGCATGATTTACATACATCAAAATTATTTGAGTTTATTTGTGGAGTTAATCCACTTTTACACATTCTAATCATTTTATTTTTATTTATGTGGCCTAATCTTAAATGCCATTAATATGCACAATCAATAGACGTATTCAAATAATCAGAAATTGATACTTTATTAATATCATTATTCAGTACATACATATTGTGATCTGTCACGCCTTTCACTGATACATTACCTGTATTTATTACAACAGTTCCAGACTTAAACTCAACTGTGCAGCCTTTCTGATCTAATAGAGGCACTAATACTAAATTCCTTCAAATATTAGGTACATCACTAAGTAAAATAACAAAACCATCTATTTTAAATTTACATGTACCTTGTCCCAAGACATTGTAGTATGTATTGTTACCCATATACACTTTGTGCTCTTCTATTTGTTTATCTTCAAGCTTCATTTGAAATCGTTGTTCCTGAATATATGCCTTGTTGCTGCAGAGTCAACCCACCATGAATCTATTGCTAGTTCCACGAGCATTATTTCAGACATTGTCATCACAATTTCTTTAGTTTCTTGTGCTTTTTCCCTATTTGGACATTGTGATTTGTAATGCTCATTCTTTCCACACTTAAAACAGTTTCCAGAAAATGGTTTATTTTGTTTATTTTTCAACCATTTCTTTTTCTTAAACTGTTTCAATTTTATCTTTTTTCGTGGAGAATACTTATCCTAAGCCATCATTAATTTGGAAGATTCACTTTCTTTATTCCTCCTCTTCATATTCCCCTTCAAGTACTAAAAGTACTGGAAGCGATGTCATTGACATTTCTTTTCCACTATGTGTTAATAAAGTGATAATGTGATCCCAAGATGAAGGAAGACTATTTAGTATGGTTGTAACTTGCATCTTATCAGTGAGAGGATGACTAGCATCATGTAATTCTTTTGCAATCAATTCCATTTGAAGTACATGATCACCAATATTATCATTCTCATTCATGCAAGTACGGTTAAACTCATCCAATAATAATTGTATATGAGTGTATCTGACCTTAAACTATACTTTGTCGCAACTGCATTTATTATTTCTTTTGCAGTTTTATAGTCTTCAAATAAAGGAATAATATAATCATTCATACAATACAAAATTAAAACTTTTGTCCATGTATTGTGTTCTTCCCATTTATCTTCAGTTATTACACTACTTCCACTTTCATCTTTGACATTTTCCATAGTTTTTGATGGCTTAGGTGTTGTTAATGTATATATGGTTTTTTCATAGTTTACAAGAAAAGTAATCTGCCTTTTTGAAGCCTTGAAGAAATTCCATTTAGTTTTTCTATTCCTGAGGGATCAATACCTTTCTTCGGTGCCATAAACAATAAAACTTAATAAATTAACCATTGGATTTAATGCAATGAGGCAACTTTGAAATTCTCCTGTTTTTTAGATAAGGAGAATAATGAAAGGGACACCCCAATCGGAATGTTCCATGACCCCTTCTTGATGTTTCTCCTCTTTTAAAGAACTTCTTACGATTATTTTGTCTAAAAAATATTTTATTATGGTTTGGCATGAAATTTGGAGTACAATGTTTTTTTGAATTGACCAAATCAGGCTTGAAATGGTTTCAAACGTCCCAAAAATCGTTGCTGGAATAAATCGGGTCAAGCCGGGTGCGGGAGTCGATCCGGAGTTGACGGCTGGAGGAACTGCTTGGTGAGCAGCTTGCTCATATCTGGCTTCTTGACTAGGCTTGGAGTGTGGTTCTGTTGCACTGAAACGGTGCCGTTTAGCACCAACCGTTGTAGCCCCTGGCGACTGAAATGACGGCCTTGGTTGGCTAAACGATGTATCATTCGGCTTAGAGGTGCTAAACGACATGTCGTTTTGCAGGGACGATTTTGAGAAACTGCTAAAAGACACGTCATTTACGCCCGGCGATTTTAGCTTTCCACTAAATGATAGTGGCTCCGATTTTGAACCCCTGCTAAACGGCAGGTCGTTTTTGTCAGGTAGGGGCAAATTTTCTTCTTCTTCTTCCTTGATTTTTTCACTGTTTGGGACTGAAAATTCACTATTTTCACTTCCATTTGATATGTTGTCACCGGGGTTGAAGATTCCGATGTACTTTCAACATTTATCAAATTCGGCAGCAGTGAAGAACTTCGATGACCCCTCGAAACAGTGTTGGTGGGTGATGGAAAATTGAAAAAAATGCTATTTCTCTGAGTAAAAATTCTCCAATAATTTTCTTCAAAATAATAACAGTTTGCCAAATTTTGCAGATTATCGGTATACTTCAATCCTCCCATCGTGACTTGATAAAGTGAAATGCTTGGATTTTTAAGCCTTCGAAAATGATTATTATATGCAAGTGTGGTTGCCAAACCAATCACTTGTCTATTTGGCAACCATACTTGTCTATTAATCGTCTTAAACACCTGAAATTCCTTCTAACATAACCGACTCTTGATACCACTGTTAGAAAATGAAGAACAAGAAGGGATGAAAATGGTGACAATCCCGTTAGGGTATTTGTCCCACAAGTTGGTGATGGCAGGAGGAAGAATATAGAGTGAATGATTTGTGCACTAGTGACCTCTATTTATAGGCAACCATACACCCATTCAGAAGAGTTACAACTATTGGAAAATCAATAGTTACTAAGTGATACAACTCTTAGCAAGTGACACAACACTTTTATTTAATGAAAGTGTTGTGTCCTTTAACATTTCATACAAGAGATGAAACCTTTTGAATTAGTCAAAAGGTTATGTCTCTACACTCTTAACCGCCATTACTCCTTATGGGAATCATCACCATGGAAATGGTGCAATTCCAATTAGTACACCATTTGGTGAACACACTCCTTAGAATAACATATTTTTCATTTGCATGGCTTTGAAAAATCTACTATTCGCTTTCACCTTTTTCAATCTATTGAGATTAAAAATATTGAGACACCCGAACATCCCCCCTGTGCAACCAAACTGCTAATTCTTCTCTTACAACTAGCAAATCAATCTCATCTTCCTCAGAAAAATTTGATTGTAAGTGCTTTCCAGATTTTCAAATGCGTGCCTCAATATTATTAATGATAGTGGCCACATGTTCGAAAACCTATTTATTCTAGATTTTAAACACTTGCTTCATGTTCTTCAATTTCCGTTCAAGATTCCATAATTCTAAGCCTCCATAATTCTCAACACCCAAAGACCGAGCCACACAGTTCTAAAAATCCTTGTGATCCACCCACATTTGTTGGAATTTAAAAGATATATGGCCATATGATAATCTGATCTAGCTCTAAAATAACTGGCGCATGGTCGGAAGAAGTTCTTGGTAGGTATTTGTGAGAATCTATAAAGAAAAGATTAAAACAATCCATATTAAGAAGGCGACGGTCAAGACAGGCCTAGCTTCTTGCACGCCTTGCATGGCCATTGCACCACAATAAATGATTTCCACTGCATGGGATATCCATCCACCAACCCACATGATTCAATAAAATTATTGAATTCTGCCATAGCAACCACTTGACGAGGCAAACCCCCATTACGTTCCTCATCCATCGGATGATACTAAAATCCCCCAAGACCACCTAGGGAGTATTCGCCACATTAATCATCTGCAAATCGTTCCAAAGAGCACGTCTTTCTAGCAAATTATATTTCACATAAACAAAACAAACCACTAGCCTTTGATTATTCTCTTGCACTTCCGCTAGGATATGCGTAAATCAGCTTGCCAAAACAAACCACTAGCCTTTGATTATTCTCTTGCACTTCCGCTAGGATATGCGTAAATCAGCTTGCCAAAACAAACCACTAGCCTTTGATTATTCTCTTGCACTTCCGCTAGGATATGTGTAAATCAGCTTGCCAAAACAACCACAATAGCTGGGCACAAAAGGTGGACTCATTGGGCTCTCCCTATCTTGATTAGAAAGACAGGCCGACATAACAATATAATTTTGAACACTATTAATTTTATTCACAAAAACAAATGGTTCCGACATATCAATAGAATTCCGAACACCATGAATTTTCGGTTTAAAATGATGGATTAATTTCTTCAGCCTCTTTTTTAAAGATCTCACTCCTCTAATATTCCAAAACATGATATTATGCCTATTAAATTAGAATGGAGGGTTTGCTATGAACCCTTGAAGATCTCCTTACTTTAACTTCGTAAGAGCCAATCATATTATTTTCAACATTGATTTGCTGGTATGACCAAGTCATTTTCAGAATGAGTACCATCTTCACCAAGATCCACTTCCGCATTCTTGTTAAGACCCCTAGATGTAATACTGAATGTTTTCTATTGTAATAAGGGTTAACCAAAGATGAAACAGGGCAGAAGGTGATGAAAATAAGGAAATGGTATTAGCACAGTCAAGCTGGAATTCTTTGAGGGAATTCCTTCCCCTAGGACAAACTAAAAATAGACTTAATTCTCTCCAAAAGATGTCCACTCACTGTTTGCTCTTTCCCTTATACCTAGCATCCATAACAACTAACATGCAAGGTCAAATAAGCAAACAACACGTGTAAAAGTAAAATAACAAACTCTATGAAAAATAAACTACTACAAGGACTCAAACAACAAGTAATTGAAAGACTCAAACGGCAAGTAAATAACGACCCAAATGCTGTTGCTTCATTTGAACTCTGAGGAGCGTTCAAATGGAAGCAAGAATGTCAAACACGGAAGCAAGTAATGTCAGCAAGTAAACCCACATATTAACAACCAAGAATCTCAAACATGGAAGCATACAAACAAAAACGCACAATAGTCATGAAGGATTATCTAAGAATAACCATTTTCTGTTACCTTTACGAACATTATTCAATTGTAGCAATTAATGCCAAAAATCACATTTGTACAAAATTGACATTCATTTAATACAGTGTGCACCATGGTCTCTTCCCTAGGGAAAATTTGCACACTATAGCTCCCTTTATCACACCACGGTAACGATCGTGCGTGACTTCATAATGAGTGATGTCCAGCTCTGCGTCTGGAGTGTACGTAACCCCACATCCTCTAGCCTCCACCAGTAGAGGGCCACAAAATCGTGCCAAGAGCGTTATCATCTTGGTCGAGCCTACTATTGTCCAACGATAGTCCAAAGGAGCTTCACCGAGTTAATACCCCTAATTTTGGCTTGGGGTCGTAATATGCACGCACCCATAATATATGCTTTTAATCTTTTGACACTGAAGCACATACTTTTCTATTTCACAGCATAACCATAGGGCACAATACAATGCTAATATGCCAATCATGTCAAGTAATAACAACAAAAATGCTAATATGCACGATAGATTATTGGATGGCATGGCATAGTACAAACAAACAACATTAAGTTCTCCAACAATTTCACAATTTTCAAACTACACGTGATTTCCCAACGCTGCACCCTGCCTTAGGCCGACATTCATATACCCAACGGAGCCATAGGGGTGGTGCCCTCGACCCCTCTGGGTAATTTGGTAGAAGTCATGACATCGGGATGATGACCATTACAGATCACACACCCCCATTGCCATGTGTAGGTGTGTAAACATGCAATATATGTGCAACACAAATAATGCAGCGGAGCAATAAAAGGGTAGTCAAAACAAAGTACTTGAAAGTTTTAAACCTTACAACCCAAAATAAAATCCTCCAAGAGTGATGGGCACCATGGTGGGCAAGTCTTAAAGATTCATTGCAAATTTCAAATGGGCCAATCATAAGGTCGAGAACTCAGAAGATTAAGGAAGTAACGCAAGGACTGGTACAATCCACTTGGATCGAGTTTGCAAATTCATCAGGAAGACCACAACCTTCAAGATGGGCTGAGTTTTAATCTATGTGATACAAGCCATAGAGGAGGACGACAAAGCCTAGTAATTTAGTGAAGACTTTTATTTAAATAAGTATAAGCGTGTGGGCTTATTTTTAATTAGACCTATTTAATTCAGTAATTGGACCTCTTTTATTAGTTATAGGAGTGTGGTTTAGGAGTTTTGGGTTTAAAAGTGTTTAGCCCATATTTTTAAGTGATGAAGGCCTTATTAGGCCCTAGAGTTTCTTAAGTGGCTATAAAAACAGATGCATCTTTATCTGTCCAACAATTATGAGCGTGAATAGTATAGTTCTCATAGACAAATTTTGTTTTTTCTACTTGTTCTTGAATGAACTAAGAACTTATAAAAGGCAAACCCTTTTATGGCATTCTCGCCGCAATTTAGGCTCTTGAAACAAGTTTTTAACGGGTCTTGATCATTTTGACTTGATTCTTGGTGTTTTTGGGTGGATTTCAATTTGTTTATGGGTTCAGAAACAAGCTTCAACAACAAATACGAGTACATTTCGAAGCCTTTCATCCTCAAGTGGAGCCAATCCCTCTTGCTCATGCCCAAACTCTGCATCAAAGCCTACGGTTCCTTCAAACAAAATCGTAGGTAGGAGTCAATAAAAAAAAACATGCATTTACACACCTAGTGAAGTAAGACAATCATAGATACAAAAAAACCAATAACAACCACTTCTCCTTCCTTTTTCTCCAAGGCACGCATTGTAACCACAAATTCCAAAAGCCATTTTTTGAACCAAAGCACAATCATTTATTATCATCATGTACGCCATGGTTTCCCCTTGGGAATGTTAGTACATCCTGACTCCTTTTGTTACACCACAGTAATGATCGTGCATATGACCTCATAACGAATGATACTCAGCTCTGTGCCTGGCACGTATTGCGACAACCCCATCATGTAAGTTAAGATGTTGTGCGACTAATACGCAATAAAAATCACAGCAAAAAAATTCTTTTCCATCTACCTAACTAAGGTTGCAAAAAGAAATAAGACTCATGGTACCGTTAGTGCAAATACCCCAAATGCTTTTATAAGCATAAGCATCATCAAAAGAGTTAAAGTTTTCAACATATTCCCAAAAAAATGGATAATATCTAAAAAATACCTAAACCACAAAAGTAATTTTAAGGAAATTAAGGTCCCAACTTCTTTCATTCTTCACTCATTCCTCACAGCTTCTCGAACTTTGCCCATTTTTCCAGAAACTCATCCTTGCCGCGGTTCCAAAGCTATTTTAAGTTGTTGATGAGTTGCAGCACTTTGGTTATAGTCTGCTCAATAGTCTCTACTCACTCCTGGATAAAAGGCTCAAGAGGGCTTATCTCCATCTTACATGTGACATGGGCTCATGATGAAACACATATCTTACTTATGTAACATGGCTTGAAAAGATTAGAACATGCAATTGATGTTGAATACATACAAGCAAGAATCTAAAGGTATAATATTGCACATTAGAAGACATTAAAAAAAAAAAAAAAAACTGTTAACTATTTTCTCATGCCAAAAACCTGAGAGTCAATGCCCTTGTCTGAAAAACCCTAGTTATCTTCTAAGCAAAACCTTTCCCTTTTGGGTTCCCTTTTCCTTGAAGAAAAAATCCTAGTTTCTAGAGTAAAAGCGTGTGTTTATGTGAGAGAACCCTAGATCCGAAAATTAAGGGGTGTGTGTTTGTCTTGGCCGTGTGTTCATCAAGGAAAAGATTAAAGAGATCCTTACCTTTATGTGCAACTCTAGTCAAAATGTTGAAGATAGTTTCTTGGTGATATTAAAAAATGGTTAAGAGAATGGTGGTATTTGGTTGGTGAGAAAGTGTGAGAAAAATGGAGACTTAGAGGAGAAAGGTAGTGGTCGAATGGTTTAAGGAAAATTAAGGAAACTTTATGAGCAAAAAGCCCTCCCCATTTTCGACTACCCATTTTTATTGTGCCTCCCTTCTTTTTTTTAAACAGCTAATGCCTAAAGACACTTGGCAAAGACTTTCTTCTCTTTCCCTCATGATAAGGTTGCTTGTGTGTGTGTAAGTTAGTCGTGTGCCCTTCTTCCCTCTCATCCAGCCCTTTTTTGCTCCATTTCCAAGTAACTCTTCTCAAAACCATAGTATTCTAAGACACTCTTCTGGTGTGCATGGTTGACATGTGACATCAAGTATGTGTGTGCACTTTGGATTTGGAAAAATCCCTGTGTCACTTGAGGTGACTTGTTCTCTCACAAGTCCTTTTGGAACTCTAAGAGCCTCTTCTGTTCTAAGCTTGATATGTGTTTAATTTTAGGTGATTAAGGCCTGCATGTGGCGTCCAAAACACCATCACCGAAATCCTATATTTCTCTTTTGTCTCTTCCACTTTTTCTTCTAGACATCCAATACAAGCTTGACAAGGCCAAGTGGCACCATTTCCTAACTTAAAAGGTCAACTTGGGCCTTCCAAAGTCAAATCCTTAAGAGGCCAAAATTCGTATGGGCCTTTTTGGGCATTTTTTTATATATTTCCTCTTGTGGGCCCTTTAGCTTCAAACTGCAAGATCCTAACCAAAAATAAAATAGAAAATGACTTTAAGAAATCTTCCATCACTTAGCCAGAAATTCCATAATTAATAAATAAGATCCGAAAGAAATATGAACATTTCTTTTTAATCGGCACATGATAAACCTCAAAATCAGGGATGCCACATCCTCTAACTCTCTCAGCAAACACTTGTCTTAGATGAAGAACTCCTCTAAGATTTGCATCCATCACATGCGTACTATGGTGTTTAAATTAGAATGGAGGGTTTTCCATTTACATGCGTACGGAACTCTCTAGCTCTCTCAGTTGTGCTACACTAGCTACTAAAGACAAGCACATATGGGGTATGGTGGGTCAACACTGTGCACAACGAGTAATAAATTATTATGGAAACATTTTTTATTCATTAATAGGAAAAAACGAAAGAGGGTAGGTCGTCCAAAATGTTCAATATAAATGTAAGTTACACAAAAATGAGGGTAGTTAGTCCTCATCACATTTTCTCATTTCCATGTTGCTTTTGGAATTTTCAATTCCTCAGTTATTGATGTGAACCCGTGGATTGAAAATCTAATAAACCCATGAACTAATTGAATCGACTAAAGAAAGCCAAGAATCAAGTCAAGATGAACTATACCCATTGAAAATTTGTTTCAATAACCTAGATTGTGAAGAAAATTCCACAAAGGGTTTGCGTTTGATAATTTCTATATTTCTCCCATCATTTCAGGAATATAGCAATATTTTCTTTATGAGAAATACCACAAAAACTGTTCAAGTACTGCCTAAATAGTATTCATCAAATAGATAAATGTTGCTGGCGTATTCGTCGAACCAAAAGGCATTACTAAGACCTCAAAATGTCTATAATGAGTTCTAAACACTGATGCATTACTAAGTAGTTTTAGGTATATCCTGATCTTTAATTTTAAGTTGGTGCTAACCCAATCTAAGATCTATTGTCGAAACACTAATGCTCCATGCAATTCATCCAACAAATAATCTATTCGTGACAATGGATACTTGATGGGCATCATGGTCAACCGAGCCCTAAAGATCCCTTGCAAGTTCCTTGGATTCATAATCTCTTGTTTCCTAATTGCTCTTTTCCTAGTTTTCTAAATGCACTTTTTTCTCGTAACATTTTACTCCTATCACTTCTTTCTTAAATCTATTGCTTGTTGGACTTAATACAAGGTTATATCTTGATTTAGTTCAACTAGTTCTTAAAGAAAACTTGGAAAGGAAAACAAGTGAGGTAAAAGACAAGAATTGTGATAATAGTATTGAGAAAAATTAAACATGAGTGGAACGAGATCATATGTGCATAAACATGTAAGGGGAGTATCTGAGGTTTTATCACTAATATTATTGTTTTGTAGTGCATTAAAAATGTCTCATAAATGTAACTCAACCCTAAGGAGGAGGCGGATAACTCATAATTTGTCTTGCAGTCCATGTAATAATAGCTTGAATGGTTGAATTTGGTGTAAGCGAGGAACAAAAAGACCTAGAGGAGGTAAGCATGGAAGAAGACTATGGAGAAATCCACGGGGTCGAGGGAGTTGGGGTAAATAGAAAGCTTGAGAGTATCAAAATAAAAATATCATCTTTATAAATTAGGAATGATCCTGAAACCTATTCATGGGGGAAGAAGAAAATAGAGTTAATTTTTTATTGTAACAATTATTCAGAGGAAAAGAAGGTGAAATTAACGATAATTGAATTCATTGATTATGCAATTATTTGGTAGAATCAATGAGTGACCAATAGTAGGAGAAATTGTGAGACACCTCTATCAAAAACTACAAAAGCTTCACAAGGGTTTAAGAGTGTAGAGGATTACCATAAAGAGATGAAGGTGTCTTTGATTCAAGCTAATGATGAGTAGGATCAAAATGGCACAAGGACTAGATTTTTAAATAGTTTGAATAGGGAACCAATGTAATTGAGTTGCAACATTATGTGGGAGGTAGGGGACATGGTTCCCATGGCTATGAAGTTGGAGAGCCAATTAAAGAGAAAATGGGCAGCAATGTATAATTATGTTTCTAGCATTCCAAGAAAACCAAAATAGGATAAAAAAGCTCGAATTGTAACAAAGGGGACGGCCGAACCATCTAAGGGGAAAGATGAGGAAACTAATAAGAACAAACCCAAGGTAGATTTTCAATATTTAAGGAATAGAAATGTTTAGGCAATTGATGCTAGTGATGATCATGGAGTAGAATAACTCGTAGAAAGTGAGTCTCTTGTTACCAGGCATGCTCTCAATATGAAAACTAAAGTAGATGATATGAACTACAGCAGAGAGAACATATTTCATAATAGATGCTACTATGTAAACAATAAGGTCTGTAGTATGATTATAGACGAGGGAAGTTGCATTAATGTAAATGATGCAAAAAAATAAAGATTGCTCCTTTAACCTCAAAACATATCTATGAAGACTATTGAAGTTGAAAAGTGAAATTGAGTAAAAAAGAAAGAGTGAGGCTGAAAAACAAAAAAGAAAACTAAGGGTAAGAATGAAACCTAAAGAAAAAGAGGGTGAAAAATAAAATAGAGAGGTATTGAGAATAAAAAAGAGACTAGTACAACGAGAGAAAAAAGAAAGAGTGCCTCTAGAGATAAAAGAAAAGACAAAGATGAATTTTTATACAAAAGAGAGCTTTCTTTAGATGAGCCAATCTCTTCCTAGTTTGGATGTTTCTTTGTTGCAGTAGTTCAAGGATGTATATTCGGAGGAGATGCAGATGAGCATCAAATTGATTGTGATTGGAGTTGTTATTCTAAATCCACTAGCCTATAGGAGTAAGCCCAAACTCCTAAACTAACTAATAAAAGAGATCCAATTAATGAATTAAATAGGCCCAACTTCCTACAACCATGGAAACATAATGAAATAAAAGTTTTCACTTAACCACTATGTTGTGTCTTCCTTCTCTGTAGCTTGTATCACATAAATTAAAGCTGGTTCTTCTTCTTTCAAGCTCATTTTGAATGTTGGGGTCTTGTTTGATAAATTTGCAAACTTGGTCCAAGTGGATTATACTGGTCCTTTCCGTAATTTTGTTAGCTCTTGATTTTGTGATTGGCTCATCTGAAACTTGTAAGGGATCTTTAAGACATGGCACACCATGGTGTGCATCATTCTCCCTCTCCTCAAAAGGATTCGACCTCAAATCGGGACCGTAATATTGGTGATTGTTCTACAATCAATGTATATCTTCCAAATTCAATCTTTCTTAGTATTACTAGTACTGGTACTGCACATGGGCTTATGCTCTCTCTGACGTACCTCTTGCCCATCAAATCTTCAACTTGCATGGAACCTCTTTTGTTTCCTCCAGATTACTCCTATAGGTTGGACGGTTTGGAATAATGGCTTTAGGTATGAAATCGATTTGATGGTCAATGCCCTTAATGGGTGGCAACCCTTAGGCATCTCCCCTAGAAATACATACACAAACTCTTGCAACAAAGAAACAACCAAACTAAGAAGAGATTGTCTAGTGTCATCAAGATTAAGATAAGATTTTTTATAAACAAGTAAGATCATAGGCTGATCTACTAAGCAAGCCCTTTTAACCTCACTCACTTTTGCATAAAAACTCAGCTTTATTTTTCCATATGGTAATCCTCTACACTCTTAGATCCTTGTGTAAGATTTTGTAGTTTTTGGTAAAGGTCTTTATAGTAATGGCTAGGTATAAATCTCCTCACATGCCATGTTTATACAGATCTCTCAGTATTTCTCCTCCTATTGGTCACTAATTGATCCCACAAAAAAATTGCATAATCAGTGAACTCAATTAGCCGCAATTTCGCTCTCTTCTCCTTTGACTAATTGTTATAATAAAAAATCAACTATATTTTCTTGTTCCACTTTAAATAGGCTTCATGATTATTCATACCTTGGTAAGATAGTATTCATTTTGATGCTCCCTTGGTTCGTTTGTATATTTCTAATCACAACATCTTGCTGAGCCATCATATCTCTCTCACTTTCCCTAATAACAAATTCAACTATTCAAACTGTTGTTGCATTGCCTGCAACACAAAGAATGAGTTATCTACCTCCTATTTAGGTGTTGAGTCACTTTTATGAGACATTTTTAATGCGTTGCAAAACAAAAATGTTAGTGATAAAACCTCACACGCTCCCTTACGTGTTTATGCTTGTGTTTCACTCTTTTGGCTTTTTTTTTTTTATATTAGTCTCGTCAGTTTTTACTTTTACCTCACTTGTTTTTCCTTTCAAGTTCTTTAAGAACTAGTTGAACTAAATTAAGACAGAACCTTATTTTATTCCGACTAGCAATAGATCAAAGGAACAAGATAATGGAATAAAATGTTAGGAAACAAGGAAAAAAGTAATTATGAAACAAGAGAACAAGATACTAAGGATGATATATCAAATTTTAACTTGCAAAGTATATCAACTAGCCAACTTTGAAATTTCAATTTTTTTTTTCATTTTTTTTAATGCAGCAATCTTTTGAATTTGCTGGCTTTTCATAGATTCAGTGCAAGGATCTGGAATTTAAAATAAAGATCAGAATAGATATGAAATTTGAAATAATCAAATTGTTGAAATCACACTTCTAAATTCAAACACACAAAATTAACAAGAATGAAGAAGGAAATTGAGATAAGAATAGAAAATCCTAGAACATGCCTAAGACAAAAACCCTAGAAATGATCAATTTGACCTGATTTGGAAACCCCGCTCTGATACCAATTGATGTAAACCCATGGGGTTGGAAACCCCGCTTTGATACCAATTGATGTAAACTCGTGGGGTTGGAAACCCCTTGAACCAGCAAAAAAATTGAAATTTACCCAAGAAAACTAAGAATCAAGTCAAAATGATCTAAACTCATTGTAAACTTTTTTCAAGAATCTAGATTGCAAAGAGAACGCCTCTAAGGGTTTGCTGCCCTTAAGTGACTAGTGCCACATGTGTCATACTTGTAAGGGACTCTGTCTCTAGTCTAAATATTAGACTAAGGGAGAGAGAGAAAAGCATAGGGGAAACCAAGAGATGCTTGCACGCCTACCCTAGGGTTTGTGCTATTTGTCATGCTTGTGAGACCCCATTTTAGAGCACTCTCATTGGATGGTCTAAATGCCACAAGTTTGGTCCCAAATGGATAGAAATTCTAAATAAAACTCCAAATTTTGTAGCCCCAAGTCAATTGCTAAACTCCTATTTTATTAGTTTCTCTCTTTCCTTCCTCATTGCAAACTTTTATTTTATTCTATTATTTTAACTAGAATCTGATTACTAATTAATTTTTTTGTCCCATAATTTAATTAAAATATGATTATTAATTAACATATAAATGTAGAAAGGTAAAATATGATAAAATAAATTAAATTAATAACTACAAATAATTAAATATTTATTAATAAATAATTTTTTTAATTATTAATTAAACAAGTTAATCCAATGTGGAAATATGACGTGAATATCCAAAACCAAATTATTGTTATACTACTTTTGGCCACTTTGGGCAATCCATGCTTGATGGTGATGGAAAGGAGTGCCTAGGAAAGATAAAAGGAAATTTTCTAGATGATTTGCTTGGAGAAATTGAAGGGACTCCCAAGGATTTCAAGATTTCCATAATTGCAGTTAAGATATTTTGCCAAGTGTCAAGCAAGCCTAAAGCTTCTAGAAGATTGGATGATGAGACAAGTGCACAATGGACTGATTTGGCACTATATTTTTTACTACCACTTATCCACACATACTCATCACACGCCTAGGCTACTTTGGAAGTGAGTGGGCGATAATGGCAAGGCACACGCCTATGCTACATATCACTCATGCCAAGTCACTTGTTGGGAAAAGGAAGAGATGGAAGTTAATTTACCCAATCACCCTTGAAGGAATTTTGCTTTTAAGTTGATAGACGAGCAAAAGAGGGAAACCCTAATACACCACCCATTTTGTTGCCTATTCCCAATGCTTTCCAATGATGGAATTTTAAGGGATTTTTGGCAATGGTGAAGAAGGGAGGAATAAACATTGCCACCTCTCATCAATGCATAGGAGTTGAAAGCCAGTAAGAGGAAGATGAAGGGACTTTATATGAAAATAAAGAGCTACGCACCCTTGAGGCTTTTCCCTTGCCAATTCCGAGTTTCATGTGAGAACTCATGTTCTCTAAACACTTCTCACACTTTCTTGCGTTTTATCTTCAACTAAACACGTGAACCATACTCAAGAAGGAGACTTCCTTACACTCAAGAGAGAAACCCTAGTTACCATGTTCATGATTCAACATTCAAACTCAAAGATGAGATTCAAATCTTAAGGAAGTTAAAAAATGAAGAAAATATGAGATTCAAATCTCAAGGTAGTTCAAATCTCAGGGTTTCCTAGGAACCCGTAAGGCCAAATGTTTTGTGCTGAAGATCCTTCCCATTTTGGGCTCTCTTCATGTAGATTTATTTCCTTTGGAGTATGGTACAAGTTTGGAAGTGAAATTACAATCCTTACACAATCAAGTTCATGCTTTCCATTTCATTTTGTGGATTTTTGTAAGCATACAGTCAACTTACTCTTGGTTTATACTTGTATATATTTGTATAAATCCTTTTATTTGTTTCTTTTGTCTTGAATGATATTTTGTGATTGCTTGCTTGTAAATACACTCATGTATTTGGCTATATCATGACTTAAAGGTTTCAAACCCTACCCCAATGTTGTCATTTCAGGCTTTGCTTGTCATGCTTTGATTTCCAAGAAATATGTATGAAGATTTGAGCTTGTTTAAGGGATAAAATATGTTTTGGCCCAAACAATATTTCATGATCTTGTTTTAATATGTCATGTATTTTATTTTAGTGGTGAGAATTTTTGCATCTACCCCAAGTGCAAGAGCGGAGGAATGTCCTAGTGGAACTGCTTTGTGTACTCTTTAGGTTTGTGATCTCTACACAAATGCAGTGCTAGAGTCTACAATTCCACTTATTAAGGAAGTGTTATCTAGCCTAAACCACCCTGAGTTCGACACAATGCTCTTTGACCAAACTAGGCTTTCTTAGGTTTTGAATCAAGTAACTCAAGGTTTTAAAGATGCTATATGTGGGTTACAATGTTGATGTGGGTTACAGTGTTGATGCAAGATGGATTAGTAATCGCTTACACATCATGACATCTTAATGATCATAAACAGAATTACCCTACTCATAAATTGGAATTGGCAGCTGTAATATTTGCATTGACAATTTGGAGACACTATCTATACGGAGAAAAATGCAAGGTGTTCATAGATCATAATAGCATTAAGTACTTGTTTAGTGAGAAAAACCTGAATATGAGACAAAGGTGGATCGAGACGATAAGTGATTTTCAGAGTGAAATTAAATATCACCCTGGAAAAGCCAATGTGGTGGCAGACACCTTGAGTTGGAAAGCTCAAGTAGAGATACCTTCGTTGGTGATGAAGATGCGAAATTTGTTGATTGGAGATCTACCAAGAGACTTTTATGGCAATAGTGTAAGAAATTGTCTTGATAATCGAAGAGGAAATTCAGGAAAAGCAATGTAAAGATCTCTCGAGACGAAAATTGCCAATTGATTCTGAGTAGCTTTATCAAGATCATAAGTGAATTGTGCAAAGGCTTCTAATTCTATGAATTGGACCAATTCCAATTTTGATTTGTCGGCTACTTGTTTCATGGTTTTAATTTGAGCTGCAGATCCTACTTTGGAAACGGAAATAACGACTTTAACAGTAGGTCTCCAGCATTGAATAGATCGGCGAATAAGAATATTTTGTCCATCTATAATCGAAATTACTTTTAGTAGGAATATAAGCTGAAACATCTCTCGTTTGGGTCTCAGCTGGAAAAAGTTCGGCAAGAGATTTTGGAAGGAAAAAGACCTAAATATTTCTTAATTGCTGATAACGGGATAATGTATTTAAGCAGAATGAAAGTAAATCCTAATTCCCCAAAGCTAAAGCAGAAGCTTTTGAAGGAAGCGTACTGCACCCCTTATACAGCTCATCATGGTAGCATTAATATGTACCGACATCTAAGAGAGAGATTTTGGTGGGAAGGAGTTAAGAAAGACGTAACAGTATTTGTCACTAGATGTTCAGTGTGTCAATTGGTGAAAGCTCTCAATATCAACAGCCGGTACGAGAATTGTAACCGTTATCGATTTTCAAATGGGATTGGGAAAAGGTATCAATGGATTTCGTTGTAGGTTTGCCAAGAACGTCAGTTATGATTATGATTTGGACGCAAGATTCAATAACGGAAGAAGATGACGTACCATCCTAATCCTCTTCAAAAGATTCCACAGCCGCTAGTGCAAGAGGTATACGATTCCATATAGTTGGGACTTGTTTGATTGGATTATTTTGTGCCAATTTCAAGGGACAAATCCTTTTTTAGAGGGAGAGGATGTGACATCTCGAATTTTTCATGAGGAAGCTTATTCAAGTTTAGAATGAATAATAATATTATTGTGGTGTTTGGATTGGAATAACAGAGAACTATTTTAAGTAAATCTCAAAGCTTGTTTGGTTTGGACCTGATTACGCTCAAAGAATAATGCGGTCGTTTGCAGTATAGCTTTGGAGTGTCGATTCCACAGGGAGATGGATTGAGAAATTGAAGAATAGTAACGAAATTAACAAAAAGATTTAGACAAGTGCGAAAAGTAAATTTTAGAGTGTGACGTAAATTAAAACTAAATGAGTAATTTGAAAAGTATAAAAATGAGATGAAAAGAAGAGCATTGGGAATCATTTGTATATAATCAGTATTTTAATTATTTTCGATTCATTAATAACTCAATTAAAAATTCTATGTCCAAATTTTCAATTGGAAGATAAAACATTAATAATCAGATTTAAATCAAATATAATCTTTCGAAAGATTATTCGTCCCAATATAAGAACGGAAATTATTATCGATATTAAGGAAATTCAACGTCGACAATATACTTATAAAGTAATATTACAGCAGAGAATTAAATTAATATAGATAACCAATTGAACCAAACATAATCAAATGATTATTCCATTCTAAGATTATTTGGTGACGAAAATATTTATAATAAATTACGAATGATTAAACAAAAGAGATTAATATTTAAAACTCACACATATGGATCAGAAAAATTTTCAAATACTATCATATATACAAATTCATCCCTAACTCTACTAGAGAATTTAGTTACATATTGAAAATATGTAACAAAAATTCTCCAAAGGAAACTATAATAGAACTGGCCATGTCTTTTTTTCTTCTTTGGTTTTTCTTTTCTTTTCTCAAGCTCTCTAAAATAGTTCTTCAAGTCTCCAAGCACCTTCCTCCTCTTACGTTGGATCCATATATATATACATTTCCAGGCAAGTTGCATAACCAAAATCATAATTAGACATAACTAGTTTTATCTGTGTACCAATTGATGTCCAAGATGTGGCTGTTTTTATCTATGCACCACCTTTGGTCAGCTGAAATTGAAGTGAAATGAGGTGTATGCATTGTGTGGTTCTTCTTTCATTTGATGTAAATTTTAATTGTATGATAAAGTGCCATGTGTTGCCTTGTATGCATATGAAACACTTTTCAATCTTCGAAGAAGTGGAATGTCGTATATGAGTTTGTTTCCTCTTTATTCCTTTCGGTTGTAATGCCATGTGTTGCTTCAAGTGTTTGCAATTAGATGGAGGTGAATTAAAATGGAATTAGGTGCCGGCTTAAGCTTCAATTGAATTGTCGGTTTGGAAATAATTTGAAGCACCGAATTTGATTTTGGTTTTGAAATGCCGTGTACCACTTTGCTTCCTCCCTTGTGTTTCCATGTGTTGACATGTGTTGATTTCAAGTGTTTGCATTTATTTGGATGGAATTGCATTTGTAATGGAAGTAGGTGCCTGATGTATGCTTTAAATAAACATGTCGGTTTGGAGATAATATGAAAGCACCGATTTCTTTTTGAAGTGCCATGTGTTTCCAGCTTTGCTTCAATCCATTTGTTGCCATGTGTTGATTGCATTTGATTGCTTTTAGATGGAATTGATTGTAAGTACCGGTTTATGCTTCATTTGATTTGATCATGTCGGTTTGGATACTTTGGAAGCACCGAATGGATTTTGAGTAAAATGCCATGTATCACTTTGCTTCCTCCCTTGTGTTGCCATGTGTTAGCTTCCTATCATTTCAACTTGTGGCTTGGAGATTTGTCTTGATTTAAGTAGTTGCCATTGCTCTTGAGTTCTAGCTTTTAATTATTTTGTTATCTTGCTCTTCAATCTGTTTTGGCAGTGCATTAAGGAGGTTGGCGCCAGCTTTGTTCTTTGTTTCCAAGCAATTTTCAGTTTACTTTTGTTGCCATGTGTTGCTCCTATCTTGCTTGCCTTCTCTTCATTTCTTTGGTCAAATATTTCAGCTCCATCTATGTTATCATGTGAAGTCTTATGGATGGCTGTGTGGTGGCTGATTTGCTTTCCTTTTGGCATGTGTTGCTTTGCTTCCTCTTCATTCCTTTCAACTACTTTGCTTCTTTGAGTTGTTGGTCTCATGAATTCCTTTGAATTTCTCAAGGTGCCGTGTCTGTCTTTTCTTCTTGGCATGCTTTTATCAATTGTCTTAATTCTTCATGCGGCTTGTAATCCTCTTGATAAGTTGACTTTGTTTCCTACTTGCTTTTTCTTCCCAAGTCTTTGCCATGAACTAAGTTCAATTAAGACTTGTATGAGGTAAAATGTTCCATAAAAATGTGGCAAATTAATTTAGTTGTCACTTACCTCATATAGCCAACTAGAAATTAAACTAAATCAATTAATAAACTTAGCTCTTTAAAATGCAAGGAAATTTAAATGGCCTATTTGTAAGGTCGAAATTCATGGGACCTATTTAATGAATTAAACTCATGTGTTTCTATTTGTATTTATTTGAGACTTAAATATATTAAATCATGCTCATGTTTATCTCAAGATAAATAACTATTAAATTAACTAAAATGAGTTATATCATTATTTTCTCTTTTCTTTTAGCATTTAAATAGGGTATTTAGAGTGCATTTTTGTGCACTCATCACACCCCCAACTTATTCATTGCTAGTCCCTAGCAATTTTCATGCAAAATAATGAGAAAATCACACATAGGAGCCATCTAAACACATTTTCCAAATTCACATATCAAAACAATCTTAAGAATTTAATAACCCTTTCACAAGTAATTCTCATATAGCAATCCACAGATTGTGTATGTGTTCCAAACTATTTTTATCAAATCAGAGGTTTCAACACATATAACAGTAGGAATATCTTAAGCAAAAGGTTCAACTCCATATCTCATGGGTATATAAGTGTTTTTGTGCAAGGATTCACTTTATGAAGTTTTACAAAGGTGTACACTTGCTCTCATGGAAATTCAGGCAATTATATATAAGCAATAAGCAAACATTGATCTTATAATAGGAATACTAACAAATGAAATTTCCACCATTCTTTCCACAAACATACTTAGGATCGGAATAATCAATACAAAGGGTTGTAATGTGGCTTAAGTTTGGCTATAAGAAGGAAAGGGTGAAGAGGTTTCAAAAACTTCCAAGTATACACAAAAGGGAATCTGTTAAATTTTTTAGTAGACTATACTTCCATTTTTATGTACTTTTCAACTTTTCAGATTTTTGACTAAGAATGCTTTTCTTTTCTTCTTTTGCCACTGGTGTCTTCGCAAATTGATGAACTCTTTTATGAATAATTTGATGGACACATCTAACACCATGTCATTTTTTTTTTATTATAAATTTCAGACCTAGTACACACTTGGAAGTAAAATGGCGAAAAAATTAGTGTATAAGCTATACTCCAATGTGGAAAGGTATGGATGATGTAGGTATGAAAGGAAAAAGGCCATGTGTATATATTGGCTTAAAATTGGCTGCTAGGGATCTATGATAAAAAGGGTCAGCTTGAAAGGCTCAAACGTTAATCCTAAGTTGACTTTCGTCATATCCCAAGTATATCTACCATCTTACCACAAATCATATAATGATATTCTCAAAAGAAGTATCCAATTCAATAGACCAATGAATACTTATCACAATTTTTGTATTTGTAAGCTCTCAATTCTCACCAAAATTCACATGAATACTTAAGCAAAATAATTCTTTAGTTACATGTGTCAAATCACCATATTACTACAAAATTTGGATAAGTGCATAAATAGTTCTGTGGATGCCTTAGCAAAATGATTTAAGATGGGCTTGTTGAATTCACCAAGATGGTTATGAATGAGCATGAATATCATGTGTGAAAAGATGCCTGTGTGATGTAATTTTTTTTTTTTTTATATATAAATCACAAAGTTTAAATAACAGATTATTTATATATATGCCATAAAGTTTAAATAACAGATTTGTATTCCTACCCCCAACTTAAATGAAACATTATCCTCAATGTTTAAGATTTAGAATTGAATAACTAAACAGGGTAGAATACACCTGATGTGGAATATGGGTGGCTTGCTTGGCTTCAAAGATGGTATTTGTCAAAATAAAATTAACCTATATCAAAATAAAGTAAACAATAAACAAAAATAAAATGAAAGAAAAACATACCTGGAGATGGTCAAGATTGATATACTGGGTCCATAAGTGGAATGTCTTCCATTTCTGGAATTTGTCTATCAATTAAGATTTTGAGGCGCTGACCATTTACTTTGAAAATATATCGATCTTTTGGATTTTTTATTTCTACCGCCCCATTTGTGAAAACGTTTTTTACTATAAAAGGGCCGGTCCATCTAGATCGAAGTTTTCCTGGATGCTTATGGAGTCTTGAGTCATATAAAAATACTCGATCATTAGGCTTAAATGTTTTTCTCAAAATATTTTTATCATGAAATGCTTTCATTTTAGCCTTATAGATTTTGGAGTTTTCATAAGTATCATTTCTTAATTCTTCTAATTCCATCAATTGGAATTTTCTATGTTTTCCTACTTTTTCCAAGTCAAAATTAAAATGTTTAATGGCCTAATATGCTCGATGCTCGAGCTCCACGGGCAAGTGACAAGGTTTTCCAAAAACAAGTCTATAAGGTAACATGCCTAAGGGAGTTTTAAAAGCTGTTCGGTAAGCCCAAAGCGCATTAGTCAGTCTTAAAGACCAATCTTTTCGATCTGTGTTGACTGTTTTTTCTAAAATTTGTTTAATTTTCCTATTTGCAAGTTCAACCTGTCCACTTGTCTGAGGGTGATATGCAGTAGAAATTTTATGTATTACTCCATATTTTCTCATTAAAACTTCAAAAGAACGGTTGCAAAAATGCATATCTTGATCACTAATGATAGCACGTGCGGTACCAAATCGAGATAATACATTTTCTTTGAGAAATTTAATTACCGTCCTGTTATCATTGGTCCTGCAAGGTGCTGCCTCTACCCATTTTAACACATAATCTACTGCCACAATAATATATAAATATCCAAAAGAAGGAGGAAATGGTCCCATAAAATCAATGTCCCAACAGTCAAAAATTTCAATTACCAAAATTGGGTTTAAGGGCATCATATTACGACGAGTCATAACTCCTAACTTTTGACATCTTTCCCATGAGCGACAATAAATATTTGTATCTTTAAACAAGGTGGGCCAATAAAATCCACACTGCAGGATTTTTGCAGCGGTTTTCTTCATTGAAAAGTGGCCACCACAAGCTTGGGAATGACAAAATTCCAAAACGCTTGCAATCTTTTCATCAGGGATGCAACGCCTTAAAATTTGATCAGGGTAATATTTAAAAAGGTTAAGGGTATCCCAGTAGAATTTTCGTACCTTAATCATGAATTTCCTTTTGTCTTGGGTGCTAAAATCCTTTGATATTTCACCTGCAGCTAAATTGTTCACAATATGAGCAAACCATGGTAGAGAAGTAATAGAAAGTAAATGCTCATCGGAAAAATCATCTTTGATTGGCATGAGGTCAGAAGTGTCCTCGAATGTGAGTCTAGAGAGATGGTCTGCCATTACGTTCTCCACTCCTTTTTTGTCTTTGATGGTGATATCAAATTCCTGCAAAAGCAAAATCCATCGTATTAATCGTGCCTTAGCATCCTTCTTTGTAAGAAGGTACTTAAGGGTTACATGATCTGTAAAGATAATAATAGGAGATCCAATCAAATAAGCGTGGAATTTATCCAAAGCAAATACTACATCTAGCAACTCTTTTTCAGTGGTGGAATAATTCATTTGGGCACTATTTAGAGTTCAACCAGCATAGTAAATGACAAAAGGTTTCCCTTCTCTTCGTTGTCCAAGAACAGGACCTACAGCAAAATCATTAGCATCACATATAATTTCAAAAGGTAAATTCCAATCAAATGGTTGCATTATGGGTGCTGAAGTAAGCTTGCCAATTAATGTTTTGAAAGCCTCTTGACATGCTTGTGTCCATTCAAATGGGGCATTCTTCGTTAGGAGGTTATATAGTGGTCTAGATATGGCAGAAAAATTCTGTATGAATCTCCTATAAAAACTCGCATGACCTAGAAATGATCTTATATCTTTAACTGTTCTAGGTATAGGCAATTTAGAGATTAATTCAACTTTTGATTGATCAACTTCCATTTTGTTGGAAGAAATAATATGCTCTAAAACAATACCTGAAGGTACCATAAAATGACATTTTTTCCAATTTAAAACCAATTCTTTTTCTTCACAACGAGTCAGTACTCTTTCTAAACTCATTAAGCATGCATCAAAAGAAGATCCAAAAACAGTCAAGTCATCCATAAAAACTTCCATACACTTTTTAACCATATCACTAAAAATACTTATCATGCAACGTTGAAAAGTAGTTGGAGCATTACACAGTCCAAATGGCATTCTGCGGAAAGCATAAGTACTGAAAGGATAAGTAAAAGTGGTTTTATCCTGGTCTTCTAATGCAATTTCAATTTGATAATAACCAGAATAACCATCCAGAAAGCAATAAAAAGGATGACCAACTACTTGCTCAAGAATTTGTTCAATAAAAGGAAGCAGAAAATGGTCTTTTCGTGTGGCGGCATTTAATTTTCTGTAATTAATGCACATCCGCCAACTAGTCACCAGTTTTGTAGGGACTAACTCTCCGAGGTCATTTTTTATCACAGTTACCCCTGACTTTTTAGGAACAACCTGCGTAGGACTTACCCATTTACTATCAGCAATAGGATATATCATTCCTGCATCTAATAGTTTCAATACTTCATTTTTCACAACTTTTTTCATAGTGGGATTAAGTCTACGCTGGGGGTCTCTTCAAAGATTAGTTCCTTCCTCTAAATTTATTTTATGAGTACAGACCAGGGGACTAATGCCTTTTATATCATCAATACTCCATCCTAGGGCTGATTTATACTTGCATAAAATTTGAATTAATTTCTCACCTTGGGACTCAGATAATTCAGATGAAATAATAACAGGAAAAGTATCACCTGGACCAAGGAAAACATGTTTTAAACCCTTAGGTAAGGATTTTAATTCAACTTTAGGGGCTTCCCTACTTGAAGGAATCTGTCTTTCTCTTTTTTCAGGCAACTTCTCAAACTTTGGTTGCTATGCCTGTGTGTTATAATCATGAGTTCTACCAAAAATAACACAAATGTCAACTACATTAGATGAATCACTTATAGGATTAAATTTAGAATTAACAATAAAGTATTCAAAGGGATCTGAATCATGAGTTGTAAGAACTTCCATTTCTATGAGTGAGTCAATCATGTATGTTTGATGGCACTCGATGTTCTCTTCTGGCTGTTTTGCAATATGAAAAATATTTACCTCAAGAGTCATATTGCCAAAAGAGAGTTTCATCAATCCATTTCTGCAATTGATAAGCGCATTAGAAGTAGCAAGAAAAGGTCTACCTAAAATTAATGAAATTTTAGAGGTGGTTTCTACAACAGAACTAGTAGTGTTTAGAATTAAGAAATCAACAGGATAATAAAATTTGTCAACTTGAATTAAAACATCCTCTACCACACCCCGTGGTGCTCTGACTGATCGATCAGCCAATTGCAATATCACAGAAGTTGGTTTGATTTCTCTCAATCCTATTTGCAAATAAATAGAATATGACATCAAATTTACACTAGCCCCTAAATCTAGCAAGGCCTGTCCAAGCTCATGATTGCCAATGTTGCATGTGATGGTTGGACATCCAGGATCCTTGTACTTAGGGGGAATCCACTGTTTAATTAGAGCACTAACTTGCTCTATCAAGAATGTTGTCTTCTTCACATGATACTTTCTCTTAACTGTACACAAATCTTTAAGAATTTTTGCGTAAGTAGAAACTTGTTTAATTACATGCAAAAGAGGAAGATTCACTTTTACCTGTCTAAGATTTTCCAAAATATCCTTGTTATAATTCAGAGTTTGTTTGTTTGACTTTAATGCTTGAGGAAAAGGTACCTTAACAGGATTTTTTGTTACCTTAGGTTCATCGGGTTTTGTTACCTCAAGTTCTTTGGGTAGCTCATGACTGCTGCTATCTTGATCTTTCTCTACATCCTTTGTTTTGTCTATTATTGGATCACGTAGAGACTTACCACTTCGTATCACAATGGCGTTTACGTCCTTCAGATCTCCTTGTGCCATATGTTGACCATGAGGTACAGACCGAGCTTGAGAAGGAAACTTACATTTCTCATTCACAGTCAAAGAACTCATTATTTTAGACACCTGACTCTTTATTTCTTTATTTTCTTCAACAACCTGCGTAATCATATATTCAAATTTCTGATTAGTTTTACCCTGTATTTCAATAAAAGTATGCAAAGTATCTTCTAAAGAATTTCTAGAAAATTGAGGTGCATGGTATGGTGTAGGATATGATCTAGAGGATTGTGTAGGCTGCTGGTTTTCAGACTTCCAGCTGAAGTTGGAATGATTACGCCATCCTGGGTTGTAGGTTTTAGAGTAAGGTGTAAAGGGCTTTTTGTACATACCCAGAGCATTACCATGTTCCTCATACATACCATTCATGTTAGTATGTGTAGGACACTCTTGGGCATGATGATCTATCCCACCACAGACAACACATGGCCCAAAAGATTCTGCATGATTAGCTATGTGTGTTGGTTTTGAGTTTTTGGTTTTCAATAACTCTAATTCTCTGGTGAGCATTTCAACTTTAGCCTTAAGGTTATCCTCTTCCCTTAAATGGTGAAAACCACCACTTGGGTCTGTAGGTTGTGACCTGTTTGTGCTATCAATAGCACTAGGTCCAGTCCAAGTATAAGCTTTTTCAGCAAGCTCATTGAGGTAACTCTATGGCCTCATCAGGATTTTTCTGTAAAAATTCTCCATTGCACATCATTTCCACGAATTGACGTTCTCTGGGCGTAAGTCTTTCATAGAAATAACTCATTAAGCGCCAATTCTCGTATCCATGGTGAGGACACATACTTAACAATTCTTTAAATCTTTCCCAAGACTGGTACAAAGTCTTCTATCCTTTTGTTCAAAGGTGGAGGTTTGTCTTTTTAAAGCATTGGTCTTATGTTGGAGAAAGTATTTATTGAAAAACACTTGAGCCATCTCACTCCATGTTCCAATAGACCGTGGTCTTAGTGAGTACAACCAACTTTTAGTTTTATCCTTCAAAGAAAAAGGAAAGAACTTCAGCCTTACCGTGTCGCAGTGGTATTTTGACTGTGGAATACTGCAACTACTTCCTCAAATTCCCCAATATGAACATAGGGGTTTTCATTTTCTAAACCATGGAAAGTCGGAAGTAATTGTATCATTCCTGTTTTGAAATCTACTTGACGAACATTAGGTGAGAATATAATACAGGATGGTGTGGCTGTCCGTGCGGGATGAAGATAATTTTGGAGGGTTCTAATAGGTTGGTCCGCGTGTTCACTCATCGCGTCAGAATTGGAAGAATTATCAAACAAGCGATTAGAAAAATTAGATTCTGAATCTAATTCTAGCACGGGTCTACTAGCAAATCGTCCAAAAGTGTCTCTGTACTTGCGCATGCAAAGTAAAGAAAAGTGTAATACTGAAAAAAACAATTACGAAAAGAAAAGTAAAATAAAATAAAGATGCAGAAAGCTAAAAAGAAAATGAATGAAGTTACCGCTCTCTTTTTTTTTTTTTTTTTTTTTTACAAATTGCAAAAAAAAAAACTACAAATTCTTCTACCGTCTCCCTGGCAACAGCGCCAAAGAATTAAGCGGTCGTTTACAGTATAGCTTTGGGGTGTCGATTCCACAGGGAGATGGATTGAGAAATTGAAGAACAGTAACGAAATTAACAAAAAGATTTAGACGAGTGCGAAAAGTAAATTTTAGAGTGTGACGTAAATTAAAACTAAATGAGTAATTTGAAAAGTATAAAAATAAGACGAAAAGTAGAGCATTGGGAATCCTTTGTATATAATTGGTATTTTAATTATTTTCGATTCATTAATAACTCAACTAAAAATTCTATGTCCAAATTTTCAATCGGAAGATAAAACATTAATAATCAGATTTAAATCAAATATAATCTTTCGAAAGATCATTCGTCGTAATATAAGAATGGAAATTGTTATCGATATTAAGGAAATTCAACGTTGACAATATACTTATAGAGTAATATTGCAGTAGAGAATTAAATTAATATAGATAACCAATTGAACCAAACATAATCAAAGCATTATTCCATTCAATAGAAAAAACATGACTGAATCTATAAATGAAATAAATTCTAAGATTATTTGGTGACGAAAACATTTATAATAAATTACGAATGATTAAACAAAAGAGTTTAATATTTAAAGCTCACACATATAGATCAAAAATAATTTCAAATACCATCATATATATAAATTCATCCCTAGCTCTACTAGAGAATTTAGTTACACATATTGAAAATATGTAACAAAAATTCTCCAAAGGAAACTATAATAGAACCGGCCATGTTTTCTCTTCTTATTTGGTTTTTCTTTTCTTTTCTCAAGCTCTCTAAAATAGTTCTTCAAGTCTCCAAGCACCTTCCTCCTCTTACGTTGGATATATATATATATACATTTCCATCTAAGTTGCATAACCAAAATCATAATTAGACATAACTAGTTTTATCCGTGTACCAATTGATGTCCAAGATGTGGCTGTTTTTATCTATGAATGGGATACCTTTGGTCAGCTGATATTGAAGTGAAATGAGGTGTATGCATTGTGTGGTTCTTCTTTCATTTGATGTAAATTTTAATTGTATGATAAAGTGCCATGTGTTGCCTTGTTTGCATATGAAACACTTTTCAATCTTTGAAGAAGTGGAATGCCATATATGAGTTTGTTTCCTCTTTATTCCTTTCGGTAGTAATGCCATGTGTTGCTTCAAGTGTTTGCAATTAGATGGAGGTGAATTAAAATGGAAGTAGGTGCTGGCTTAAGCTTCAATTGAATTGTCGCTTTGGAAATAATTTAAAGCACCGAATCTGATTTTGGTTTTGAAATGCTGTGTACCACTTTGCTTCCTCCCTTGTGTTGCCATGTGTTGATTTCAAGTGTTTGCATTTGGATGGAATTGCATTTGTAATGGAAGTAGGCGCCTGATGTATGCTTTAAATAAACATGTCGGTTTGGAGATAATTTGAAAGCACCGATTGCTTTTTGAAGTGCCAGGTGTTTCCAGCTTTGCGTCAATCCTTTCGTTGCCATGTGTTGATTGCATTTGATTGCTTTTAGATGGAATTGAATTGAAGGCGCCGGTTTATGCTTCATTTGATTTGATCATGTCAGTTTGGATACTTTGGAAGCACCGAATGGATTTTGAGTGAAATGCCGTGTATCACTTTGCTTCCTCCCTTGTGTTGCTATGTGTTAGCTTCCTATCATTTCAACTTGTGGCTTGGAGATTTGTCTTGTTTTAAGTAGTTGCCATTGCTCTTGAGTTCCAGCTTTTAATTATTTTGTTATCTTGCTCTTCAATCTGTTTTGGCAGTGCATTAAGGAGGTTGCGCCAGCGTTGTGTCTTTGTTTCCAAGCAATTTTCAGTTTACTTTTGTTGCCATGTGTTGCTTATCTTGCTTGCCTTTTCTTCATTTCTTTGGTCAAATATTTCAGCTCCATCTATGTTATCATGTGAAGTCTTGTGGATGGCTGTGTGGTGGTTGCTTTGCCTCCCTTTTGGCATGTGTTGCTTTGCTTCCTCTTCATTCCTTTTGGCTGCTTTGCTTCTTTGAGTTGTTGGTCTCATGAATTCCTTTCAATTTCTCAAGGTGCCGTGTATATCTTTTCTTCTTGGCATGCTTTGATCAATTGTCTTAATTCTTCATGAGGCTTGTAATCCTCTTGATAAGTTGACTTTGTTTCCTACTTGCTTTTTCTTCCCAAGTCTTGCCATGAACTAAGTTCAATTAAGAAGTGTATGAGGTAAAATGTTCCATAAAAATGTGGCAAATTAATTTAGTTGTCACTTACCTCATATAACCAACTAGAAATTAAACTAAATCAATTAATAAACTTAGCTCTTTAAAATGCAAGGAAATTTAAATGGCCTATTTGTAAGGTGGAAATTCATGGGACCTATTTAATGAATTAAACTCATGTGTTTCTATTTGTATTTATTTGAGACTTAAATATATTAAATCATGCTCATGTCTATCTCAAGATAAATAACTATTAAATTAACTAAAATGAGTTATATCATTATTTTCTCTTTTCTTTTAGCATTTAAATAGGGTATTTAGAGTGCATTTTTGTGCACTCATCAGGACCCATTTTGGTGTAATGCTTTCTATTTTGTTAAGGTATAGAAGAAATTAGGCCTAAAAGATTGAGCCCACAAGGTATATTACCTTGAATGCCCAAGATAAATCTTGGAGGAATAAGGGAGCGCCACTTGGTAATAGAGAAGTGTATAGAGGACATTTGTAGAAGAGAGTATTATGGACACTTGTCAAAACCTTGTGGGAAGGAAATGAAAAAGTGGAAGCAGGCCCAAGAGATTCGGCCATGGTGGTGTTAGGCACCACTTTTGATTTTGAATCTCACTTTGACACGTGTCAGGCTAAGAAATAACCAACCTTTTCTTTTCCTAAAATGTGTCTTACTTGGAAAGAGAGAAAGGTGGGTTCTAGAAGGTTTTTGTAAGAGAGAGAGAGAGTGTGGCCAGCGCATGGAAGGAGAGAAGTTGAGTGTGAAAGTGGAAAAGTTGTCTTGAAAATGATAAAATGTCCTTTCACTTGTCATACATAGTCTTTTTACTGTCACACGTGCCACGAGTCACACATGTAAGAGAGAAGGGTTAGGGTTTTGTGTGAAAAAATGTGGAGGCCTTTTTTATGCTTAGCCAAATCCTCTCTTGATCTTTTGTCTTCCCAATGGCATCCTATTATGAGAGAGAAGGTGGAAGAGATGGAAAGTGGCTGAGGGGGCTTTCTTTTTTGCATTCTTTTTGGCCAAGACTAGTTTTCCACTAGGTCACCACTTTCATTCACTTTCTCATTAGCCAAACACTATTATATTTTCATAACTTTGAGTTTTCTACATCATTTTTTGCTAGGAAGATCACTACATGGAAGGTAAACACATTCTCTATTTGTTTTAACATACCATGCATGGTTTTGAGTGAAGAAACAACCCTATTATTTTCAGATCTAAGGATTTTCTTACACAAATACCCACTTTCACTCAAAAAAAAAACCGTAGATGTTCTTGATGTTTTGAACGTAGAAAAATGAGATTTTGAATAAGAGAGTATCGGATTGCACTAGAGGGAAGAAAACTAGGTTTTTGATTCCTTAAAGTTTCGGCCCTAGGGTTTTTGAAGGGAATATTTGGTTGTCTAAAGCATCAAGCACTCACTCTCACTTGAAGTTTTAGGTTTTAGGATTCAGTATTCAAATCTTGATTTGGTTTTTTGATTATTTTCAGATTTTCCCTTGCTTGTTATGTCGGATTTAAGTAAATTCTTAACTTATCTTGGATATTATTTGCATATATTATTTGAAGTTTGTTTGTTGTTTGTTTGCTTGATTATTCAAATATTATCTCAAGTATATTATAAGGGTTGCCTATGTGTTTTGAGGAAACATGGAGATTGTATGATTTATATTGATCAATTATTCAAAACATGGAGATGTTGTGATTTATGTGTTTCACCCTAGGTGTATGGAGATGTGTGGATTGGTTATTTGATGAAAACCATGAGGTCTAAGGGCTTACATGATTCAGCTATGAACAAATGTTATGTTTTCACTGAAGATCTCAATATAGGAATGGATGCATGTTCGCTTTACACTAGTTTATACATTCGACCTTGAGAAATTAATGAAGTTAGAAGAGGTGCTGTGATGTCTTAATCGTAAAAAAGAATATGCTGAGGAGTTTCAGGGTTTCGACTATACCTTGGGAGATAACTTAACCTATTTGTTTGGATGAACACTTGAGGAGATGCATGAGTTTATGAGATATAAGGGTGAAAATGATCACCTTGAAATGGTTCATGTTCATAAAAATAAGGCATTTAAGCTCTACGACATGATAAGAAGGATATGACATCACATGCCATGATGTAATATGTTTCAATTTGAATGTTTATCTAAAATTATGAGACTTGGTCTCCATGTGAAATGCTATGAAATGTTATAGGTTGGCGTGCTACGAAATGATATGAACAAGAACCCAAGCTTAAATGATATGAACACGTATTAAAATCTAAAATATGAGAGAATGTCTTTTTAAAAGAATGTACATGATGCATGAGTTAGAGTTTCAAGTCTTATGTAAATATGTCCATGCATATGTTTGCGTTTGCTTTTATATGTCTATGATATATGTGGTGTGTTATCTGTTTCCACTACCATTCCCCTCCCGGAATGGTAAAAGTTGTTACAGGTTGTGATGGACAAGCACAAGAGATCGACTACCAAGAAAGTTCAGATCCAAAGAGCCCTGAGAGTCCTTCAGAATCATCTGCTTTGGATAGCCTGCAAGCAGCCGATCAGTTCCTGGTTGAGATTGTGAAACCTTTTGAAGAACTATGGAGGATTTTGAGTCAAGGAAGAGCCTAGTAGGACCATTAGCATTACTTTTGTGGAGATATATGACAGTTTATTTTGAAAAACTATTATTTTGGGAAATGGTCCTTGCTTGTTTTGGGAATGCTAGACACTTGAACTATTTGAGGTGTATTTGCTTTATTAAGTTTTTGAAATATTTGCACTATTATGGTACTATACGATATTTTCAAATCATCATTGCAGTGGAAAGAATTTTTCCACTGTAATTTATTGTATATTACTAGTAAGTTAGGTACATTGTATCTTATTTATCATGTATAAGGATATATAGCATTGTGCTACCTATCCCTAGTGTGCTCGATAACCGTTAAATCTCAAGCACGAAGCTGGGATGCTAACAATATTCAAGCAAAATGAACAAACAAGAGTTTACACAATATATATACAAGTGTTATCAAGAGTAAGTTGAAAGTTTACATACAAAAGTCCAATGAATAAAATAACAAGCATCTGAAAATATAATATGGCACATTAGGAGACATCAAACAAAACCCTAATGTATGAGTGAGTGTAAGTATCTAAGATTTTTGAAACTATTTTCTCGTGCAAGAAACCCTAGAGCCGAAGCCTTTGCTCTACCCTAGATCACATGTTCTTGTGTTCAAAACACCAAGAAGATTTTGGGTTCCTTCTTGAAAATGAAGGGGTGTATGTCTCTCTTGGCCATGTTCATCAAGAAAAATATGAATAAACTTTCCTGTCCCTAGTCAAAATGTTCAAGATGGTTTCTTGGTTATTTTTCATAAATGGTGATGATAAAGGTGGCATTTGGTTGGTGAGAAAGTGTGACAAAAATAGAGATTTCGAGGAGAGCAATGATGGCCGAATGACTTAAGGAAAATCAAGTAAATATTTGAACCCAAATCCAATCTCTTTCCAATGCATTAGTGCCTCCCTTCTCTTTTCTTTGCGCATGTGTTCCAAACTCATTCTCCTAGTTCAAAGACAACATGCCTTCATGGTGAACTCGTACACTATCATTGTGATATCTAGGTCCATGGTTTTATACTATCTTGGGTAGAAACTACTACAATGAGATTGTGAGATATCTCAGTAAACAAGCAACATACAACGATATAAGAGCAACCCGCAAATGAATGCATGGATATGTATTTTGACATAAAACTTGACATATGCAACATAGAACTTAAAATATTTTTTTCATCTTTTAATCTCTTAAGAAATGTTAATATCATTTGAGCTAGGGTTCTTGTAATAACATATCGCACAATTTCTTATTATATCGTACATGTCATATCATGTTATAGAGGTCAAACACCTTAATCATTTCTTATAACACTTGGACACCTCGCAGCTACCCTAATCACCAACAATCCACTTTATTCGAGGTGACTATGTCATATATTTAAACATATCCATTACAACAGTTTACTTATTTTGCCTTCATCATATGTCACTCATTAGTTTTAGGTGCAACCTCACTCCAGTATCATTTTCATAAGGAATCAATCTGACCATACTTTGTCAACCCAAGAGTCTCCAGTCTCATTTAAACACACTAGAGTGGGTTGGAAGTTCATCCAAGGCATTTCTCCGTCCTACCATTTGGTGTCGTGACAAAGCATGCTATGACTTTTCTTTGAAAACTCATACCTAAATGCATGAGATATGGACCTATGATGCTACACTTTCTCATAATCATGAAATATGGAAAAATCAAGACATATATAACAGTAAGTAAAAACATGCATCCCGCGATATAGCTTAAAAACATTAGAATATGCATTCACTTAATGAATACACATAAGCATAGCCAACTCAAGATTAATGAAGCATAAAATAGATTTGAAAATCCTATTTCTAGCCTTGGCCGATTCATATTGGTTCTCAAAACGTAGTTTTCATCATCACAACACATGCTTTCTTCCTTCTACACATTCAGTTAATCTTATTAACAAACATAGCATCTTTACAAGATTAGGAGAAAACCTTAATCTCAAAGGTACTCGTGAGTGTTGTGCTTAAGGTTTTCAAAATCATTTTCCATGGCAAGAAAACTTCAAAACTGAAACCTCTTAAGGATAAAAACCCTAGCTTTTCTACGTAAATGGATCGTGTCTTCCCCTGGAAGAAAAATCGTGCCATGTACATATGTATATGCAAGAAAATGGTTCCTATCTTCTTGAATGGTGTAGTAGAAAGGAAAATGCTATTCATACCGATGGATCCCATTTTAGGTTTTTTTTTTTTTTTTTTTTAGGTTTTTTATATGATTTTTAAGTAAATATTTTTAAATAATATTGTGATTTTTTTATATTTTTAAAAAATATTTTAAAATGTCAAAAAATCATGTAAAAAAATATTTTTTTTACATGATTTTTTTAACATCTTAAAACATTTTTTAAAAATACAAAAAAAATTACAACATTATTTAAAAACACTTACTTAAAAATCATATAAAGAAAACAAACAAAAAACCTAAAACGGGATGCTATTCATCGGGATGAATAGCACTGCCAGTAGTAGAAATCCTTGGTGATTTTAAAAATAGTGCTTGAAGAGTGATGGTGGTATTTGGTTGGTGATAAAACTTGAAAAAAATGAAAGCTACATAGACAATTATGGGGTTGGCTGAATGCTGCTTAGGAACAAATCTGGAAAGTTTTGTGAAAAATGTGTGATTTTCACAATTGATTATTCATATACTTCATTCAAGAATTCAAATCTATGAATTCTTGATTTCAAAAATTCTTGCTTTAATTTCCATATATGTAATTTTCATATTTAATTTCAATTTGGAATTGTATTCAAATTTCAAATATATTTTTATCAATGCTTTATATTCCAGATCCTTGTTTGTGACTGAATTTGCATTAAAAAAAATAAAAAAATAAAAAAAAAAATTGAAATTGCCTGTTTGATAGACTTTACAAGCCGAAATTTGAATTGATTTGGTGTTGATTGATCTTTATTTCAAGGGAGCCAAATATATCCTTAGTATCTTATTTCCTAATTACTCTTTTTTATGGGTCCCATGGTGAACTAAGTCTAAAAGATCTCTTCAAATTCTAGATGGGCCAATCACCAGGTCAAGAGCTAAGAAGGTTAAGGAAGCAATGCAAACACTGGTGCAATCTACTTGGGCCGAGTTTGCAAATCATCGAGCAAGACTTCAACATTCAAATTGAGCTTGAAAGAAGAGCCAACTTTAATCCATGTAAGACAAGCTATAGTGGGGGGCGACATAGCCTAGTGATTTAGTGTAAATATTTTATTTCAGTAAGTATGGGTGTGTAGATCTATTTTTATGTTTCTATGAATGTAATCATTTGGACCTATTTAATTCATTAAGTGATCTTTATTTATTAGTTATTGAAGTGTAGTTTAGGAGTTTTGGGTTTGAAATTCTTCAGCACATGTCTGTAAGTGATGTAGGCTTTATTATGCCTTAGGGTTTTCATTGAGGGGCTATAAAGATACATATAATTGCATTTTCTAGCATTATGAACATGAATAGTATTTTTCTTCATAAAAAGTTATTATTTTTCTACTAGTTCTTGAATGAACTAAGAAATTATCAAAGAAAAATCTTTTGTAGCGTTCTCTCCACAATCTTGTTTCTCAAAACAACTTTTCACTAGGTTTAGATAATCTTGACTTAATTCTTGACTTTCTTGAGTGGATTTCACTTTGTTTGTGGATTTAAGGGATTTCAATCCCACATGTTATAGTAGTGGTGATGTGAACCTGTAGGATTAAAAATTCTTTGAACTCACGAATAAATTGGAATCCATCCATGAAAGCCAAGAATCAAGTCAAGATGATCTAGATCCATTGAAAACTTGTTTCAAGAACTTAGATTACGGAGGGAACGCCACAAAATATTTTTCTTTAATAAGTTCTTAGTTCATTCAAAAATAATTAGAGAAAATGAACTCTCTCTAGAAAAATACTTTTCATGTTCATAATTATATAAAATGAAGAAGTATGTGTTTTTATAGCCCCCAATGAAATCTTAGGACCTAATAAAACCTACATCACTTAAAGACATGGGTTAAATACTTTTAAACCCAAATCACTCTCTTATAACTAATAAAAAAAATCCAATTAGTGAATTACATTGGCCCAAATGCCTACAACTATAGAAATATAAAAAAATAGGCTCACATGTCTATGCTTATTAAAATAAAAGTTTTCACTTAACTACTAGGCTATGACGTCCCCCTTTGTAGCTTGTATCATATGGATTAAAGCTAGTTCTTTTTCTTTCAAGCACAACTTAAATGTTGGGGTCTTGTTCGAAGAATTTGCAAATTCGGTGCAAGTGGATTGCACTAATCCTTACATTGCATCAAGTGGTCTCTAATGCCACGAGGTTTTTCATTTCTAAGTGCAAACACTTCAGTGACTTATTAAAGGTTTGCATAGTGAGTTGAGTTGAGACAAGATGCGATGAGAGTTGAAAGTTAAATAAAATATTGTTAGAATATAAGCTTTTATTATTATAAGTTTTATTTTTTTTTACATTTGAAAAAGATATATTATTTATTTCTTTTGTTTGAGAGTTTGAAAAGCTTGTATTAATTTAATGAGATAAGTTGTATTCTTCACTTATCCAAACAATACCTTAGTGATTTATCTTCTATTTTAGCCATGTGCAGGATGCACAATCCTGCCACAGGAGTTCCCATCTAGCAAAAGAAAAGGCAAAAGCGAGACTCCTTTCTTATGATCTTGGCCATCCAAAATCAACATATTCCCACCTTAAACGAGATCCACTTGCTGGGAAAAGTGCAAGAACGGAAAGCCCCCAAAGTTCACTGACCTCACCGTCTTAATTGACATGTCTTAAATTTGTATCTAGCATAAAATCATGAACTTCCTCGTAAAAGGATTAAGCAAAACACATGAAAAAATTAGATTATTAAATGCAATCATCTTTTATCGTGAAAGCTACTATTGCTTGGCCTTTGCAAATACGTCAGGAAACATGCATGACCTTGATGGTGGGTGTTTTTTAAAATTAGTGGCACTCTCTACATCACACTAATCCATCAAACTTCACTGGGGATTTATTTTCTTTTTCTGTGACCTACCCACTTCCGGTGCCTTTAGCAAATTAAACAGGGAAACATCCCTTTGATTGGTTTTTTCGTTGGACGTTACCCACAGATGTCCCAAGCTTTATGTGATCAACAATAATTTCCTTCAACATATTTTTTAAGAAGCAAAAACTTTGAATTTTCTTTTTAATGAGTTTATTTAGTGTAGGGCATAAAGAGTGAGAGAGCCGAAATCTAGGATTAATATTTAGGCAGTATGTACATAAACTCTTGGATAAGGACGGAAACATGGTGAAGCATAAAGATTTCATAGAACGTTTAGGTTAAGCGGCAATCTACCTTTAAATAATATCTTATATAACCGTAAATAATAAAAAACTTATACTTTAATAGGAATATATATATATTTTCACCAGAACAAATAGGTATATGTTCGTCAATCTCACCAAATTATTCACCTTTAGCCGCTCCTTCCCCCAGAACAAATTATGGTTGATAGTATTTCGATCACCAGAAAAATTAAGGGATAATTAGTGGCAACTTATGTAAAAATTTAATTTTAGCAGCTCACTTGAAGAGGAAAAGCGAAAAAAAACAAAATGCATGATTCATGTGACAACAAGAAATAAGGATTTTTGCGGCGCTTGGAATTCGCCAGAAAAAGCCTTATTTTTGACGGAAAAGCTTTTTATCAGCTACAATATTGGCGCCGGTTGTTTTTCACTATCATTTGCATGCTACTAGGACTGAAAACGAGCCGAGTTTGAGCGATTGGAGTTGTGCAAACTTGGCCCGTTTACTACACAAGTCGAGCTTGGGCTGGACTCATTTAATTGCTGAGCCCAACCCACTATTCAAGCACAGCTCGTTTAAGCGTACATGAAGGTCGAGCTCGACTCGAGCTCGGGCCTATTCGTGAGTAGAGGCCAAGCTCAACTCGAGTTCGGCCCGTTTATTGTAAGATCCAAACAACAGATAACAACCTGTTTCAAGAATAAGTTCATGCTCGGCCCTTTTATTATAAGCCCAAATCCAAATCCAACAAACTTTTTTCATACGAAAATAAGATTAGACTATAATTTGTAGTAGTCTACTAACTATATACTAATAATTTAAATTTAAACATTGCATCATTGGCCTAATACTGAACATATTAATAATATATAATTAATAATATATTAGTATTATATAAGTAATACTAATAGTTATAGTCTTACTATAACTTTATAGTACTAATACTAATACTAACATAGTTGTGTTAGTAATAGTAGTTATATATAAGTATGCTAGTAATAGTTATGCCAATAATAGTAATGTAGCAGTACTAGTAATGGTAATTTATATAAATGGTAATGTACTAATTATATATACACTAGTAATACTATTAATATAGTATATACTACTAATTAGTATACTATATAATACAGTACTAATAGTTATAGTTTTACACTTTCTTTTTTTGAGGAAATTCTCATTCATTCATTTATTGAGTCAGAAAACACAGAGTAAATAGTGGGGAGTTTCCTCCAAATCCACCATACAATCCAAAACATACAAAGCATGTTAAGCAAACCTATGTGGCAACCTATGTTCGCAAACTAATATTAAACGAGTCGATCAAGTTTTATACGAGTTGTATCATTTAATTATCAAGTGTAATTTTGTGTTTAATTATCAAGTGTAATTTTATCGAGTCGAATTCGAGCTTCGAATTTTTAGAAGTGCCGCTTTTGATTGACTTTTTGTGGCAAATTTGTCTGGCCGCAAAAAAATCACAAACTCGCCACAAATAGCCTTTTAACCTTGTTAAGTGTTGGGGAAATACTTTTTCTAATGAGTTGTGTTCGTCGTAGTTTTAGAGTTCTAAAAAAAATAATATTGGCACTTGAAATAGCCTGATAAGGCCACTTACAAAATTAAAAAAAAAAATTGGATCACAAATTAAACAACCTTCATACTTGTCCCACCCACCAAACATATAGTACAAAATAAGAAACATTATATTTTTTGTTTAATTACAATAACACAATGAAACCTAATGGAAAAGTTACCAAAGAGAAAAAGGCAAAAGCAAAATTCTAATACAAAATAACTGAAGGCTAATGGAAAAGTCATCAAGAAAGTAAAAAATTAATACAAGAAGAAATAAGATGCAATGATGCAGTTTAATTGTGTAGGACCGAGTTTTACAACAAAAGAACTAGTTGTGACTACATATATAAGCTGAGAGCCTAAGACATGAAACATAGTCTTGTAATGAAAAAGAAGTAAGTTGAAATATATAATTGAAGACCATCTCTTTAAGAGAGAGAGAGAGAGAGATTTTCATGGTTACTTTTGACATTTCAAATCATGGCATCGTTACCATGTCAGTGTCTTGAAAGTCACTTCGTTTCAAGACTAGATGTTGATCTGTGCATCATATATCCACCTGAATTCACTACATGTTGATCTGTTCATTCAAAACAGGAAGAGAATATTTGGATGGTTTAAAGGAAACCTTGAGACCACTTTTATCTGAATTTAGATTAATATGATAGTTTCTAACTTACTGAAACCCAGTCTAACCAATGAAACTAGACTTCATTATTCTCATTTTTAAACTATATTTCCTTAGGGAAACTACTGAAAGTGAAAAAACTACGAAAGAAGGTAGTACAATTTACACTTTAATTACAGGAAGTAAAAAGTAGAGTTTTTTTTTTTCTCTATTTATTCATCCTTAGAAGGAACACCCCACAAGGTGGTTATTCTGGTGCTTCTCGATTTCTTGTCTCAAAACATCCTTTATATCTTTATGAGCCTTCTATTTTGGATCCTAGATATACAAAAGAGTTTAAAAGAAATAAACAAGAAAATCAAAATATCAAAAGGCACCATCACCATCAAAATGACAAACATAGAAAAGTAGAATTAGTTTGGGAAAATTGAGCAGGATATTGTTATAAATTCCTTTTAGTGATAAGTGAAAAGGGAGTTTCACATGCTGACATTTTAAGTCCTGAAAATGTCAAAAAGAAAATTATAAAACATAAAAGAAAGAAAACAAATAAAAGGTCATGCCTACAAATTGGTAGAGGAACAAAGAACTCACTATGGTTATCACACCCAAGCCCTTAAGTCTAAATTAGAATACTCGTAACACTATTTTGTCAAATATAATTGATTGCAATATAGGCACCAGACAGAATCTTATTAATTGCTAATTGATTTATTTTCTTCATATTCTACTTCTATTCACTTCGACAGAACCTCCCTTTAATCCCTGAAGGACTGTAGAGGCTGCTACCCATGGCACAGCCCGTAAATTGAACCCAACGTGATCGTTAGCAAGGTGGGACTTTTGACCATACTCCCCATAGAAAATCCAGTTGTAGCTTCTCTATGCGATGGGCCTCCTTGGTGGGAAGTGGAAACAAAAGACAATAAGTAGGCAAGTTGGAATGAGTGATATTGATCACCCGTGGCAGGCTAAATCATATATGAAACTCCTTCAATAAATAATTATTTTGTAGAGCACAAACTAACACTACAAGAAATAAGGCACATATTGTTATAAAAGAGAAACTAACACTAGACATATTTCAGCTTGCACACATATTTTACATTAAATTATTTTTGTTCTCTTTCGTTCAAAAGATGCTTGAATTCATCAGTTCAATCATCTTGTCATGGCCTAGTCCTCATCAGTTCAAGCAGCCACTTCTCTTTCTTTTATACTTTTTTTTTATAAGTTTTACTAATTTGAAATATAAAATAGATGGTAAACACATGTAGAGCTTCTGAAGGCATGAACCATATTGTTGAAAAAACAGAGAAATAACTAATATACATTAAATTCAAAGTACTAAGCTAAAATATATCTATTAATAAATTCTACTCTCGATCTACATTAATTTTAAAGTACTAATCTGAAACAACAAATAAATAAATATATCTATTAGTAAATTCCACTCCCAATATACGTTAAAACTAAAGTGCTAATTTGAAACTAAAGGCCTAATCCTCATGAATTTTGAAGAAAGCTCAATACAATCAATTCAGCACACATATTTTAGATATAGAATTTCTTCTTCAATTATATAGGAAGCAATAAAACTACAATTACTCATATGGTGTATGGCTAAAACTTGCAAAGCAATATATTAGAATCCAATATTAACATATATGCTATGTGCTTGGGGGGAAGGGGGGAATGAGGGGTTTTTAATACACTCAAGTTACTCATTCAAACTAATTACCCAAATGGGGAAAACAACTAAATTTTTGGGTTCCTTTGCAAATGTGAAACATCCAAACAGGAAAAATCTGAAAAGAAACTCCAAGAAAATAACTTGTCGAAGACACCTTCTTTATTTTTGGGCTTGACATCATTGAGGCTTATTCTACTCTCACTTTCAGAAAGATCGATACATAACAATGAAACTTTATATCAGCTTGCTTAATTTCTTTGCTGAGACCAAGTTCTAGCCGTATATATAATAAATCATCATGTTAATGTTGCATTTAGATTAATGGATTTCTGCAGAAAATTAAATTATTTTATAGAGAAACTAACACTACAAGAAATAAGCACACATAATTCTGTAAAAGGGAAACTAACACTGCATATTTCAGCTTGCACACATATTTTACATTAGCTTATTTATGTTCTCTTTCGTTCAAAAGATGCTTGAATTCATGTTCAAGCAAGAAACCTTGTCATGGCCTAGTCCTCATCAATTTTGAAGAAAGTTCAATACAATTAATGAGGCACACATATTATTATAGTCATAAATATAGAATTTCCACTTTAATTATACAGGAAGCAATAAAACTACAATTACTCACATGGTGTATGGCTAAAACTTGCAAACCAATATATCATAATCCAACCTCACCAAGCAAGTCACCTGAAAAATGTAAATAGGAATAGTTAAAATCAATACAAGCCTGGAAAGACAATGTAAGCCTAAAAAATGTAAATAAGAATAGTTAAAATCAAGAAACTTTTTTTCCAAGAAACACTTATTATCATTCTACTCCATTTTTTCCAGATTTTCTTAGCAGCCATAGGTAGTAAGTAATAAACCCACCCATCTCAAACAGAACAAATACATGAGTTAATATTCAAAATTACTCTAAACAAACCATAAAACACAAACTTTAAAACAAAAGAAATCAAAGTAGTGCATTCAACAGTATTTCAGTAGTTAAAATATGACCTTAAAACTTATCATTTTTCTAATAGAGGTACTCAACACAAAAAAGCCCTTTTACAATAGCCAATACCACCAACAATCCGACCTAATTAACAAATGAAAACCAGAAAAACGTGCCAGTGATTATTTTGGATAAGTTTGCCAACGACGACTGTGTTTTTTATGGTGTTTTGCTACAATCCCTCGCACAAAGACAACCAAGAAATAAAAAACTATTTTGATCCACTGTATTTTGCTTCTTCATTAATAAATTCTTGGTAAACTAAGTGATGACCAAGAACAATATATTTTACCAAAACATGACCTAGGTTTCGATTTTATGTAGAAGTAAAATCCCCAAAAATGAAAACCAAAATATGGAAGCTTACCTACGTTTGTTTATCCCTCTCTTTGAAGAGATTTAGGCTAGGGTTCCACCCTTTGAAAATGAGAGAGCATGAGAGAGTGAGAGACGAACGGAGAGGGAGAGCACACAAAAGACACTCACTTGCCACGTGAGATGGCGACGGCACGATATCAACAAAAGGGTGGCGCAATCACACAAAGAAAGAGAGAGAGAGATTAGGTTTTGGGGTTCGAACTTCGAATTCGGTGGTAGAGAGAGAGAGATTAGGTTTTGGAATTCGAATATCCCCCGGCCTCCGGGGGGGGGGTGTGGGTAATCGTGTTGGTTTTAATTTTTTAACACTATTTCCGGCACTTACATAGCATTGCAAATAGCTATAAAAGTCGCTTCAAAAAGTGAATTCACCCAGTTTGATTTGAAATGTAGCTACCAAGTTCCAGATGCCGCTATAAGCACAAAAAATGCCAATTTTAATTGTGACACTCCCTTGTGCCGCAATAACCTCCTTTTTCTTGTAGTGTGATGACAATCTAACATGAACCTTAACGTTCGGTATTGTAATGCCACTGTTTCGAATGGGTCACAGAGTTATTATTTCTCATTTTAAAATCATATCTCAACCAGATAGTCATAGATTTCAAATTTTCAATGAAACAATACGACTCAAAGCTCCATGAATTAAACTATTCCAATATGATTAACTAAACATGACCACAAAATCTTAAAATAAACATCAACGTTCCAAAATATTAAGTTGATTGATCAGAAAACAACTATAAAATAAAATTCTCCAGCAACCAAAGTACCATCTTTGTACTTAATCCATTATGATCACGTAGCTTATACATACTTTCTGCTATTGATACTCAACTAAAACATCCAAAATATTTGAAATTATTGTGGAGATAATGGTGAATTATTATCAACAACTCAGTATTTGAGAACATATACCAGCACGTAAACATGAGCATTTAATGTCAGCATGCAGAACAAAATATGTTATCAAAGTTAATAAAGCAATTATTCAAAATATTTATATTCCAAAGTCTTTTGGCATAGCATAAACTGAACATCATCATCATATCACATTAGATAGTAGGGTTGTGCTATTTTCAGTGGCCAAATCAGGCATAGACATAAGTGTATTTCCCCTTACCATTCTTGGAATCCTAAGCGTGCACACAAGAAATATAATGCAAAATCATTTTGTTTCCAAAGTGGATGTGCTCAGGTACAAAAGAAGTTGTACCAACCTGAACAGAGCAGAGTAAAGTAGAATGAAAGTCAGATGCAAAATTCAAACATCATGCCAAAGATTTTCAAATGTCATATCATAATAAAATAGAGTGCATAACGAAATCAAGTCATGCTCCCTTACTTTAAAAAAACAAAAAAAAAAAGTCAGAGCATCTTTAACTAAGCACAAATTTTTAGATTCTCGTTCTTTGCTCTTTTCACACAATTCAAGAATGGAATACCAAAAACTTACTACTAAACCACAAAGTGAGTTCATGAGTAATAGCTCTTTTTGCATCAGTCATGACAAAATATTTTTCAAGTTCTTATTTCATAACAAAATATGCATAATTTTTTATAATGTTAAGCTCCAATCCATTCTTTATGCAAAGTCTGAATTATCCTCACTATAGCACCAATAAAAATCCATCATCACCTAGACATAATTGATGCATACTATAAATTAATGTAAAATAAATTGGCGCATCTAAACTAAACCTATTACTACTAAACCACAAAGTGAGTTCCCTAAATACCGCCTATTTAAGGCATTCACACTGAAATTGGTTTTAGAGATAGGGGCTTTCTCTTTTCAGTCTAGCCCAACTTAAATATAATAATAATAATAATATAACAATTTCTTAGTTACAGTAAAAGCAAACCCAACCTATAAACAAGGTCCATGTAAGTTCAAATCCAGTTAATGTAACATATCAATCCCGCGGGGGAAGGAGAGTTAGTTTCTGTTACTTAAACTAACATTCAAACAATATATTTATGACTCCAAATTCTCAATTTCATATAAAAATTATAGTTTCAAACCAACTATCTCAATATAATTAATCTCCCAAAATATCAAATCATTAGAACACGACAGAATTATTTAATTTAACGTTGTAATGGAAGGCCCAAACCACATGGCCTACTATAAAATAGTTAATGATACAAGTAAAATTCAATTGGAACCTCATAAAGAGTAGAAACATCTCATTGTCAAGCAATGTCGGACCCTAAACACCACCTGATGCGAACCTTAACGGTCTCACCTTTGAAATCCAACAAACAATATTAGAATACTTGCCCGAAAAAGCTAGAATTTAAATTTTAATAGAAAAACCCTGACCCAACGTTTATAAATGAAACAGAAACCGAAATTATAAATTAACAAACCCTGACCCAGTGATTATAATGGATTTATGAACAGAAGGTATAAAAATTGAACACCACAAAAAAGAATTCTTGATAAGTTCACTGAAGAACCAATAGGAGAAACAAAACCTCACTTTTCTTTTGATTTCAAATTCAATGTTCCTTCTATTACAAAGAATGCATACTATTTATAATAATAATAAGACTAGAAATCAGCCACTTTTCAATCGTACACATAAGGAAATGAGACTAACTTGGTTTCAAAATAGGAAAGTAGATAAAAATGACTAAAAATAAAAGTCTAAGATTAACACTAATTTTGATATAAAATTTAGTAGCTCTTCCATGCCAATAGTAGATTGAAATGGGCAAGGAAATGACATTTGAGGAATGTCTGAAATAGGCAAGTCAATCAGCCAACTAATTAGTCTGAAATTAGAAAGTAGTCAGTCACTTTCTCCTTCTAATTCCATGCCTAAATCAAGTAATAATTAGTCCATAATCCATGTCATTTTCCAAAGAAAATTATGCCCAATTTAAGCAAGATCAACCCCATTAGCTTGGATTAAGTTTATTGTGCCTTCATCTCCCTTTAGGCCAAGTTTCGAATACCCCATTTTAGAATTAGCTCATTAAGTGCTTCTTTAATCTTCTTGGATCTTGATATTGTAATAAGCCCAACTGGAACATGCAATGGATACTTTGATGGTGCTTGAATCATCACCTCAAAAGGAGAAAGATCATAACATCAGGATAAATACCATGTTTTATTTCCCTGGTAGGGTTATAAACTACTACTATTACACCTGTGGTGGGATTGTATACTACTATTATAACTTGTGACTGGGCTGTATAACACTATTATACCCATGCATGCCACTCATGCTAGGGTTGGATAGGCCATATAGCCTTAAGTGAATGGGACAGAAACCTCTAGGTCTGTCATTTCCACCCATTCTAATTTTAGATGATACGTCTTCCTCATCCTCATCCTCATCTTCTTCTCCGTTTTCATACTCATTTTCAACACTAGCCTCACGTATCTTCCTATTTTGCCTAACTTATGCATTTATAATCACTATATCTTACTAATTCATCATATCCCTTACTTCCCCTAATAACAAATTCAACCGTTCAAACTGTTGTAGCATGGCTTGCAACACAAAAAATGAGTTATCTGCCTCTTCCATAGGTGTTGAGTCACTTTTATGAGATATTTTTAATGTGCTACAAAACAACAATGTTAGTGATAAAACCTCACACACTCCCTTACGTGTTTACGCTCGAATAATATCACCACACTCGTGTTTCACTCTTAGTTTTTTTTTTAATACTAGTCTCACCACTCAAGCATTTTATCTCACTTGTTTTCCCTTTCGAGTTCTTCAAGAACTAGTTGAACAAAATCAACACACAACCTTGTATATTCCAGCCAGCAATAAATTCAAGGAACAGGAGAAAGGACTAAAATGTTATGAAACAAGGAAAATAGAAATTACAAAACAAGGAAAAGAGCAGGTACAAACAAGGAAAATAACAATTAGGAAACAAGAGATTCAGATTCAAAGAGTGTATACGCGATAGAGAGCAATTATGTAACAACATGCTAAGGATGATATATTCAGCTTCCTTAAAATAAAGATATCAATACCAAATCACTTCAAATTTTAGCTTGCAAACTATATCAAGTAGCCAAATTTTTTTCTTTTTTTGTTTCTTTTTTTAATTCAACAGCCTTTTGAATGTCTTGTTTTTTCCTTTTATGTAGATTTAGTCCAAAGATCTGAAATTTAAAATAAAGATCATAATAGATCTAGAATTTGAATTCAAATTTGAAAGTTACAGCTTTTGAATTTAAACCAAGATTATAATAAATCTGAAATTTGAATTAACACTCAAATTGAATTCAAAATTGAAATTACAGATATGGAAATCAAGCAAGGATTTGTGCAATCAATTAAAGAACTCACATATTTGAATTCTTGAATGAAGTATACGAATAATTAATTGTAAAAATCACAAATCTCAAACACATGAAATTAACAAGGATTGACATGAACTCGTGGGATTGAAAACTCGTTGAACCCATCAATAAATTGAAATCCACCCAAGAAAGCCAAAAATCAAGTCAAGATGATCTAGATTCTAGATTCGTTGAGAACTTGTTTCAAGAACCTAGATTGCGGAAAGAACGTCACAAAGGGTATAAGCCCAAAACAAGAACAAGTAGACAAAATAAGAATTCTCTTTGAAAAAAATATTATTCACGACCCAACATTTATATATGAAACATAAACTGAAAGTATAAAGTAACAAACGCTGAAATCTTAAGGCCTAATAAGGCCTACATTACTTAAAGATACGGGCTGAATACTTTTAAGCCTAAAACTCTTAAACCACACTCCTATAACTAATAAACGAAGTCCGATTAATTAATTAAATAGGTTCCAATGCCTAAAACTATAGAAACATAAAAATAGGCCCACACGCCAATGATTATTGAAATAAAAGTCCTCACTTAACTACTAGGCTATGCCATCCCGATTTGTAGCTTATATCATATGAATTAAAGCTACTGAATGAATTTCCAAATTCACCCCAAGTGGATTGCATCAGTTCTTACATTACTTTCTTGATCTTCTTAGATCTTGACCCTGTGATCATCTAAAATTTGCAAAAAATCTTTAAGACTTAGTCCACTATGGTGCCCATTAAGAATGAAGAAGGAATTTGCAAGAAAACCCTGGAACACGCTTAAGACATGCAAGAATTAAAAGAATAAACTAAACCTAATTTGGAAACCAAGCTCTAGTGCCAACTAATGTGAACCCGTGGGATTAAAAATCCCCTGAATTCATGAACAAATTAAAATCTACCTAAGAAAGTCAAGAATCAAGTCAAGATGATCTAAATAAGTTCTTAGGTCATTTAAGAAGTGAGACAACAAGAATTCTCTCTGAAAAAGTACTGTTCACGTTCATAATAATAGAAGACGAAGAAGCATGTATTTTTATAGCTCCCCATGAAACCCTAGGGCCTAATAAAGCCTATGTCACTTAAAGACATAGTAAGTGACATAGGTTGAACACTTTTATGCTCAAAAATCCTAATCCACACTCCAATAACTAATAAAAGAAGTCAAATTAATAAATTAAATAAGCCCAAATGCCTAAAACCATATAAATAAAAAATAGGCCTACACACCTATACTTATTGAAATAAAGAATTCACTAAACTATTAGGTTAAAGTTGGTTCTTATTCATTCAAGCTCATTTTAAATGTTGAGGTCTTGCTCGATAACATTATAAACTCGGTCCAAGTCAATTGCACCAATCATTGCATTCCTTCATTGATCTTCTTGGCTCTTGCCTTGTGAAATGTCCATCTAGAATTTGCAAGGAATCTTTAAAACTTGGTTTACCATAGTGCCCATCAGGATATTAACTTAACTAGAGTTTCTTTTTTTCTTCAAAGGCATGTATGTGCTTTGCGTAAAATGTAAAAGCCAAACGTCTGAATTTGTAAATGATAAACGTCCATTGAGAGAAGCAGGGCCTGTGCCATAGATCATCGAGGAAAGGGACATAGGGCAGCGAAAGGGTGGTTGGGCTATGGTCAAAGTTGGAGAAGCCTCTGTCATGGGTCTCCAGCACTAGTATAACAAGGGGTGCCGACTGGGTCATTTAGGTCCCGCGTCACCTTTGCAATATTTTTCAGAAACTTGAAAGCCAAGGCATTGGCTATCTATCATTTTCTCTCCACACCGTCTTGTCCCACGATTCCACCTTCCTGATCATATGTAAATTAAGAAGCCCATTGATCTCGAAACTTTCCTGTTAAAAAGAAATTGAAAAATATATAAAAAAAATAATAATTGTTCTTGCAGTCCATTCTGTGGATTGCATTGTAAACTTGATTGAAATGCTCTCATTTCATGAGTAAATAAATTGAAATTTTCAGATTTTGTGAATTTTTAATTTATAAATAAAATTATTTTGATCAAAGTTATTCTAAATTGGGGCTTTTCCATCTTTATATTTTTTGGACTATAAATAAATTCAGTTTTATAGATTGTATATAATGCTGTCCATATAAAAAAAACCCCGAAAGTTAGGTGAAGAAGACACAACTCAGTGTCCTAGAACAAGTAAGATAAGAGCTTCCAGTAACCATATATAGTGGCAGCCATTGGCTATCTTCACCATGCTTTTCTTACCTTACCTGTCAAATTGAGCACAATATGTCCATAACGACTAGGGTTTTACGACACGTGTTAAGGAATCTACAGGTTTCCTACTTTTTGTAAAAGCTTATATATATATATATAGGATGCGACAAGCTTGGATACTGCATGATTGCACGCGACGCTTTTAAGAAATTAGGGTAAAGTAGAATGTCTATATTATATATTGTTTTAAGGAAAAAGAAACAAATCTTGCAGAAGATTGTCTAGTGGTGGCCGGTGGGTTTGCTTGTTTATGTATGAACCAACAACCTACTAAAAGATAAACTCTTATATGGATGTATGAGTAATCAGACACGGCTTTCTCGAGTAATTTTCTTTTGGAGTGCAATTTCCCTGTCTCTTTCGTTTCAGTCCAACTCCACTAGAATTTGTGGGTCCCCAGGATCTAACCGTCTCACTCAAGTTAATTGTGAACTATTTTCTTTCCTGAGTTCAGCCTGTTAGCTTATTGGTATTGTTCTGTTCAATGGCAACCTCTCTATGGGTGAAACTCCTCTATACGTTTGTCTTCTAAATGATAGATTTTCAATCCAATTTGAAAAACTTACGTGGGGATTCCACTAAAAAACCCCATATGGTAGAAGCTGGAAAATCTTTAGGCATTGCACCCATGACACATTATATATATGGCTATCTCATGCACCCATTGCACTCATATGGTAGAAGCCGGAAAGTTTTTGTCCTACCATTACAAAAGGTTCAAGCTAGCTAGGGCTTTGAACTTTCTTTGTAAAAATAGAGGGAGAAAGATCAGACAGAGGAGTGATCTTTAACACTTAGGAAAAAGCTGTAATATTCGGAGACACTCCATTGTACAGTACTGAGGATCGAGAATCATAAAATACTCAAAATCGTAACTTGTGATCTTCATGCTGCATGGATTTTGCTTCATCTGACTGACTGACTGTCCGTACTTGAATGAATTCTATATATTAATTGTTGCCTCATTTTCTTCTTCCCATCATTTACCATTCGCAATCCCAGGCCAGCATTCTTTCGCCTCCAAGATATCGGGTTATATATCGACGTTGCCCTTCAAAACGACGTCAAGATCAACATTAATTAATATCAAGACAAATTAGTCATAATATACGGGACATAAAAAAGATTAGATTTATTGTATTTGCATCGAGTTTGAGGAAGACTACGAATGTACGTCTACGGGTTGTTCATTGACTGTTGGTGTGCACTTAATTAGAACATCTGCAAATATATATGGGTCGAAAGGACAGAGGATCAGGTGTTCATTTAACAAGATCAGGTGTTCATTTACCTAACAAAACTGTATTTTTTTATGCCCACTTTGATTTAGTATTAATGAGATCACTAAATCACTTTGATTTAGTTGACGGTGATTGATCTACAAATTGGTAAGAAATGGCCGTTACTTCGTAATATATTGTGTCGCCTAAACTTATATGTAAGAAAATATAAATACGAGAATAGGTCTCTGTTATTTCTTTTCTATTTGGTTTCTTTTTTTCCTCGGTAAAAAAGCTGTTTTTGGTAATTAAAAGGAAAAAAATAAGTTGATCATGAATTAAGGCTGCGTTTGAATGTTGAATTGAGTCAAGTTTAATTAAATTAAGTTCTTTATGAATAATACTAGTGATTTGAGATCACTACAAGAGAATGAATTTTTTGAGAAATTCATTTGTCTCAAAAAGTCTATTTTTATCCCAAAATGTTTTTGAAGAAAAAAGAATCGTCTCAAATTTGTGTTGAAAAGTCTGTCTCAAAAAGTTTTGAGACGAAAATTAAATTTCATTTCTAAAAATAATTTTTAGAGATGAAATCTCGTCGGCCTGTCTGAACATTTGGACGAGCATTTTTGTTTGAAATAATTCATAGGGTTGTAATTGAGCCGAGCTTTGACTTGCCGAACTCGAGCTCGACTCAAAATACTCAAGCTTGAGTTTTTATTTATTATTTGTTCGAACTCGACTCGATAAACTAAACTTCCAATTCGAGCTCGAGCTCATCCCACAAACAAACTCGAGTCAAGTCGAGCTGAGTTCCAGCTTGAATTTTTTTTTTAACTTTTTGAATAAAATTTAAAAATAAATAAATAATAAAAAAATCATATTTAATATCTAATTAGTTGATATTTATTCATCATAACAATATGTTATATGCTTATATATATTATTAATAAATACACATAATATGACAGCATTTATGTATTTCACATACTTCCTACATGCTAATATATGAAATTATTAAATTTTATAGACTAATTATTGTACAAATTATAAAAATAACTATGAAGTATATTCATCATATAGATATAAGTAATAAGATTACATATTTAATTATAAAAATGATATACTTGTATTATTAGCAATACATATATATAACATATATATGTGTATATATTTATCAATATATAAATGAATTTTAATCGAGTCGACTCAAGCATAAACGAGTGAGCCTTAACGAATCTTAACCAAATCGAATCGAATTTTGTCGGATATATGTTATTTACTAATCGAGCAAGTATCTGTCTTCACGAGCAAACTTTTTTTTTTACGAGTTGAGGTTGATTCAAGTTTAAATGAGCATGCTGTCGAGTAACCTAGTTCATTTACAATCCTAGAAATGAAACATTCCCGTCTCTAAAACCCATTCGAATGAGAACTTGGAAGTGCGAATCAACAAAACAATCGATTCAAATATATGGCCATATTTGATATCGTTTGACTATACCAAGTGTTCCAACAGATCTTGTCCATTCAAACAAATTAATTAATTAAAATTATGTTCGTTTGATTAGGGTTTTGATGGATTTTGTGTTGTTCAAATAATGTTCAAACGGACTCACGTATTTTTTTGCTTTTCGCTCGAATGGGATATGTTTTGTTCAAATTGGTCTTGTTTGTTCGAATGAATTGATAAATTGTAATCTACCGTTCGAACATATATTTCCAGTTCACATGGTACTATTCACACAGATTCACATTTAATTAAAAAGATATAATTTAAACATCACAATTGTTCAAAGGCTGTTTAACAGAATAATAAAAAGCTAATTAAAGAAAAAATTAAGTTTTAAGATTTTGGTGGTGGTATAAAGTTTTGGGACATCCCTTTATCATTCTTTAAACATTCTTCAGTTGTTTAACTTCAGTCTCTTTTCTATTCTCACCTCTATCTTGGCTACTCTATCTAATCAGATCGCAACTCTTGTTCTTGAACCTTAATCATTCTTAGTCCTGTTGTCATTGGATATGACCCTTAGAAGATGTTGAGGATGGCTTCATGCATGCCATAAGCTCCTCAAATATTCAAAATGTGATCCAAGAACTTGAGATAGGATCTGAGCACCATTGACAGATGATTCATCAGATGGGATCGCAGCATTTTCCTTTAGAGATATGATCTTGTCATAACAAAAAAAACATTAAAGTTAGTATAAGTAAAAATAATATATTAGACTTGACTTAAATAAACATTAACTTACATAATTTGCCTCAGTATTGGAATTGGTCCAAGACCATCATGATTTTTATGTACTTTAGCATATATTAGTAGAACTTTCAGCTTGCTGTAAAAGGAAAATCTATAGAAGTCTAAGATTAAAATCAATAGGAGAAACAAACCTCACTTTTGATTTCAAAAATTCAATGCTTCTTCTATTACAAAGAGTGCACACTGTTTATAATGAATATAAGACTAAAAATCAGCTACTTTTCAACCCTTACAAATAAGAAAAGGAGGCTAACTTGGTTCTAAAATAGAAAAGTAGATAAAAATGATTAAAAATAGAAATCTAAGATTAACACTAATTTTGGTTTGAAATTTAGTAGCTCCTCTTTGCCAATAATAGACTAAAACAAGGAAATCACATTTAAGGAATGTCTGAAATAGGTAAGTCAATCAGCCAACTAATTAGTCTGAAATTGGAAAGTAATCAACCACTTTCTCCTTCTAATTTTATGCCCAGATGAAGCCATTTTCCTTGGAACATGACACCTAATTTAAGCAAAATCAGTCCCATTAGCTTGTATTAAATTTATTGTGTCTTCATCTCCCTTTGGACCAAGCTTGCAATGCCTTGTTTTAGAATCAACTTAAATCTCTTGAATGAGCTCATTAAGTGCTTTTTGATCTTCTTGGATCTTGCTCTTGCAATAGCATTGGAATATGCAATGAATCCTTTGATAGTGCTTGATTATTCTCATCATTCTCCCTCTCTTCAAAAAGATTTGACCTCGAATCGTCACCTACATCAAAAGGAGAAAGATCAGAAACATTAAATGTAGCACTAATATTATACTCACCTGGAAGATCCAACTTGTATGCATTATTATTGGTCATTTCAAGGACTTGAAATGCACCATTCCTTCTAGGAGATAGCTTGTACCACCTACGGGCTGAAAATCTTTCATTTCTCATACACACCCAAACCCAATTACCCAGTTCAAAGATAACGTGTCTATGGTCCTTGTTGGCTTTGGTCACATATTACTCATTTTTCTTCTCTATGTATGGCCATACACTTTCATAAAGTTTCTTCACCATCTCAGCCTCTTTTTGACCATCCAAACTAGCCATTTCATCAACAGGCAAAAGCAACGAATCCAAGTGAATTAAAACCATTACAAATTGTGAAAAATCAGTAGTAGAATGAACACTCTGATTATATGCAAACTTAATGAAGGCAAGCAATCCTCCCAATTTTTCAAGTTCTTTTGAATTATAGTATGCAACAAAGTAGATAAAGTTTTATTTACTACATCGGTTTGTTCATCCGTTTGAGAGTGACAAGTAGTGAAAACAACAAATTAGTTCCCCACTTTCCCCACAAGACATTCCAAAAATAGTTAAGAAATTTAACATCACGATTAGACACAATAGTCTTAGGACCCATTAAAGCACCTCTATGTGCTTCACGCACAAGCAACTCAAGCATAAAGTTATTACGCACATAAAGTCTATTATATCAAAACAAGTACCCATCCAGTCTATAAAACTTATCAAATGCTGCCTTTTCACACACTCCATAGACACTAGCAAAATCATCATCATTAGCATATAATTCCTTAACGTATTCAAATTCCAATAACTTTGCATTTAAAGTGGAGACAAGGGCATACCTTCTCGATAATGCATCGGCCACAATATTTTCCTTACTTTGTTTGTATCGGCCACGATATTTTCCTTACCTTGTTTGTATTTGATTACGTAAGAAAATATTTCAATGAATTACACCCACTTGGCATGCCTTCAATTCAACTTACCTTGTCCTTTCAAGTGCTTCAAGGAATCATGGTCGGTATGCAAGACAAATTATTCCAGCCAAAGGTAATGTTGCCAAGTCTCCAATACTCTCACTAATGCATAAAGCTCTTTGTCATATGTCGGGTAGTTCAAAGTTGTCCCATTTAGCTTTTCATTGAAATAGGCTGTTGGGCGCTTCTCCAACATCAAAACAATTCACCTATTCCTGAAGCATCACACTCAAAAAAAGGAGCACCACATAACCTTTCTTTAATCTCATGAAATGCACGATCTTGCTTACTATCTCATTTAAAATCCAAGGACTTTTTAACAATTCAGTGAGTGGTGCTGCTAGTGTACTGGAACTTTTGACAAATCGTCAATAAAAACTAGCCAAACCATAAAAACTTCTTACCTTCGTGATTAACTTAGGTGTGGGCCTTTTCTTGATAGCCTTCACATTTTCCTCATCCATTTCATTTCCTTTCACACTAACAACATAACTAAGAAACGCAACTTTTTTCATGCAAAGGGAACATTTCTTTAATTTGACATATAGTTTTTCTTTTCTCAAAACATCAAGCACACAATGCAAATGATCAATATGCTCATCTAAGCTCTTGCTGTGCACCAAAATGTCATCAAAATAGAAAACAACAAATTTGTCTATAAATGCACGCAATGCATGATTCATTAACATCATGAATGTATTTGGTGTATTAGTTAGTCCAAAAGGTATTACTAACCACTCATATAATCCATATTTAGTTTTAAAGGAAATTTCCCACTCATCTCGCTCTTTCACCCTAATTTTATGATATCTACTTTTCAAATCAATCTTTGTGAAAATACATGACCCATGCAATTTATCCAACATGTATTTTAATGTAGGAATTGGATGTCTATACTTTACCATAATATTGTTGATAGCCCTGTAATCAACACATATTCACCATGTCCCTTCCTTCTTAGTCACAAGTAGCACTGGTACCTCGCACGGACTCATGCTCTCTCTCACATGTCTTTTGGTCGTTAACTCCTCAACTTTCCTTTGAAGTTCCTTTGTCTCCTCTAGATTACTCCTATAGGCTGGTTGGTTAGGAATTGTTGCACCTAGCACCAAAGTAGTTTGATGCTTTATTCCTCCATGAGAGCTGCTACAGGGAAACCCCCAGTACAACACAAAAAGTATGAAAAAGTGCCAAGGTGAAGAAATACAAAAAAAAACCAAATAAAACAATCAAAAGTCAAAATTGTTGATCAATTGTCCGACACATTGCTTTCAGCCATGGGCATGGATTTGAGCTAAACTTATTAATGTGAACTTCAACCATATTAGAATATACTTGCCTACGAAAGCTAAAATTCAGATTTTGATAGAAAAAAACCCCGACCCAATGTTTATAAATGAAACACGAACCGAAAGTATATAGTAACAAACCCTGACCCAGTGATTTTAATGGAATCATGAATTGAAGGTAATAAATTTGAATGCCACATGGAAGAATTCTTGATAAGTTCACAAATTCACTGAAGAACCAATAGGAGACACAAATCTCACCTTTCTTTTTGATTTCAAATTCAATGTTCCTCAATTACAATGTGATGACCTAGACTTAGCATGGCTTGTAGCTTATTTGTAGACCTTAGTCTTTTGAGAGGTTTTAGTATTTTATTTTAAGAAGAGGCCCTAGCAGTAGAGTGAGATTTGGGTCCAAGTGATGGGTTAGCCCTAGATTACTAAGTGTAATTTGGTCTTGTTTGTTAGCGCAAGCCCAAAGGCCCAAAACCCAGAGCTAAGCCCTAAAATGAGGCATTCTTGGAGATTTTCATGGAGGTAAACTCAAGGGACACTTTCTTATTTCGGGATTTTTCAGATTTGCACTCACAAATTCCCTAAATCATACCACATGTAAAGCATGCCTAATATTGGAAAGGGAAGCAAGGATTTGGACAGATTCCATCCCCCCCTCCCCTCCCCCAACATTTCGGCCAAGACACACACACATACACTCATCTCTTGCCATGTGTCAAATATTTCTTTTTTTAACCAATGAGACTTAGAGAGATTTCTTGAAAAATGAAAAGGCAAGATGGAAGAAGGAAAAAGGCTTGTGATGGGTGGCATGGCTAAGGAAATGCCACTTTTCACTCATGCATTTTGTTTTAAGTTGGAAATAAGTCAAATTACTTTTATACCCTTTAAAGGGAATTAGTTGTTTGGAAGAAGGAATGACAAATAGGGAATTTCATGTAAGTTTTGGCTATGGGAACCCTAACCCACTCCACACCCATTTGCTCATTCCTAAGACAATCAAATGATGAGAATCCTAGAAACATTCGTGAGAAAGAAAGAGGTGAAAGGGTTTGTACTAAGTGTCAAGCATCTTGGGAAGTGGAGAAGGTGAAGGGAGTTCATATAAAAAAGCGTGAGGAAGATGCCCAAGGGTCCTCTCTTGCCCATTTTCGAAATTGCACGGGACCTCCTACTCTCCTCACACTTCTTGAAGATTTCACATTTTCTCGCATTTTCTTGCCAACCAAACATGTGGAGATTGAAATTTTGAACCTCTAGAGTTTGGAGATCGAGATAAGGCTCAGATTTTTGTTTGGATTTCACATTCACACTTGTCATTTCACTTAAACACGAGATTCAATCTCATGGGAGTTCAAGGAATGACGAAAGACACACTTTTACACTTTTTCTCGTTGAAGCAAATTAGGGTTTCTTGAAACTCCTAAGGTATTTCATAAGTATAACAAAGGGTTTTCTTAGATAACCATTCGAAGTTTGGGAACATTACCTCTAGCCCATCCGAAGGGTTTTCTTGTATAACATATTCTTCAAACTCCAAAATGCATTGTCCCTCCTAGCCCATTCGAAATCCCTATGCCCTTTTAGGTTTGATAAACTTTTCTTCCAAGTCCCAATGTAGTAAAGTTGAAATGTGTTCTCTACATTAAAAACTCTCTTTTTGCCAATTGGCGCATCACCCTACTACTTCCATGGCCTAATGATGAGAATCAACAAGTACCATCAAAGGATCCATTGCATGTTCCAGTTGGCCCCATTACAAGAGAAAGATCAAAGAAGATTAAAGAAGCACTTAATAGATTGATTCACGAGATTTGGGCTGATTCTAAAATGTGAAATTCCAAGCTTGACCCAAAGGGAGAAGAAGGCATAATAAATTTAATCCACGATATTTATGGGGCTGATTTTGCTTAAATTAGCCGTAATTTCCTTGGCAAACGGCATGGATTAGGGTTGATTATTGCCAGATTTTGGGCATGGAATTAGAAGGAGAAAATGGTTGATTACTTTTTGATTTTAGACCAATTAACTGTCTAATTGACTGCTATATTTCAGATCTTCCTTATGCATGATTGCCTTGCTCATTTCAATCTATTATTGGCATGGAGGAGCTGGTATATTTTAGAACAAATGTGTTAATTTTAGTCTTCTATTTTTGGTCCTTTAATCTACTTTCCTATTTTGGAATCAAATTAGTCTCATTTCTTTATAGTGGGCGTGTAGGGCTGAAAAGGGGCTGACTTGTAATAGGAAAGAACGTTGAATTGAAATGAAGAAAAAAGTGAGGTGTCGCCTTGTTCCTAGTTTATCATCCTATCTTATTTCCATTTGCGTTCGCCTTGTTTGGTGTCAGGCACCAAGTTGTTTCATTTGTGCCTTGTTCCTTTGAATTTACATTACTATCAGATAAAAAAAAAAAAAAGACGCCAGAAAACAAAAAAAGGGAATTTGATCATTGTTATTAGCAAAACATTAATGCAAGCAAACTAGGTTTAAACTCATTGAAGAAATTCAATTGATGAAATCCAAGCCATTGAACCTTTGATATTTGAATTTTCAGATTAAGAATTTGCAGTCAGTCACATCAATTTGGGGACATCTAAATTATTTTTGCTCTGTTCTATTTGTCACCCATGCACTTATGGGGTACTCTAGATACTATCATAAACAATGAATATGAATGCTGACCATTGTAATAGCCCACTTGAAATTCAATGAGTGATTTTTTTTTTTTTTTTTTTTAATGTTTTAGGAACTTGGTGAAATTTCAGAAGTTTTGACAAATAGAGCAATCAAGCCATGTTTTAGTCTGTCAGTTTAAAAAAATTTTCTACTCACGTTGGTGCTAGAAAGGTGATTTTATTTATATGAGGTACTTGGAGTGTGAGAATTAGAAACTATGTTCCATTGGTCTCAAATGAATATTTAGAATCTGATGGCACAATGAAATGATTTTCATTTTTGGGACAACAACTGTTCGAAAACGTGTTTTGAAATGTTCGAGGCACTTAGAAGTTGAATTTTGCGAAACGAACTAAGCTCCTAGATTCTTATGAAATATTGAAGATTCTTTTGTGCAAAATTATTTTCACCATGTTTAGACTGACTAACATGTAAGCGCCATGTAACACTCAGTCTAATGTTTTCAAGATCCCAGTGTGGAATCCCAAATTAAATTAGAGAATTTTTATTTGAACACTTGAAAGAGTTTAGCCACACTTGATGAATAGTGTTGGACATTTGTGTAACACCGCAGTCCTGGGGGTGCGGAGAGTTCGCTCTCATAAACTGAAACCACGTCCAAATACTCAATAATAAAATCCAAAGACTCCATAAAACTTCAAAGTTCAACACAAATATCTTTGTTACTCCACAGATTTACTAAACAAAAACCTCATTAAAATAAAAGAATAACATATTTGTTACTCCAAAGACTCGAATTATCTTTGTTACTCCGAAGACTCAAATTATCTATAACTCGACGTACCAAATTAACCACCAATGATAAATCTATTAAATATGATCCTCAAAAAAATACTTGTACCCTTAGTGCTTATTCATCTATGATTATCAAACTTTTTCAATACTTATTACTCTTGTTCTCCATCTAAACCATCAAAAGTATTTGAAAAATGTTATGAAGATAAGGCGTAAGTTATCAACAACTCAAGTAAAGAAGATAAACTAATAGTATGTAAACAAGAGCATTTACAGAATTTAGAATGCAGAACAAAATACCTACTTTCAGAATGCATAATCAAAACATGTTACCAAAAGCAGAACATCTAATTAGAACATCATACCATATATAACCCCTGTGGTAGGGTTGCAAATCCCGACGGCCAACCAAGCAAAAGTAGAATGTAAATCTTCTCCTTATTATCCTCAGACCCCCTAGTATGTACACAGGAAGGTCACGTAGAAAATCACTTTGCATACAAAGTGGGTGCACCAAAAATAAAAAAGTTGGTATCAATCCTAATAGAGACCACAATTTTACACCCTTAGTTTGGTGACTTTGGGGAGATGTTATTCTTTTAACAGAACAGCAAAAGTTAGTAAGGTTAGAACAGAATAGATTTAGATTTTCGTGCCAGAGATTCTCAGAAATCACATCATATCATATCAGAGTACAGAACATTTTCAAAATGGAACAAAATCGGATCACAAAATATGATTTATATAGAAAATTCCATGCTCATTCTCTTTTTAACAGTTCAGAAAGAAAATGCTAAATAACTCGTGCCTACACCAATCATGTTAGAAAACACTTTATTCCTATACAAAATATCATGCATATGCAAAACAAATAATTGAGGTGGTTTCAAATTTCTTTTCATCACAAATTTATGCACATTTTTCAAAATTGACCTCAGTTCATTTATTTAATGCAAAGTTATAGGAATTTCGCTTACATGTAAATAGTTTGTCAAAAATTATCTCCTAAGATAGTCACGTAATTCTCATAAATATCCAAAATTAACACCCGTTTCAATACTTAAACCCAAAATGCTAAGTAATGTATTTTCCCAAAAATCTAAATTCATCAAAACACTTAAAAAATCATAAATTTCCTAAATCTCAATTTTCACTTATTATTTTGTATCTAATTTCAACTTTAACACTATTCTAATAAAGAAAACAGATCTCCACACACTCAAATATTTTAGAATATGGAAACCAACCCAAAAACATTTAACTTCAAAACAATTTAACATAACACAAAACAAAAGTAAAAAGTAAATAGAAAAAAAGCCCATGAGGCCCAAAGTACAAAAAAAAGGGCCAAAATTATAATTTCCTATGGCTAGTCCTCCTTACCACCTTCGTAAGTGGCTTATATAAAACACATAACCGTTTGCATGAAAGTATTTGCTAGACCCAAGGTTTTCAAGCGAGGGATGTTATGAACCCAATTATTAGGCTTAAGGGGCCCTTTTATTTGGTTAAGCTCTGAGTGGCCCATGGCCTTTTGCTTTGAGGTTATTGTCGAGTAGGATAGTATATGTAGGGAAGGTAATGGTTAAGGGAGATCATCTGGAATCTTCATTGTAAACTTGAACCTGATTTGGAGAAAGAGGACTCCTCAAAATCTACTCTCTTTTACATCCTACATCTCCTTATCATTACGATTTTCATTACATCTCTTGGTTCCATTTTCATTATCTCTGTTATTTCAGTCCTTTCACTGGAGTAACTTAGCTCAGAAACGGGGTTCATAACAATTGGTATCTAGAGCCAACATTTAGGGATAACGACACACTTTTTAAGCAACAATTATAGCGGCAGATAAACTTTCATGAAACAAGTCTTCAGAAAATTCATCACAGCTTGAATGAGTCAATCGACCTGCTGCTGACCTAGTTGGCACAGCAGAACGATCATCCTGATCGAGATATTATGATCTACAAACTATGGAAACAACAATTGGCAAGTCGTTCGAAACAAAATCCCAATTTTGTTATAGCAAAAAAGGAGGAAACAATTCATCTTGAGATGGCGTATGAATCGGAAGAGGCAGATGAAACGGTAGAGCAAGGAGACGAGGTCGCAGAGAAGTGGAGAAGATAATCAAAGAACAAGATAAAACAATCGAATCGAAGCTTCTGGAACCTCTCCATGCCCAAACCCTAACTAGGGAGCCCGTTTACCCCTTGGGATGTGATGTAGCCTTAACAGCCATAGATGGTAACAAACCGTGTCTTCCGACTCCAACCTCCGACCAACCGCACGTCTATGTCACCGACATTGCACTCCTAGTAGTGCCGCAACAAAGCGTGGTGAAACCCAAAGAAGTTTCCAAAGAAATTGTCCATCAGGTTGGGCTTTGACACAATGCTTCTTGACTCCTCACCTTAAATTTTAGAGCCGTCAGTAACCAAGGCCAATACACAATCATGTTTGATTTATTGACACTTGGTGGACAGTAATGGGTAAGAAACGCCTTGCTCATAACCTGTTTGATTTATTGACACTTGAAGTCGTCTTTAAGCCATTTGATAGAGGAAGATAAATGAATTTAGTGAGAATGTATTGTAAGATCCCAGGAACAATTTCAATAAATCATGGAAACAATCGCTTGGCATTAATTAAAGGCTCTATAACAATAATGCAAGAGGGTAGAGTAGCGAACCTGTTTGCGGAAATGATTGAGAAAGGGTTAAGACCTGTCAAAGGCATTTTACCGCTCTTATTTTGGTTTAGTTACTTGTGTTGGTTTTTTGAGGAGACAAACATGAAAGGGAAGACAATTTTGGTTCATTACTGGTTTGATGTTTTGCTGTTGGGGGGTGTTTTGGCACCTTTTGATAGGGAATGGGAGATCGTTTTATTGAAGGGGCCAACATCCAGATAGAGATCTTACTTGTTACGTTTTATGGGCTTGATCTCATAGTTAATTTTGAACTTGAGCTTAACTATGGGACCATATGGATTGTTTGGATTAAAGGGGTGCCAAGACCTCTTAGTACCTGACCACATGAACATTTCTTGTCTCACAAGAATGGGATCCCACTGGTTTTGGAAATGTTTGGAAGAAATTGTGTAGGTCTGACTTCTCGGTGTTTGGTGTTCAGTGTTGGGTGTTTTTGTTCTCTGACTCACCAAATGAGATACTTAAATTTCGGTGATCATCCAAATGAAGATTACATCTTGATTGAGAAATTTTATGGAGATCTTTGCCATGGGGTTGGAAATATTTTTGACAATTTTGGGTTTGTGGGAACGTCTACTAGTTTTGAGTGGTTGCGCAGTATGTTTGAACAAGAGTTTGAGAATTATCAAGTTATTTTGCTAGTTACAACTCTCTTACTTATATGCCTTGGGATATCTTTGGTGTTAATTTCAATGTGTTTTGGTGTATAACTCCTTCACAAGCTAGTGTTGGCTGCTCATTTTCATGTGTTTGAAAATGGGCTATTCCTTTATGGAATCGATGGAAATAATCTTGAAATAGTGGTTGCTTATATGGAACCCAAGGGTTACATGGCCTTGCTCTACATCTACGGAGTTACTCATGATGAAGATAAGGATTTCTTAGCATTGGCATTATCTTGCATACACTCTTTCTATGGTAAATTTTCTGCGAAACAACTAGCTACATCAGTAAACTATGCCTTGGTATATGTTATATATTTAACTAGTGGTGAACTCCTCTTGATTGCTGGTGTTATATTGGTGGGCCTGTCAGCTCTCCAACATTGTGGCACCCACAAGGTAGCATTTATTTTTGCACTGGTTGTGATCACTTGGTATCATTTTTTTCCATTCGGCTATATACCACTCTACATTGGAGTCCGAAGACTATGAGTGCGTTTTCCCCACATTATATTATCAAACTTTTGGTGAGAATGGTAAAGAGGGTTGAACTTCTCTTGGAGAGATTCTTCTTTCTATAACTGGGTCGGTAAGCTTCAAAGATGAGGAAATGGAAAATGCCCTGCCTCATTGGAAAGACATTTGTCAACAAGGAAGAAGCTTAATAACTCCTAATGTAATAGAAAAATTATTGGTGCACGTTGGTATGTCATGGGAGCTGGAGTGGGTAAAACAGTACTCATTATGGAATTGATCAACAACATTGCCAAAGCTCATGGGGGTGTATCCGTATTTGGCGGAGTAGGTGAACGTACTCGTGAAGGAAATGATCTTTACATGGAAATGAAAGAATCTGGAGTAATTAATGAACAAAATATTGCAGAATCAAAAGTGGCTCTAGTATATGGTCAGATGAATGAACCGCCTGGAGCTCGTATGAGAGTTGGTTTAACTGCCCTAACTATGGCAGAATATTTCCGAGATGTTAATGAACAAGACGTACTTCTATTTATCGACAATATCTTCCGATTCGTCCAAAGCTGCGTTTGGAACCCGTCATATTAAACTATTAGAGCTCAATGATGTTCTTGAACAGCTTGAAAGTAAAGTAAATCCACTTCTGAGTAAGTTTAACAAGAGGGAAACCGTGATGGAAAGAGAAATCCACTATTTGGAGGTGAAGCAACTCCTTTTGCTCTCCCATTGCCAAGCTATAATGTTCAAATTGCGCAGAAAAATGAAAAGTTTGCTTCCCAAGCCAAAGGGGCGAAAGTGTGTCATTTTCAAATCCTTGAGAAAATTAATGGTAATGCTTATAGAGTGAATCTTCTAGGTGAGAGTATAAGAGTATATTGTCTCTCTAACTTCAATGTTTATGATCTTTCTTCCTTTGATGTAGGTGACGAATCAAGGTTGAATCCTTTCGAGGAGAGGGAGAATGATGGATACCATGGTAGACCAAGTCTTAAAGATACCTTACAAGTTCCAGATGGACCAATCACAAGGTTAAGAGCTAAGAAGATTAATTTAGGAAGTAATGGAAGTACTGGTACAATCTACTTGGGCTAAGTTTACAAACTCATCGAGTAAGACCCAACCATTCAAGATGAGCTTGGAAGAAGAAGAACCAATTTTAATCCATGTGATACAAGCTAAAGAGGGGGGGGGGGGGGGGGGGGGGCGGCGACATAGCTTAGTAGTTTAATGAAAACTTTTATTTCAATAAACATAAACGTGTGAGCCTATTTTTATATTTCTATAGTTGTAGGCATTTGGACCTATTTAATTTATTAAATGGACTTCATTTATTAGCTATAGGAATGTGGCTTAGAATTATTAGGCTTGAAGATGTTCAACCCATGTCTTCAAGTGACGTAGCCTTATTAGGCACTAAGGTTTCATTGAAGGGCTATAAAAACATACGCCAATTTACTTTCTATCAATTATGAATGCAAATAGTATTTTTTTCAAAATTTTTTTTTTTTCTCTAACTTTTTATGAATGAACTAAGAACATCTCAAAGGCAAACCTTTTATAGTGTTCTCTCCGCAATCTAGGTTCTTGAAACAAATTTTCAACGGGTCTAGATCATCATGACTTGATTATTTACTTTTTTGAGTGGATTTCAATTTATTTATGGGTTCAAGGGATTTTCAATCCTACAAGTTCACATCAGGGGAGGTCACTGGTGAGGGTGGAGGCTGCTGGTGGCACTTCATACGTCGACACTACGGCCATGCGACATGGAGGAACCCGTGTAGATGGGAAGGTTGCGTGGGCGCGTGTGCGGGGTCGAAGAGTTACATCCTATCATATACACTCACATTCAACACCATAATTAAATACTCCAAATTTTCAAATATCATATAGAGTTTGGTCTTAAAACTCATTTCTTCAATATCATCAATGCAAAAAATGCTAAGTCACTAGAATACAATAATATTTTTTTACTAAACCTTATCAATATTCATATAAATTCTCTATACTTAATCAATCATTCTTACGTCATCTCACCCAATGCTTCATAATCCAATCCTTGGTTGAGATATCTAAACTCATCTGAAAAATATTTAGAAATAAGGGGTGAGTTTAATCAGGCAAACGTGAGCATTTTCAGAAGAAACTTCATATGCATGAACTAGAAACCTTTTATTTTCATATAAAGATTTCCAAAATCTATTATCAGTAAAAAAAAAAAAATTCAACTTTTTAACCCTTTTTCATTTAGAAAAAAAAAACTATTCATTATCAAAAATGTTTTGGCACAAGTAACTGTAGAATCTCATCTTTTCATCATATCAGAACATGAAAATGTTTAACCCCCATGGTAGGGTTGTGCTATTCTCGGTGCCCAAACCAAGCGATATCATATTGTGAAACTTTCTCTTATTCATTCTCGGAGCTCCGAGTGTGCACACAGGAAGGAAACACATACAGACCAATTTGTTTCAAGTGGTTGAACATGTTGATACCAACCATATCACATGAACCAGTACCATCATATCAGAACTATTTTTCAAAGTAAATCAAACAGATAAGACTGCCAAAGGTTTTCATATCTATATCATATCATACCAAATCATGTACCAAACTTGTTCATATCATTTTTAGATAACCAACAACAACTCTAAAACATTTTACATTACATAAATAAAACATCAATTTTCATACTCGCTCTTTTATGCATTTCAGAAACATGTCAACATTGCTCATGTCTACACTATGCATGATAGAAACATTTTTCTCTTTTTCATATAGATTTCATGAATGTAAATAACTGAACGAGGTTGTTTTTCCCAAGTTCTCATTTATAACAAAAATATGCAAAGTTTTCAGAAAATAAACATTAGTCTTAGAGTTGGTGTAAAGTCAAGCATAGAAACTCCGCTTACCTGGACTTCTTAACCTTTGAGAATATTATCTACAATGCTCAACGAAACATCAATCATCACCTATAAAATAATCAAGCAATCTCCATAAATCTCAACTGACCACAACCTTTGTAAATAGAACCTGAGATATAAAACCCAGTATATTTCCTTAAGATCTAAATATCTTTGAAACTCTAATAATCAAAACTCCCAAAATGCTTTCAATTTATCAAAATCCTCCAAAACTCTAAAATATTGAATATCCTCCAAAGTCTCAATTTTCACGTAGTACTCATTTAACCCAATATACTCCAAACAAATCCTTTTCGGAAATCAAAAATCAACCCACTTAAGTAATACAACACCCATGATCCGATCAAAATTTCTGATCAAAATTTATATATATATATATATATATATAACTAACTCAAGCCCAAAATAATTTAAGACCGGATCCCAACTAGAAAGTGTTTAATTCAAAATAATTTGAAAGACACCTCAAAACAAAAGGAATTCCAAGCAGCCCAAAATAAATTCACCCACTGAAAGATATATCTTTAAAATTACATGCTTTATAACTGAGGGCAATATATATATATATATATATATATAAAAGAGTATGAGGTTAAAATTGTAAAAGCATGACACCTAACCTCCTAACTTCACATAAAGGGTAAAACCAAAATCTGCAGACAATTGCAACGCAAAACTTAGAGCAATGAAACTCACCGAGAAGGAAAAATCGCTACGGAGCTGGAGAGTTGTGGCAGTTGCAGGCAAGGAGCACGACTGAGCACCAATGAGGGAAAGTAAAAGAGACATGATGAGAACGAGAGAGAGATAAGAACACAGTGAGAGAGAGTGGTTAGTGAAACAAAAGAGACGTAAAGGGGACTTAGTGAGAGATCAAACTAGATCAAATTATAATATTGGGTGACAGGGGGTGCCTGGCAGCAAAGTCTGTGCAGGTGGGGCGAAAAGTGGAATAGGTTTGATGCCAAGGGATGGTTGGGTTGTGTCACACGGTAGGGGAAAAGGAAACTCTATTTTTGGGCTGCTAAAATCGGGGACTCGCCAAGGGTTTACCGAGAGCATTATGGTGCGCTGGGGTGGTTCTGTCGGTAGATTCTGGGTGGTTTCCAGTAAGAAACGGTGGCTGGTGGCTCAAGGTAATAAGAAAAGGAGATCATTTGTTTTGGGTGTAGTAAAACAAGGGTGTTACGGTGCAAGTCGTTGGGTAAAAGGCTGCCGTGGCTGGGTTTCTCTCGGTTTACGACTTGGAGTGGTGTTACTACCTGGAGGCGTATGGTGGCTTGCGCGGTGCTAACTTGGTGGCGGTGAAAGGATGATAGTGTGGAGGAGCTTGGCTTTGGGCTGGTTATTTGATAAGGGGGTTTCTGCAGCGGCAGTAACCTAGTCTAGGTTGAGTATTGTCGATAAATGCGTAAGAGTGCGGCTAACAGGAGGTATAAAAAGATGAATGGTAGATCAAAAATAAAACCCTAGAGATGAAAGAGGAAATAAATGAATGTATATCTATATGCGAATTGTTGCCGTGAAAGTAGTGGCGTGGAATTTGGAAACGTGCATGGGGAGTGGGAGTTGATTCATGTATATATGGTTAACGTGATGAAGACAGCTAGCAAGTTTTGAAACAAAAATTTTTCACAAAAACATGCTGCAATATTCATATATATATATATATCTAAATACATACATATATATATATATATAAATCCATAAAAGCATGAGTTTTAGAATTTTTAAAGAGAAAATGACTCTAGAGTATAATAACTAATAACTCCAGCCATATGAAATAGATAACAAATATTTAAAACAAAAGATAAGTTCAATTCTCGTAAAAAGATAAGTAAATAAATGAAACAATAACTTAGGAATGTAGTGAAATAAATAAATACTATTTGAAAAACTCCAATAAACTTTTGAACATATAAAACAAAGAATTTTAAAAGAAATTTTGGTATTGGAATGGGATGTTACATTCTCTCCTAAAAAAAAAAATTCGTCCTAGAAATTTGCTACACCTAAAGTTATGTCTCAAATTCTTAATCCATGAGCCTCAAATTATGAGTCACCAAGAAGCTGCACTTTCACTGCACACTCTAATCAACTTGTAGCCTCAAATAAACATTATCTAAATCAATTACTCCTTAAAAGAACCAACCTCCACATTAGATTTACAAGCCTAAGAATTCCACTAATACATCAAGGTCACAAGTCTAAACCTCCAGTTCTTGATCAAAACTTCCTCTATGAAGTCAACCTGAAGTCCAAACCTTTAAAATTTCCACATGATCATATCTTAGTTCTCAAATTTTCGGTACCTAAAATCGGATATCACTTTTTAAACCAATTCATATCTAGAACCTCAATTATGAAGTCTGCATAATCTCAAACCTCAAACAAGTAGCAACAAAAAAACTTTCAAATGATCAAAATGCCAACCTCGACATATAGTCTCAAATACATTGTATCTCAATCAAATACTCTTGAAATGAACCAACCTCGACATTGGATTTATAAGCCTTATGGTTCCTCTAAAACATCAATGTCATACGTCTAAAACTCCAATTCCAAAACAAAAACTCATTCTACAAAATCAATCTGAAATCTAAACCTTTAGATATCATCTTTCAAAATTCTCATACCTTACAAAATTTCCAATTATACGCTTTCAAATTCTAAGCCCCAAATTTCCATATAATCATTACTTAGTCACAAAAATCCTAAACCTCTCAAATGAAGTTACCTCCTAAACTCAAAGATATCTAAAACCTCAAATATAAAATCTGTAGGAGCTCAAATATGAGTCTCGATCAAACTTATGTCAATGTCAACATATAAACCTTAAGTCATATTCAAGCCATGTCTTTTAACTTGAAGAATGAACCCAATTGAATCTCAAACCTAGCTTCCTTTCAAACTTATAACAACTTTAAAAACCCAAGTCTTAAATTATATCCATTTCATGCCAACAGAATGCACCAATTGAATCTAAAACCTCAAATTTCGTATTCCACCTTCCATGGTACGTAAACGTGGCAGCCTTACATCTCAATAAAAATCATATATTGGGCCTATAGAATTTTAAAACCTTAAATTCCTAGAACCTTACTGCATAAAATCTGCAGAATCTTAAACCTTTGCTCGCTAGAAAGGTGGCGGTGGCAAGTGGTTGCTGGCGGGGAGGCATGGGTGGCTGACGGTGGATGGGTTGCTTGGAGAGGAAGATTCAGCTAAGGGGGGAAGAGGCCATGCATGAGCTAAAGGGAGAGGGAAGAAAGAGAGAGGGGAAGGAGAATAGGGCTAGGGTTTCCTCTTTAGAGTATTTATAGGCCCCTCATCTAGGATTCCCTAACCTAAATCTAACAGTAGAGATTTAAACTCAACTATAGTTTGTATAAATATAATCTTGCATCATTAAATAAATGGTGAAGTTTTGCTAATTACTTTTTAGAAGATAAAACCATCAAATTAATTAGACTTTTCAACATAATTCAAATCTCATAATATTTTTAAATACTACAATTATCTTATTTAAAATCATTCTTGGTTCAATAATTTCAGGACATTTAAAATACTCGAGGGCTTTAAAACACTGGGCTGACTTTAAAAATCACCCATTAACATTAAAAACACGCTTTCAAGGTTCAGCATGTAAAACGAGACTTGTGACCATTCAAAAGAAGAATGAGGAGGTTGTTACAATGTTGTACGCTACAAACCATTGTAGAAGGTTTGCACTTGAATCCAAACAGAAAGTCCATGATGTGGGCACTTCCAAGCAAATACCTCTCCCAAGTTTCATAAAGTGACTCCATATCAAATTGAAGACATGTGGTGATATCGTTTCCCATGTAACGTGTGATGCCCCCCAATTTACGTATGAGATTTAACGTAAATTGGAGTGTCAGGATAAGTAACACTTGGCTACTCACTCCCGTACTTATCAAAATTTAATGTAAATCACAGTGGAAAAGTTCTGAGAAAAATTAATTTCTAGTGATCACATAGTAGTATAAAAACCACAATTATTTATATCATAACATCATCTCCTTACATGCATAACCCAGTTAGTTTTCTTATATACAAAATTACAAAACTTATCAAATATTTTCATAAGGCCACCTGGGCTCCTTCTTCCTTTACTGAAATTTCTTCCCGTATCCACACCGATCCTTATTACTATTAATTGGTCAAAAATTTCTAGGGAGAGTACTTCGAGAGCCCTTCAGGGTTCCTTCGATCTCTCGAGTAACTAGGGCCTTGTCCATGTCCATAATCAATCCTGCAGCGAAATTCAATTTTCAAAAAGAAAAGAAACATACAAGAATGAGATTTCCAGGAAAATCTCAATAAGTACACACGTAACTTAATAAAAGCATAGACATCATAAAATAATCATATACATGCCTGACAACCAGAGTATGTATTTATGGCATACTTTATGTGACTCATGCATGACTTGGACTTATAAACTTATATCATGTATGTATTTTTCTTTCTTATCTTAAAATCCTTATTCTTATAAGTCTTTACTTATATCAATTATTATTACCCATAGTTGGGTCATGCCACTATTATTACCCATGGTTGGGCCATGCCACTATTATTACCTGTGGTTGGGCCATGCCACTATTTTTACCCGTGGTCGGACCATGCCACTATTTTTACCCGTGGTTGGACCATACCATATCTTTTCTTATTTCTTAAATGCTTGACTTGACTTGTGGCAACACTTACACGTCGACATGTAATATGGACTTTTCTTAAAACAAACATCATGACTTATTATGACATGTATGAGACAAAATGTAACATATGCATAAACTTAGACTTATAATATGCATATTGTATATCCATATGAACCTTATAAATCGTGAGAACATTGCACATCACATACAGATGCATTTACGTCATATCAATTCATAAAATCAATGCATACTATGATAAACTTGGTTCTGATTTCAATCCCAATTTAATCCTTTATTAAGTCCTTATCTCTTAAAAGTTAAAACATAAAAGTTATAGATATTTCTCTTAGCTTTCCAAAGTCTTTTGAATCACTCAAAGCCGATATCAAATGAGCAAGTTATGGCCATTTTACCAAAAAAGGTCAAATATCTCCCTGTATCTTGTTCGAAGCCAAAGGTCAAGCGAGAATCAAGCGAAATCTTGGGTTCGATGGTTTTTCAACCTAAAACATGCAATTTTTTCACATAAACCTTATTTTTACTTATTAAAACATAAATTTAGGTTTTTCTAACTATATATAACACATTTCCTCAACAAAACCAACCCAAATATCCTTAGATTCCATTTCATCACTTAATCATTGCTTTAAGAGTTCAATACTAGCATGCAAAATTCAACCACTCAAATAAACCTTTTTCCATACTAAAGTTAAGCTAGAATGTGCACTTACAAGTTATCAAAAACTTGTTGGAAGTGATCAAACCAACCCTTCAAGCTTTCTCCTAAAAAACACTCACTTAGCTCACTCAGCGGATGTGTGTTTAGGGACTTGAGAAGGTTTTTTTTTGTGTTCTTCAAATGGAACGTGTGCTTATCCTTCCAAAGAGAGTTAGAAGGCTCTCTGATGCCTATTTATAGGGAAACGGTCGACCCTTATGAAGGAAAGAAGATGGGCAACTTGATAAGGGTAACAGGCAACTGATTTGCATGGGATGAGGTGTCCATCCTAAACATATTTCATGATTAAACTTAATCCTCCAAGATCCTAGGATTTGCAGCTATGATGATCATCCAATGGCTAGCATTTGAGATATTTTTGCAGCCAATTTGATCAATGTTGAGAAATGAGCTTATGAGATAAGGCATGAGGTGGCATCTCACCTAACCATGCATGCACCTATCCTTTCCAGCCTTCTTCTGGTGTGCCACGTCCCCCAGCCTTCTCCTAACCCATTTGGTTACTAGTTAAGCCTCCCAAGATTCCATTTGACATGTTCTAGAAGGTCATTTCTTGGTTTAGTTAGAATCAAATCAAATTTTGACTCCTTTAGTTCCTGATTAGCAGATTTTGGTTCCCTTGTGTTCCCATCACCAAGTAAGCTAACCAAACTTCCAAATGAACTCCCCATCACTTTCCAACTATTCTTACACATGTCAATATACCTAAAAACTTCAAAATCAGATACATATTTCGTCACATGCCTCAAATTAGTCTATTTCTTCTAACTCGAGTTCCATTTAAGCTCAATCCAGCACTGTCCACTTGCTTCCAAAATAAGTCATCGATCCCATCCAAATATCCAAAAACTCCTAACATGAAAGTTTTAGATATATCTCTTAGGATTCTATATGAATTGGAATCACCTCATTTGGATCTCGTATGAGTAAAACTTATGCTCTTTACACTAAACCTCGACTGTTTAATCCGAGAATGCCTATTCCGAGCATCAAGTGTTTGATCATTGGTTTTATCACTTCCTCTTGCATTTATACCCAAATTTTGAGAATTCCACTTCTTCTAGGTTCAACTTGAATTTCTCTAGTTAATACCTTGTTCCAAATCTCAAAGGTCCTTCCATAATAGTTTCTAGAATGCATAATTTCACCTATCCTCAAGTAAAAAATTCATCTTAAGAAATTTCGGGCTATTACATAACGTCTCTAATTTACGTATGAAAAAAATAACGTAGATTGAAGCGTTATGACTTGTAATGTTAGGCTACGAATCTCGTAGTTTATGCCAGAAATTATATGCATGTGCCTAACTTACTAATAATATGTAAAATATATTGCAGCGGAATAAGGTTAATTCCATAAATCAACAAAGAAATCTAATTCCTTGCGACAATCACATGGTAAGCTCTAACAAAAACCCATATCCTTATAAAACATCAAGCATACTATACCAAATTTCTTTCTTAATAATATCTATATCTGATATTTTCAGAACAAATATTCAACTATCCTCTATTACCCTTAGAGGATTCTTTTCCGTATTCCTTATAATCTTGTCATCAACAATTGATTACTTCACCAACAGAGGAGTGTTCTGTATGACTCTCAGGATACCTTAGAATCTCCTGTGACGTCTGGGTCTCGTGATAAATCATCTATTTCTACAATAACGTCTATCATTCCTTACGGAAAGATTAATAAAATCAAAAGAGTGAGATTTCTAAAAATTTTCAGTAAGTACACATACAACATAACAAAAGCATGTGCATAAGTATAGTCATGAGTCTCATAATGCATAATGTATAGAAGATTGTTTGTTATTCATTTAACTGTATGCTTGAAATGCTTTTGTTAAAATATAAATATACTTACTGAGATTTCTCCCAAAATCTCACCCCCCTCTTTATCTCTCGATTATCGCACCTCCTTTTGGGATGGTAAAAGTAGTTGCAAGTGATGACAACCACCATCGAGTATGATTCCAGGGACGACGTTTTGAACACCCAAGGGCCCGACTGAGTTCGTTACATCTGAGCCGGTGAGTCTCGACTTACTAGGCCGATGGGTAGCAGAGTTACTACCTTTAGCTACTTATAATTTGGCGGACCTATGCCCTACCGAGTGTTGTTTGGTCCTTGACGTAGATGATTCCCTCCACTTAGGACGCCTGTATGAGTCATCTTTCAGGATAATTTGTGATGTAGGGCCATCCTTGGATCTAGACCGTCTTCGTTATGGTCCCGATTTCCAGGGGATAAAGATAGAGCCATTGGATTAGAAATGGAGGGCAATGGGAGTCGACTACTTGACTTTTGTATTTACAGTTCACATTTTGAGCTTCCGTTGTTTTGGAAGAATGAACAATTATGACTGATCGTTATATTTATATTAATAGTATTGAAGTATTTTGGGATATAAATTTTGTTGAGCCATGTGATGTATGCTTAGAAAGGTTGACCTTTTCTGCTGCGAAAACCTTTATTTATTGCTTTTAAGAAAAAATGTACACGATAAGACGAGGGGTGAACTTTCCTGTAATGCTCATCCCTGACGTCTCGGTTTGCGTACGATCCCAAGCGGGGGCACCGACAGCAGTGGTATCAGAGCAGTTAAGTCTCTGGATAAAAACTACAAGTCCTAGGAAAAAAAATAACATGGTATAGGTTATGATCTCTTAGCTGTAGGCTTGAATTCTTAGAACGGTTGGTTGGAGATGACATCCGTCTAAATTTATGACATTGGAAGTTATAAAAAGTGAAGCACAAGATTTAGGGTAACTCGTGGGGATTATGTGCTTTTCAGGAAATCATGGTAGGAGGAAAGCATCGTGCTCCTACCTCGAGACCTGAAGCACCACCAGAAGGAATTTCAAATGCTCCATTAGATGGTGGACAGGCGATAGTGGAGGCTATCTGCCAGATGATAGAATTGGTAAAGAACCAGATGGAACAAAGTCGATGTCTTCCAAATACTGGAGGAGGAACGTCAGGATGCTCTTATGAGAAATTCCTGGTCTATCGGTACCCGAACTTTTTCCCCCGAAGGAGCCATGAAAGCGGACCGCTGGATCATGGACTTGGAGCGCACCTTTGAAATTAGTGGGTCCACAGAGATGTAGAAAGTACAGTACGCCAATCACCTACTGCAAGGGGAAGCCGGTTTATGGTGGGATACGAAGAGGAAGCTGCTAAGACAAGAGCTCAGAGAGAATGTAACCCCTACCTGCAAACGATTTAAAATGGAGTTTGATGACCGCTTCTTTCCTGAGTCGGTCAAACAGAGGAAGGCGGTGGAGTTCGCCACACTGATGCAAGGGAGTATGACAGTGGACTAGTATGTTGCGAAATTTGTGGAACTGATGCGATTCACTCCTCATCTAGTGGTAACAGAGAAAATGAGAGCGAAGAAATTCTAAGATGGCTTGCAACCAAGAATCAAGTGGCCTGTTTAAGAATTGAAAACTTCCAGGAGATGGTAAACGTGACGACTATTACTGAAACGGAGCAGAGGAGCCTGATTAGTCAAACTCAGATGCATAAGAAGAGGAGTTTTCCCTACGCTTCAAGAAGGGATGCGGGAAAGATAAGGAATGTTTTTCCTGCAGATAAAGGAATGGCAAAGTGAGTGGGCCTGGAGTGCCGACATCATCGCCACCATGCAGAACTTGTGGACGACCGCACAAAGGCGAATGCCGAGTGGCATCGAGAGCTTGCTTCCGGTGTGGTCAAGTGGGCCACATGATTCGAGACTGCCCTCAGATGGCTTTTACCAGAGTTGCAGTGCCTGGAGGAAAGGCGAATATCCCCACAAAGGCAAAAGTGTATGCCATCGCCCCTGTAGAGGTAGACGTGGAGGATGAGGCCAGCAATGCTGGTATCACTACTGGTAATAATCTGACCTTACCACTTATTTAAAGTATAAGATGATTTTTCATAGGGTAATAACAAGAAAATTTTATAGGTGAAATTATTTTGATGCGTAACGTGGTATATGCTTTATTTGACTCCAGCGCGACGAGATCCTTCATCTCATATGATTGCGTTTAGAGGTGTAAGTTAGATGTAGAACCGTTAGCTCAGAAGGTGTTGGTGTCACTACCTGGGAACGATTTAAAACGGAGTTTGATGAATGCTTCTTTCTTGAGTCGGTCAAACAGAGGAAGGCGGTGGAGTTCACCACACTATGAAAAACACCAAGTATGTCTGGAGTGAGCAGTGTGAGCAAAATTTCCAAGAACTCAAGAAGAGGTTAATTTCGGCACCAGTTTTAGCATTGCCAGAACCCCACAAGTCTTATGTAGTATATACTGATGCCTCGAAAATGGGCTTAGGATGCGTTTTGATGCATAAAGGACAAGTAGTTGCCTACACATCCTGATAGCTTAAAGAACATGAGCGAAATTACCCCACTCATGATCTAGAATTAGCAGCAGTAGTGTTCGCATTGAAGATTTGGAGGCACTACTTGTATAAGGAAAAATGCAAGATATATACGGATCACAAGAGCCTGAAGCATCTGTTCAGTCAAAAGAATCTAAATATGAGGCAGAGAAGGTGGATTGAGAACCACAATTGATTTTCAGTGCGAGATCAAGTATCACCCAGGGAAAGCTAACGTGGTGGCAGGCGCTTTATGTCGAAAGACTCGAGTAGAGGAACCGCCTACACTAATAGCTATGAAAGACATGTTGATCAAAACCTGCCTAGAGAAGCGACATTGGCAGCAGCACAAGAAATTACCTCGCTGACTGAAGATGAAATTCGAGAAGGATAGCGAATGGATGCCAAGTTGGAAAAGATCCGACAGAAATTGTTGGAAGGGCAAGGATTGCCCCACTTTACGATCTAAGATGATGGAACACTGTATTTCGGAAAAAGAACAGTGACACCGGATAATCCAGAATTGAAGGAAGCGCACTGCACCCCTTATACAGCTCATCCTGGAAGCACCAAAATGTATCAAGACGTGAAAGGAAGATTCTGGTGAGAAGGTATCAAGAAGGACGTGGCTATGTTTGTAGCTAAATGTACAGTGTGTCAACTGATTTAAAGTAGAGCATCAACACCTAGCAGGAATGTTGCAACCTTTGTCGATCCCAAAATGGAAATGGGAAGACGTGTCTAAGGACTTCGTAGTAGGATTTTCGATAACATTGGCAGGAAAGAACACAATACGGGTAATAAGGGATAGACTGACCAAAAGTGCACATTTCTTGCCAACAGCCAACACGGATTCGATGGAGAAACTGGCAAGGATTTATGTAAAGGGAATAGTTCGTCTGCACGGTGTAGCCAAGACAATTGTTTCAGATCGAGACCCCAGATTTACGTCTCGCTTCTGGCAAAGTTTATAGAAAATGATGGGATCTGACTTAAAGTTTAGTAGTGCCTATGATCCACAGACAGATGGTCAGACAGAACGGACTATTCAGACCTTAGAAGACATGTTGCGGGCGTGCGTATTAGACTCAACTGGGGATTGAGAAAGTCTTTTACCTTTAATTGAATTTGCCTACAACAACAGCTTTCAAGCTACTATTCAAATGGCACCATACGAAGCCCTGTATGGGAGGAAGTGTAGGTCAACCCTGTACTGGGATAAAATTGGTGAAAGCAAGGTGTTAGGTTCCGAATATTTACATGAGGTCAGAACTCAAGTGGAAATGATATGGGATAGAATGAAAACTGCCCAAAGTAGACAGAAGATGATTGGGTGTATATCAAGATCTCACCAATGAAGGGAGTAGCTCGGTTCGGCAGAAAAAGAAAGTTAAGCCCCCGTTCTGCTGGGCCTTATGAGATTCTTGAGAAGGTTAGAGCAGTACCTTACCGATTGGATTTACCTATGAGTTTACAAAGAGTCCAAAATGTGTTTCATGTGTCGACGTTAAAGAAAAGTCTTGGTGAAGGACCAGTGACAGTGATGGACCCAAGCAATATTGAGTTACGCCCCAATCTGACTAATGAAGAATGGCCAACATGGATTGACGATGGCAAGGAACAGGAACTGCGGAATCGTAAAATTTCATTGGTTAAAGTATTGTGGAACAATCTAGCTTTTCAAGAAGCAACGTGGGAACCTGAGGATGTTATGAGAGCCAATTACCCTCATCTGTTTGTAAATGAGTGATGTGCTTGTTGTCTTCTTGTTTGAACTTGTTATATTGTATGAATGATGATATATATGTTGATATATGGGTGTTTAAACTGTTTTATGTTTGATACTACCCGACTATCATAGTGACTTGTGAAGCTTTAACCAGGATATGGCTCGAAATAGGAGGAATCCACGCATGTCAGTAGCTACAGTAGCTCAGTTAAGAGAGAGAAGAGAAAACAAGCAAAGGATATTACGTAGAAGGCGTGAAAGAATGAGAGCGCAAAGATTGAGACTTTTAGACCATTTTGAGAGACATCGCACTCATCTCATGGATATAGATCGTGAGGGAGCGCTTGTTTTTCGTCATGCTAGGCCACATGAAGAGCGACAGCCGCCTAGAAAATGGATTAGGGCCAAAAGAGAACAGTTACGAAGGTTGATCCGAGGTGAGTTGAGTGAGCCTAGTGGAGAGCCACTAAATTTTTTCAATACCTGGAATGACCGTCTAAGACAGAGAGAAGAAGCAATACCCCGAATAGACAAAAAGGAGGAAATTATGCGTAAGTTGAATGAATTAAGGACAAACATGTACTATGACCCCGACGTGGATGCCATATTTTATTTCTCTCAGGACTCTGTGACAAAGGAGGAAGACGTACCATCCTATTCGTCGTCAGAAGAGTCCACCGCCACGAGTGCTAGAGGTATATTAATTTTATTAGTATCCATATCATGGCATAAACTGATTTCGAGGACGAAATCTTCTTTTTAGTGGGGGAGGATGTGACGACCCGAGATTTTCATTCCCTGTTATTTTAACTAAGTCATTAATTTAATAATATTGAGAAGTGATGATGAAGGCTTGGGCTTGAGATTGAAGCCTTAAAAGCCTAACTTGAGTTAATGGGCCAAGAAAGGCATGACAAGCCCATAAGCCCATGAGATTGACCCATGACCCATCAAGCCCACACAAGAGACACATGTCATCTCTAGAGAAACCCTAGTGAGTCAACCAAGACAGTGGAAAATTGCTAGTACTTGGGAGTTAACTAGTGGATTTGCCTTGTAGGATAGATTGTGAAATCTTATGATGAGATTTTCCCATCTAATGGTTATCTTGGGAAGAACAAGGATATTTTCTATTATAGTCTTTCTAGGATATACTATATCTAGATAAGTGACACTTGTAGTTGAAATAGGTAGTGGAAGAGAAGAGAAGAAGGGATTCGGTGGAGGCTTGTAGCCGAAACCCTTTGGGGTTTTTTCTATGCAATCTTTCACAATCCAAGCCAATGATAAAAAAGAAGATCATGTAAGAATGAGTTGAAAAGATAATTGACAAGTGAGGGGTGGTATCATGAGAAGAGAAAAGGAAAAAGAAGAGAAAATCCAAGAGGGGATCTGGGTGGAGCATGCCGTGAGCCTCATTTGGAGTCTTCCTAGAAGTGTTTCCAAATCTAGTTGAGAAGACACTTGAGATTGGTGTGAAAAGAGATAGGACGTATGTGTAAGATTTTAGGGAAGAGTGGTGACTTGACAAGTTGATGGATAGATGGATGTGAAGAGAGGAAACGATGAGAAGGCAAAGGAAGGTTTCGGTTGAAACGAAAGTGGGGTTAGCCGAACCATGCTTGCCCTTTTCCCCAAAAGGATAACTTTGTAATCCTATGGATTGACACTTGAGGTGACGGTGAGTAGATGGATGAGTGATGTGAGGGAAAATGGAAGTCAAAAACCTCATGGAGGGCGCCGACCATGGCAAGGGGTGAGGGGAAACAAAATCTACCTAGGCATGAGCTAGATTTGATCATCGAATGGTCATGAGATGGAGGTCAATCAAACCCTTTCACTCTATAGAGAGGCATGGCCGAATGGCCTAAGGAGGGAGTCTCCCTCGGTTGATTCACTTGCACACAAACCCTCTCACTCTCTCTACCTCTCGACCAACCTTCCCTCTCCCTCTATCTTCTTTTGTTTCACTTCTTTCTATCCTCCAAACATCAAATTAGCGTAAATGTAGAGGAGGTAGAACCACTATTCTTGAAGAGGAGTTGCTCTTGAAGAGGTAAGTTATCTTTTTAAGACAAGCTCAAACATAGAAACCTAGAGGAGAACACACACCACATCCATGTCCTTGTGTAGAGATTTTCCTTTTAAAAATGTTAAGATCTTAGATTAATCTAATGAAATGCTTAATATGATTTCATATTTCATCTAAGCTAGCTAGGAGTACTGTAAGTAAATTCTTATCTTCCCCTTAGCAATTTTAGTATACTTTTGAATGAATTTGGTTGTATTGTTTGAATCCTTCCTTCTGAATGCTAACATGAAACTCCTTAGTGGAAAAAAAATGCCATGCTTAGTTAGGTAGAAATCTATGTTTAAGTTTATGATTTCTTTAAGTTGAGAATATAGAATGTTGTGGGGATTTAGTTAATTTATTCAACATGAGGTGGAATGAAGAAAATGCATGCATGACCTTAGGTTAACTAGTAGGATATTGGATGATGTTATTGATGTTGTTTATTTGGTGACAAAAATCCATGTTTAAATTCAAGTATTTTGCTAGATTAAAGATTATCTCATATTGAAGATTTGGATATTTGATACAAAGGAAGAAAGTGGTATGATCAACATAATGGGTGATGATGTAATATATGCTTGTTAAAATTTGACTTGGAGGTGTAAAAGGTTTGTGCTTATATGTATTTCGGATTTAAGGATTTTGGGTTGAGCTATCTTTTCAACTATGGTTTCTTGTTATAATTACATCTTGAGTATTTAGAGAAATTAGGAGTATAAGAACTAAAGGAATACACTAGCATGATATGTGGTTTTCACCTAAATAATGGAGTGAGCCATCTTAGTGAAAAGGGAAGGAATTAAAATAATAATCGAAAGATCCTAGGCTTTCGACCAAGGATTGTTTTTAGTGTTAAGAATATTCACGTATTTTATCGAAGTTAGATTAGAATATTTGGAGAAGAATAAGAGAATAAAATGCTAGGAAATGCTAAGGGAGGGCCTCGGCCCAACCCTAGTGGGGAGGGGCCGAGCACCCCTAAATGTGAGTAAGGCCCAATAAGTGTTTTTAGATTGAAAAGAACTATCGGCAGACCATGTATGGCTCTAAAAGGTGTCCGGAGCATGGTCGTTCCTAAAGCCAGTGGGTGCATATAGGACGGTCACCAAAAGGTGTCCGAAGCGTTGTCGTGCCTAAAGCTAGTGGGTGCCTAAAGCAGTATTGGCTTTTGCCTCATCGATACAGAAAAGTTTGTAGTTGCCCGGTGAGTGATAAATCGCCAAGTGATGAAGAGCGCGAAAGGGCGCGAAACGTAGCTACTTGGGTTTGGTACTGTCGCCGGGTGCTACGATAACTAGCAGGAACACACGGTGCATGGGGGAACCGTGGGGTGTCCAAAAAGATGTCATGATGAAATAGACAGGCTTTTGAGCCATATATGATATGATATGATAAGTGGCGCTTAAGATATGAGAAAAAGAAAGGCATTTGCGAAAACATGAATTTTGAAAAGAAGTTCAAACGTTTTGTTTTATGAGGTTACAAGCAAGCACATGAAAGAAATAAAGAAAATGAGTTGAAAAGAAATGGCATGAGCATGTGCATTAGTAATGAGTCTCATAATGCATAATGTATAGAAGATTGTTTGTTATTCATTTAACTGTATGTTTGAAATGCTTTTGTTGAGATATATATGTACTTACTGAGATGTCCCCCAAAATCTCACCTCCCTCTTTATCTCTCCATTATCGCCCCTCTCTTTGGGATGGTAGAAGTAATTGTAGGTGATGATGACCCCCGTCGAGTATGATTCCAGGGATGATATCTCGGATCCCCAATGGCCTGATTGAGTTCGTTACATCTGAGCCGGAGACTCTCAACTTACTAGGCGGATGGGCAGCAGAGTCACTACCCTTAGTTACTTATATTTTGGCGGACCTACGCCCTACCGAGTGTTGATTGGTCCTAGACATAGATGATTCCCTCCACTTGGGACGCTTGTATGAGTTGTGAGGTAGGGCCGTGTTTGGATCTGGACCGTCTTCGTTATGGTTCCGATTTCAAGGGGATAAAGAACTCTCCTTGGATTAGAAATGGAGGGCAATGGGAGTCGACTACTTGACTTTTGTATTTACAGTTCACATTTTGAGCTTCTCTTATTTTGGAAGAATGAACAATTATGAATGATCGTTATGTTTATATTAATAGTATTGAAGTATTTTGGGATATAAATTTTGTTGAGCCATGTGATGTACGCTTAGAAAGGTTGACCTTTTCCGCTACGAAAACCTTTATTCATTGCTTTTTTAAAAAAAAATTACACTATAAGATGAGGGGTGAACTTCCCTGTAATGCTCATCCCTGACGTCACGATTTACGTACGATCCCAAGCAAGGGCGCCGACAGCGGTGGTATCAGAGCAGTTAAGTCTCTGGATAAAAACCACAAGTCCTAGGAAAATGAATCACATAGTATAGGTTATGATCTCTTAGCTGTAGGCTTGAATTCTTAGAATGGTTGGTTGAAGATGACATCCGTCTAAATTTATGACATTGAAAGTTATAAAAAGCGAAGCACAAGAGTTAGGGTAACTCATGTGGGGATTCTGTGCTTTTTAGGAAATCATGGTAGGAGGAAAGCACCGTGCTCCTACCTTGAGACCTGAAGCACCCCGATAAGGAATTTCAAATGCTTCATTAGATGGTGGACAGGAGATAGCGAAGGCTATTCGCCAGATGATAGAATCGGTAAAGAACCAGATGGAACAAAGTCGATGTCTTCCAAATACTGGAGAATGAATGTCAAGATGCCCTTATGAGAAATTCCTGGTCTATCGGTACCTGAACTTTATAGGGTCCGAAGGAGCCATGAAAGCGGACCGTTGGATCATGGAGTTGGAGGGCACCTTTGAAATTAGTGGGTGCACGGAGACGCAGAAAGTACAGTATGCGGGTCACCTACTGCAAGGGGAAGCCGGTTTATGGTGGGATACGAAGAGGAAGCGGCTAAGACAAGAGCTCAGAGAGAATGTGACCCCTACCTGGGAACGATTTAAAACGGAGTTTGATGAGTGCTTCTTTCTTGAGTCGGTCAAACAGAGGAAGGCGGTGGAGTTCGCCACACTATGAAAAACACCAAGTATGTCTGGAGTGAGCAGTGTGAGCAAAATTTCCAAGAACTCAAGAAGAGGTTAATTTCGGCACCAGTTTTAGCATTGCCAGAACCCCACAAGCCTTACGTAGTATATACTGATGCCTAAAAAATGGGCTTAAGATGCGTTTTGATGCAGAAAGGACGAGTAGTTGCCTACACATCCTGATAGCTTAAAGAACATGAGCGAAATTACCCCACTCATGATCTAGAATTAGCAGCAGTAATGTTTGCATTGAAGATTTGGAGGCACTACTTGTATAGGGAAGAATGCAAGATATATACGGATCACAAGAGCCTGAAGCATCTGTTCAGTCAAAAGAATCTAAATATGAGGCAAAGAAGGTGGATTGAGAACCATAATTGATTTTCAGTGCGAGATCAAGTATCACCCAGGAAAAGCTAACGTGGTGGCAAACGCTTTATGTCGAAAGACTCGAGTAGAGGAACCGCTTATACTAACAGCTATGAAAGACATGCAAATCAAATACCTGCCTAGAGAAGCGACATTGGCAGGAGCACAAGAAATTGCCTCGTTGACTGAAGATGAAATTCGAGAAGGACAGCGAATGGATGCCAAGTTGGAAAAGATCTGACAGAAATTATTGGAAGGCCAAGGATTGCCCCACTTTACGATCAAAGATGATGGAACACTGTATTTCGGAAAAAGAACAGTAATACCAGATAATCCAGAATTGAAGGAAGCGCACTGCACCCCTTATACAGCTCATCCTAGAAGCACCAAAATGTATCAAGACGTGAAAAGAAGATTCTGGTGAGAAGGTATCAAGAAGGATGTGGCTATGTTTGTAGCTAAATGTACAGTGTGTCAACTGATTTAAAGCAGAGCATCAACACCTAGCAGGAATGTTGCAACCTTTGTTGATCCCAGAATGGAAATGGGAAGACGTGTCTAAGGACTTCGTAGTTGTCGGCACCCTAGCTTGCGCTAAGGTTCGCACGCAAATTGCGACGCCGGGGACGAACGTCACAAGGAAGTCATCCCTCATCTTTACGTGTGAGAGCATTAATTTTATGTTACATATATATATATATATATATTTTTTTCTTGCAGCGGAAAAAGGTCAAGCCTGATTCATTCGACAAAACGTTTACGCTTGTCGCACATCACATGGTTAACGAAATAAAACCCAAATTAAGCATCATATACATATACATCAAAGTTAAGGTCACCAATATAAACAGTTTTGTACAAAAGCACTTCCCAAAACAACGGGAAGATTTTTCCTTAGAATACATCGATGATACAAAATAAAGATGATAACGATCCACTCCCCCTTCCGCCAAACATACTAATAGGCGGGTTCTTCTTTTATCTTCTTAAAGTCCGGACCGTAACGAAGACTGTCCAAACTCAGTCCTGGGCCTACATCACACATCATCCCAGAGGATGACGTAAATAGGCGTCCCATGTGGAGGAGCCCATCCACTCCTAGCACCAAACAACACCCCGTAGGGCGGAGGTCGTCGAAAAAATACGTCGCCATAGGAAGCGACTCTGCTGCCCACTGACCTAACAGGTCTAGGGTCACTGGCCCAACAGTATCGGTCTTAGTCAGGCCCAAGAGGGTCCGACCCATCTTCTCGAGAGTCGTAATCCGGGGATCCATCATGTCCTGCAATAACTTCTATCGTTCCCAAGGGAGCGATAGTAGAGATAATAAAAAGGGGGTGAGATTTCGGGAGAAATCTCAGCAAGTATACTAGCACTTAAACCAAAACATTTCGAATATACAGATAAGTGAACAAAACATTTGTAACTAATGCATATGCAATGAATGACTGACTGACTCATACACATGCTCATGAAAACTTTCAAACAGACTTGCTTCTTTCAGACTTCTTTTCATAAAACTTTCATACGGATCACTTCTTTCAACTTCTTTTCATAACCTTGCTTTTCAAATCATTTCTTTAAAACATTTCGAATCTTTTATTCTTTCTTAGGCACCACTTATCTTAAACAGATCTTTTCTTATGGCTCGAAAGCCCATCTTGTCATGACTTATCACTTAACATATATGAGACACAACACGGTTCCCCTAAGCACCGCGTGTTCCCTGCTGGTTACCGCATCACCTTAAAGTGAGTGCGTCATATAACTTATAAAACGGCAGATCCTTACACCTTATCCGTCCTTGGCACCCACCAGCGTTAGGTGCTACCGCGCTCCGGACACCTTTTGGAGCCATACACGGTCCACCGACTGTTCTTCGTCGACCTAGGGGCTTCCACTCGACTTTAAACACTCCTGAGTGGACAGGGAGTTCCACTGGGGCACTTCCCCGTCCCAGCCTTTGGGGTTCTTATAAAACTTTACTTCTTTTCTTTTCTTTCAAAAATTCAATCTTTTCTTTTCTTTTCCTTAAAAACACATTGGACTTTAAAAACATACTTTTCATGACTTATGCATGGGACATGCAATGCTTACTTATTTTCATGCAAAAGCCGAGACAAGCTCGAGTGCATTCATATTTCATTCTCTTTTCTTCCTCATTGGGATAACTTTACAACTTCCTACTTAGTCATCATGTTCTACACCCAAAATTTGGGCCTAGGATTGAAGTGGGGTACTTGGCCCATCTCCAACCCATCATGGCCGAACCTTCCTAGGGCTTTCCTTCATCACTTGACTCCAATTATCCCCAACAATTAGAAGTGTCAAATTAAAACATATACCATCCTTAAAAAGGGGTAATCGAAACCTTAGTATTCCCCAAGTAGACATTTTCATTTCCAAACTTAATTATTTCTAACTTCCTTCTTTCACCTTTCTAACTTGGGAAATTCCTTCCATTAATTTATTCAAAGTTTCCTTTTCTATAAGTTTCTTCTATAAGCTTGAACTAAATATTTCCACCACAAAGCAATATAATTCAATCTTCTAATCTCAACCTTAAATATCATAAAATTCAAATAAAACATTACTAGTCATCATACACAAATGGTTACTTCTTTCCATATGCAAGTATACACCATTTCAATTCATATCAATCATGTATTTTATTCCCATGTCCATTTTCATTTCCTCAAGATAATATTTTCCTTGAATAAATCAATTTCATTACTAATTTCCTCAAATAAATTCCATCTTAGCAACACCAAATTTATAAGCTTCCTACTAAAATCCATCATGCATCAACTTCATCATCTCATATAATAATCATGCTTTTCTTTTCTTTTTGCACCTAATACTTGATCCATCATCTATACTCACATTCTAAGCTTATTTCATCATAGAGATTTATACAAGAATATTCATATCAAAGACAAGTATAATTAATTTAATCCAAACATGGCAATACAATCATTAATCCAACAAGCATGATCACCTCACTATATACAAGAATTGTTAAGGAAAAGGTGAAAGTATACTTACAATATTCCTATTAGATTTTTGATTAAAATCTGAAAATACAAATATGGAATCTCTTATTAGACTAGCTATAAACACAAAAATTTAAAGGAAACCTTATTTCCTTTTAACCAAAACAAAAGTGTTACATGTGTGTGTGTGTTCTTCCTAAGCTTGCATGAATTTAGGCACTAACCTTCTCCAATGTATGGTTCACCTCAACACTCTTGATTTTTGGCTTCACTAATCTAGGATTCTTCAAATTATGTGGTGAAAGAAGAAGAAACAAAGGTAGAGGTGGCTTAAGTGGTTTTGGCCGAGAGGTGAAGAGAGAATGAGATAGGAGGGTGTTTGCATGTGTCCAAGTGAAATGAGCTAAGGGAAATGGATATGGGGTCACACGGCCAAACCCTTTCCCTAGGGTCTTTGGTACACTTTTTACCATACTTAGGTATGGCCAATGATAGATTGAGTGATTGACAACTCTAGGCCATTCCAAGATCAAATCTTGGCCATGCCTTGGAGGATTTTCTTTTCTCCCTTCTCACTTGCTATGGCCGGCGGCTCCTTTGAGTGTTTAGCACTCATTTTCTTGCTTTTCACTCAATCATCATTCCTCCATCATCTCATGTGTCCATCCAAGTGATCTCAAAGTCATGCTTTTTGGAAATTGAGCAATGCATGATCCGGCCAAGCTATGCCTCCACCGAAACCCACTTTGCTCATTCTCCTTGCTTTTGTCATTTCCATCACCTACACCCACACCATACCTCTCTTCACATCACCGTACTCTCTTACACATTGTATCTTATTCACTTACACACTCCTCCCTTGTCCCATCAACTTGTTCGAGGCCATACTCCATGAAACTCTCCCAAGGTGCCTCACGGATTGCATCCACCAAACCCCCCCTTGCTCCTTCCTTCCATGCTTCTCTTCATGCCATTTGTCACATCCCTATACACTATGACCTCTAATGGAAAGTCAAGGAATGGTGTCTTGTACCTTCAAGATTTCATGGTAGGAAAATCACTCCATTTGATTCTACACTCAATCCTACATGGCATATGTTTACCTACTAGTCAACCTCCACCAACTAAAATTTTCCTACAAGCCTTGGATAATTTTCTAGGGTTTTTCTCCAAGTGACATGTGTCTCTACTATGGCCTTGATGGGTCATGGGCTCACTCTATGGGCTTTTGGGCTCACCACTACTCTCTTGGCCCATTTACTTGATCCATTCCTCAAAAATCTCATTCCCAAGCCCATCTCTTTAAAGCTTATTTTTACAAATTACCACTAATCTTGTATATTAGCATTTAATTGAATAACTAAATTAAGATGAAGATTTTAGGGCTATTACAGTAGTAGGATTCCTGATAACATTGGCAGGAAAGAACACAATAGGGGTAATAGTGGATAGACTGACCAAAAGTGCACATTTCTTGCCCATAGCCAACACGGATTCAATGGAGAAACTGGCAAGGATTTATGTAAAGGGAATAGTTCGTCTGCACGGTGTACCCAAGACAATTGTTTCAGATCGAGACCCCAGATTTACGTCTCGCTTCTGGCAAAGTTTATAGAAAATGATGGGATCTGACTTAAAGTTTAGCAGTGCCTATCATCCACAGGCGGACGGTTAGACAGAACGGACTATTCCGACCTTAGAAGACATGTTGCGGGGGTGCGTATTAAACTCAAGTGGGGATTGAGAAAGTCTTTTACCTTTAATTAAATTTGCCTACAACAATAGCTTTCAAGCTACTATTCAAATGGCACCATACGAAGCCCTGTATGGGAGGAAGTGTAGGTCAACCCTGTACTGGGATGAAATTGGTGAAAGCAAGGTGTTAGGTTTCGAATATTTACATGAGGTCAGAACTCAAGTGGAAATGATATGGGATAGAATGAAAACTGCCCAAAGTAGACAGAAAAGCTACACGGATCGACGAAGAAGACCATTGGATTTCGCGATTGGTGTTTTGGTGTATATCAAGATCTCACCCATGAAGGGAGTATCTCGGTTCGGCAGAAAAAGAAAGTTAAGCCCCCGTTATGTTGGGCCTAATGAGATTCTTAAGAAGGTTGGAGCAGTAGCTTACCGATTGGATTTACCTGTGAGTTTACAAAGAGTCCAAAATGTGTTTCATGTGTCGACGTTAAAGAAAAGTCTTGGTGAAGGACCAATGACAGTGATGGACCCAAGCAATATTGAGTTACGCCCCAATCTGACTTATGAAGAATGGCCAACATGTATTGACGACGGCAAGGAACAGGCACTGCGGAATCGTAAAATTTCATTGGTTAAAGTATTGTGGAACAATATAGCTTTTCAAGAAGCAACGTGGGAACCTGAGGATGTTATGAGAGCCAATTACCCTCATCTGTTTGTAAATGAGTGATGTGCTTGTTGTCTTCTTGTTTGAACTTGTTATATTGTATGAATGATGATATATATGTTGATATATGGGTGTTTAAACTGTTTTATGTTTGATACTACCCGACTATCATAGTGACTTGTGAAGCTTTAACCAGGATATGGCTCGAAATAAGAGGAACCCATGCATGTCAGTAGCTACAGTAGCTCAGTTAAGAGAGAGAAGAGAAAACAGGCAAAGGATATTACGTAGAAGGCGTGAAAGAATGAGAGCGAAAAGATTGAGACTTTTAGACCATTTTGAGAGACATCGCACTCATCTCATGGATATAGATCGTGAGGGAGCGCTTGTTTTTCGTCATACTAGGCCACATGAAGAGCGACAACCGCCTAGAAAATGGATTAGGGCCAAAAGAGAACAGTTACGGAGGTTGATCCGAGGTGAGTTGAGTGAGCCTAGTGGAGAGCCACTAAATTTTTTCAATACCTGGAATGACCGTCTAAGACAGAGAGAAGAAGGAATACCCCGAATAGACACAGAGGAGGAAATTATGCGTAAGTTGAATGAATTAAGGACAAACATGTACTATGACCCCGACGTGGATGCCATATTTTATTTCTCTCAGGACTCTGTGACAAAGGAGGAAGACGTACCATCCTATTTGTCGTCAGAAGAGTCCACCGCCATGAGTGCTAGAGGTATATTAATTTTATTAGTATCCATATCATGGCATAAACTGATTTCAAGGACGGAATCTTCTTTTTAGTGGGAGAGGATGTGACGACCCGAGATTTTCATTCCCTGTTATTTTAACTAAATCATTAATTTAATAATATTGAGAAGTGATGATGAAGGCTTGGGCTTGAGATTGAAGCCTTAAAAGCCTAACTTGAGTTAATGGGCCAAGAAAGGCATGACAAGCCCATAAGCCCATGAGATTGACCCATGACCCATCAAGCCCACACAAGAGACACATGTCATCTCTAGAGAAACCCTAGTGAGTCAACACCCTTTGGCGTTTTAAGGCTTCAACACCCTTTGGCATTTTGATGCAGAAAGGATGAGTAGAGTTGCCTACGCATCCCGATAGCTTAAAGACCATGAGCGAAATTACCCCACTCATGATCTACAATTAGCAGCAGTAGAGTTTGCATTGAAGATTTGGAGGCACTACTTGTATAGGGAAGAATGCGAGATATATACGGATCACAAGAGCCTGAAGCACCTGTTCAGTCAAAAGAATCTAAATATGAGGCAGAGAAGGTGGATTGAGACCATCATTGATTTTCAGTGCGAGATCAAGTATCATCCAGGAAAAGCTAATGTGGTGGCAGACGCTTTAAGTCGAAAGACTCGAGTAGGATTTCTGATAACATCGGCAGGAAAGAACACAATATGGGTAATAGCGGATAGACGGACCAAAAGTGCACATTTCTTGCCCATAGCCAACACGGATTCAATGGAGAAACTGGCAAGGATTTATGTAAAGGGAATAGTTCGTCTGCACGGTGTACCCAAGACAATTATTTCAGATCGAGACCCCAAATTTACGTCTCGCTTCTGGCAAAGTTTACAGAAAATGATGGGATCTGACTTGAAGTTTAGCAGTGCCCATCATCCACAGACGGATGGTCAGACGGAACGGACTATTCAGACCTTAGAAGACATGTTGTGGGCGTGTGTATTAGACTCAAGTGGGGATTGAGAAAGTCTTTTACCTTTAATTGAATTCGCCTACAACAACAGCTTTCAAGCTACTATTCAAATGGCACCATATGAAGCCTTGTATGGGAGGAAGTGTAGGTCAACCCTGTACTGAGATGAAATTGGTGAAAGCAAGGTGTTAGGTTCCGAATATTTACAGAAGGTCAGAAGAGCTACGCGGATCGACGAAGAAGACCATTGGATTTCGTGATTGGTGATTGGGTGTATATGAATATCTCACCAATGAAGGGAGTAGCTCGGTTCGGCAAAAAAAGAAAGTTAAGCCCATGTTATGTTGGGCCTTATGAGATTCTTGAGAAGGTTGGAGCAGTAGCTTACCGATTGGATTTACCTGTGAGTTTACAAAGAGTTCACAATGTGTTTCATGTGTCGACGTTAAAGAAAAGTCTTGGTGATGGACCAGTGACGGTGATGGACCCAAGTAATATTGAGTTACGTCCCAATCTGACTTATGAAGAATGGCCAACACGGATTGATGACCGCAAGGAATAGGAATTGCGGAATCGTAAAATTTCATTGGTTAAAGTATTGTGGAACAATCTAGCTTTTCAAGTAGCAACGTGGGAACCTGAGGATGTTATGAGAGCCAATTACCCTCATCTATTTGTAAATGAGTGATGTGCTTGTTGTCTTCTTGTTTGAACTTGTTATATTGTATGAATGATGATAGATATGTTGATATATGGGTGTTTAAACTGTTTTATGTTTGATATTACCCAACTATCATAGTGACTTGTGAAGCTTTAACCAGGATATCGCTCGAAATAGGAGGACACGCATGTCAGTAGCTACAGTAGCTCAGTTAAGAGAGAGAAGAGAAAACAAGCAAAAGATATTACGTAGAAGGCATGAAAGAATGAGAGCACAAAGATTGAGACTTTTAGACCATTTTGAAAGACATCGCACCAATGGACATAGATCGTGAGGGAGCGCCCGTTTTTCGTCGCGCTAGGCCACATGAAGAGCGACAACCGCCTAGAAAATGGATTAGGGCAGAAAGAGAATAGCTACGGAGGTTGATCCGAGGTGAGATGAGTGAACGCCTAGTGCAGAGCCACTAAATTTTTTCAATACCTTGAATGACCGTATAAGACTGAGAGAAGAAAGAATACCCCAAATAGACACAGAGGAGGAAATTATGCATAAGTTGAATGAATTAAGGACAAACATGTACTATGACCCCGACGTGGATGCCATATTTTATTTCTCTCAGGACTCCACATGTGACAAAGGAGGAAGACGTACCATCCTATTCGTCGTCAGAAGAGTCCACCGCCATGAGTGCTAGAGGTATATTAATTTTATTAATATCCATATCATGGCATAAACTGATTTCGAGGAAGGAATCTTCTTTTTAGTTGGGAGGATGTGACGACCCGAGATTTTCATTCCTTGTTATTTTAACTAAGCAATTAATTTAATAATATTGAGAAAGTGATGATGAAGGCTTGGGCTTGAGGTTGAAGCCTTAGAAGCCTAACTTGAGTTAGTGGGCCAAGAAAGGCATGACAAGCCCACAAGTCCATGAGATTGACCCATGACTTATCAAGCCCACACAAGAGACACATGTCACCTCTAGAGAAACCCTAGTGAGTCAATCAAGACTACTAGATAAAAGTGGAAAATTGCTAGTAATTGGGAGTTGACTAGTGGATTTGCCTTGTAGGATAGATTGTGAAATTTCATGATAAGATTTTCCCATCATTAGGCTATCTTAGGAAGAGCAAGGATATTTTCTATTTTAGTCTTTCTAGGATATACCATATCTAGATAAGTGATACTTGTAGTTGAAATAGGAAGTGGAAGAGAAGAGAATAAGGGATTCAGTGGAGGCTTGTACCCGAAATCCTTTGGGATTTTTTGTATGCAATCTTTCACAATCCAAGCCAATGATAAAAAACAAGATCATGTAAGAATGAGTTAGCAAGATGATTGACAAGTGAGGGGTGGTATCATGAGAAAGAGGAAAGGAAAAAGAAGAGAAAATCCAAGAGGGGATCCGGGTGGAGCTTGTCGTGAGCCTCATTTGGAGTCTTCCTAGAAGTGTTTCCTAATCTAGTTGAGAAGACACTTGAGATTGGTGTGAGAAGAGATAGGACACGTGTAAGAGTTTAGGGAAGAATGGTGACTTGACAAGTTGATGGATAGATGCATGAGAAGAGAGTAAACCATGGGAATGGAAAGGAAGGTTTCGGTTGAAACCAAAGTGGGGCTAGCCGAACCATGCTTGCCCTTTTCCCTAAAATGATGACTTTGTAATCCTATGGATTGACACATGAGGTGATGGTGAGTAGATGGATGAGTGATGTGAGGGAAAATGGAAGCCAAAAACCTCATGGAAGGCGCCGGCCATAGCAAGGGGTGAGCGGAAACAAAATCTACCTGGGCATGAGCTAGATTTGATCTTGGAATGGTCATGAGATGGAGGTCAATCAAAGAGTCATTCAACCCCTCAAATGTCACACCTAAAAGTAGTGAAATGAGTACCTAGTACCTTATAGAAAGGCATGGCCGAATGGCCTAAGGCGGGAGTCTCTCTCACTTGGTTGATTCACTTGCACAGAAACCCTCTCACTCTCTCTACCTCTCGGCCAACCTTCCCTCTCCCTCTATCTTCTTTTGTTTCACTTCCTTCTATCCTCCAAACATCAAATTAACCTAAATGTAGAGGAGCTAGAACCACTATTCTTGAAGAGGTGAGTTGTCTTTTTAAGCCAAGATAGAAATCTAGAGGAGAACACATACCACATCCATGTCCTTGTGTAGAGATTTTCCTTTTAAAAATGTTATGATCTTAGATTAATCTAATGAAATGCTTAATATGATTTCAAATTTCATCTAAGCTAGCTAGGAGTATTGTAAATATATTCTTATCTTGCCCTTAGCAATTTTAGTATACTTTTGAATGAATTTGGTTGTATTGTTTGAATCCTTCCTTGTGAATGCTAACATGAAACTCTTTAGTGGAAAAAAAATGCCATGCTTAGTTAGGTAGAAATCTATGTTTAAGTTTATGATTTCTTTAAGTTGAGAATATAGAATGATGTGTGGCTTTAGTTAATTTATTCAACATGAGGTGGAATGAAGAAAATGCATGCATGACCTTAGGTTAACTAGTAGGATATTGGATGATGTTATTGATGTTGTTTATTTGGTGACAAAAATCCATGTTTAAATTCAAGTATTTTGCTAGATTAAAGATTATATCATATTGAGGATTTGGATATTTGATACAGAGGAAGAATGTGGTATGATCAACATAATGGGTGATGATGTAATATATGCTTGTTAAAATTTGACTTAGCGGTGAAAAAGGTTTGTGCTTATATGTATTTTGGATTTAAGGATTTTGGGTTGAGCTATCTTTTCAACTATGGTTTCATGTTATAATTACATCTTGAATATTTGGGGAAATTAGAAGTATAAGAACTAAAGGAATACACTAGCATAATATGTGGTTTTCACCTAAATAACGGAGTGAGCTATCTTGGTGAAAAGGGAAGGAATTAAAATAATGTTCTGAAGGTCCTAGGGTTTCTGCCAAGACATGTTTTTAGTGTTGAAAATATTCAAGTATTTTATCGAAGTTAAATTAGAATTTTTGGAGAAGAATAGGAGAATAAAATGCTAGGAAATGCTAAAGGAGGGCCTCGGCCCAACCCTAGTGAGAAGGGGCCGAGCAACCCTAGGTGTGAGTAAAGCCCAATAAGTGTTTTTAAATAGAAAAGAAGTGAAATTATATGGTGCTTAAATTTTGAAAGAGCTTGACTAGAATACACACGTGTTCGTTTCGCATTTCACATGTTTAGTGATATGAGTCTCATGTCTCATGCATGAAGCACGAAAATCATGTTTTAAGGCAAACATGTTTTTAAAAGTCAAGAAAAGAGTTTAAATTTTATCAGAATCCCAAAGGCTGAGACGGGATAGTGCCCCAGTAGAACTCCATGTTCACTCAGGAGTGCCTAAAGTCGAGTGAAAGTCCCTGGGTTGACAAAGAGCCGTCGGCAGACCATGTATGGCTACAAAAGGTGTACGGAGCGTGGTCGTGCCTAAGCTATCTGGTCCTCTAACAGCCTTGACTATGAAAAGTGCCAAGTATGTTTGGAGTGACAGTGTGAGCAAAGTTTCCAATAACTATGCAAACAATTATCAAACGAGTCTCCATAAACTATGAAATCGTCCATAAAGACTTCTATGATATGCTCAATATAATTTGAAAATATGCTAACCATATACCTTTAAAAAGTGGATGGGGTGTTGCAAAGGCCAAAGGGCATGCGGCGATATGCAAAAGTCCATAAAGTTTTTTCTTGATCTTTTGGAGCAATTGCAATATGGAAATAACTTGAATAACCATCAAGAAAAACAATAGTAAGAATGACCAGCTAATCTTTCAAGCATTTGATCAATAAAAGGTAAAGGAAAGTGGTGCTTGCGGGTTACAGCAATTAATTTTCTATAATCTATACAAACCCGCCACCCATTCTGAATACGGGTGGGTACCAACTCATTATTCTAGTTTTTCACAACAGTTATTCCAGTCTTTTTAGGAACCACTTGAATCGGGCTAACCTAATTGCTACCCGAAATAGGATAAATCACTCCAACTTCAAGAAGTCTGAGGAACTCCTTTTTTACTATATCCATCATGGGCGGGTTCAATCTTCTTTGTGGTTGATGAGAAGGTTTTGCTCCCTCTTCAAGTAAAATATGATGCATGCAAGTAGATGGGCTAATTCCTTTAATAACTGCAATCATCCAACCAATAGCCGTCTTATGCTCCTTAAGGACCTGCACAAGCTTTTCTTCTTGCAATGCACTAAGTTTATTGGAGATAATCACTGGTAATGTTCCTCCATCTCTAAAGAACATGTACTTGAGGTAGCTAGGGAGAGGCTTCAAATTTGAAATAAAAGTCTGCAAAGCAAAGAGTAAAGGGCTTTTGTCAAAAACTGGTAGGGCAATAATAGGAAAGTTATCTGACTGTTGTAACTTTGGAGAATCATTCAATGATGCAACAGTTTCCTGCAATCCAGTAGTAAAGGTTAACTCCTCATTCTCTTTCTCAAGATGTTTACTAATGACAACTTCCAAACTATCTTTTCCATCAAGTTCAAAAATTTCTTGTGTTAAAGAATCAATCTGTCGGCGCCCCAGCTTGCTCTTGGGTTCGTACGCAAATTGCGACGCCGGGGACGAACGTCACAAGGAAGTCATCCCTCATCTTTACGTGTGAGAGCCTTATTTTAAGTTATAGTAAATATTTTATTTTTTTTTACTTGCAGCGGAAAAAGGGTCAAGCCATAAACAAACGACAAAACGTTACGCTTGTCGCACATCACATGGTTAACGAAATAAAACCCAAATTAAACATCACATACATATACATATATCAAAGCTAAAGTCACCAATGTAAACAGTTTTATACAAAAGTACTTTCCAAAACAACGGGAAGATTTTTCCTCAAAATACATTGGCGAATACAAAATAAAGATACTGCCAATACACTCCTCCTTCCGCCAACCCTACTAATAGGCGGGTTCTTCTTTTATCTTCTTAAAATCTAAGCCATAACGAAGGCTGTCCAGACTCAGTCCTGGGCCTACATCACACATCATCGCAGAGGATGACGTAAACAGGCGTCCCATGTGGAGGAGCCCATCAACTCCTAGCACCAAACAGCACCCCGTAGGGCGGAGGTCGTCAAAAAAATACGTCGCCATAGGAAGCGACTCCGCCGCCCACTGACCCAACAGGTCTAGGGTCACTGGCCCGGCAGTATCAGTCTTAGTCGGGCCCATGAGGGTCCGACCCATCTTCTTGAGAGTCGTAATCTGGGGATCCATCATGTCCTGCAATAACTTCTATCGTTCCCAAGAGAGCGATAGTAGAGATAATAAAAAGGGGGTGAGATTTCGGGAGAAATCTCAGCAAGTACACTAGCACTTAAACCAGAACATTTCAAATATACAGATGAGTGAACAAAACATTCGTAACTAATGCACATGCAATGAATGACTGACTCATGCACATGCTCATGAAAACTTTTAAACAGACTTTCTTCTTTCAGACTTCTTTTCATAAAACTTTCATACGGATTTCTTCTTTCAGACTTCTTTTCATATCATTGCTTTTCAAATCATTTCTTTAAAACATTTCGTATCTTTTATTCTTTCTTAGGCGCCACTTATCTTAAACAGATCTTTTCTTATGGCTCGAAAGCCCATCTTGTCATGACTTTTCACTTAACATGTATGAGACACAACACGGCTCCCCTAAGCATCGCGTGTTCCCTACTGGTTACCGCATCACCTGAACGTGAGTGCGTCTTATAACTTTAAAACGGCAGGTCCTTACACCTTATCCGTCCTTGGCACCCACCAGCGTTAGGTGCTACCGCGCTCCGGACACCTTTTGGAGCCATACACGGTCCGCTGACTATTCTTCGTCGACCCAGGGGCTTCCACTCGACTTTAAACACTCCTGAGTGGACAGGGAGTTCCACTGGGGCACTTCCCCGTCCCAGCCTTTGGGGTTCTTATAAAACTTTACTTCTTTTCTTTTCTTTCAAAAATTCAATCTTTTCTTTTCTTTTCTTTTTCTTAAAAACATGCTCGACTTTGAAAACCTTCTTTTCATGACTTATGCATGGGACATGCATGCTTACTTATTTTCATGCAAAACCCGAGACAAGCTCGAGTGCCTTCACATTTCATTTTCTTTTCTCCCTCATTGGGATAACTTCACAACTTCCTACTTAGTCATCATGTTCTATACCCAAAATTGGGCCTAGGATTGAAATGGGGTACTTGGCCCATCTCCAACCCATCATGGCCGAATCTTCCTAGGGAATTCCTAAGGCTTTCCTTCATCATTTGACTCCAAATATCCTCCAATAATTTACAAGTGTTAAATTATAACCTATACCATCCTTAGAAAATGGGGTAACCGAAACCCTCTAATCCACCAAGTAGACATTTTCATCTCCAAACTTAATTCATTCCAATTTCCTTCCTTCACCTTTCTAATTTGGGAAATTCCTTCCATTAATCTATTCAAAATTTCCTTTTCTATAAGTTTCTTCTATAGCACAACTAAATAATTCCACCATAAAACAATATAATTGAATCTTCTAATCTCAACCTTAAATATCATAAAATTCCAAGTAAACATTTCTAGTCATCATGCACAAGTGGTTACTTCTTTCCATATACAAGTATACACCAATTTAATTCATACTAATCATGTATTTTATTCCCATGTCCATTTTCATTTCCTCAAGATAATATTTTTCCTTGAATAAATCAATTTCATTACTAATTTCCTCAAATAAACTTTATCTTGGCAACATCAAATTTAATACTTAACACTAAGATCCATCATGCATCAACTTCATCATTTCACATAATAATCATGCTTTTCACTTCTTTTTGCACCTAATACTTGATCCATCATCTCTACTCACATTCTAAGCTTATTTCATCATAGAGATTTACACAAGAATATTTACATCAAAGACAAGTAAAATCAATTCAATCCAAACATGGCAATTACAACCATTAATCCAACAAGCATGATCACCTCACTATATACAAGAATTGTTAAGGAAAAGGTGAAAGTATACTTACAACACTCCTATTAGACTTTAGCTTAAAATCTGAAAATACACATATGAAATCTCTTATTAGGCTAGCCATGAACATAAAACTTAAAGGAAACCCTATTTCCTTCTAACCAAAACAAAGTGTCACATGTATGTGTGTGTTCTTCCTAAGCTTGCATGAATTTAGTCACTAACCTTCTCCAATGAATTGATCACCTCAACACTCTTGCTTTTTGGCTTCACTACTATAGGATTCTTCAAATTATGTGGTGAAAGGAGAAGAAGCAAAAGTAGAAGTGGCTTGAGTGAGTTTGGCTGAGAGGTGAAGAGAGAATGAGAGTGTTTACATGTGTCCAAGTGAAATGAGCTAAGGGAATTGCATAAGGGGTCACACGGCCAACTCTCTTTCCTAGGGTCTTTGGTACACTTTTTACCATACTTAGGTATGGCTAATGATAGATTGAGTGATTGACAACTCTAGGCCATTCCAAGATCAAATCTTGGCCATGCCTTGGTGGATTTTCCTTTCTCCTTCTCACTTCCTATGGCTGGCGACTTCTTGGTGTGTCTAGCATCCATTTTCTTGCTTTTCACTCAATCATCATTCCCCTATCCTCTCATGTGTCCATCCAAGTGATCTCAAAGCCATGCTCTTTGGAATTTGAGCAAGGCATGATCCTGCCAAGCCAAGCCTCCACCGAATCCACTTTGTCCATTTTCCTAGTTTTTGTCATTTCCATCACCTACACCCACACCATACCTCTCTTCACATCACCATACTCTCTTACACATGTACTTTATTCACTTACACACTCTTCCCCTTTGTCCTATCACTTGTTGGTGGCCATACCCCATGAGATTCTCCAAATACACCCCGCGGATTGCCTTCCACCGAAACCACCATGCTTCTCTTCATGCCATTTGTCACTTCCCTACACACCATGATCTCAATTGGCAAGTCAAGGAATGGTGTCTTGTACCTCCAAGATTCCATGGTAGGAAAATCATTCCATTAGATCCTACACTCAATCCTACATGGCATGTATCCACCTACTAGTCAACCTCCACCAACTAGGGTTTTCCTACAAGTATTTGGATAATTTTCTAGGATTTTTCTCCAAGTGACATGTGTCTCTACTATGGGCTTGATGGGCCATGGGCTCATTCTATGGGCTTTTAGACTCACCATTGCTCTCTTGGCCCATTTACTTGATCCATTCCTCAAAAGTCTCATTCCTAAGCTCATCTCTTCAAAGCCTATTTTATTCTTTCACAAATTACCACTAATCTTGTAAATTAGCACTTAATTAAATAATTAAATTAAGATGAAGATTTTAGGGCTATTACACAATCACATCAATAGAATAAATAGGATTATCATCATTAGGATATTTCATGGCATCATAAATATTAAACTTAACAATTTCACCATCAAATTCCATGGTAAGTGTACCACTATGAACATCTATCTTAGTCTTGGATGTCTTTAAGAAAGGTCTTCCTAACAAAATAGGAGCATTTTGATCACCATTTTCCATATCAAGTACATAGAAATCAGTAGGGAAAAATAAACCATTAACTTCTACAATAATATCCTCAACTACACCCTTACGATATGCATTAGATCTATCAGCCAATTGAACTACAACATCAGTTTTATTCAAAGGTCCAAGTTTCAAAGAAGCATAAATAGAATATGGCATGACATTAATAGAAGCTCCTAAATCTAACATGGCCTTATCAAATTTAGTGTTATCTACTATACAGGGGATAGTAAACATACCTGGATCTTTGCATTTTGCAGGGAGTTTTCTTTGAATAACTGCAGAAACATTCTCCCATACTCTCACCTTCTCACATCCTTTAAATTTATGTTTCCTCTTAGTTGTACACAATTCTTTCAAAAATTTAGTATAACGAGGTACTTGTTTAAAAGCATCAAATAGTGGAATATTTACCTCGCATCTACGAAAAGTTTCATATAAATCTTTATTTTGCTCATCTTTTCTAGATTCAGCTAAAGTTTGGGGAAAATTAGGTATTGGTTTATAATCAGACAGAGGCAAAAGCTTACATTTAGGTCCGTCATCTTCTTTGAGAATGTTCTTGTCTGCTACGACATTTTTCTTTTTTTCTTGTTCCAATGATACAGGGGTTCCCTTTACTGGAATTTTAACCTCTTTACCATTTATCAAGACGATTGCACTTGCATTTTCTCTTGGATTTACTATCGTTTGAGAGGGTAATTTTCCTAAACTCTGCACCTCTGGCTGACTAATTGCAGTTGCCATCTAGCCCATCTGATTGTCTAAATTTTGAATACTGGCCCTCGCCTCTTGTTGAAATTGCAAAGTGTTAGTGGCAAGAGACTTAATAATATGTTCTAAAGATATACCAGAATTAGAAGTTTGGCCCTGTTGTTGTCTAGGGGGTATGGCTGCTTATATTGTTGGAAATTTGAACGGTTTTGAGTAACGGGCTTATTTATTTGTTGATTCTCATAGCTAAGATTGGGGTGATCCCTCCATCCTAGGTTATATGTGCTCGAGTAGAGGTCATACTTCCTTTACGGTTGTCCAGAAAAACCACCTGCCACATTTACTTGCTCAGTTGGTTCCTCTTGAAGAGTTGTGCACATATCAGTTGAATGTCCTGTTACTGAACAAATCCCACAAGTTTTCACAGTTTGCATATTACCTACAGCCATTTGATGAACAAGAGAAATTAGACTTGCAATTTGTTGTTCAATAGAGGAAACATTTACCTCATTAACTTGCTTAAATGGAAAGTCAAGCCTATGCCAAATTGTTGAGAATTGGCTGCCATATTTGCAATCAAGTTTCTTGCGGCCTCAGGAGTTTTATCTACTAGAGCTCATCCACTAGCAGCATCAATCATACTTCTATTAGTGGGTAGAAGGCCCTCATAAAAATATTGGATAAGTAGCTGCTCACTAATTTGATAATGGGGACAGCTTGCACATAATTTTTTAAAACATTCCCAGTATTCATGTAGGGACTTTCCGTTATGCTGCCTTATATCACAAATTTCTTTTCTAATGTTGGCTACCCTTGAAACTGGAAAGTATTTTTCCAAAAATAACATTTTCATCTCATTCCATGTGGTAATACTCCCAGATGGGTAGATAATAGAGCCAATCCTTAACTGAATCTTTCAAAGAAAATGGAAAAGCTCTTAATTTAATTTAATCTTCAGTCACCCTTATAGGTTTCATACTCGTGCATACCACATGAAGTTCCTTTAAATGCTTGTGAGGATCTTCACCTGCAAAGCCATGAAAAGTGAGCAAGAGATGTATTAGTCCAAATTTTAATTCAAAAGTAGTAATAGCATCTAAAATAGGAAACGTTATGCATAGAGGTTGTTGGTTTAAATCAGGAGCGACAAGCTCTTTCAAAGTTCGATTTCCAGCCATGACTTCTTCTTCTACTAAATCAGAATTGCTAGCAAACAGGGAGTCAAAAGCCAAGTTATCCTCTTCAAAATTTCTCCGATTTTTCCTCCTTAATCTGTGCAAGGTCTTTTCTATTTCTTGATCATATGACAAATCACCTTGATTACGAGTTATAGTCATAAACAATTAAGGAAACTCTAATAAACTATAAAAAAGAACTACCAAATACTAATTTTTTTTTTTTACAAAATAAAAATCACAATAAGCACAGAAATTAACTAGAATCAGTCTCTAACAACGGCACCAAAATTTGGCGTGCTGTCGCAGACACCCAAAAATAAAATCTTGTACTCCCAAAAAATATATGTAGTAGTGTGAGTAAGGGTCGATCCCACAGAAAATGATTAACTTATTTTTATACCATTAAGGAAGGAAGATGGGGTTTTTGATTGTAACAAAAATAACTTCAAATGAAATAAAAATAATTACAGAGTAATTTAATTTCAAAATATCAATCAAAAGGAACAAGCATTAGTCAAAGTCAACATCCACAATCGAAATTTTTTAACTGATCATCGATACAATATAAATCAATTAATACTTTGAATATTTACCGTTAAAACTACTTTCTTATCTCTCATTAATTTTAATTTATTAGAAAACAAGCGATCTAATTAATCCTAACTACTAAACAACCCAAGACAAGCGCTAAGGATTTAATCTAGTAGTATCTTTAAGAATTAGAGAGATCGATGAAATTAAACAATACAAACACAAGCAGTTGCATTTAATTTAGTCAAGCATTTTTCTTAAGATCTAATAATTTCTGACGTAGCAAATCATTAAAAATTAATTATTTCACAAATTAGAGAGATCAAACAATTACGGATTTGATATCTAACCTAGCAATAGTTTACAACGAATAATAAACTAGCAGGTCTTCTAGTAATTAAACGAAATAATCATGAAAATAGGCACAAAAGAATATTCGATACTTAAAGCATAAATTGAATGATAATAACAAATTAGATCTCACAACTATATAAATTTCAAGGCTTTCGTTTCCTTTGACCAATTACAAAAGTTTAGCCACTCAGAGCCATAATAAAAATATCAATCAAAAGAAAAAGAAAAGAAGGGAAATATTTGGTTTTTCTTTCAAACTAACACAATGGCTTAGTAAGCACCCAAAACATTGTATTTAGAACACATACTCATCCCTTCTATTTATAAGCATCCTTTATGCAAGTTGTCGTGACAAAATCATCACCACTTCAAGTTGCTTTGCCATGTGTCATTTTTTAATCCAAGTGAGTGTGAAGTGGCCAAATACCACTTGAGCTTCCATCTGTGGCTATTTGGCTTGAGGTGATGATGAAAATGTGCAACTGTTGTTGACTCTTTTTCATGCAAAGTGTCGGCGCCCCAGCTTGCGCTTGGGTTGGCACGCAAATTGCGACGCCGGGGACAAACGTCACAAGGAAGTCATCCCTCATCTTTACGTGTGAGAGCATTAATTTATGTTATATATATATATATATTTTTTTTTTTCTTGCAGCGGAAAAAGGTTAAGCCAAAAACATTCGACAAAACGTTTACGCTTGTCGCACATCACATGGTTAACGAAATAGAACCCAAAGTTAAGGTCACCAATGTAAACAGTTTTATACAAAAGCACTTCCCAAAACAACGGGAAGATTTTTCCTCAAAATACATCGATGATACAAAATAAAGATGATAACGATCCACCCCCCCTTCCGCCAAACATACTAATAGGCGGGTTCTTCTTTTATCTTCTTAAAGTCTGGACCGTAACGAAGACTGTCCAAACTCAGTCCTGGGCCTACATCACACATCATCCTAGAGGATGACGTAAACAGGCGTCCCATGTGAAGGAGCCCATCCACTCCTAGCACCAAACAACACCCCGTAGGGTGGTGGTCGTCAAAAAAATACGTCGCCATAGGAAGCGACTCTGCTGTCCACTGACCCAACAGGTCTAGGGTCGCTGGCCCAGCAGTATCGGTCTTAGTCGGGCCCATGAGGGTCTGACCCATCTTCTCGAGAGTCGTAATCCGGGGACCCATCATGTCCTGCAATAACTTCTATCGTTCCTAAGGGAGCGATAGTAGAGATAATAAAAAGGGGGGTGAGATTTCGGGAGAAATCTCAGCAAGTATACTAGCACTTAAACCAAAACATTTCGAATATATAGATAAGTGAACAAAACATTCGTAACTAATGGATATGCAATGAATGCCTGACTCATGCACATGCTCATGAAAACTTTCAAACAGACTTGCTTCTTTCAGACTTCTTTTCATAAAACTTTCATACGGATCACTTCTTTCAAACTTCTTTTCATATCATTGCTTTTCAAATCATTTCTTTAAAACATTTCGAATCTTTTATTCTTTTTTAGGCGCCACTTATCTTAAACAAATCTTTTCTTATGGCTCGAAAGCCCATTTTGTCATGACTTATCGCTTAACATATATGAGACACAACATGGTTCTCCTAAGCACCGCGTGTTCCCTGCTGGTTACCGCATCACCTTAAAGTGAGTGCGTCATATAACTTATAAAACGGCAGGTCCTTACACCTTATCCGTCCTTGGCACCCACCAGCGTTAGGTGCTACCGCGCTCCGGACTCCTTTTGGAGCCATACACGGTCCGCCGACTGTTCTTCGTCGACCTAGGGGCTTCCACTCGACTTTAAACACTCCTGAGTGGACAGGGAGTTCCACTGGGGCACTTCCCCGTCCCAGCCTTTGGGGTTCTTATAAAACTTTACTTCTTTTCTTTTCTTTCAAAAATTCAATCTTTTCTTTTCTTTTCCTTAAAAACATACTTTTCATGACTTGTGCATGGGACATGCAATGCTTACTTATTTTCATGCAAAACCCGAGACAAACTCGAGTACATTCATATTTCATTCTCTTTTCTTCCTCATTAGGATAACTTTACAACTTCCTACTTAGTCATCATGTTCTACACCCAAAATTTGGGCCTAGGATTGAAGTGGGGTACTTGGCCCATCTCCAACCCATCATGGCCGAACCTTCCTAGGGCTTTCCTTCATCACTTGACTCCAATTATCCTCCAACAATTAAAAGTGTCAAATTAAAACATATACCATCCTTAAAAAGGGGTAACCGAAACCTTAGTATTCCCCAAGTAGACATTTTCATTTCCAAACTTAATTATTATTAACTTCCTTCTTTCACCTTTCTAACTTGGTAAATTCCTTCCATTAATTTATTCAAAATTTCCTTTTCTATAAGTTTCTTCTATAAGCTTGAACTAAATATTTCCACCACAAAGCAATATAATTCAATCTTCTAATCTCAACCTTAAATATCATAAAATTCAAATAAAACATTACTAGTCATCATACACAAGTGGTTACTTCTTTCCATATGCAAGTATACACCATTTCAATTCATATCAATCATGTATTTTATTCCCATGTCCATTTTCATTTCCTCAAGACAATATTTTCCTTGAATAAATCAATTTCATTACTAATTTCCTCAAATAAATTCCATCTTAGCAACACCAAATTTTTAAGCTTCCTACTAAAATCCATCATGCATCAACTTCATCATTTCATATAATAATCATGCTTTTCTTTTCTTTTCTTTTTGCAACTAATACTTGATCCATCATCTATACTCACATTCTAAGCTTATTTCATCATAGAGATTTATACAAGAATATTCATATCAAAGACAAGTATAATTAATTTAATCCAAACATGGCAATACAATCTTTAATCCAACAAGCATAATCACCTCACTATATACAAGAATTGTTAAGGAAAAGGTGAAAGTATACTTACAATATTCCTATTAGATTTTTGATTAAAATCTGAAAATACACATATGGAATCTCTTATTAGACTAGCTATAAACACAAAAATTTAAAGGAAACCTTATTTCCTTTTAACCAAAACAAAAGTGTTACATGTGTGTGTGTTCTTTCTAAGCTTGCATGAATTTAGGCACTAACCTTCTCCAATGTATGGTTCACCTCAACACTCTTGATTTTTGGCTTCACTAATCTAGGATTCTTCAAATTATGTGGTGAAAGGAGAAGAAACAAAGGTAGAGATGGCTTAAGTGGTTTTGGCCGAGAGGTGAAGAGAGAATGAGATAGGAGGGTGTTTGCATGTGTCCAAGTGAAATGAGCTAAGGGAAATGGATATGGGGTCACACGGCCAAACCCTTTCCCTAGGGTCTTTGGTACACTTTTTACCATACTTAGGTATGGCCAATGATAGATTGAGTGATTGACAACTCTAGGCCATTCCAAGATCAAATCTTGGCCATGCCTTGGAGGATTTTCTTTTCTCCCTTCTCACTTGCTATGGCCGGCGGCTCCTTTGAGTGTTTAGCACTCATTTTCTTGCTTTTCACTCAATCATCATTCCTCCATCATCTCATGTGTCCATCCAAGTGATCTCAAAGCCATGCTTTTTGGAAATTGAGCAATGCATGATCCGGCCAAGCTATGCCTCCACCAAAACCCACTTTGCTCATTCTCCTTGCTTTTGTCATTTCCATCACCTACACCCACACCATACCTCTCTTCACATCACAATACTCTCTTACACATTGTACCTTATTCACTTACACACTCCTCCCTTGTCCCATCAACTTGTTGGAGGCCATACTCCATGAAACTCTCCCAAGGTGCCTCACGGATTGCATCCACCGAACCCCCCCTTGCTCCTTCCTTCCATGCTTCTCTTCATGCCATTTGTCACATCCCTATACACTATGACCTCTAATGGAAAGTCAAGGAATGGTGTCTTGTACCTTCAAGATTCCATGGTAGGAAAATCACTCCATTTGATTCTACACTCAATCCTACATGGCATATGTTTACCTACTAGTCAACCTCCACCAACTAAAATTTTCCTACAAGCCTTGGATAATTTTCTAGGGTTTTTCTCCAAGTGACATGTGTCTTTACTATGGGTTTGATGGGTCATGGGCTCACTCTATGGGCTTTTGGGCTCACCACTACGCTCTTGGCCCATTCACTTGATTCATTCCTCAAAAGTCTCATTCCCAAGCCCATCTCTTTAAAGCTTATTTTTACAAATTACCACTAATCTTGTATATTAGCATTTAATTGAATAATTAAATTAAGATGAAGATTTTAGGGCTATCACATCCTCCCCCACTAATAAAAGATTTCGTCCTCGAAATCAATGCATGCGATGATATGGAGAATAATAATAAAATATAGCGTACCTCGAGGACTATTAGTAGTGGACTCCTCTGATGAACAAGTGGGTACTCCTTCCTCGGTTACAGAGTCTTGAGAAAAATAAAATATAGCATCCATTTCTAAGTCGTAATACATATTTGTCCTTAAATTCATTCAATTTATGCATTATTTCTTCTTCCGTTTCCACTCGTGGTATTCCTTCTATTCTTTGTCTTATGCGATCGTTAGAGGTATCAGAATTTTCCAGGGGTTCCACATTTGGTTCACTCGCTTCTCCCCGCACTATTCTACGCAAATGTTCTCTCTCTCCCTTCATCCACGGATTAGGGGGTTGTCGCTCTTCGTTTGGTGTAGCTCTATGGAACACGAGGTTTCCTCTAGGCCCTATGTCCATCCGATGGGTATGGTGTCTCTCATATCGTTCCAAGTGCCTAAGCCTCTGCACTCTCTTTCTTTCGCGCCTTCTACGCAAGATTCTTTGTCTGATTTCTCTCCTTTCTCTTAATTGGGCTATAGTAGCTACTGACATGCGTGGGGTTCTTCTAGTTCGGGCCATAATCTGGTTAAATTTTTTTATTAAGAAATTACTTATGGTTTTGAGATAATACTCAAAGCATCAATCAATCGTTCATACATTCATACAAAGCATTCATTCATTCACAACAAAATTCAGTCAAACGAAAATCAGATACACTAGTAATTTTCAAACAAATGAGGGTAGTTAGCCCTCATAGCATCTTCGCGTTCCCAAGTTGCTTCTTGAAATGCCGGGTTATTCCATAACACTTTCACTAAGGAGATTTTTCGATTCCTCAGTTCTTGTTCCTTGCGATCGGTAATTTGTGTCGGCCACTCTTCATAAGTTAGATTAGGGCGCAGTTGGATAGTACTCGGATCCATCACTGTCGCCGGTTTGTCGCCGAAACTCCTCTTCAAGGACGACACATGAAACACATTATGGACTCCTTGTAGGTTCACTGGCAGATTCAAACGATAAGCTACCGGTCCAACTTTTTTCCAAAATTTCATACGGTCCGATGTATCGGGGACTCAATTTTCCTCTCTTGCCAAAGCGGGCCACTCCCTTCATTAGCGAAATCTTAATATACACCCAGTCGCCAACTACAAACTCTAAGGGTCTTCTCCTTTGATCTGCGTAGCTCTTTTGCCTGTTTTGGGCAGTTTTCAATCTTTCCTGTATCAGCTCTACTTGAGTCTTAACTTCTTGCAAATACTCAGGCCCTAACACTCTACTTTCACCGACTTCATCCCAATATAAAGGAGATCTGCATTTTCTTCCATATAAGGTTTCGTACGGTGCCATCTGGATAGTAGCTTGAAAGCTGTTGTTGTAGGCGAATTCAATTAAAGGCAAGAGACTCTCCCAATCGCCACTGGAGTCTAGCACACACACCCGTAACATGTCTTCTAAAGTCTGAATAGTCCGTTCTGTCTGACCATCAGTTTGCGGATGATAGGCACTGCTAAACTTCAAGTTGGATCCCATCCTCTTTTGTAGACTTTGCCAAAAGTGAGAGGTAAATCTCGGATCCCTATCTGAGACAATCGTTTTAGGCACTCCATGCAGACGAACTATTTCTTTCACATAAATTCGAGACAATTTCTCCATTGAATCAGTATTTGCAATCGGTAGGAAGTGGACACTCTTTGTTAATCTATCCACTATCACCCAAATTGTGTTCTTTCCTGCCGAGGTTCTTGGAAACCCTATTACAAAATCCATAGAAATATCTTCCCATTTCCATTCTGGAATTGGAAGAGGTTGTAACATTCTTGCGGGACGTTGATGCTCTGCTTTAACCATTTGACATACAGAGCATTTTGCCACAAAAGCAGCTACATCTTTCTTTATACCTTCCCACCAAAATCTTTCCTTCAAATCTCGATACATTTTGGTACTTCCGGGATGAGCTGTATAAGGGGTGCAGTGTGCCTCCCTCATAAGCCTTTCCTTTAATTCTGAGTTATCTGGTATCACTGTTCTCTTTCCAAAGTATAACGTCCCATCATCAGATATGGTAAAATGGGGTGATCCTTTTCCCTCGAGTAAATTCGTTCGGATCTTTTCCAATTTGGTATCTTGCCGTTGTCCTTCCCGGATTTCATCTTCAGTTAGAGAAATAATCTCTTGAACTGTTGCCAACATCGTTTCTCTAGGCTGATTTTTAACTAACATACTTTGCATGACTGTCAGCACTGGTGGGTCCTCCACTTGAGATTTTCGACTTAAAGCATCTGCCACCACGTTAGCTTTTCCCGGGTGGTACTTGATCTCACACCAGAAATTGTTTATGGTCTCGATCCACCTTCTCTGTCTCATATTTAAATTCTTCTGGTTAAACAGATACTTTAAACTCTTATGGTCAGTGTATATCTCACATTCTTCCCCATACAAGTAGTGCCTCCAAATTTTTAACGCAAACACTACTGCTGCCAATTCCAGGTCATGGGTGGGGTAATTTCGCTCATGATCTTTAAGCTGTCGGGACGCGTAGGCAACTACTCGTCCTTCCTGCATTAGTACACATCCCTAACCCAACTTTGAGGCATCACTATATACTACATATGGTTTGTGGGGCTCTGGTAATGCCAACACTGGTGCAGAAGTCAGCCTTCTTTTAAGCTCTTGAAAACTCTGCTCACACTGGTCATTCCAGACGTATTTGGCATTCTTCTTGGTCAAAGCCGTTAGAGGACCAGATAACTTGGAAAACCCTTCGACGAATCTTCTATAGTATCCTGCTAAGCCAAGAAAACTACGTATTTCATGAACAGACGTTGGTTGTGGCCATTCGGTTACCGCCTCAATTTTTGCCAGGTCCACGGAAACTCCGTTACTTGAAATTACATAGCCCAAAAATTTAACTTCGTGGAGCCAAAACTCGCACTTACTAAGTTTGGCATACAACTGGTGTTCTTGTAAAATTTTCAGCACTGTCTCTAAATGCTCCTTGTGTTCCTCATCATTCCGAGAGTATACCAGAATGTCGTCGATGAATACCACGACAAAACTGTCTAGATACGACCGAAAGATTCTATTCATCAGATCCATAAAGGCTGCTGGGGCATTCGTCAGTCCAAAAGGCATGACTAAGAACTCGAAATGTCCATAGCGAGTTTGAAAAGCAGTCTTGGGTACGTCTCGCTCCTTAATCCTAAGCTGATGGTACCCTGATCTGAGGTCTATCTTAGAGAATACTACGGCTCTTTGCAGTTGGTCCAGCAAATCGTCTATCCACGGTAGCGGATATTTATTCTTAATGGTGACTTTATTGAGTCCTCAGTAATCGATGCACATCCGCATTGTTCCATCTTTCTTCCTCACGAACAGAACTGGGGCTCCCCATGGCGATGAACTAGGCCGTATAAACCCCTTTTCCAGCAATTCCTCAATTTGAGTCTTCAATTCTTTCAATTCCGTTGGAGCCATCCGATAAGGCGCCTTGTGAACTGGAGTCGTTGCAGGTTCAAGTTCAATTGTAAACTCAGTCTCACGTTCCGGGGTAATCCTAGCAGATCATCTGAGAACACTTGGGGGAAGTCCTTTACTACCAGAATTTCTTCAATATTCTTGGTATTTCCGCCCGCTTTCAAGGACATTATCAAAAACCCTTCAGCTCCTCCTCTTAAACTTTTCGTCATTCTTTTTGCTGTCACTATAGAAGAAACATAGTGAACTATTTCCCCTTCGTAGCGCAACTTCTCTTCTTCGGGCAGTTCGAATGTAATCTCCTTTTTGCGACAGTCAATTTTGGCGTAATATTTGGATAGCCAATCCATGCCCAATATCATGTCAAATCCCAACAAATGAAAAACTATCAGATCAGCGTTAAACCTTACGCCAGCTATCTCTAACGGGCAGTTCCTCACTATTCGCTGACATCCAAATGTCTTCCCATCAGGGAGTGTCACCAACACTTTCCGAGCTAAATATTCTACTTCTAACTTACACCTCCACAAGCAATCATAGGAAATAAAAGATCTTGTCGCGCCGGAATCAAACAAAGCATATACCACATTACGCATCAATATAATTTCACCTATATATAAAACTTTATCATGGTTATTTTAAGAAAGTTATCTATGCTTTAATTTTAGATAAAAAAAAAATAAGATCGTTACCAGTAATAATGCCGGCGTTGATAGCCTCCTCGTCGTCCACATCTACTTCTCCCGGGGTAATAGCGTACACCTTGGACTTCACAGGGGCCTTCGCCTTTCCTCCAGGAGCTGTCGTTCCGCCAGGGGCTGTCTGTGGGCAATCACGGATCATGTGGCCCACTTGACCACACCGAAAGCAAGCTCCTGTTGCCGCTCGGCATTCACCCTTGTGCGGACGTCCACACGTCCTACATGGTGGAAATGAGGTCGTTCCTTTAGGTCCGCCTAATTTACCCTTCCCCCTATCCATGGGACGAGTACTTCTCCTTTTACCCATATCTTTTCCCGAAGAATACGGAAAATTTCTTTTCTTGTAAGTCTGAGCTTGATTAATCAGACTTCTCTGCTCTGCTTCAGCAATGGCAGTCACATTCACCAACTCTTGGAAATTTTCGATTCGTAAACAAGCCACTTGATTGTGAATCCTTGGCTGCAATCCATCCTGGAATTTCTTCGCTCGCATCTTTTCTGTTATCACCAAATGCGGGGCGAATCGTGTCAGCTCCATAAATTTAGCGGCGTACTGGTCCAACCGTCATGCTCCCTTGCACTAGCGTGGCGAACTCTATCACCTTCTGCTGTTTAATCGATTCCGGAAGAATCGATTATCGAACTCTGTCTTAAACCTATCCCAGGTAAGAACTACATTCTCTCCAAGTTCTTGTCTCAATAGCCTTCTCTTTGTGTCCCACCATAATCCGGCCTCCCCTTGTAGTAGGTGACCAGCATATTGCACTTTTTATGCCTCAGTGCACCCACTGATCTCGAAGGTGCACGTTCTAGGTCCATAATCCATCGATCGGCTTTCATAGCGCCTTCGGTCCCCATAAAATTCGGGTACCGATACACCGGAAATTTTTCGTATGAGCATCCTGCCGTCCCTCCACTGACGTTTGGGTGACATCGGCTCTGCTCCATTTGATGCTTCACTAATTCCGTCATCTGGTGAATAGCTTCCGCTATCGCTTGTCCGCCATCCAACGGGGTATTCGGGGTCTCCCTTCCTCCGGTCTGAGGTGGCGAAATTAGTGGCACATTTTCCACGGTCGGCACTGGACTCGAAACATTAACTCTCGGTAATGCTTCGGGTCTTGGAGTAGGGGCACGCCGTCGCCCTCCTGCCATTCTTCCCTGAAAAGCATATAATCCTCATATGAGTTACCTTAACTCCTGTGCTTCGATTCTTGTAACTCATCACATCATACTTGTACACCATTACTATCTCCAATCACTTATCTAAAGATTCAGACCTAAGCCTAAGGGATCATAACCTATACCATGTGATTCTTTCTCCTAGGACTTGTGGTTTCTTACCCAGAGACTTAACTGCTCTGATACCACAGTTGTCCGCACCCCAGCTTGCGCTTGGGTTCGCATGCAAATTGCGACGCCGGCGACGAACGTCACAAGGAAGTCATCCCTCATCTTTACGTGTGAGAGCATTAATTTTATGTTATATATATATTTTTTTTTTCTTGCAGCGGAAAAAAGGTCAAGCCAGAAACATTCGACAAAACGTTTACGCTTGTCGCACATCACATGGTTAACGAAATAAAACCCAAATTAAGCATCATATACATATACATCAAAGTTAAGGTCACCAATGTAAATAGTTTTATACAAAAGTACTTCCCAAAACAACGGAAAGATTTTTCCTCAAAATACATCAATGATACAAAATAAAGATGATAACGATCCGCTCCCCCTTCTGCCAAACATACTAATAGGCGGGTTCTTCTTTTATCTTCTTAAAGTTCGGACCGTAACGAAGACTGTCCAAACTCAGTCCTGGGCCTACATCACACATCATCCCAGAGGATGACGTAAACAGGCGTCCCATGTGGAGGAGCCCATCCACTCCTAGCACCAAACAACACCCCGTAGGGCGGAGGTCGTCAAAAAAATATATCGCCATAGGAAGCGACTCTGCTGCCCACTGACCCAACAGGTCTAGGGTCACTGGCCCAGCAGTATTGGTCTTAGTCGGGCCCATGAGGGTCCGACCCATCTTCTCGAGAGTCGTAATCTGGGGATCCATCATGTCCTGCAATAACTTCTATCGTTCCCAAGGGAGCGATAGTAGAGATAATAAAAAGGGGGGTGAGATTTCAGGAGAAATCTCAGCAAGTATACTAGCACTTAAACCAAAACATTTCGAATATACAGATAAGTGAACAAAACATTCGTAACTAATGCATATGCAATGAATGACTGACTCATGCACATGCTCATGAAAACTTTCATACGGATCACTTCTTTCAACTTCTTTTCATAACATTGCTTTTCAAATCATTTCTTTAAAACATTTCGAATCTTTTATTCTTTCTTAGGCGCCACTTATATTAAACAGATCTTTTCTTATGGCTCGAAAGCCCATCTTGTCATGACTTATCACTTAACATATATGAGACACAACACGGTTCCCCTAAGCACCGCGTGTTCCCTGCTGGCTACCGCATCACCTTAAAGTGAGTGCGTCATATAACTTATAAAACGGCATGTCCTTGCACTTATCCGTCCTTGGCACCCACCAGCGTTAGGTGCTACCGCGCTCCGGACACCTTTTGGAGCCATACACAGTCCGCCGACTGTTCTTCGTCGACCCAGGAGCTTCCACTCGACTTTAAACACTCCTGAGTGGACAGGGAGTTCCACTGGGGCACTTCCCCATCCCAGCCTTTGGGGTTCTTATAAAACTTTACTTCTTTTCTTTTCTTTCAAAAATTCAATCTTTTCTTTTCTTTTCCTTAAAAACACATTGGACTTTAAAAACATACTTTTCATGACTTATGCATGGGACATGCAATGCTTACTTATTTTCATGCAAAAGCCGAGACAAGCTCGAGTGCATTCATATTTCATTCTCTTTTCTTCCTCATTGGGATAACCTTTCACCTTTCTAACTTGGGAAATTCCTTCCATTAATTTATTCAAAGTTTCCTTTTCTATAAGTTTCTTCTATAAGCTTGAACTAAATATTTCCACCACAAAGCAATATAATTCAATCTTCTAATCTCAACCATAAATATCATAAAATTCAAATAAAACATTACTAGTCATCATACACAAGTGGTTACTTCTTTCCATATGTAAGTATAAACCATTTCAATTCATATCAATCATGTATTTTATTCCCATGTCCATTTTCATTTCCTCAAGACAATATTTTCCTTGAATAAATCAATTTCATTACTAATTTCCTCAAATAAATTCCATCTTAGCAACACCAAATTTATAAGCTTCCTACTAAAATCCATCATGCATCAACTTCATTATTTCATATAATAATCATGCTTTTCTTTTCTTTTTGCAACTAATACTTGATCCATCATCTATACTCACGTTCTAAGCTTATTTCATCATAGAGATTTATACAAGAATATTCATATCAAAGACAAGTATAATTAATTTAATCCAAACATAGCAATACAATCATTAATCCAACAAGCATGATCACCTCACTATATACAAGAATTGTTAAGGAAAAGGTGAAAGTATACTTACAATATTCCTATTAGATTTTTTATTAAAATCTGAAAATACACATATGGAATCTCTTATTAGACCAGCTATAAACACAAAAATTTAAAGGAAACCTTATTTCCTTTTAACCAAAACAAAAGTGTTACATGTGTGTGTGTGTTCTTCCTAAGCTTGCATGAATTTAGGCACTAACCTTCTCCAATGTATGGTTCACCTCAACACTCTTGATTTTTGGCTTCACTAATCTAGGATTCTTCAAATTATGTGGTGAAAGGAGAAGAAACAAAGGTAGAGGTGGCTTAAGTGGTTTTGGCCTAGAGGTGAAGAGAGAATGAGATAGGAGGGTGTTTGCATGTGTCCAAGTGAAATGAGCTAAGGGAAATGGATATGGGGTCACACGGCCAAACCATTTCCCTAGGGTCTTTGGTACACTTTTTACCATACTTAAGTGTAATAGCCCTAAAAATCTTCATCTTCATTTAATTATTCAATTAGATGCTAATACACAAGATTAGTGGTAATTTGTAAAAGAATAAAATAGGCTTTGAAGAGATGGGCTTAGGAATGAGACTTTTGAGGAATGGATCAAGTAAATGGGCCAAGAGAGCAATGGTGAGCCCAAAAGCCCATAGAATGAGCCCATGGCCCATCAAGCCCATAGTAGAGACACATGTCAATTGGAGAAAAATCCTAGAAAATTATCCAAATACTTGTAGGAAAATCCTAGTTGGTGAAGGTTGACTAGTAGGTGGATACATGCCATGTAGGATTGAGTGTAGGATCTAATGGAATGATTTTCCTACCATGGAATCTTGGAGGTACAAGACACCATTCCTTGATTTGCCAATTGAGATCACGGTGTGTAGGGAAGTGACAAATGGCATGAAGAGAAGCATGGAGGAAAGGAGCAAGGTGGTTTCGGTGGAAGGCAATCCGTGGGGTGTATTTGGAGAATCTCATGGGGTATGGCCACCAACAAGTGATAGGACAAAGGGGAAGAGTGTGTAAGTGAATAAAGTACATGTGTAAGAGAGTATGGTGATATGAAGAGAGGTATGGTGTGGGTGTAGGTGATGGAAATGACAAAAACTAGGAAGGTGGACAAAGTGGATTCGGTGGAGGCTTGGCTTGGCCGGATCATGCCTTGCTCAAATTCCAAAAAGCATGGCTTTGAGATCACTTGGATGGACACATGAGAGGATAGCGGAATGATGATGGAGTGAAAAGCAAGAAAATGGATGCTAGACACACCAAGAAGTCGCCGGCCATAGGAAGTGAGAGGGAGAAGGAAAATCCACCAAGGCATGGCCAAGATTTGATCTTGGAATGGCCTAGAGTTGTCAATCACTCAATCTATCATTAGCCATACCTAAGTATGGTAAAAAGTGTACCAAAGACCCTAGGAAAGAGAGCTGGCCGTGTGACCCCTTATGCAATTCCCTTAGCTCATTCCACTTGGACACATGCAAACACTCTCATTCTCTCTTCACCTCTCGGCCAAACTCACTCAAGCCACTTCTACTTTTGCTTCTTCTCCTTTCACCACATAATTTGAAGAACCCTATAGTAGTGAAGCCAAAAAGCAAGAGTGTTGAGGTGATCAATTCATTGGAGAAGGTTAGTGACTAAATTCATGCAAGTTTAGGAAGAACACACACACACATGTGACACTTTGTTTTGGTTAGAAGGAAATAAGGTTTCTTTAAGTTTTATGTTTATGGCTAGCCTAATAAGAGATTTCATATGTGTATTTTCAGATCTTAAGCTAAAGTCTAATAGGAGTGTTGTAAGTATACTTTCACCTTTTCCTTAACAATTCTTATATATAGTGAGGTGATCATGCTTGTTGGATTAATGGTTGTAATTGCCATGTTTGGATTGAATTGATTTTACTTGTCTTTGATGTAAATATTCTTGTGTAAATCTCTATGATGAAATAAGCTTAGAAAGTGAGTAGAGATGATGGATCAATTATTAGTTGCAAAAAGAAGTGAACAGCATGACCATTATATGAAAGGATGAAGTTGATGCATGATGGATTTTAATGTTAAGTATTAAATTTGGTGTTGTTAAGATAAAGTTTATTTGAGGAAAATTAGTGATGAAATCGGTTTATTCATGGAAAATATTATTTTGAGGAAATGGAAATGGACATGGGAATAAAATACATGATTGGTGTGAATTGAATTGATGTATACTTTTATATGGGAAGAAGTAATCACTTGTGCATGATGACTAGTAATGTTTACTTGGAATTTTATGATGTTTAAAGTTGAGATTAGAAGAGTTAATTATATTGCTTTGTGGTGGAATTATTTAGTTGAGCTTATGGAAGAAACTTATAGAAAAGGAAATTTTGAATATATTAGTGGAAGGAATTTCCCAAGCTAGAAGGGTGAAGGAAGTTAGAAATAATTAAGTTTGGAGGTGAAAATGCCTACTTGGGGAAACATTAAGGTTTCGGTTACCCCTTGCTAAGGAGGGTACATGTTTTAAGTTAACACTTTTAAATTGATTGGAGGATAATTGGAGTCAAATGATGAAGGAAAGCCCTAGGAACTCCCTAGGAAGGTTTGGCCATGATGGGATGAAGTGGGCCAAGTACCCCACTTCAATCTTAGGCCCAATTTTGGGTATAGAACATGATGACTAAGTAGGAAAATTATGAAGTTATCCCAAAAGAGGGAGAAAAGAAAATGAAATGTGAATGCACTCGAGCTTGTCTCGGGTTTTGCATGAAAATAAGTAAGCATGCATGTCCCATGCATAAGTCATGAAAAGAATGTTTTTAAAGTCAAGCATGTTTTTAAGAAAAAGAAAAGAAAAGAAAAGAAGTAAAGTTTTATAAGAACCCCAAAGGCTGGGACGGGGAAGTGTCCCAGAGGAACTCCCTGTCCACTCAGGAGTGTTTAAAGTCGAGTGGAAGCCCCTAGGTCGACGAAGAACAGTCGGCGGACCGTGTATGGCACCAAAAGGTGTCTGGAGCACGGTAGCACCTAATGCTGGTGGGTGCCAAGGACGGATAAGGTGTAAGGACCTGCCGTTTTAAAGTTATAAGACGCACTCACATTAAGGTGATGCGGTAACCAGCAGGGAACACGCGGTGCTTAGGGGAACCGTGTTGTGTCTCATACATGTTAAGTGAAAAGTCCTGACAAGATGGGCTTTCGAGCCATAAGAAAGATCTGTTTAAGATAAGTGGCGCCTAAGAAAGAATAAAAGATACGAAACGTTTTAAAGAAACGATTTGAAAAGCAATGATATGAAAAGAAGTCTGAAAGAAGAAATCCGTATGAAAGTTTTATGAAAAGAAGTCTGAAAGAAGCAAGTCTGTTTAAAAGTTTTCATGAGCATGTGCATGAGTCAGTCATTCATTGCATATGCATTAGTTACGAATGTTTTGTTCACTTATCTGTATATTGGAAATGTTCTGGTTTAAGTGCTAGTGTACTTACTGAGATTTCCCCCGAAATCTCACCCCCTCTTTATTATCTCTACTATCGCTCCCTTGGGAACGATAGAAGTTATTGCAGGACATGATGGATCCCCGGATTACGACTCTCGAGAAGATGGGTCGGACCCTCTGGGCCCGACTAAGACTGAGACCGCTGGGCCAGTGACCCTAGACCTGTTGGGTCAGTGGGCGGCAGAGTCACTTCCTATGGCGACGTATTTTTTTGACGACCTACTCCCTACGGGGTGCTGTTTGGTGCTAGGAGTTGACGGGCTCCTCCACATGGGACGCCTGTTTACGTCATCCTCTGGGATGATGTGTGACGTAGGCCCAGGACTGAGTCTGGACAGCCTTCGTTATGGCCCGGATTTTAAGAAGATAAAAGAAGAACCCGCCTACTAGTATGGTTGGCGGAAGGAGGAGTGGATTGGCTGTATCTTTATTTTGTACTCACCGATGTATTTTGAGGAAAAATCTTCCCATTGTTTTGGGAAGTACTTTTGTATAAAACTATTTACATTGGTGACCTTAACTTGATATATATATGCATGTGATGTTTAATTTGGGTTTTATTTCGTTAACCATGTGATGTGCGACAAGCGTAACGTTTTATCGTTTGTTTACGGCTTGACCTTTTTCCGCTGCGACATAAACAAAAAAATATATATATATCTGTGTATAACATAGAATAAGGCTCTTACACGTAAAGATGAGGGATGACTTCCTTGTGACGTTCGTCTCCGGTGTCTCAATTTGCGTACGAACCCAAGCGCAAGTTGGGGCGCCGACATTAGGTATGACCAATGATAGATTGAGTAATTGACAACTCTAGGCCATTCCAAGATCAAATCTTGGCCATGCCTTGGAGGATTTTCTTTTCTCCCTTCTCACTTGCTATGGCCAGCGACTCCTTTGAGTGTTTAGCACTCATTTTCTTGCTTTTCACTCAATCATCATTACTCCATCATCTCATGTGTCCATCCAAGTGATCTCAAAGCCATGCTTTTTGGAAATTGAGCAATGCATGATCCGGCCAAGCTATGCCTCCACCGAAACCCACTTTGCTCATTCTCCTTGCTTTTGTCATTTCCATCACCTACACCCACACCATACCTCTCTTCACATCACCATACTCTCTTACACATTGTACCTTATTCACTTACACACTCCTCCCTTGTCCCATCAACTTGTTGGAGGCCATACTCCATGAAACTCTCCCAAGGTGCCTCACGGATTGCATCCACCGAACCCCCCCTTGCTCCTTCCTTCCATGCTTCTCTTCATGCCATTTGTCACATCCCTATACACTATGACCTCTAATGGAAAGTCAAGGAATGGTGTCTTGTACCTTCAAGATTCCATGGTAGGAAAATCACTCCATTTGATTCTACACTCAATCCTACATGGCATATGTTTACCTACTAGTCAAACTCCACCAACTAAAATTTTCCTACAAGCCTTGGATAATTTTCTAGGGTTTTTCTCCAAGTGACATGTGTTTCTACTATGGGCTTGATGGGTCATGGGCTCACTCTATGGGCTTTTGGGCTCACCACTACTCTCTTGGCCCATTCACTTGATCCATTCCTCAAAAGTCTCATTCCCAAGCCCATCTCTTTAAAGCTTATTTTTACAAATTACCACTAATCTTGTATATTAGCATTTAATTGAATAATTAAATTAAGATGAAGATTTTAGGGCTATTACACAAAGAATGGATGCAAATGTTGCCGTGTGAGATTTTGCAACTTGTAGTCAATTACTTCAGCTTTGGGCCCCAATTTCTTGTCAAGTCTTGGTCAAACATTGCAACTAAATGAGTTGTGTGCAGCCATGTATTCTTCTCATTTCTTTCCCAATTTTTTGTCGTGTTTTGCTCCTAACTTGGTCCAACATTTCAGCTTTGAAACAAACTAAAAAGAAGTGTGGCTGAAGAATATTTAGAAACGTCAAGTGCAGGTGCGTCCACTTCATGGTTGATTTTGTCTTGGTTTGAGCCGATATCTCTCAAAACATAAAACGTAGAAGTTATAGATCTTTCTCCTGGAGTTCTATATCATCTTGAATTAGCTCAATCGAAGTTGGATGAGAGAGTTATGCCCATATTACAAAGAGACATCAAAGCTGTCTAAATTTCCGCAATTATCTTCATTTGCTTCTAATGCCTCTTTGTATCCTAAATCAAAATATAAGAATAATGAGTATATTTAGACATCAAATAAGAATAAAATACTAAACATTAAGAGATAAAATATATGACATTTTATATTCTCATCACCTCACCACAAAAAATCAATCATAGTAAACAACCCACAGATCCCTCAAAGATGTTAACCTTAAGGGTTGCTCTATTGTCATCGACCCAATTCCCTCCAGACCAGTTCCATGTTGTCGACCGAAGGCAGCTCAAGGAAGCTCCTTCCCATTCTTTGCTCAAGGTTGATTCAAGGCTTGCTCTCCTTCTCTATACTCAGCTGAAGCTTTGCACTGAGTTTCACCTCTCACTTTCCAATCGATGCGAACCTGGCCACGGAAAAAGGTGGAAGTCTAGCAATTGGTTTTGATTTAAGGATGACAGCCTCATGTGTGGTTGTTTGGAAAAATCACCATGAAGAGATCATAGCCAATGACCGAGGTAAGAGGATGAGGTCGTCCTACATGTTATGCATTGACACTAATGAGGAAATGGACTTAGAAAACTTTGACTACGAGGCGTTTACTTACTTTCGATGCTTAGACCCGAAAATAAATAAGATCCTTTTCTCTTGCAATGTTTGGAAAGGTTGTTCCATTTCTGAGAGGTAGGAAGTTTTTTACTCTATTTATGTTTCATGTATTAACTCTAAGGGATATTGTAATCTATGGTGGAGGAGATGGTGGGGTCCTGCAGGTAGGTTTTCTCCATTCATTTGTTGAGTATATTGATAAATGTGAAATTGATAAGATGAGAGTTAATGTTTCTAAACAATATTTCCTTGGGGTAGCAAATTGCTTTGAGCCTAATATGTTTGATAAAGGGCTAGAAAGGTTTAGCTTGGTTTGGTGCATACCGTTTGTTAGAAATCTTCTTGCTAAAAAAGGTAAGAGTGAGAAAAATATAGTAGAGAATGAGACTAATTATATTTTTGAGGTGCAAAATGAAAAGGGATCCCTCTCAGGATATGATTGAGGCATAGTTGACATGCGGTTCTTATACATTGTTATATGTTATCTCCCAATATTACATCATTCGAATAAAATCAATGTGGAGAAGGTAGTCAGCTACATTGTGAGTTGCAAAAGTTTGGACAGTGGAGTTGGATGCACACCTGGTGGCAAGTCCCTTGCAAGCCAAAATTTCTGTTGTATAAGTGCACTTGCTATAACGGGACCATTGCATCATATTGACAAGGATCTTCTTGGGAGGTGGTTGTGCGAGCCTATTTTAATAATTTGTAATGTCTACCTAAATGTGTATGAAAAAATGGGTATGCTTGGGAATAAGATTGTGCTATCTAGCACTCTTGATGAGCTACAAATGGGATTATTAAATGCCATTTTGATGCATAATAAGGTTCTCTATGTTGTTGGACTTCTTTAAGATAAAATTGATCCATGGTGTCTGTAATGAATGTCGAGAAGGCTCCTCTAGAATTAGATACTAACATTGGTGGTATTGTCACACAGGAGGAGCAATCCAGGGTGTTGAACTCTATGATGTTATGAGAAGCACTAACCAAACCTGCGGTAGCAAGACAAGCCCGCATCATTGGAACAGTGGCCTACAAATCAATAATATAACTAGGTACATGTTGTAGAAGGGCACAAATGGTGAGATTTTTATAAAGCACTTGGAGAGGAACAAGAGAAATCAGAGCAATGTTCAAGATCATGTTAGCTCAGCTAAATGGCATAACCGCACTATGTGGACAAGGTACTTTAAAGGAGAAGGGTTTGTCACACGCAAGTTACTTCAACAATGTGAGGCCCAAGCTATATTGGGCTTAAGTTGGTTAATAAGTGTTAGTAGTAGGCTCAGCCCGTGGGCTGTGTTGGCATGTGGCTATCTCTTTTACTTGTATGTTACTATTGAGTTGGGCTATGGCCCATATACTATTGTTAGACTTGTTGAATTATCTATATTTTACAATCTTGTTAAGTTGACCTCCTGCCCACTATTGAATGAGAAGAGCACTAGTATAAGTAATGGAATGAGAAACATGAATGATTATCTAGAATTGTAATGAGAATATTTTCCTTTTCTATTGTTTCTCTTTTTCTTGGAGACTAGGTCAACCTTGAATCTGTTCAATTTTCTTAGATTTTCTTTTATATTTTTTAGTCATCCAAACACTTACTATTAGGTGTGTTACATCTATTTAAAGTGTAAAAATAAAATTGAGAATGCAAGAAAAAAGACAAATAAAACATGAAGCACAAAAGTAGAAAAACAAAAAGAACACAATTCCAATAATCCAGAATAGTTATAACTTGGGGAGTCGAGAATCGAGGTCATCCCTTTGGCATGTTGTGCAAGAGGAGAGATCTCCTACTTCCATTTTTATTCTATAGTATATTTATATTAAGGTTTTTATTTAATTTTTTGGGATTTTTTGTTTTATTTTTTGTTTTAATTCTTTTATTTGTACAATATATGATTTGTAAGTAGGGGACAGGTCCTATTCAGCATTTTAAACAATTTAAAATTCGATATAGACCAATTCATCATTGAAATTAGAATTTTTTATTTTTTCAATTTTGATTTAGTTCATTCTGATTTTTCTAATTTACCGTTTATACGTATGACACTACATTAATTTAGCAATATCACTTTTTCATTATTAAATTTAATGTTTAAAATTTAATATTTATTATTAATAATCACTAATTTATTAGTGTCTAATTATTATAGTATAAGTAGTATCTAACTTATTAGTGAGATTTAGTTATAAGATTAATAGACAAAAATAATAAAATTAAAATTTCATGTCATACTGATATTAATAATTTAGCCTATAATATAATATAAAAATTATATATACCATAAAAACTAAAATATATACATATATTGGTCCGAATTTATTCAAACTAATGTTTTCAAAATTTTAAAATCAGTACCGAACCCACTAGTTCAATCAATTTTTCAATTTATTTTAACACTAATTTATAGGAGTCAAAATGTAAAGCTATCTTCTAAATTAAATCATGTTGTATAAGTGGCAAATATATAGTATCCATAACAGCTTATAAATAAATTTTTTTCCATACCATTAAATATTAATCATGCTCATTTTAGTTTTGCCCACTACATCTGCCCATTTTATCTGCCTGTTAGGCTAAATTCATCATTTCATTTTTATTCAATTCAATTCATATTTTTTTATCATTTTAAAATATTTTTAAAAAATATAAAAACATATCAATATACTAATAATTATTTTTTTAATTAATAAATAACATAAGAATATTTAAAAATAATTGAACAAACAACAAAGAAAGAAACACAACGGAGATTTGAAGGGATTTACTATTAGCTTTGAAAGTCTCACTTTCTTTAAAAAGGTGAGGAAGTATCCTTTCTTTCTTCTGAAAGGGAAGGCGGTGTATGAGAGCTAGGGTTTCTAAATCGAGTGTATAGCAGTACAAAGCTTTGGTACATGATGGCAGAAGAATCAGAGAAGATGTGGGCGGGCTTTAAATTGACCAAGGCAGAACATGAGACTATGAATTTGTCAGAGGAAGAAACAAGAAGGGTGGATAGACAAGGACAAAAACCTAAACAAAGAAGCCCTTAAAGCAACCTTGAGTAAACTGTGGAATCCAAAAGGTTGGTTAAGCTTCAAAGAGGTAAGAATTAACAAATTTCTTGTTGAATTTCAGAAAGGAAGAGATATAGAGAGGGTTTTAAACAAAAAACCTTGATTTTTTTATAGACATCTTTTCTGTATAGAAAAATTTAGAAGTAATTCCTCTCCTAAAGAAGTTGAATTTAATAGAGAAACTTTTTGGATTCAAATTCATGGGTTGTCATTTGCAGCCATGACATATGAAGGAAGGGAAAGAATTGGAAGCGCACTAGGAGAGATTTTGACTATTGATGTGGATGAGGAAGGAGTGGATTGGGGTAAGTACTTGAGGGTGAGGATTATGATGGACATTACAAAACCTCTTCCTAGAGGCAAGATGACTCGAATTGAAGGTAAAATATGAAAGATTACCTATGTTCTATTTTCACTGTGGAACCATTAAGCATGTTAATAATTCTTGTACTTTGGAGAAAAGCAGGAAGAACCTTTTAGGACTAGGTACAACCCAATATGGCCCATGAAGGGCTTCTCTTAGTACTGATAATGGGATGGGCTGAAAAAAGACATGGAACAAAGGGAACAAAGCAAGTTATGGATAAGGACCATAAGGGGACAATAGAGTTAGACACAGAGGGTGATGTTAATGCTATAGGGCTATATCAGCATGAGAATCGAGTCATAACAGAAGGTATGTTTTTGCTTTAAAGGGACTTTCACAATCTGTTGTCAAAACTTAGAAAGAACAGAATTATGAAAAATCAAAATTGTTATCTGGGTTTATTACTAACTCTGTTTACACAGGTAAATGTAGTCATTCTAAAAGAGAGGAATTAGAAAATAACAATCTTGTTCTGAGACAAATAACAATCTTGATTTTCCAGTAATCCCAGTCAAAGATATTGAAGGCAGGGTGACCAAGAAAGCAAGGTGGAAGAAAAAAGCAAGACAACCTATCATGGATAGAGTGATTATTATGGATGATATGGAACTACCATGGATGCTACAGAGATCAAGAAAAGAGAACACTCAAAAGTGAATCATAGTGACCAACAAGAGCTAGCAAAAAGACAAGAAGAATACTCGCAATCCTAAAAGGAGTTTAACTTAAGGAAGAAGGTGGTTGCTGCTAAACAGCACCACCAAAAGTAATTATTTGCTTTAGCTGGAACTATAGAGGGTTTGAGAGCCCTCTATTAATTTAAGAGCTTCATCATTTGGTGAAGCAAAAGTAACTAAGTTGGGTTTTTTTAATGGAAACGAAATGTAAGAGAGAAAAGATGGAAAAGCTGATAAACGAATTTGGTGTTGATCGAAACTTTATTGTAGATAGTAAAGGATTTAGTGGTGGATTAGCTATGTTTTGGAAGTCAAATGTTTCCATAGAGCTGATTTCATACACTAGATTCTATATTTTTGTAAACCATATAGATTCAGAAAATGGCAAATCTCTTTTGATCACGGGTTTCTGTGGGAATCCAAGTACAATTTTGAGAAATGGGAGTTGGCAGTTTCTAAGGTTTTTGAAACCAGTAAATAAAACACCTTGGCTGTGTATATGTGATTTTAATGAAGTATTTTACCAACATGAGAAGTTTGGAGGGGCTTTGAGACCCCACAAGCAGATGAAATATTTTGGCCAAGCTATTCAAGATTGCGATCTTCAGGATATGGGTTATAAAGGCTCAAAATTCACATGATTCAACAATAGACATGATTTTGAGTATACTAAAGAGAGACTAGACATAGGGTTAGCTAATCAATTTTTTAATAGCCTATATCAAGACATTCAAGTACAAAACATATCAGTTTGCATTTCAGATCACAATCTGCTACAAGTTACCTTTGATGCTTAATTTTCAGTGCTCAAGAAAAATGTAAGATTATTTTGTTATGAGCATAGTTGGGGCCATACAAATGAGTGTAAAGATTTGATAGCAAGAGAATGGAACCCAAGATAGAACAATGGCAGTTCGATAGAGTTGGTTAGATGGACTCTTAATAATTGTAGGACAAAGTTAGATAAATGGGCAATAGATAGACAGAAATCAGAAAAATGAGACATGGAGACATGGAGACAAAAAGAACTAAACAGGTATTTCTACATCAACAAAATAGCAGTGATGATTCTCAAAAAATCTAGCAAATCAAGAAGGAAATGTCAGTGAACTTGCAACAAGAAAACACAAAGTGGCAATAAAGAGCAAAAGTAAACTAGCTTCAGTTTGGAGACAGGAATACATGCTTTTTTCATAAGAGTGCTTCACAAAGAAAGAAGAATAATCAGATAAGAAGTATCGAGAATGAGAATGGACAGAGCTGTTATAATCCTCTTGAGATCTATCGAATTTTACAATCCTACTTCAACAACTTATTCACCACTTCAGATCCTGCTGGGGTTGCTGAATGTCTGGAATAAATGCACAATAGGGTTTCTGATCAACTGAATATTCACTTGTTGCAAGATTCCACTTACCAAGAGGTTAAAGAGGCAGTATTCAGTATGAAACCAATGGGATCTCTTGGTCCAAATGGTTTTTCAGCTGGATTTTACCAACAATATTGGAAGTCAGTGGGTAATGAAATTTGTGAGGCAGTCACTAGAGCTTTAAACACTAATAAGTGGGATCAATCGATCAATGAAACATATCTGGTGCTCATCCCAAAAAAAAAGACCCTAACCACGTTTCAAATTACAGTCCTATAAGCCTTGTAATGTGATTAAAAAAATTATGTCAAAAATGCTAGCCAATAGGGTTTGTCTGCTAGATTTGATTTCTAATACTCAAACAACTTTTGTCCATTGGAGATATATAGTGGAGAACATTATAGCAGCCTTCGAAATTCTTGATTCAATGCATATCATAGGGAAAGGGGCTAAGGCTTATATAGCAGTGAAAATGGACATGAATAAACCTTATGATAGATTATAATGGAATTTTGTTGAAACTATTTTGATGACTATGGGGTTTGCATCTAAATAGATTCAGGTTATTCTTAAGTGTATTAAAACATTATCCTATTCTATTCTAGTCAATAGGTTTCCTCAAAATTTCTTTAGTCCTTCAAGGGGAATAAGAAAGAGAGATTTCCTATCTCCCTATCTTTTTATTATATCTCAGAAGCTCTTACTCAACTGCTTAACAAGGCTGAAAGGATGAAAACCATAGCTAGTTTTCCATTTGCAAGAGGCAAAATCACAATTAACCATTTGCTTTTTGCATATGACAATTTTATTTTTTACAAAGCTTCCACATCAGATTGGTCAAAATTACAGTGTCTTCTTCATCAGTATGAAGTGGCCTTTGGTCAAAGAATAAGTAGAGAGAAGTCTTCCATTTTTTTGGGTAAAAACATAAAAACTGATACAAGGAAAGACATCCTAAACATGGCAGGAATGAGAGCTTCTAACTCTTTTGAGAAATACTTGGGGCTTCCAGTGTTAGTTGGCAAATCCAGATATAAATCTTTTCATGGAATTGTTGATCAAGTAAAGTGCAAGCTGAACAATTGGAAGCATAAATTCCTCTCAAAGGCAGGTAAAGAAATCCTCCTGAAGGTTGTAATTCAAGTTATTCTAATTTATTCTATGGTTGTATTCAAACTCCCTAAAAGTTTGGTGAATGACCTGAACAAGCTAATCAAAGTCTGCTAGTGGGGATAGCTTGACAATGAAAGGGAACTTAGTTGGATCAATTGGAATCAAATGGAAAAATCTAAAAAAGAAGGAGATTTGGGATTCAAAAATTTTGAAAGTTTTAATTTAGCTTTGTTGACTAAACAATGATGGAATATAGTCCAAAATCCCAACTCAATTGCAACACAAATCCTTCATTTCAAAATATTTCTCAAAATCTGACTTCTTTAATGCCAAGTTAGGAAGTAGTCCATAATATATTTGGAGAAGTTTGCTAGCTGCCAGACCTCTAATTCAAGAAGGCACAAAATGGAGGGTAGGTAATGGTAACTCAGTTAGAATTTGGGAAGATAAATGGCTCCCCAAACCTACCTCATTCAAGCCTCAAACTGGGTTTAATCCTCTTTACTCTGAAAGGATGGTAGAGGGCCTAATTGATCAAGATCCCAAGCAATGGAACAAGAGTATGATCAAGACTATTTTTACTAGGGAAAAGGCAGACAATATACTACAAATCCCTCTTATCAATACGATAGTGCAGATAAACTTGTTTGGAGAGAAACCAAGAATGGACTGTTTAATGTCAGAAGTGCTTATGTCATTCAAGAAGAATTACAAACACGGAACAAGGGGGCAATGTTTAGAAGATCCTCAACTGAAAGAGGAGTGGACCAAACTATGGAACTTAAATAATCCTCCTACAGCAAAGAATTTTCTTTGGAGAGCCTGTTTGAATATTCTTCCAACCAAAGTGAACTCTTTTGTAAAAGAAAGATTTTGAATGATGATAGGTGTCCATTTTGCTTGAGGGAACTTGAGACTACAAAACATTCTCTTTGGGAGTGCATTGCTGTTGCCTATATCTTGAGTCAAGCTTCAAGAGTGGTTTAGAAAAGTAAGTCTACATGTTTGAATTTTCAATATCTGATATCAGAAATGATAAAAAAAAGCTTGAGAAGAAGTAGATGGAAGAGTTGGCATTAATCTTCTGGAACATTTGGTGGAGGAGAAACCAACTAGTCTTTAACAACATACTTATATAGCCTAAAACTATTATGCAAAGAGTCCACCAGATACAACAAGATCCTGAGGACCTGAGGTTCACAACACACTCAACAAATACCACCCAGCAAAGCTTTACAAACAGAAATGTCAAATAGGAAGCTCTCCCAATAAGTTTTTGCAAAATTAATTGGGATGTAGTTGTAGATATAAAGAATAACAAGATTGGTATTGGCATTTCCATCAGAGATGAGAGAGGTCACTTTTTAGCTACAATAAGAAAAAATCAAGAGCTCAAAGTTGATACATTGCTAGCTGAAGCTTAAGATGGGCTTACTGCTATCCAGTTTGGCATTGCGACAAGTATGGGAAATGCTATGCTTGAAGGGGACTCTAAAACAGTGATCAAGAAGATTCAAGATGATAGAAATGATGAGAGTTATTTTGGATTGATAATCTCGGTTATAGATCCAAAATGTGTTGTTTTGACAATTGTGTTGCAAGGCATGTTCCTAAAGAAGCTAATGTAATAGCTCATGAATTAGCAAAGAAAGCACTGCATTCTACTGAACGCATTATAGAGTTGGAGGAAACTCTTAACTACATAAGTCCGTTGCAACAGATTCCAATTATATGAAAGAGTAATGATACGTACAAATAACATTACACACCCATATACACACTTGTGCATTATGATTAATTGTTTTCATATTTTTTTATTTTAAATTTAAATATTTTATGAAATTCATCTTTTTATCTCAATATTGTTGTACATATGAATATTTAAAGTTTTCCTATATAAAATGCTGGTATTTCAAAAAAGGTAAAAATAAATAATTGAACAAAATAACATTATTCTATTTTAAACCTAACCTTGCAATTAAAACCTAAGCAGGCAAAGGTGTCTCAGCCCACTACAACTGAAACGGTAGGGATCAAGGGAAGCGTATTTTGATACGTTAGTCCTGCACCTAGTGAGAGTGCCGCAAAACCCCTAAAACCTCAAACGTCCTCCGCTCATGAAAGCCTAAATCGACCAGTACCCTTCCGATTCTCCTGCAAAAGGAGAGCTATGAGCACTTATTGTTCATCCGAATCCCAAGTTAATGAATATAATTGAAGGTGTTATTATTGTTCACTTCATTTTCTTAGCAACAATGCGACTTTACCTGCGCGGTCTCTTCCACGTTGGTCGTAGAACCTCTTGCCGTGTAAGCCCTCTCTCTGCGAACACCCTGAACTCCATTTACCCATTTTTCAATACTATCACTGTTTCTTCATCGCATGGTTCTTTCCTTGATTGCCCTTTGATTTGGTTTACCAGCTTCTTTTGCATAATCAGATACCCTTTTGTCAGCAAATCAAGCCCCAACCGTATTTGCGATTATATTAGTAAAGAAACAATTTGTAATATTATTCAAATTATTCAACAAGAGCAGTGGGATGACAATAGGATTATCGGTTTGTTTGACTCCGCGCTGGCGCCCATATGGATGTCTAGGGTTTTGGTGGAATTGAAAGGGGATCCAAAGTTGGCTTTGCGGTTCTTCAAATGGACAGGAAGCCGAAGCGGGTTTTGCCTCACCACGGAGTCATATTGTATCTTGATTCATATATTGTTTTACGCGAGAATGTACTTCGACACTCATAGGATTATTAGAGAGTTAGTTTTGTTGAAGTGGGTTTTGCCAGGTTGCCATGTGTTTGACGTATTGTGGTCAACAAGGGGTGTTTGTGTTCCAGGGTTCGGTGTGTTTGATGCTTTGTTTAGTGTTTTGACTGAGCTAGGAATGCTGGAGGAAGCGAGCGAGTGTTTTTTGAGGATGGAAAAGTACAGGGTTTTGCCGAAAGCTCGGTCTTGTAATGAACTTTTGCATAGGCTTTCAAAGTCAGGGAAGAGAGAATTGTCGAGGAAGTTTTTTGAAGATATGGTTGGGGCTGGAATTAGCCCTTCGGTTTTCACTTACAATATAATGATAGACTATATGTGCAAAGGAGGAGATTTGGGAGCCGCTAGAAGCTTGTTCAAAAAAATGAATCAAACTGGCCTTATGCCCGATGTTGTCACATATAATTCCCTTATTGATGGATATGGAAAGTTTGGGTTCTTGGATGAATCGGTTAGTATATTTGAAGAAATGAAGGATGCAGGTTGTGAACCTGATGTAATAACGTATAATGCTTTAATTAATTCTTTCTGTAAATTTGAAAGAATGCCTCAAGCTTTTCAATTTCTCCATGAGATGAAAATTAATGGGGTGGTAATGAATGTTGTAACTTATAGCACATTAATTGATGCATTTTGTAAGGAAGGAATGATGCAAGAGGCAATTAAATTTTTTGTTTGCATGAGACGTGTTGGTCTTCTGCCGAATGAATTTACTTACACTTCTCTGATTGATGCAAGTTGTAAATTAGGCAATCTAAATGATGCTTTGAAGCTGGCTAATGAGATGCTGCAGGCAGGACTTAACTTGAATATTGTCACTTACACAGCTCTAGTGGATGGTCTTTGTGAAGGTGGGAGGATAAAGGAAGCAGAAGATGTTTTTCAGGCAATGCTGAAAGCTGGAGTAATTCCTAACCAGAAAACTTATACGGCCCTTGTTCATGGGTATATTAAGGCTAGTGAAATTGAGAGTGCTATGGATATGTTGACAGAAATGAAGGAGAAAAGCATAATACCCAATATAGTGCTGTATGGGACCATCATTTGGTGTCTGTGCAGCCAAAATAAGATTGAAGAATCTAAGCTTTTAATCAGGGAAATGAGTGCTTGTGGTGTAAGTGCAAATCATTTTATATACACAACCCTTATGGATGCTTATTTCAAGGCAGGAAAAACTGCAGAGGCTCTCAATCTGCTACAGGAGTTACAGGACTTGAATATTGAGGTCAGCATTGTTACTTATTGTGCACTAATTGATGGTTTGTGCAAAATGGGATTGGTTGAAGAGGCAATCAAGCATTTTAATAGCATGAACGACATTGGTATCCAACCTAATGTTGCAGTTTATACAGCGTTAATTGATGGTCTTTGTAAAAATAATAGTATTGAGACAGCCAAGAAGCTGTTTGATGAAATGCTGGACAAGGGTGTGATTCCTGATAGAAGTTCTTACACTGCTTTAATTGATGGGAACTTAAAGCATGGGAATCTTCAGGAAGCTTTGAATTTGCGAGACATAATGATTGATTTGGGTATGGAGTTTGATCTGCCGGCATATACTTCCTTGATTTGGGGTTTGTCTCAGTGTGGCGAGGTGCAACGGGCAAAAGAGCTGTTTGATGAGATGATTGAGAGGGGTCTCCATCCTGATGAGATTCTATGTATATGTCTATTGAGGAAGTATTATGAGCTGGGAAAAGTGGATGAAGCCATTGAATTGCAAAATGAGATGGTCAAAAAGCATCTAATTACTTGAGGTGATGATCTAGAAGTTCCTACTTTTCAAACTTGAGAGAGAAATATATTTCCAGCCTAAGTTCGATGGAGCTATGTTCAGTGTTTGGATCAGAAACACAACACAGTTTACCTTTCCTAAGTGGGAAAATGAGAACCCAAGGTATACATAATTCCTCACTCGTTTCTGACTGGATAGAATGATGTTGCGAAGTGATGTTTGATGATTCTTGATTAGATAAATAGGCTGGTGCTGATACTTATTGTGTTCAAAGTTCTTTGTGGTCTCATCATGCAAATTTTGCTACCAGTTAGGTTTTAGTTTGAAGTTCTCAAGTGATCTTCAGCAGAGAAATCAGACGATGTTATTCTAGTTCAATTGCCCTAATTTCTTGCTCAAGGTGAGTGATTGTTTTTTTCGAAATCACTATGGAGGGAAAAAAGGAGAAGTAAGCATGCGGCTAACATATATTGTAACCTTTTAGTTTTGTGATTACAAATTAAACCAAAATTGGTGGTAACTCCTTCGTGCATTTTCTCTGTCAACTCTTCAATGGAATTATTACATGGTGTTACTTTCACTATTAGTTGTGGCAGCTGGGTGACCAGTGAATTGTGTGATTGGAAACTTTGCCTTTTTTGTTTTGGGGGATGAGACCAAAAACCCAAAACATATCTCAAACTCATCATTACACTTTTTTAAATCCCCATACAAAATTAATATTAAAAAAATATCTTACAATAATATTTTATTCTTTTTTTTATTTTTATCTCATCTCATCTCATCTCTGAAAACAAACAAGGCTAGTTATCTCAAATGCGTGTGATGAGGTCTCTACTTGGTACATGAGATGTAGTTAATGGATTCAGATAACTGAAAATTTTAAATTTAATTTGTGTAGCTTCCTGGAGTGTTTATGATGTCAGAAAATGCTCTTGGTAAATAGTTTTGGCTTTTAATTGATAGCTTTTTTTTAAAATTTTGGGTGGCAAAGTCCAATATCAATGTCATATTGTTACAACATTGTCATCCTGCAGGACATTTGTGCCGACTTTGAACACCTACATTTATCTTTGGTGTGTGGTATCATAGCCCTGAGGTGGTTGCCCAATTGCATGACAAGCATCGACAGAAAGAGTAAGTGGTGCAGTTAACCTTATTGCCTTATAAAGAATTTAGTTTGTCAAATAAGTGCCACTTATGCAACAATGAGCCCTAACATGACTATCAATAATCTTTTTATATGATCTCAACAATACCTCTGTGCACTAAATCACAGTTGTTGTTTTTTTGCTCTATTTTGGTGCAGTGATTAAGATGCAGAATTGAGTGGATGAAGATTATATGCATAAGCCCCAAGTTCAACCCCAAATGAATTTCTTTTATGCTTGCGTAATGCTAGAATTTCAAGTGGCGCAACAACATTTATTTATATATTTTTGGGAAAGCATGCCGTACACACCCATGTGATTTGGACTTTTGAGACCCCATTTTCAAAAAGTGAGCATTTTAAGACCTTAGTTTTGGAACTATTGAAATTGAAAAGCCTTTTTTAGTTTTTAAACAAAAGAAAAGGGAAGAGAGAAGAGCGGGGGGGGGGGGGGGGGGGGGGGGAAGGTGAGGTCCCCATGATGGGCGGCAGGCCAACAGCCCCACCTTGCGGTTTAGGGGCAGGGGAGAGATAATCCTGCTGGGTGGGTTGATGGGTGGTGGAGATCCTTTTCTCTGCCTGCTGCCCACCATGAACAGTTGAGTATCCATTTCTTTTTGGAAGGTATAAACTTAATTTCCATTCTTTTTTGTTAAATTACTGTTAGAATCCTTTGAAAGCAAAAGTTCCAAAGCTGGTGTCTCAGATGCTTGCTTTTGGAACTAGTCTCAAAAATGCCAGACCACCATGATGGGTGTGTGGAATATCTTCCCTATGCTTTTTGAACATGTGCCAGTCGTTGAACTTGTGACCTTGTGTTAAATAAGTTTTGTTTTTCTGTGTCTTGTCTACAAAAGCTATCATTGATGGCAAATCTCAAAAGCACTTTGTTTTTGGTGCTAATCAAAACAACCATGTAAACTTGTAATGCTGCTTTAAATACCAAGTGTTTAGCTGTGGGTATGTGAGACTGCTATTTATTTATTAAGCTTTGTTTTGCACACAATATAGCATCACCTTTTTGTTATATTCCAGCTATATGGATATGGTTGGCGGGTGAAATGAGGAGTAATAGCATGTCAAATTCTACTGGTAAAAGTTGGGAGTTCCACGTCTTGGTAAGATAGCAGCTCTTAGGATTAAATTCCTCTTGGATGGATGTTGTTAGCTGGTTAGTTATATACAAGATATGAATCTTGTTTACATCCGATACATATCAAGGCCGACATCTTCGAAAGTAATTTCTACACTGTTTAATTGCTTGGTTAATTATCCATAATGATTTACCACATTGGATGTTCTTTAAAGCGTCTACAGAATTACAACCGAGAGCATAACACATTATAGACTGTGCTAGTTTGGACTTTTTTCTTTTCTTCATTTTATCGAATGAGTGGTGTAGGGTGAAAAGAGTCGAAGTTGTACCAGTTATCTCCACTTCATGAGTAGTGTTCCCTGGCTTCTGCGGTATTGTGGCTTCTGAAGGAGAATATGGAAGGAGTCACTGCTGTCATCACGATGCAAGTTGGTCTTGGAAAGTTTTTTGCTTGAATGGACTGTTAAATAAGGAAGGGGAAAGCTCGATTGTAATTTTTCAAGTGTTATGATGGGCTGCTAACATTCCCATTGGAATTTCTGTGAGAAGACTTGGTTTGACAGAAATGCAAGTGACTACTCAGGCCACTGTCACAATGAGGAGTTGATATTCTCAGAAGCTGCGAGAAGCTTACCTGCTGTTGAAATTCCAAAAGGAAGTCTTTGAACTTTGGATTCTTGGTCTTGTTCTCAGTCTTTAACTATTAGATGGTAGTGTGTTTTATAATCGAGGTAAAGATTGCAGCAATTGCTGCTTGTTTATGTGTGGGGTAGATGCACTTGACATATCTTAAAGCACCATTTCTTTTTACTTGGTATGGTTTGTAAATGGCCTTCCTTAATGAGAAGGAATGACTGCTTCTATTGAATGGATGGAATTATTTGGCAAGTTCGTAGATTTCAACAAGTGGCCAGATGATTACTTTGGGAAGTTTCTGCAACCAGTTCTGAATTTATTATAAAAGAAGCTTGGTCTTTCTTTGATCTAGTTGATGCGGGAAGCACAGTCCTGCAAAGCCTTGTTAATTGGTACTATTCAATTGTTATTTTTTAATAATTTTTGTTGAATCCACCTTTGAATTTGTGATAACATGGAGAAGTACTAGGCGTTGTATGGGATTCAGTTTCACAAATGCTTTAGTCATTTCATAAAAATAAACTCATAAATTGGTGTAACTTGATAGTATACGTTAAATATATTGGGTTGATAACATTCAGAAAGCTTCTTAGGTCACGGCTTGTGTGATTTAGCATTTTCTTAGGTCACGGCCACAAGGTTAGGAACAATATTGGGTTGATAATATTCACAGTAATCTGAATGATTGAATATTGAAAGTTATTTAACTCAAAATTATGTATATATCTTTAAATTTCGAAAGAGTAATAAATGGAATTTAGTTATTTGGCATGCATGTTAATGCATACACTATTGAAGACTTTGACAAAGAAAGTATTGATCTAGGTTAAGTTGATTTGCTATTAAATACTATGGCTTCGTTTGTTTTCACATATGAGATGAGATAAGTTAAGGTAAAAATTGATAGTTAAAATATTGTAATGATATATTTTTAATATTATTTTTATTTTAAAATTTGAAAATTTTAAATTTAAATTTGAAAAATTTAAATTGTTTATTTTAATGCGTGAGAATTTAAAAAAATTATAATAATTAGATGAGATAAAAATTATTGTAAAAACAAACGAAAATTTGTGCCACAATGCTCAATCAAATAATTAAAATGAGATTTTGTGCATGCACTTGCCACCATGCACAAAGGATTAAAAATGGGATTTCGCAGTATAGGACTGGAAATAGTTCTTTTTACTGTTCAAGTTATCTCTTCTTGTTACTAGAAAAGAATTTATATCAATATACAACTATATGATACCCAAAGTATGGACCTTTATGTCTATGAAGATATACCATCGACTACCTCACTATATTACTATTAAATGACAACTAGAATTACAATTTAATGAATAAGTTTGTTTCGAATTTGAATAGGGTTCTCCTAGCTTATCTTTTCATTATCCCATGATACAATATTTGTTACTGTTTATTAAAAAGTCTTGCAATTTAGTGAAGTGGACATAAGATATAATTTTTGATGTTGCAATATTTTGGTTTAAGCATGAGAAATAACATTTGATAGGCATTGATGTGTGTTTCGGCCTTGATGTGTTTGCCATGGTTGTGATATGTTTTAAAACTTTATAATTAAATATTTGGATTTAGTAGAAAAGTTATACGAGGAATGTATATTTTGGCAAGTTTTGGTGTTAGGATGTAAAATTTTTAAATTAGGGAGAAATTAGTCATTTTTGCACATGTAGAGGATAAAATGATAATTTTACTCTAAGGTAGTAATTTCACGCATCCAATTTATTATTGATGAAGTTTCTAACAATTAGAAATCCCTACTTATAGTTTCTTGTGTTTCGCATATTTCTCGTTAACGTAACAGTCACAGTAGGTTAGCTTATATGTTATATGTTATCTCATATCATGCAATGCTTATCCGTTATATGTCGTGTCATGTCATATAATGTTATTTGTTACATTTTATGCCATGTAATGTAATGTTATCTATTACACGTCATGTCATGTCACGTAATCTTTGTATGTCACATGTTTGCCATGTCACATGATGTTTGTTCGTTTTATATTATGTTATGTCATGTCATTTGCCTTACGTACATACCACATTATGTTGTGTCAAGTCTGTATACGTTTATCACGATCCTAAGCATTAGGATGTGGACTATAGTACTTTAGTGGAACTCTTTTGTTCATGCTGAAATGTCTAAACTAGTGTAAAAATTCATAGGTTAAAAAAGTAAAGATTAACAGGCTTCAAATGAGGCTTAATTAACTAGTTGTCGAAGAGAGGTCAAAACCAACGCTGATGGTGCCCCCATACTTTAAATTTCATGTTATACGTACTCATATTGGTGTAGATATCTAACATGGGATACGTATATTAAGTTTTCCACCGTAGGTGTAGATACCTATGAATTGGTAAGTATGTTAACGCATTCACAGTTAGTGCAGATACCGTTATTATGATGCGATAATCAATAGGGACACATGGATTAATGGAAATCATGAATGTAATACCTTGTTCCCCTATATGGTCATTTTAAAAATAGTTTTGGGAAATCAGATACAAAACTTCATAAATAAATAAAATAAATATTATTAATTCTTATAATCTAAGAGTCAATGGAGCATTTATTTAAAATATTAAAATTTCATGTGCTTATCAAGAACATTTTATTTAATGAAATCATAAATTATGCATACGCAAACTATCTAAACCTTTGAGTCAAGTTCTAACCTATAGGCTAATTCTCACAATTATCATCACCTGGATGGTTTGAAAAAACGTAGAAACATAAAAAATAAAAGTCGAGTACTCAATAAGGAACACATCATATAGTAAACATATTAATTATCAATTTTCATGAAAACATGCATATTCATAAATATACATAAATAACATGAAATGAACTTTTCATTAATGCATACGTATATAACATGGACATGAACTTGAACTTATCTTACTTATCATAAGTCAATATCTATTGTTGACCCATGTGAGTTAGGGTTAGTGAATCTAAATAGATTTCAATTTCGCTCGTAGCAACAAGTTGTGGAATCCATAAATAAGGAAGACTATCAGGTGCACTACCATTATGTATAACCTGGCAATAAAATATGTCAATAATATAGGTACCGTCTTCATATTATATCATATTATATCATAGGCCGTTATATATCATATTATTCATATTATACTTGCATACTTATCATATCATAAATTTTAAAAGAAATCACATTCTTTCATAATATGTCATGATGCATGCTTCTACACATGAATTCATATATATTTTTTTATGAATAATTTTTGCATAACCCTCACAGAAAATCATGACATTTCATAAATATTTTGATGTATAAAACCATAACATTTCATAAATATCTTAATGCATAACATTCACATAAATCATGCATGACTTTTTATAATTTTATAATGACTTGCGTACAAGAAAAATGGCTTCCAATGAAAGGCATACATACATAATGTTTTTATAGAAATGTTGTTTATCTTACATGCATGTAAAGATATGATCATGCTATTTACCTATTGATGCTACTTCTCGATTTCCATGTTGTAGCTCGTAACTTATACATGATACTAATTATCACTAACTTTCTAAAAAATCATGTCGTGATGTTTCTAATTACTTTAAATGGATAATTTAATAATAAATATAATATTCTCTAAAAATACTTTAAAAGCTTTTAAAAATAGGAAGGCCCAATTAAAATCATTAAAACTAATTTTTTTTTTTTTTTTGTAAACATTGCAATCCATTTTAAAATAATATACTACTTTATAAAATCAAACCAGATAGGCAACTCAAGATAAGGCCCATCAGGCATTACCTTACAATAAAAAGACATCAGATTGAGAGTGTTGAAGGTCATTTGTGGATCTAGTCGAATGAGCTTAAGGCCCAAGGCTCATTACAATTGTAAGAAATCTTTAGAGATAAATATGATCGTGCAGTACATCTGATCAAAAGTGTCCCTTCGAGTTCCTCGCTTCTCTCTGGTTCTCTCTAGAAACTAGGGTTTCTTTACTTTAAAAGCAGCGCCGCTAAGGGGGGGGGTGTGAGCTGGTGTCTCCACCCTCCCCCACCCGCCCCCCTCCCTTCCCTTCTCCTCTCCTCTCCTTCCCTCTTTTCCTAACATGGTGTCTCCACCCTCCCCCCCCCCCCCGCCCCCCTTTCCATGTTGTAGCTCGTAACTTATACATGATACTAATTATCACTAACTTTCTAAAAAATCATGTCGTGATGTTTCTAATTACTTTAAATAGATAATTTAATAATAAATATAATATTCTTTAAAAATACTTTAAAAGCTTTTAAAAATAGGAAGGCCCAATTAAAATCATTAAAACTATTTTTTTTTTTTTGTAAACATTGCAATCCATTTTAAAATAATATACTACTTTATAAAATCAAACTAGGTAGGCAACTCAAGATAAGGCCCATCAGGCATTACCTTACAATAAAAAGACATCAGATTGAGAGTGTTGAAGGTCATTTGTGGATCTAGCCGAATGAGCTTAAGGCCCAAGGCTCATTACAATTGTAAGAAATCTGTAGAGATAAATATGATCGTGCAGTACATCTGATCAAAAGTGTCCCTTCGAGTTCCTCGCTTCTCTCTGGTTCTCTCTAGAAACTAGGGTTTCTTTACTTTAAAAGCAGCGCCGCTAAGGGGGGTGTGAGCTGGTGTCTCCACCCCCCCGCCCCCCTCCCTTCCCTTCTCCTCTCCTCTCCTCTCCTTCCCTCTTTTCCTAACCTTTCTCCGTCTCTTCTCCATCCCACGTTTTCTTTTTTTGGTTTTTCCTTCCTCCCACGTCCCCGTCCCCCTTCTCTCCTTTTCTCATTGCCCTTCTTGCGCCCCTTCCTTCCTCGCCCCTTTCCCCTCTGTTTTCCTCTCCCTCTCCCTATGTTGGGTTCTAGTTTTGGTTTCCGTTTTTGCAAGTTCCGTAGGCTGTCTAGGGCGGCTTTTAGGAGCAAAATAGACGGTGACAATGGTGAAACTCTTCACTGTAATGGGTACCACACACACACCACCTAAGATCACATAAGGTACTGATTTGTCATCAGCGTTGATTTCGCGCCGTTCGGGGCGGGAGTGAATACACACGCGCCTCTCACAGTGGGAGTAGGCTCTTCTGAAGAGTCCTTTGGCTGCCACGCGTGAGGCTGAAGGGTCGAGGGCTATCGGCGCTCCACTCCTGCCCTATCAACTACCCTCCCAGAGGTGGCGCGTGGTCTCCACGCGCCACTGACAGCAGTAGAACCTGTACCATTTTTACTTTCCTCCAAGGTTGAAGATCAGACCAGCTTGGTTTCTAGTTTTTCCATTTAGTTTTTAGTTTTTGTCTGTTAGTTAGGTTTAATAAAAACAAAAAAATTGGTCTCTAGGCCTTATGGGACGTAGAGTTTGTACCCAAATCTGTCTTCGTACGGTAGTGGTTTTGGTTTGGTTTGTTTGGATGGTTGGTTGTTACTCTGTCTTGAATAAAGTCAGGCTGTTTCTTAGATGGTGGTGTTTAGAGATTTGCAGTTAGGGCTAGAAAATATCAGTCACTTCTAATGTACTGAGGAGTTACAGATCGGCACTTAGTTAACTTGTAATGTATATTTCAAGTTCGTTTGTAATGTCCACTATTAATGAATGAAATGTTTTCCTCTTCAAAAAAAAAAAAACAAGAGATAAATATAAAATGCAAAACAGAGTACTGGACTTGGGAAATAAGCCATGCGATGGAAGGCAACTCACCGAGAGGAGAAAACTAATGTGCGGCAACTTTGGGGGCTGTTCAGCAGTTCCTATGGCAGCAATAGGTGGCCTAGCATCATGGTGGTCAGTGGTGTGACAGAAAAGAAAGAGAGCTAGAGAGAAGAAGCTGACCATCAAATGCAAACAAGGGAAAGAAGGGTGGCTAAGGGTCGTGGTCTTGCTGGAAATCTGTGGGTTTGACAGAACTTGGCTAGTTGGCTATTTCTAGCTCCAAGGGTGGTGCTCTGGCATCCATGTAGTGGTCAGCTTGGCTGGGCAAAAATAGAGGGTCTCATGGATTATGTTTTTATTTTGCTGTGGGTTGTTTCCAGATTTTTTTATTGGTTTATGTTGAGGTTTAACGGAGATCTTATAGACAATGAGAAGGAAGTAACATAACTAAGCTAGAGGTTAGGTTTAGAGTTTGAATTTGGCTAGATTTAGGGATTTGTTCTACGAGGATTCAAACACTGGGCGGATAGAGTTTTGAGTTTGAACTTTGAACTTTGAAGTATGATCGGGAGTGGGTTTTAAATTGAAAAACTGAAATGTAGAACATAGGAGTCTCTATGTTGGAAATCCACAAAGAAAAAAAAGGTGCATTTAGTTAACAGAAGATTAATCCTATCTCAAACATATTTTTACTACCGTAAAACATATCTACTAAAATAGTAACAATAAAAATAAAATAGTTATGATGATGATGATAATAATGATAATAATACATTAATCCTAATTTTTGGGCCAGGATGTTACAAAATAGCACCTATATTTCACTTTAGTTAGTCATGCTTAATTACTGAATAAGATTCCAAGTTCATTTATTTTACATTCATGTTTGTGTTATTTAACGTTTAATTCGGTTTATGTTCAGTCTAAGCTTATTTCCCATTCAGTTCAAGTTTCAATTCATGTCTAGTTTATGTTTAGCTTTGTGTCATGTTTAGTTCACCTCAGTTCAAATCTTCTCATGCAAGCTCAAGTCATGTCAATACACGTAATGTTAAATGTCAAGTCACATCAAACTTATTTATGATCATGTCACACATTCATACTTTTATTGTCATGCATCTTTAAATCTCAAATCTCACTGTGGTAGTCCTAACTATCATCTTTAAACCGTCAGTTAAATCCTTTGTTAACTTGTTGACATTTATACTCAAATCTCATCGTGGTAGTACTAACTATCATTCTTCTCAAATTAGTAGGTATTATGATAATGATTGATGGAACCAGACTAGACCAGGCTAAGGTAGGGATGGCCAGGACCTAGTAGTACTGATTTTACAACAGGCTGTTGCTTCCAACCAATAGGCTGATAAGCGAATATTACTATACCGCTAGATAAGGATGTCGGTAGAATCTTTGAGGAGATCATAAAACTTTGGAAAGTATAGGATAAGGACTAAAATATTATAATCTATACTAAGTACTTCTCTTTTGAGGTAGGAGCAGGATCATGTTGTAGAGACCCTAGTTTTATTTAGCATGGTTTAAAATAGTCTCTAAATGGTTTATGTGAATTTAACATATGTGAATAGTTATGAATAAGTATTTAAGTATGAAATTAGCATTCTGATACTTTATGTATTGCTCAAAAAAATAATTTATCTATTGCGAATATTGCGTATTGCTATATGCATGCTAGGTACATTGCATTGTTATTTTTCATAAACAAAGTAGGTAACCTTGTGTTATATATCCCGATGCTTTAGAATCTATCCGATCACAAGTTGAATCTAGGGACGTCACAACAATTATCAAGCAATGATAACTAATGAAAAATACATTTAAATGAATCCAATCAGATTTCAACATGTAATTTGAAAATTCCTAAAAAATAAGTGCAAACCGTATTAATTGAAATCATTCAAGTGCTTCAAAGAGGGAATTGGGAACTGGGAACGACATATATTGAAGGATTGTCATGAATTGATGTCAAAGAAATGGAAAAAAAAAATTAACATTTGCAATTTGAAAATACAATTAAGGTTTTGTTTTGATTATTGAGCTTTTAATTATAATGTTTCGCTTCTTAGGTTTAAAAGTTTTATTGATCAGTATAATGTAAAAACAAAATATGAGAATACAAGAAACAAGACAAATAAGACATAAAGCACAAAAGTAAAAAAACTTGGAATATAATTCTAGTAATCTAGAACAGTTATAAGTAAAACCTTAAAAGTTAAAGAAAATAAAAGGAAATATGTTAAAATAATAAAAAAAAAACACACAAAAATTATAAGAGATTAAAGAAAAAAACCCGCCCATGCATGCTTGAGTGGCTTGGCCTATCTACTAAACAAGTTACATCAAATTTACGAACCAAAAGGTTTATTTCGACATTTGGAGTATTTTGAAATTTTGTAAATATAACAAAATGTTTTGGCTGAAAATATTTTATTGGATTTTGAAAAATGAGAGATAAAAAGGTGAATAAAAATATTAGAAAAATTAGAAAATTATTTGAATATAATTTTTTAATGAGTGGTGCTACGTACAAGGAATTTTGTGCATCAATCTACGCACCAATACATTCTTAATAGTTGTCTTCAATTTGTGAACCAATTTAACAAATCATATCATATGGGTATGCGTATTATTGTGCAAAACTGCATGCAACAATATGTTTCCTTTTTTAATATAATCTTAGGGTTGGGTGACAAGAAACTAGCCCTATATCCCCATCCCACCACGTGTCCAAGCCCCACTTGGGCAAGGTAGGGGCCTTGTCTGCCAGATGTGGGCGAGGTGATAATCCACCCATAATTTTGAATATCGTACCGTACTAACCAGTATTTCGGGAATATATTGTTCCGGTCACTTGACCAGTACAAAAAAAGTCATGTCTCGTTTCAGGCAATATTTCGACTGTTTCGGCCTATTTTGGCCAATACCAGCTGATATTTTGGATTTCGGTTGGTATCGGATTTCAAATTTCAGCAGATTTTTTTTTTAAAGTGGTTTTTTAAGTAGATTTGTATTTTTTTTCCTTTTTGTATATATAAAAGATATATTTTGTTTGTATAAATCTCAAAATGAATAATAATTTTATCTTTTTGTAATTTATGCATGTATATATATAATTTATTCATATATAAACTACTCCAGAATGGTATGCGAAATTGTGCTGATATCGAAATAATTCTCTAGAATTCCCCCCTTTGACGTCATTTTATATTTCTCTAAAACTCCCCCTTCGAGCCAAGACCCACTTGGCACCTCCTCTAACTCTATCGAATCTCTATACCCTCTCTATCTCACTATCACACCCTCATGTTGTCATCATTGTCGTCGTAGTCACTGACTACAACTTTCTCCATTTCTAAGCATCTCCCTCTAGTCCTCTTACCTTTTATAAGTATCCTACTATCTCAAGCATTTTTTTGAGCTTTTCAATCGATCTAACTATGAAGGATGGGTATGATCAATGGATTTGGAAGATAGAATGTCTTTTATGTGTTGTGGAGATTCAATTGTGAGTTGTGTGTATCGGATTGTGAATTTGTGATTGTAAATTATGTATGTATTTAGGGTTTCAAATTCAAAGCCCTGAACTAGTTTAGGGATTCAGTTTGAACCCCTAAATGATTTTAAGATTTTTTAGGGTTAAAAAATTTGAAATCCTAAATTATGTTAGGGTTTTTTTATTTTTATTGAAACCTTAACCTAATATGATTTGGGGTTCCAAAATCGAAACCCCAATACTGAAAATCACAAACCATTCCAAACTGTTTTGGGGTTTTGAAACTGAACTCCAAAATGTTGTGATGTTCATGATTGTATGATTTTAATTATTATGTGATTTTTGCATCTTGTTAGGTAGTTCTTAGTCAATGAGAATGCATAGTGAGTCAAATCCAAATATTAGCGTTAGTGCTAGCTCCCCTAACCCTACCCAAACCCTTACCCCTACAACAATCCCTACCCGTACACCCATTAGAAGGAGGCGAGGGCGGGAGGAAGAAGTTGGAAGGGTATATAAAGTATGATTCGGAGGTGCGTAGGAGATACCTAGCTTGTATTGTCATGGTAGACAAGCTACCATTTCGATTTGTAGAGAGTGAAAGGTCCCAAGCATATTCTAATATTTGGAACCTATGTTTAACCTTCCTTATCGCCACACAATGGCTAAAGATATTAAAAAACTATATGGTGTACATACAAAATTGTTGACAAACTAATTGAGGGGTAAAAGAGTTTGCCTCACGGCCAATATATGGACATTGATCCAAAATTTTAATTATATGTCTTTGAAGTCACATTAATTTTCAATCACGAGGGTAAGACCATCAGTAAGGCCTTAGAGGCATGCGACATGAGTGGAGGTTGGAGTGAGTTGTGGCAGTAACGATTGACAATGCCTCTCCTAATGACCGCTTTGGAGTATCTTAAGATTAAACTCAGAGAGAACAATAAGTTAATTATGTGTGGTGAGTGTTTACATGTGAAATGTGTTGCACATGTTCTATCTTATTGTGACCTATGGTCTAAAAGATGTGAATGATTCAATTGCAAGGGTTAAAAGTGTGGTGAGGTTTGTAAGATTGTCATTGGACTTGATCAATTCAAAATTGATGTAAGGGTTGCAGGTATTGAATGCAAGAAGGGGTTATGTCTTGATATTTCTTGTAACAGCCCTCTCAAGACTACTTAGCAACATTGTCAAATAGTGAGAGTTTGACAATAGTAACCCATGACCTTGGTCAAGTGGAAGTTACGATCCTTAAGAAAAAAGAACTTCTCATTAATGATTTCACAAAATGATTTCCACCATTGCTTTAGTTAGGGCTTTTAGAGATTTCTAAAGCAATGTAGATTTTTGTGCAAATAGGTTGCCAAGAGGCTAATAGTAGGATGACAAGTGGCGTGAAGAAGGCTTTCCACTTTAATGGACTTGCTATTTTGTCCATAGCAAGCCATGAAAGTTAGATGGATTTGAAGAAGGCCAGTTGGTTAAAGTAAGGGTCCAAACTTTATAAGATAAGAGTAATGCTACATGTACACGGCCTTGTATACTTTTTGCGAAATCAGTGAAGTGGCAATAATGATGCCACATTAGTTGACATATTAAAAAATCTATATTAAAAAAGATAAAAACATGATGAGAGGAAAATAAAAATAAAAAACACGAATAGTTAATTAGAATATGCGTAAAAATAACATTTATATATGACGTGTACGTAAAATGTACATAGGCCGTGTATAAATAGCGTTTTTTTATAAGATAAAGGGGCCAAAAATAGGTTGAAGACAAGGCCCAATATGAGGCCTAAGGCTAAGCCCAACTTAGTAAGCTATTTAGCCAAAGGGAAATCCCAACTAAAACTAAACATGAGGACCAAGGAAGGCCCATTTCAAGGCCCACATTAAATTTCATAGTCGCTCTAACTCCGACTCTGAATTTCGACTAATCTAACTCTATCAAAATCAGAGGCTGAAAGGGTATTGACCAAAGTTGGAGTTAGATTCGAAGCCAGCAAATGATTTGCATACCCCTAGGATGGATATGGTGCTGAAATATAATATAAGCTATTTTTATAAAATAGTTATTTGTTGTAGAATTTTTAGAAAAATGAAAAGTTATTTTAAGGAGTAGTTATTCCAAGAATATCAATGCTAATTCCTCTTTTTTTTTTTAAAAAAAAAAAAAGATTATGGGTGTCTACTAAAACACCAAGGGTCCAATCATTTTGTGACCACGATGGGTGGTCTAGGCCACTCCCAACAACCATGAGGGTAGCTTAAGGCACCTTGTGGCCATTAAGGGGGTGGTAGAAGGCTATTTCGAGGGTGGTTTGGCCACTCCTTGGACTTTGAGAGGGGATGGATGTCCTGCATGATATAATTTTTAAAATTTTAATTTTTTAAAAAATTGATAATGTGTTTTAAAAAGACTTATGCTATTTGGATACTTCAATAATTTTATTTCAATTCAAAGTTTTTATTGAAGCTTTTGTCTCCAACCAAAAATTTAACAGCAGGCATTTCCATTCCTTTAAAAATAGAAATGTCCATTCTACAAATAAATGTGTTCTAGGTACTTGGTATGGTAAAAAGTTATTAAACATTCACATTGATCAAAAGGTTATGTGATATCTCAGATTTTTATAAGGAGCTTTGTTCACATATTTGTATGGATGATGATTTGTCTTTGGAAGAGTTCAATAGGCCCTTTTCTATTTTTAGGTTAGATTTGGATCTTGTGTGGCTCTCTAGCCCACAAAAGGAAATGGAGGAAATGTGCCCAAGGAAGTAGCCCTATACGGATATTTGCGTTAGGAGGCCTAAGTTAGGCCATTGGACCAGGGAAATGTGGCACTTGGCAAAGGAAGGTGTAATATCCCGAAATTTCTAAGATGAAGTATTATTTGGATTTCTTTAAAGGATTATATTTTGGGTATATTTTCTAGGATAATAAAGTTGGAAACCTAAATGAGAGTATTAGACTTAGACTAAGTGAGATAATGTATTAGAGAAAATATTGTGGAGGAATTTTTGAGATTTGGAGCAAGGTATCAACTAGAGAAATTCATTTTTAGCTTAGAAGGAGTTGAATTTTCAAGAATTAGGGTGGAAATACAAGAGGAAGTGGTTGAACCAAAGATCAAACACTTGGTATACATTCACAGATTAAACTGTCGAGTTTTAGTGTAATGGTCATAAGTTACTCATATGAGGTCAAAATGAGTGATTCCAATTCGTATAGAATCTTAAGAGAGAGATCTAAAACTTTTATGTTATGAGTTTTTGAAGATTTGGACAGTATCAATGACTTATTTCAGAATCAAATGGATAATTCTAAATTGAGCTTAAACTAGAACTCGAGTTGGAGAATATGGATCCAAATGAGATTGTATCCTAACCAAACTAAGAAGTGGCCTTCTAGAACTTGTTAAGTAGAGTCCTAAGGAGGTTAGCAAGTAACCAAATGAGTTAGAGGAAGGCTAAGGGGTGTGGCTAACCAAATGAAGGCTGGAAAGGGAGATGCATGCATGGGTAGGTGAGATAACACCTCATCCCTTATCCTATAAGCCTCTACCCCGACCATTGATCAAATGGTTAGTAAAAATATCTCAAATAGTGGCTAACCAGATGAAGGCTGGAAAGGGAGATACATGCATGGGTAGGTGAGATGACACCTCATCCCTTATCCTATAAGCCTCTACCCCGACCATTGATCAAATGGTTAGTAAAAATATCTCAAATACTGACCATTGGATGATCATTTCAACTGCAAAGCTTAGGATTTCTGGGGATTTAGTTTAATCATGAAAAAAGATTTAGAAGGGACACCTCATCCCATGCAAACCAGAAACTTATGGTTTTTTACCAAGTTATCCCTCTTCTCTCCTTCACATGAGTCGACCATCACCCCTATAAATAGACATTTGGGAGTCTTCTAACTCTTTTGGAAAAGCCTAGCACGAAATCCTTTTGAAGGAAACCAAAGAAAGCCCTTCTCTAGTCCCATAACCTACAGCTACATCCTAAGTGAGCTTAGTAAGAGTTTTGAGGAGAAAGCTTGCAAAGATTTGGTTTTATCATCTTCAACTAGACTTAGAGAGTGTGTAAGTTCATATTCTAGCTTCACTTTAGTATGAAGATGGTTATTTAAGAGGTTGGACTATATATGTTAAGTATTGAACCCTTCTATTTTTGTTAAAGTGTTATAACAAATCTAAGTATTGTTTGAAGTGGTTTTGTTAATGGAAATGTGTTAAATGAAGTTAGAAGAACCTAAAAACTATGTTATAATAAGTAAAAATCAAGTTTATGTGAAAAGATTGCGAGTTTTGGATTAAAAAGCCCATTCTCTATAGCTTCACTCGACTCTCGCTCTAGCGAAGGATCAAGCGAAGAGCAATTGTAAACCCTCACTTGACTCTCGCTAGATGTCTAGCTTGAGCGAAGGGCAACCCGAGACTTCACTCGACACTCGCTCGATATCTTGCTCGAGTGAGTTCTAACTCAAGAACTCGCTTGAATCTTGCTCGATACCTTGCTCGAGCGAGATACCCAGTTTGTTTAATATTCACTTGATATTCTGCTCGAGCGAGTCCCAACCTAAGACTTTGCTCGATTCTCGCTCGATAGCTCGCTCGAGCGAGATACTCTGTTTTGCTGAATTCAAGGCTTTTGCTCGAACAAAGAGTGGACATTGAAAGAAAAAGAAATATTATGTGTTATTTAAGTATTTAGTTTGTGTAAAATACTTTGCAGAATTTAAGATACATACATCTGTGAGTATGTGATAATTTAAGATGTGATCATCTTAGAGTACATGCATGTTCTAATATGTGGTGATAATTAAGAAAAGTGGTACATCATGTACTTGAGAAACATTCTTAAGAATAAGATATATGGACAAGTTAGCCACGTCGTGACAGGGACGGCGAGATGTAACGCCCGAATGACTAACATGCTGACAGGAACGGCGATACGTAACGCCTGTCATATGATAAGAGTGATATGTATTATCACGGGGACGGCAAGATGTAATGCCCGTAGAAGTGATATGATTAGTGGGGATGGCGAGACGTAACGCCCACTATGTTACATATGTTCCGTGTCAAGACGGGGATGGCAAGACGTAACGTCTGGAAGATTGACACAAAACTCATCATAACGGGAACAGCGATACGTACGTCCGGGTGATTGATGAGTTATATGCAATGGGGACGGCGATACGTAACGCCCGTTGGTGATAACAGATAAATATGTTGTAAAGAGTTATTTGCAATAGGAACGGCAATACGTAACGCTTATTGAAGATAATAATTGAATAAGTGTTAAGAAGATGTTAATGGTTAAGAAAAATGAACTTAAGATATCATAAGTAGGGCTGTAAAAAGACCAGATTGGACCGGTGGACCAGACCGGACCGGTTGTCTCGGACCGAGATCGGACCGGACCGAATGGAATTCGGTCCGGTCCAAAAGATTTCTCCCCCTAGACCGGACCAGACCGGACCGAACTCCACATATATATATATTTATATATGTATATATAAAAATAGTATATAAATTATAATATTAATATTAATATAAATTAATAAATTAATATATAATATATATTAACATATTAATATATAATATATACTCTTATAATATTAACATATTATTATTTATAGTGTTATTAGTTATAATTTACTAACATACTTAATATATAATATATACCAACATATTAATATATAATATATACTCTTATAATATTAACATATTATAATTTATAGTAGTTAAATTTGTGTCAAAAAAATATTTGATTATTATAGAATTTTAGATTAAATTTAGTCCCATTAAATCATATGGGGCACCCCTGGACCTGATCGGACCGCCCCTGGACCGAATTGGACCGGACCAGTATGGACCGAACTCCTGTTTGGTCCAGTCCAGGGTGAGAGAATTCTTGGACTGAATGGAATCGGTCCACAAATTTCCCAGACCGGACCATTTACACCCATAATCATAAGACTGTAAACCTGTGTAGGTTATTGATAAATCACGTGAAACATGTTTTTGACCATATTCTATTAATATCTTTTTTTTAAAGATTAATGATGACTGTGTCTATGCTCTATTAAACTAATTATATACTTATTGAGTTTTTTAAGGAAATCTCACTCTTTTGTGATTTTATGTTTCTTTCTTGTATGTATAAATTATATACAGGATGTGATAGCCAACAGGGGAAAAGCCCCGATGATGCAGGAGACTCCGAGGAGTCCTGAGGGATTTTAAATATTGTCCTTATGTAGATTTCACTTTTGCGTCCCTGAGACTTTCTATGTATGATCAGCTAGTGGAACTGTGGTATTACAGTACACCTGTTTTTGTTAAGGAGGAGCAGCGTATATGTTGCTGTTTGACTTTGGGAATGGATTTTTCCCTATCTATATGTGGGGTTTATTCGACACCATAGGAACAGTATCTTCAGCAAGACTGTTGTCTTAGCTTGGATATGTTTCATTATAGGAGGAAATTTCTCGAAGTTAAAAAGGAGCCCAAGTGACCATAGGGATGGTCTTTTGATATGTATTATTATTTTGTTGACACTGAAACCTATTTTGGGCACGTATATATAACAGTACAATGTTTGATGAATGAAAAGAGAATGTGGAAGTTAGAAGTTAAATTTTACCATATGTGATCTTTAGAACTTTTATATTTTAGTACCTAATCTGCTGTGAATTATATGGCTTATGCTAGTAAGTCAAGATATATGCTTTAAGTTATTGTTATGTACGAGGGTGAGTAGCTTAATGTTACTTATCCTGACCCCTTGAATTACGTTAAATCACAGACGTGATTTGGGGGCGTTACAGAGTGGTATTAGAGCTATTGCGTCTCTAGGTGAAATCCACATTGTCCTAGGAGAAAAAGGGGATCACATGGCACAAGAATAAGTTTAAATCTTTATAAGATTGGAATTGGAGTGAGATGAATGAATAAGTTTTACTTTAGAAATTTGGAAGTTTCTAAAGTAAATATAGCTCATGATGGGCCATCCTGTTTCGAAACGAGTAGAAACAGCAGCACCAAATCCTCCCTTTGTTACTCCTTCAAAGATTGAGGAGCAGACGACACCAAACCCAAACCCACCTTTGGAAGGGGGATCGATGGCTCAGAACCCACCTTTGGAAGGAATACATGAGGCACAAAACCCTCCATTAGAAGGAGGTCAGGCGATAGCCAAAGCTATTTGGCAGATGACTGAAGTGGTGAGAAATCAATTAGAGCATAGTCATTATCGTCAGCAGGATGAGAATAAAGGAGAAACCCAAGAATGTCCGTATGAAAAATTTTTAGTTTACCGATATCCGCATTTTATAGAAACGGAAGGAGCATTAAGGGCGAATAAATGGATTATCGATCTAGAATGTATTTTGAAGTTAGTGTTGCACTAAGACTCAGAAGGTGCAGTATGCTGGACATTTGCTGCAAGGAGAAGCAGGATTATGGTGGGACATAAAACGGAGGCTGCTAAAGCTAGAGTTAGGAGAAAATGTAGTGCCCTCGTGGGAACGGTTCAAGAAAGAATTTGATAATCGGTTCTTTTCGGAATCGGTGAAGCGGCAGAAAGCATTAGAATTTGCCATCCCCGCTAATCATATCACTTTTACAGGCGTTACATATCGCCGTCCTTGTCAGCACGTCAGTCATTCGGGCATTACATCTCGCCGTTCCCGTCATGACGTGACTAACTTATCCATATCTCTTATTCTTAGTTGTTCATTCCTTATTCTTAGGAATGTTTCTCAAGTACATGATGTATCACTTTTCTTAATTCTCACCACATGTTTAGAACATGCATGTAATCTTAAATTATCACATGATTACAAATGTATGTATCTTAAATTCTGCAAAGTGTTTTTACACAGGCTATATACTTAGATAACACATATAATTTCTTCTTATTTCAATGCCCACTTTTATCCAAACAAAAGCCCTAAATCTTCAGCAAAACAGGGTATCTCGCTCGAGCAGAGTATCAAGCGAACATTAAGCAAATTGGGTATCTCGCTCGAGCGAGGTATCGAGCGAGAGTCAAGCGAGTTCTTGGGTTAAAACTCGCTCGAGCAAGACATCGAGCGAGTGTCGAGCGAAGTCTTGGGTTACACTTCGCTCGAGCCAAACATCTAGCGAGAGTTTACAGTTGTTCTTTGCTCGATCCTTCGGTCGAGCAAGGGTCGAGTGAAGTTACAGAGCATGGGGTTTGAAAACTTGCAAACATGAAGATATGATGAGAGCTCAATATCTCGCTTTCCAAGAATTTACTTGCAAACATGAAGATATGATGAGAGCTAAATATCCTCATTTGTTTGAAAACTAGTTGTGGTAATCTGTGTCTTGTCTGACGATGGATATATATATAAAATGTTATTCATATGGTGCTTGTTTTTAATTTCCTGTTTGCTTATCGTTAATTTTGCTTGTCCTTAATCAGGAAAATGACAAAGATAAGGAGAACTGCGAGAAAATTAGTTATTCCTGTAAACTTACTAAAAGAAAGAGCTGAAAGACGTAAGGAAAGAGCCCGTAAAGAAATATTGAGATGGTTGAATAGAAATGAATGGCATAGAACACATATTATGGATATAGATGAAAAGGGAAACCCAATCTGTAGACAAGCTAAATCAGGAGAGGAAAGAAAACCGGCCCAAAAATGGATACAAGCTGAAATAGCAATGTTGAAAAATGAAGATAAAGGAAAAGCTGTTGTGTTAGAAACGTCTAATAAATCCGTAGATCGTGAACGTTACTGTGAAAAGGGACCAATTCTAATAGAAACAGAAGAAAAAAGACTGCTTAAACTTCAAGAGATGAGTGTCAATCTTTACTATGACCCAGACTTGGATGCAATATTTTATTTTTCACAGGATTCATTGACTTTAGAAGAAAGAGAACCCTCATCCTCAGATGAATCTACTGCCACTAGCAATCGAGGCATAAATTTTATTATTAAATAATTTTTTTTATACTTCAGCGATTTCGAGGATGAAATCTTTATTTTAGGGGGGGAGAATGTAATAACCCTTCCTTTTTACATGTAACAACCCTAAAATTCTCGTCCTAATTTAAATGTTTAATTAAACACTAATATGAGAGATTAGTGATAATTTATAAGAACAAGCCCTAAAGAGATGGGCTTGAAAGTGAAGCCTTGGAGACATGGATTGAGTGAATGGGCCAAGAGAGTGGTAGTAAGCCCACAAGCCCATGGAAAGAACTCATGACCCACCAAGCCCATATTAGAGACACATGTCACTTGAAGAGAAACCCTAGAAAGTCATCCAAGGCTAGTAGGAAATTGCTAGTGGGTGAAGGTTGACTAGTAGGTAGCCATGTAGGATGGAGTGTGGAATCTTATGGAGAGATTTTCCTATCATGGGATTTTGGAAGTACAATGCACCATCCCTTGATTTTCCAATAGAAGTCATATTGTATGTGAGTGTGACAAGTGGCATGAAGAGAATGATGGAGGAATGGAGCAAGGGAGTTCGGTGGGGGGCATTTCCATGAGCTCCTTGGAGGGTTTTCATGGAGTGTTGCCACCAAAAAGTTGATGAGACAAGAGAGAAATGTGCAAGTGAATAAAGTACAAAGTGTAAAAAGGTATGGTGATGTGAAGAGAGGTATGGTGTGTGTAAGTGATGGAAATGACAAAGGAAGGAGATGGAGGAAATGGAGGGTTTCGGTTGGAGCAAGGAAGGCCTTGGCCGAACTATGCATTGCTCAATTCCCAAAAAGCATGGCTTGGAGATCATTTGGATGGACACATGAGATGAAGGAGGGAAGGTGATTGAGTGAAATGCAAGAAAATGAAGACCAAACACCCAAGGGGGTGCCGGCCATAGCAAGTGATTTTTTTGGGGGGGGGGGGGGGAATCAAATCCTCCAAGGTATGGCCAAGACTTGATCTTGGAATGACCTAGTGATGTCAATCTTTCAATCCATCATTGACCATACTTAAGAATAGTAAAATGTGTACCAAAGACCCTAGAGGAAGGGTTTGGCCGTGTGACCCTATGCCTACTTTCCTTGGCTTGTTTCATTTGAACACAGAGCAAACACATCTCCACCCCACACTCTCTCCACCTCTCGGCCTAGACTATCCTTTTGCCCTCACCATTGCTTCTTCTTCTTCTATCACATAAATTGAAGAGTTCTAAGTTAGTGGAGCTAAGATCAAGGATCTTGAAGTGGATATTGCTTTGGAAAAGGTTAGTGCTTAAACTTGTGCAAACCTAGGAAGAACACACACACATATGACACCATGGTTTTAGCTAAAAAGAAATAAGGTTTCTCTTTGAATCTCCATGCTTATAGCTAGTTTAATAAGAGGTTCTATGTGTATATTTTCAGATCATAAGCAAAAATCTAATAGGAGTATTGTAAGTATACTTTCATCTTTTCTTTAATATTTCTTGTATATAGCTAGAGGATCATGTTTGTTGGATTAATTGTTATATTGTCATGATTGGATTAAATTGATTAGTGATAATGCTTGTTTTTGGTAGGAATATTCATGTGTAATTCTCTAAGTTAAAATGAGGTTAGAATATGAGCATAAATGATGGATTAAGCATTAGTAGCAAAAAGAAATGGAAAGCATGAATGTTATAAGAAATGATGAGGTTAATGCATGCTTGATCTTAGTATTAAGTCTATAAAATTTGGTGTTGCTAAGATTAAATTTACTCAAGGAAGTATGTAGCTTGATTGACTTATTTAAGCAGGGTATTATCATAAGGAAATGAAGAATTGACATGAAAGAAAGTATATGACTAATATATGAATTTTGGTGGTGAATGCATGCATGTGAAAAGAAGGGATAACCTATGTATGATGACTAGTAGTTTTTATTTGGGATCTTATGATGGTTAAGGTTAAAATTAGAGAATTAATTATATTGATTATTTAGTTCAAGCTTATAGAAGACACTTGTTGATGTGGGAATTTTGAAGGAATTAATAATAGAAAATCTTTTAAGTTAAAAGGGTGAATGAAAGAAGTTGGAATGAAACAAGATTAGATGTAAAAATAGTCATTCATTGGATAATAGGGTTTTCGGTTAGCCCTTTTAAGAAATGGCATATATTGTAGTTAAATATCTTTAAAGTTTAGAGGATACTTAGAGTGAAATGAGGAAGAAAAACTCTAGGAAATACCCTAGAAGGTTTCGGCCTCAATGGTTTGGACATGGGCCGAGTACTCTACCTCAATCCTAGGCCCAAATCTGGGTGTTAGGGTATGACTATTAAGTAGGGATCTGTAAAGTTCGTCCTGATGAAAAAGCAAATGGACTATGAGTGCACTCGAGCTTGCCTCGGGTTTTACATGAAAATGAATAAGTGTTGCATGTCCCATGCATAAATCATGAAAAGCATGTTTTTAGAGTCAAACTTGTTTTCAAGAAAAAGAAAGAAGAAAAATTTTCAAGAAAAAGAAAAATGAAATTAAGTTTTAAAAGAACCCCAAAGGCTGGGACGGGGTAGTGCCCCAGTGGAACTTCCTGTTCACTCAGGAGTGATTAAAGTCGAGTGAAAGCCCCTGGGTCGACGAAGAACAGTCGGCGGACCGTGTATGGCTCCAGAAGGTGTTCGGAGCGCGGTCGCACCTAACACTGGTGGGTGCCAAAGACGGGTAAGGACGTAAGGACCTGCCGTACTATAAACTACGTGACGCACTCATTTTATGGTGATGTGGTAACCAGTAGGGAACACGTGGTGCTTAGGGGAACCGTGTTGTGTTTCATATATGCTACGAGATAAGTCATGACAAGATGGGCTTTCGAGCCATAAGAAAATATCAGTATCTGATAAGTGGCGCCTAAGAAAGAATAAAAGATATGAAATGTTTTAAAGAAAAGATTTGAAAAGCAAGTACATGAAAAGGAGTCTGAAAGAAGCAAGTTTATATGAAAGTTTACATGAGCACGCGCATGAGTCAGTCATTCATTGCATATGCATCAGCTATGATTGTTTAGTTCACTTATCTGTATGTCTGAAATGTTTCAGTTAAAATGCTACTGTACTTGCTGAGATTTCTCCCACCCTTTTTTATTATCTTTACTATCGCCCCTTTTGGAACAATAGAAGTTATTGTAGGAAAATATGGATCCGCGGATTATGACTCTCGAGAAGATGGGTCGGACCCCCAAGGGCCCGACTAAGACAACTTCTGCTGAGCCCGTGACCCTAGACCTGCTGGGTTAGTGGGCAACAGAGTCGCTTCCTATGGCGACCTACTTTTTTGATGACTTCTGCCCTACGGGGTGTTGTCTGGTTTTAGGAGTAGACGGACTCCTCCATATGGGGCGCCTGTTTACCTCATCCTTTGGGATGATGTGTGATGTAGGCCCAAGCCTAAGTCTGGACCGTCTTCGTTATGGTCCTAACTTTAAGAAAATAAAGGAAGAACCTGCCTACTAGTATGTTTGGCAGAGAAGGGGGAGGATCATCTATGCATCTATTTTGTATTGCCTATGTATTTTGAGGAAATCTTCCCGTTGTTTTGGGAAGTGCTTTTGTGGAATTGCCAACATTGGTAACTTTAACTTCTGATGTATATAATGTTTAATTTGGGTTTATATTTCGCTAACCATGTGATGTGCGACAAGCATAAATATGTTGTCGAAGATTTTGGCTTGACCTTTTTCCACTGCGATATTATTACTACTCTTTCGAAAAAAAAAAATATATATAATAATAAATAAACATGAACGTGATAACAGTATATATGTATAATGCCTTTTACACGTAACGATGAGGGGTGAATTTTCTTGAGACGCTCATCCCCGGCGTCACAATTTGCGTACAAACCCAAGCGCAAGCTGGGGCACCGACATTACATATATCTTTAGGAATAGATTCATTTAAAATTTTATTTTTATTTTAAGGGAATTTTTAGGAAACTATGGTAATAGGAAGGAAGATCTAAACTAGAAACACCTTAAGTAGTAAAGGAAATATGGGAAATTATGATCAATTTATTTGAATTTTAAAAAGGTGTAAATAAGAATATTTTAGTTTTCATCTATAGAATAATTATATCAAGGAGATTAAGAGGAAATTTGAGAAAATTGGAAGTGGAGTGGAAAAACACTTAGGTAGCCTAAAAGTGAGTTTTCGAATTAGAATGACATGTTTCGGTAAATTGATTATATCTCCCTCATATGACCTCTTATTTAGGTGATTCAAAATTATATGGATAAATAAGAGAATTATCTAAAACTTTTATGTTTTGAGGTTTTGGATAATCGAAGTGGATAAATGGGTTATTTGGGCTAGAAGTGGACTGATCCGTTTTGAGCGTAAACTGAAACCCGAAAATAAATCACTCCACCAACTTACTTTAGAAGCTCCAACTTGATTGGTTCTTTACATGTTTATCTTCTAGATATGTGTGAGAAGGTTTGTACTTGGTGGTGAAAGAGTTTCTAGAAGGAAAATTTGTCTATAACCATGGGAGAAGTAGGAACAAATCTGATTGGAGTAGAACCAACCAAACAAGCCAAGTTGCCCCTCATTCTCAACCAATAGCCAACCAAGCCTAAAGGAGATTCTTCCAAAATGTTCTAAGGATGTCTAGGAATGTTGGGACATGTTGCAAAAGGGGGAGAAGTGATCTAGAAAACGTGGGGGCAAAGGAAAGGTCAAGTGGCCGGTTTAAGCTTATCCTAGATATGCTAGGATTTTGTTTCATTTTTATATATTTATGTGCTGTAATAATTTAAACCATTGATCTAGATTATTTTAGAGATGGAAGAAGCCCAGCCATGAGATGAAAATCGAGGGAGATTATTAGATATAGGGGTGATCATGACCTTGCAAGTTAGGGGGGAACAATGTACCACTCGGCTAAAGCCCCTTGCTGAAATGCTCTTCCTTTCTCAAGTATTCCAACACCTTTTAACCACTATAAATAGATACTCAAGCTTCCCTTTGTTTCCTTTTAGAGAATCCCTACATTCACCTTGAGAGAAAATTAAGAAAAATACAAGAAAACTCACTCAAAACACACACACCTCAAAGGGAAGTTGAGTAGGAGCCTTGGAGAGAAGGCTGGTGTAAAATCAATTCAAGACTACTAATCTAGCTTTGGAAAAAATTTTAAGTGCACTACTTAACATAATATTGGTGTAGCATAAGTGACTTAATTTATAGATTTAGTTTGATGCCTATTTGATACTTGTTTAAGCCTATGTATTATGTATGAAGTAGTTTGCATGCTCTTAATTTATGGAATATTTTTTGTTGTGGAAAAATACTAGAAAAATTTTTAGAACCTTATGGATATATTTTATGAGCATATAATAAGAGGAATATGTGAAAATATGAGGTCAAGATTTGGAAAAAATGATAGATCAACCCTAGCAACTTTCGGACTTCAAGGAGGTTAAGTTGAAAGATTTAACATCCTACAATAAAATAGTCATAACTTGTTAGTGTGATTTCAAAATTGTGTGATTTAAAAGCCTATAGAAAGCTACGACAGATATATACAACTTTTGTGTTTTACATTTTAAGAGATAAGAACTCTATGAAGGACGAAACTGAAAATAAGTAAAAAAATAGAGTAGGTAAACTCTTAAAAATGGGTGTTTTTCCTTTATTTTTAAAACTCTAGTGAATTATTGGAATGAGATTTTAACAAGTATGATAAGTTTAAGAATCTTAATATATTGGGAGGATTTTCCAGAATTATTATGCTAAAAGGATAAAATAAAATAATAAAATTATGTATATAAGAGAGATCTTTAAAAAAAAATCAAATAAAAATGTTTAGGCTATGTAATTATGAAAAAAAAAATCTGGACTTGAGTTAAATAAGTTAAATGAACAATAATTAAGAATAAATTTCCCATAAAAATTCGACCAGCCCTTGATTAAATAAAAATTTAATATTTTATTTAATTGCATACGTATTATTTGCTAAATTTTGACATTATACATTTAAGTGACGTATGTACATGTAGGTTTTTGTGGTATGCCTTTCTACGTATGTGCATGTCACAAGTCTAAGTTTGCACATATATTGCATTTCATCACATATATATGTCGTCATAAGTCACGACGTGTATTTTAAGAAAATACGATACTAAAATGTTAAGAAAACGTGATAAGTTAAGTGTTGTGTCACGATGGGGATGACGATATGTAATGGCCGGAAGACTAACATGACTAGCAGGGACGGCGATACGTATCTTTCGCTATGCTAAGTAATTCCGTGTTAGGACAGGGACGGCGATACGTAACGCCCGGAAGATTGATGAGTTTATGTATGGCCAAGCTGACGCGTCATGCTGAGAATACCTGACGGGGACGGCGACATGTAACACCCGTCAAGTTTATGAAATAAGTTGACCCACAATGTTACGAAAGATAAAATAAGAAATAAGAACTTTAGTATAATAAGAGTGGGTCCATAGGAAATATAAGCTGGTCATTCATATGTGTCGACGCCCCAACCGACGCTTGGGATCGCACGTGAATAGAAGCGTCGGGGACGAACAACACAAGGAAGTTCACCCCTCGTCGTAGCATACATTTACGTTTTTTTTTTTTTTTTAAACGTCAAGTAAAGATTATCGCAGCGAAATAAAAAGGCCAAGCCTTCTATAACATACATCACATGGTTAGACTACGGATCCCAAACATATTATAAAACATAGCCAGGATTTAATAATTACATAACTTGTCGAAGAAACCAAAATAGTGCTTCCCACATGCGGGAAGACTTTACCAAAAGCGAAAATACAGGGCATCAAAATACAGTACGGGTCTTAACATTGCCCATATGTTCATCCGACGGGTTCCTTCTTCACTTTCTTAAGGTTCGGGCCCCAGCGAAGCCGATCCAAATCTAGGCTAGGCCCTACCTCACATATCGCCCTAAAAGGCGTCCCAAAAATACGCCCCAAGTGAAGGGACTCATCTACCCCTAGTACTAAACAACACCCCGAAGGGTGTAGCCCAACATAACTGTACATAGTCACCTTCAGTGACTCCATCTCCCACTGACCCGGGCGGTCGAGAGGTACTGGCCCCTTAAGGGCGGCCTCAATCGGACCCTCGAGGGTCCGAGGCGTCATCTCTGGGGTCGTACCCTTCTGATCTATCCTCACCTGCAAGTACTTCTATCGTTCCCAAGAGGGGACGATAGTAGGGATACAAAGAGTGGGGTGAGATTTCGGGAGAAATCTCAGCAAGTACATCTATACTTTAACAGAAGCAATTTAGGCATATAGTTAAGCGAATAACAAGCAAATTTCCTTATGTATGCATTAACATGGGACTTATGCCTAGACTGATGCACATGCTCGTGACGAAAATTCATCTTTCTTTTCTTATTCTCAATTTCCAAAACATACTTGTTCAAAACGCATAGCAAAACTTCTTTAATGCATATTCTTTCGGAAAAACTCTTGTTCGAAAACTTTTCGTCTTTTCTTATCTTAGGCACCACTTATCATATCATATCATATATGGCCCGAAGACCCTTTTCTTTTCTTCATGACTTCTCATTTTGGACACCTCACAATTCCTCTATGCACCGTGTGCTCCCCGCTAGTTACCGTCACACCCGGCGACCAAGTCGACCTAGGTGAATACGTTTCGCGCCCTTTCGCGCTATTCGTCGCTCGGGGATTTCTCTCTGAACGACTACAAACTTATCAGATGGCGAGGCCGAGGCCAATACCGCTTATAGGGCACCCACTAGCATTAGGTGCGACCACGCTCCGGACACCTATATGGAGCCATACATGGTCTGCTGACTGTTCTTCGTCGACCCAGGAGTTTTCACTCAATTTTAAACACTCCTGAGTGAACAGAGAGTTCCACTGGGACACTTCCCCTTCCCAGCCTTTGGGGTTCTTCTAAAATTTTATTTTTTTACTTCTTTCGAAAACATACTTTACCAAAAACATAGGTTTTCGTGCTTATACATGGGACATGCAACTCTTGACCTTTTTGAATGCAATAACTCGGGGCGAACCCGAGTACACACATTTAGTCGTACTTCTTTCAAATCCTTATACCATAGACTCATACTTATGGGAAAATATCTAAACAAAAGCATTAGGGGGAGGTGGGGTGCTCGGCATTCACCCCTAGGGTTTGGGCCGAGACCCTACTTTGTTTCCTATTGATGTTTTCTTCTTCCATTGATCTCCCTAACACCATTTCGCCTAAATTCAAAAATTTAAAATAATTTCCTAGCCTTAATAGGGTCAAACCCGAAACCTATAAGGTCCTCAAGCCTTACGTTTTCTTCTCTTAGCCTTTCCACTAAGGTCCTACTTAAACACTCTAGGTGAAACCGAACCCATACATGTCATTCTCCCAATATACATACTTCTATTTCTCCAAAATATCCAAACATGAATATAAAGTAAATAAGAGATTAAAAACTTCATAATATTTTCTCTTCTAGAACTTCTCCAAAAATATAACTCCACAAGCATGCATTATCATAGCCATTAAGCAATAATATCACCAACATCTTCCAAAAATTATTACGACTATTTTCCACCAATGCTTCATACATTTTCATCCTAGCATGGCATTTCTATATGCACAATATTTACAAAGATGCTTCTCCAATATCATAATATGCATATATCCTATATTCACCAACATTCAACTAACTTAATATCTTCATGCATACATACTTTTTCTCATCAAACCATCAAGATCATCATCATCTCAAAATCCTTTAACCAATAAGATTATAGGTTCTACACATGAATCCTAATCAAGATAACATTTCTACTCTCAAATATTCATCATGGCATTTCTAAGCAAGTAACCAAACAATACAAACATGTTTAAACATATACACACATTTAAGTACATTCACTTTAAAATATACGGAAATTGCTAAAGGCAAAGTAAGGAGATACTTACTTGTCTTCCTAGCTAGCTTATATAACTTCTGAAAATAAAAGAAATGCTTAGTTAGGTTGTGCTAAAAGTTTATCATTCCCAAAAGAAAGGTCCCCTTTTTTGAAAGGTATAAACTTAAGGCTCTCTTTCATGCTTCTAGGTTTTTGCTTTGAAATGACTAGGTTACTTACCTCTTCTAGGCTTCTTCTTCTTCCACAAACACTACCTCATTCTCCTTCTTAGTTTGGAGTGTTTAGATGTTTAGGTGGTGAGAAGAAGTGAAACCAAGTGGAGAGAAATGGGAGAGTGCCGTGAGATGCAAAGAAAGGAGAGATGTGTGTGTGTGTCCGATATGTGCAAGCCCAAAAGGGTGAAGGAACTAGGCCATTCGGCCAAGGCATTTGGCTAGCTTCTAGGCCAATCATTCCCCTATGTTTGAGTGACTTGTGATGGGCTTGAAAGACCCTTGAGTGACTCCCATCACTTGATCACATCAACCCTAATCCATCCTATCCTAGGTTTGGAGATTGTGCTCTCTCTTCTCCTTCTCATGGCCGGCCACCCATCCTAGGGTTCCAACCCCTTTCCATCACCTCACATCCTCTCTTGTCTCCCCAACTATCCCCTCACAAGTCATTCAAATGGATTTGAGAATCCATTTTTGGGAAAACACTCAAAGGAGGTTTCGGATTCCTCCATCCCTCATTCGAATCCTTTCCTCATCTCACTCTCCTTCTACTTTTGTCACATGCTTCCTCCATCAACCAATCACCTCACACCTCACACAAACTTGTCATGTCATTCTTACACAAATCTTCATCTAGATTTGGTGGCAAAAGCAAGTCAAACAAGGAGGGGAGAGGTTCGGCTAAGGCATGTCCGAAACCCTCACCCCTTTCTTTCCACTTTTGCTCCATCATTTCCCATCTCATGTCACTTCTCTTACACACCATGTCTCATCCAATCCTTCACAATCCCCTCATGTCCTTTCCCCTAGATTTGGAAAGGTTTTAGGTGAGAAAATCCTAAGGCCATTCGGCCAAGCTCCCCACCGAAACCCTTCCCCTCTCTTCCCATCTCTAAGTCTTCTCAAGTCCTTTCTAAATGATTTTGCTAGATATGGTAGGATCCTATGTTGACTTATTTAGCAAAATCCTACACCTCACACACTTACCTAGGTAGGACAAGATGGAAGATTCCACTCATGGCTTTTCCTTTCTTCCTCCAACAAAACAACTAGTCAACTAGCTCACCTACTAGAATTTCCTTCTCTCAACTACTAGTCTTGACTCAAATTACTAAACTCTTCCTAGCTTGACATGTGTCACCAAGCTTGGGCTTGAGTTGTCTAATGGACTTCTTTTCATGGACCTATGGGCTTGTCTCTCCCCCACTTAGGCCCAAGCTCATGCCATGGCCTTAAGGCCCTTGAACTCCTAAGTCCATTTCTTAAGGCACTAGCCACCAATTTGCCTAAGTCACTAAGCCATATAAGTATAATTAGATAAAGAAAAATACGCTAAATTTTGGAGTCGTCACAATATGTCATTCACATGCATGAGCTACATACGATAATGTTATATGTCTTATGCTATGATCTTGTCATGTGATTTATGTTATGCTTTATCTATGCCTTATTATGTTATATGTGTACTTACTGAGATTTCCAAGGAAATCTCACTTTTGTTTGTTTGTGTCTTTCCTGAAAAAAATTATATCTAGTACAGGACCCTATAACAAACAGGAGAAAAGCCCCTATGTCTCAGGGAGCTTAGAGGAGCCCTGATGGGGCCCTCTGAATTTTCCCTTTTTAATTTTTTTGACTCTCCTATTGTGGATATTTATGATCGACCGATGGGATTATAGAGTCACGATGCATCCGCCTTCTCAGCACAACAGAAGCGTACAGGATGTTTTCTGACGTTAGGATTAGATGGCTCATTGTCCATATGCGGGGTTTATGCAACACCATATGGACAATACCTTCATTGGGATTTTGATGTTATTTTGGATAAGTTTCGTTATGGGAGAGAGTATCCAGAGGTTAAAAGGGAGCCAAGGTGGTGGTGACGTAATAGTGGGATTTATGTATGTTTATATGACTAAGAAAACAGATTAGATCATATATAGAAAGTCTCAAGGACGCAAAAGTGAAATCTACATAAGGACTGTATTTACAAAGTCTCTCAGGACTCCTCAGAGTCTCCTACATCATCAGGGCTTTCCCGTTGTTGGCCATCACATTCTGTATATAATTTACACGTACAAGAAAGAAACATAAAACCACAAAAGAGTGAGATTTTCTTAGAAATTTCAGTAAGTATATAATTAGCTTAATAAAGCATAGACACAGATATCATTAATTTTTTTAGAAAAAGAAACTAACAAAATGTGATCAAAACATGTTTCATGCAACTTATCAATAACCTACACAGGTTTGCACTCTTATGAAACTTATGTTCCTTTTTCTTAACCATCAACACCTTCTTAACACTTATTTAATTATTATCTTTAATGGGCGTTACGTATCGCCGTCCCCATCGCAAATAACTCTTTTATAACATATTTATCTCTTATCACCAATGGGCGTTACGTATCGCCGTCCCTATTGCATATAACTCATAAATCACCTGGGCGTTACGTATCGCCGACCCCAATATGATGAGTCTCATGTCAATCTTCTGGGTGTTACGTCTCTCCATCCCCGTCTTAACATGGTTGATACGTAACATAGTGGGCGCTATGTCTCGTCGTCCCCACTAATCATATCATTTCCACGGGCGTTACGTCTTGCCGTCCCTGTGATAATACATATCATTCTTATCATATAACAGGCATTACGTATCGCCGTCCCTGTCAGCACGTCAGTCATTTGGGTGTTACGTCTCGCCGTCCCCGTCACGACGTGATTAACTTATCCATATCTCTTATTCTTAGTTGCTCCTTTCTTATTCTTAGGAATATTTCTCAAGTACATGATGTATCACTCTTCTTAAATTTCACCACATATTATAACATGCATGTCCTCTTAAACTATCACATACTCACATATGTATGTATCTTAAATTCTGCCAAGTGTTTTACACATGCTTTACACTTAGATAACACATATAATTCATTCTTATTTCAGTGTCCACATTTATCCAACAAAAGTCTTAAAATCAGCAAAACAGGGTATCTCGCTCGAGCCACATATCGAGCGAGAGTCGAGCGAAGTCTCGGGTTGGGACTCGCTCGAGCAAAGTATCAAACGAATATTAGGCAAACTGGGTATCTTGCTTGAACAAGGTATCGAGCGAGATTCAAGCGAGTTCTTGAGTTAGAACTCGCTCGAGCAAGACATTGAGTGAGTGTCGAGCAAAGTCTCGGGTTGCCTTTCACTCGAGCCAGACATCTAGCGAGGGTTTACAATTGTTCTTCGCTCGATCCTTCGCTCGAGCGGGAGTCAAGTGAAATTACAGAGTATGGGCTTTTTAATCCAAAACTCGCAATCTTTTTACATAAACTTGATTTTTACTTGTTATAACACATTTAACACATTTCCATTAACAAAACCACTTCAAACAACACTTAGATTTCTTATAACACTTTAACAAGAATATATGGGTTCAATATCAACATGTATAGTCCAATCATTTAAATAACCATCTCCATACTAAAGTTAAGCTAGAATATGAACTTACACACTCTCTAAGTCTGGTTGAAGATGATCAAATCAAATCTTTGCAAGCTTTCTCCTCAAAACTCTTACCAAGTTCACTTAGGATGTATTTGTAGGTTATGGGACTAGAGAAGGGCTTTCTTTGGTTTCTTTCAAAAGAATTTCGTGCTAGGCTTCTCCAAAAGAGTTAGAAGACTCCTAAATGTCTATTTAGGGTGATGGTCGACTCATGTGAAGAAGAGAAGAGGGATAGTTTGGTAAAAACCATAAGTTTTCTAGTTTGCATAGGATGAGGTGTCACTCCTAAGCCTATTTGCATGATTAACTAAATCCCTCAAAAATCTTAGGCTTTGCAGCTAAAATGATCATTCAATGGTCAGTATTTGAGATATTTTTGCTAACCATTTGATCAATGGTTGGGGTAGAGGCTTATAGGATAAGGGATGAGGTGTCATCTCAACTAACCATGCATGCATCTCCCTTTCCAGCCTTCATCTGGTTAGCCACGCCTCCTTAGCCTTCCCCTAACTCATTTGGTTACTTGCTAACCTCCTTAGGACTCTACTTAACAAGTTCTAGAAAGCCACTTCTTAGTTTGGCTAGGATAGAATCTCATTTGGATCCATATTCTCCAACTCGAGTTCTGGTTTAAGTTCAGTCTAAAGTTATCCACTTGATTCCGAAATAAGTCATTGATACTGTCCAAATCGTCAAAAACTCATAACATAAAAGTGTTATATCTATCTCTTAGGATTTTATAAGAATTAGAATTGCATCATTTTCACCTCATATGAGTAACTTATGATCATTACACTAAAACTCGACAGTTTAATCCGAGAATGTACACCAAGTGTTTGATCTTTGGTTCAACCACTTCCTCTTGCATTTACACCCTAATTATTGAAAATTCAATTCCTTCTAAGTTTAAAATGAATTTCTCTAGTTATTACCTTGTTCCAACTCTCAAAGATTCATCCACAATATTTTTTTCTAATACATGATCTCACTTATTCTAAGTTCAATATTCTCATTTAGGTTTCCAACTTTATTATCCTGGAAAATATACCCAAAATTATAATCCTTTAAAGAAATCCAAATAATACTTCATCTTAAAATTTTCGGGATATCACATAAGCTACACGCCAGGTTACTGTTTTTCTTCTTCTTGTAAATCTCAAAATACTTCCTGTTTTTAGCGTTTCTTCTTCTTCTTATACGACCCTTGATTTTGGGCTATTTTGATTTCGTCTTCTCCCTGATTCTCATCTCCAAACGCATGCTTCCCGTAAAATGAGTTGGACCAAGTGATTCTAAGTAGGAGAGAAGAATCGAACCAAAGGTTCAAACTTCAGAATCTCTTCACATTTCAGACGAAATATGTATTCCGGCTAGAATGTCGGAATCAGCCAAAATGGCCCGAAATGAGCCAAAACTACCGAAATTCTTTTCGAAACGGAATACACTACTCCACCATTCAGGAATGGCAAATTTTGGCCATTTCGACTGAAACGGAACGAAATTCACAACTTTGATTACAACGCTATATATTTGCTTTTATTTTATTTTTTCTCCCTTGTGACGCCCCCAACTCATGTCTGGGATTTAACGTCAATCAAAGGGTCAGAATAAGTAACATTAAGCTACTCACCCTCGTACGTAACAATAACTTAAAGCATATATCTTGACTTACTAACATAACCCATATATTTCACAGTGGATTAGGTATTAAAATAAAATTCTAAAGATCACATATGGCAAAATTTAACTTCCAACTTCCACATTCTCCTTTCATTCATCAAACATTGAACTGTTATATATACATGTTCAAAATAGTTATCAATATCAACAAAATAAGAATACATATCAAAAGACCATCCCGATGGTCACTTGGGTTCCTTCTTAACTCCGATAAACTTCCTCCCATAACGGAACATATCCAAGATAAGACAATGGTCTTGCTAAAGATACTATCCCTATGGTGTCGAATAAACCCCACATATAGATAAGGAAACATTCAATCCCAAAGTCAAACAGCAACTTATACGCTGTTCCTCCTCAGCAAAAGCAGGTGTACTATGATACCACAACTCCACTGGTTGATCATACATAGAAAGTCTTAGGGATGCAAAAGTGAGATCTACATAAGGATTGTATTTAAAGAGTCCCTCAGGACTCCTCGGAGTCTCCTGCGTCATCGGGGCTTTCCCCTGGTTGCCCTTCGCTCAAGCCAGACATCTAGCGAGAGTCAAGCGAGGGTTTACAGTTCTTCTTCGCTCGATCCTTCGGTCGAGCGAGGGTCGAGCGAAGTTATAGAGCATGGAGTTTCTCAATCCAAAACTCGCAATCTTTTCTCACAACCTTGATTTTTACTTATTATAACATAGTTTTAAGTTCTTTTAACTTCATTTAACACATTTCCATTAACAAAAACCACTTCAATCAACACTTAGATTTATTATAACACTTTAGCAAGAATTTAAAGTTTCAATACCAACATGTATAGTCCAACCATTTAAATAAACCATCTCCATACTAAAGTTAAGTTAGAATATGAACTTACACACTCTCTAAATCTGGTTGAAGATGATCAAACCAAATCTTTTTAAGCTTTCTCCTCAAAACACTTACTAAACTCACTTAGGATGTATATGGAGGTTAAGGGACTAGAGAGGGATTTTTTTTTATTTCCTTCAAATGGATTCGTGTGTTACATTACCAAAGAGAGTTAGAAGACTCCCAAATGTCTATTTATAGGGGTGGTGGTCGACTCATGTGAAGGAAAGAAGAGGGGAAACTTGGTAAAGATAATAGCTTTCTGGTTTGTATGGGATGAGGTGTCCATCCTAAACCTTTTTCCATGATTAACTAAATGCCCCAAAAAATCTTAGGCTTTGCAATTGAAATGATCATCCAATGGTCAGTATTTGAGATATTTTTATAAATCATTTGATCAATGGTTAGGGTAAAAGCTTATGGGATAAGGGATGAGGTGTCATCTCACCTAACCATGCATGCATCTCCCTTTCTAGCCTTCATATGGTTAGCCACATCGCTTAGCCTTCCCCTAACTCATTTAGTTACTTTCTAACCTCCTTAAGACTCTACTTAACAAGTTCTAGAAGGCCCCTTCCTGATTTAGTTAGGATAGAATCCTATTTGGATCCATATTCTCCAACTCGAGTTCTGTTTTAAGCTCAGTCCAGAGTTATCTACTTGCTCCCGAAATACGTCATTGATACTATCCAAATATTCAAACAATAATTACATGAAAGTTTTAGGTATATCTCTTAGAATTCTATACAAATTGGAATCACCTCATTTGGACCTCATATGAGTAACTTATGATCATTACATTAAAACTCGACAGTTTAATCCAAGAATGTACACCAAGTATTTGATCTTTTGTTCAACCACTTCCTCTTGCATTTACACCCAAATTTTTGAGAATTCAACTCCTTCTAAACTTAAAATGAATTTCTATAGTTGATACCTTGTTCCAAATCTCAAAGATTCATCCACAATATTCTCTAATACATGATCCCACTTATTCTAAGTCCAATACTCTCATTTAGGTTTCTAACTCTATTTTCGTAGAAAATATACCCAAAATATAATCCTTTAAAGAAATCCAAATAAAATTTCATCTTAGAAATTTCGGGATATTACATTCTCTCCTCCTTAAAAATGATTTCGTCCCCGAAATCGCTAAAACATGAATTAAGGGTTCGATGAATTAATACCTCGATTGCTTGCAGCAGTAGATTATTCTAAAGAGGTAGGGACTTTCTTCTTATTTGAAAGTGAATCTTGAGAATAGTAAAAGATCATCTCGAGATCTTGATCAAAATACATATTCACGCTAATCTCCTGCAATTTACGCAGTATTTCAGATTCCATTTCTTCTATGACTGGTCCCTCCTCACATTGACGTTTTCTATCTTCAGACCTATCAGATAACTCCATTATGATGGATTTTCCTTTATCCTCTCTTTTCAACAATTCCCTTTCTGCTTGCAACCATTTTTGAGTGGGTTGCCTCTCCTCACCTGGCAAAACTCGTCTACAGATTGGATTACCTTTTTCATCTATGTCCATGATATGTGTTCTATGTTTTTCACTCTTATTCAATTAAAATAATCTATCTGCTTTCTATTGTTTCAACTTTTCCCTACGAAATCTCTCTTTAATCCTTTTCGATCTTTTCTTAAATTGATCTACAGGAGTAACTGACATTCGTGCTTTTCTTTTCGGAGCCATAATCCTGAGTGAAACCAATCACCAAAAATCATAAAAACTAAAAGAACACAAACATCATCCAAATAGCTTTATATACATATATCAAAGTTCAAACATAAAATACAATTTAATACAACTAAGTTTCAAACAAATGAGGATAACTAGTTCTCATCACATCCTCACGTTCCCAGGTAGCTTCTTGAAAAACAGGATTGTTCCAGATTACTTTCACTAATAAAATTGTGCAATTCCGAAGGGTGTGTTATTTCTGATCTTCAATCCTCACTGGCCACTCTTTATAGGTTAAATTGGGACGTAAATTAACAGGATTTGGATCTATCACTGCCACTGATTCATTGCTTAAACTCTTCTTCAAAGAAGATACATGAAAAATGTTATGGACTCCTCGCAAATTATCAGATAATGCTAAGCAGTAAGCCACCGGACCTACTTTTTCTAGAATTTCATAAGGTCCAATATAACGAGGACTCAACTTTCCTTTCTAACCGAATCGCATAACTCCCTTCATAGGCGAAATCTTCAAATACACCCAATCTCCCACCATAAAATCTAAGGCTCTTCTGCGATTATCTGCATAACTCTTTTATCTACTTTGCGCCATTTTATCTGATTTCTTATCATTGTAATCTGCTCATTAACTTCCTGTAAATAATCAGGTCCTAAAATGTAACAGCCCGAGATTTTGAGTCCTTATTATTAAATTTAATTATATGGTAATATTAATAATAATATAAAATGGATAAGTCAAATGGGTGAGAGAAGGCTTGGGCTTAGGAAGATTAACTTAGGAATGGTTGAGAGGCCCAAGGGCACACTAGGAAAGCCCCTAAAGGCCCATGAATAGAGCCCACAAGTCAACAAGCCCATGCTTGTGGACACTTGTCAAGCTAGGAGAATTTCAAGGAGTCTTCCAAGACTAGTAGTTAGAAAGATGGAAATTTGCTAGTAGTTGAGACTTTGACTAGTAGTTTTCTTGAAAGGAGAAGAAATAGGGAAATAGGATAGGATTTCCCCATCGGAGGGGCAAGTAGGCGTGTAAGACTAAGGGGACTTCTCAAATAAGTCTTCACTTGATCACATCAAGGTCTTGTCAAAGGAGAAGAAGAAGGAAAAGGAAAGAAAAGAAACCAAGGGGGGTGGGCGGTTTTGGAAGGGTGCCGTGCACCTTGTGTAGGAATCCTAGGAGATCTTCTCAAGATCTAAGTGAGTAGACCAAGTAGGATGAGTGACATGTTGATGGACAATTGATAGATGGAAGTAGAGGCATTGGGAAGAGGAAGAAGAGGAGAACAAACAAATGGGGTATCCGGCCAAGGAAGAAGCCGTGGGCTTCATTTGGAGTTTTTTTGAGATTGTGGCAAATCCAAGCTCAAGGCTCTAGGAGATCCCACTTGAGAACAAGTACAAGTGTAAGGTGAAGTGAGACAAGTAGTGAAATGATTGATTGGAGGATAGGAGGAAGGAAAGGATGCATGCTTTGGAGGATAGGTCTCGGATTGCATGGGAGGGCATATCCGAACCCCTCCATGCTCTTCCTCCAAGAATTGGATCATGAGATCCATTGAGTGACATGTGAAGTGATGTGAGAGTGTGTGAAGAGTGAGGTGAGATGATGAGTGGACTTAGACACCTAGGGGGGCGCCGGCCATCCAAGGAGAAAGGGGAAGGAAAATCCCACTCAAGTGTTGCCTAGATTAGGGTCTCATCATGCCCTAGAGATGGAAGTCTAAATCACATCTTTTAATCCCTCAAGAGTCACACCATTGCATGGGGAATAGGGTGACAAGGCTTAGGGAAAGCCCCATGGCCGAATGGCCTCTTGCTCTTCCTTCCCATTTTGCACACACACACCCCACCACACTAGCACCTCTTGGCACTCTCAAGCTCTCTCCACTCTTATCTTTGTTTCATTTCTTTTTACCCCTAACACCAAAAAACCTCAAGCCTTTTGGAGCTAGGATCAAGCAACCTTTGAAGGAGAATTTCTTAGAAGGAGGTAAGGCATTACTTGATCTAATACTAAAGCTAATAACACTCAAAGAGAACACACACCACTTAACCTAGGATTGAAGCTTAACAAATCTTTTTCTTTTAATCTCAACACTATGACAAGTCTAAGATAATATCTTATTTACATTTTCAGATTTCTTAAACTACTAAAAGAAAGTTGTAAGTGTACCTTCATTTTACTCTTACATCTCTTGAATATAAATGGATGATCATGGTTGTTTGGTTGCTACTTGTGTTGCCATATCATGATATGTTGATAGAGATTTTTGGCATGTAAAGATTATGTAAATAAACTTAGTAATATGGTATTTAGACTTGCTAAAGTTTGGAATGGGTGATTTAGTAAACAAAATATTAGATGTTGAAGAGTGGAAGGGCATAATAGAGAAATAATCAAAGATGTAATATGGTATGCATGATCACTAAGGTATGTTGTAATGGTGGAAAGGTTTTCTCTTTTAAGTTGATAAAGCTTGAGCATGTGGTGATTTGCTTAAAAAGTTATATTTTGAGGCTTAATTTCATGTCATATTAAGGGTTTGATTAACTCGGATGAATAAGCATGAAATGTAAAAAAGGCAAAGTGTGTTGAGGTGGTAATGCATGTGTGTTTGGTGGAAATATCATGATGTCCATGAAGTTGGGGAAATATGTTATTTTGTGATATCAAATCCATGGACATTTTTGTTGAATAGATAGATCTAAAGCATAATGTTTGAGTGTTATTTCTATTTCTAGATAGATGATGATTCGACTTAGATAGGATTGGTGCTATGGAATTTAGAGGGTTAAATAAATTAGTATATGAAGTTAAATATAGGAGATTAATGTGAAGAAAGAAAAATGAATTTGACTAGTAGGGTGGAAGGTTTGGTTTCTACCTAAAGGAAAGAGGACATCATGGGGTTTCAAAAAAAAAAAATGGGGGATAGGGCTCGGCCCAAACCCTAAATGGGAGGGGCCGAATACCCTACCCTACATGCAAGCCCATTATGGGTGAAGGCATGTGGGGAGGGACTTGTAATCGAGGTCCTTGGTTAGTGAGCGAAAGTTTTTTGAATGTGCACTCGAGTTCATCTCGGATATTGGGCGTGAAATGGCATTATAGTTGCATAATCATGCATACGTCACGAAAACTCGATTTTGAGTCAAAATATTTTTAAAAGGAAAAGAGAATGATTTTAAAGAACCCCAAAGGCTGGGACGAGATAGTGTCCCAGTAAAACTCCCTGTTCACTCAGGAGTGAGTAAAGTCGAGTGAAACCCTTGGGTCGACGAAGAACTGTCGGCAGATCATGTATGGCTCCCTTAGGGATTCCGGAGTGTGGTCGCACCTAAAGCTAGTGGGTACATATGGGCGGTGTAGGTCTCGGCCTCACCGATAAAAGAATATGGATTGTAGTCACTCGGTGGACTAAGGGTCCCCGAGCGACGAAGAGCGGAAACGCGTAACGTAGCGACTTGAGTTTATACGGTCGCCGGGCGCTACGATAACTAGCGGGGAAAACACGGTGCGTAGGAGAACCGTGAGGTGTCCAAATATGAAAAGTCATGACAAGAGGGGCTTTCGAGCCAACACATAATTGAACAGTATATGGAAAGTGGCACCTAAGATAAAAGACCTAAAAGGCATAAATAAAAGAATAAGAGTGTTTTTTTGCAAAATGTGACGGAAATGACATTTTTCCAAATATGAATATGCAAACAGAATCAAAATGACAATTGGATTTTAAAGAAGGATTGCATGAGCATGTGCATGAGTCGAGTGTCATTTGCATATGCATATGAATGTTTATGGTTCATTTACTTATATGCCTGAGATGTTTTAGTTGAAATGTTTGTTTACTTACTGAGATTTCCGTCGAAATCTCACCCCTTTTACTTCCCTACTATTGTTCCGTGTTTGGGACGGTAGAAGTGGTTGCAGGTGATGGATCCGACGACGAGCCTGACATTAGGGACGGGTCCCCAAATCACTAGTGATCTGGTGACTGCCCCGCCTTTTGATGTGATGACCCCAGAAGTATATGCCCAGTTTATAGCCGATATAAGGCATACGATTATGGTCGAGGCGGCGGGCCACCAGTATATAGGAAACCGCCAACGTACAGGCTATTGCCTGACTATAGGTATAGACGAATCCTTGTTTCTGGATCGCGTCTATACTTCGCCCGAGTTGGGACTCGGTCTTATACGTGTTGGAAGAATGGGTCTAGGGCGATTTTTGTATGGTCCAGGAGTGAAGGAGGTAAAGGATGAGCCTCGGACTTGAGGACGGGCGTTGGGGGTTATCACTAGTATATGTTTATATTTTGTTTATCTATTTTGGTCCCCGTTCTTTTGGGGAAATGCTTTCATTAAGAACTCGGAACAATGCATGTATGGTTGACTTTAGGTATTAATGATGGGTTGTATAGTTTTAAAAAATATATATATATATGTGCTTTTTTATATCTATATAATTCCATGTGATTCAAGGCGAAAATTCCTAAATTTCGCCTAACATAGTACGGCTCGACTTTAACCGCTGCGAAAGAAAGAAACATTTTCAAATCCATATTTTTAAGCGAACCCATAACTCAATAAGAACACGTGAATGAAGGGTAAATGTCCCTGTGATGTTTATCCTCGACGCCTCGGTTTGCGTCCGATCCCAAGCGTAGACGAGGGCGTCGACAGCGATGGTATCAGAGCAAAAGCTTTTGTCTCTGGGTAAAAAACTACAAGTCCTAGGAAAAGGAATCACATGGTACCCAACTAGGCAATGGTCTTAAAGGTAGACTTAAGTCTTAGGGTAACTCACAAGAAGGATTCTGCACATTTCAGGACCGATATTATGGCTGGAGGGAAAAGACGTGCTCCGACCCCAAGGGCCCCAACACAGCCCACAGGGAATGTTTAAAGTCCCAACCCTGTTAACGAGGGGGGAAGCACCGTTTATAATTCCTCCCAGAGCTGCAGCAAGGGATACTCCAATGGATGGTGGATAGGCAATTGAGGAAGCCATCCGCCAGATGACAGAGTTAATTAAAAATCAGATGGAGCAGAGCCGTGGTTCTCAGAACACCGAAGGAGGGACATCAGGATGTTCTTACGAAAAGTTCTTAGTCTACCGATATCCAAGCTTCATGGGGACAGAAGGAGCCATGAAGGCAGATTGATGGATAATAGACCTAGAACGAACTTTTGAGATCAGCGGATGTACAGAAGTCCAAAAAGTACAGTATGCTGGTCATTTACTATATGGAGAGGCCGGGCTATGGTGGGATACCAAAAGGAAGCTCCTGAAGCAAGAACTTGGGGAAGAGGTGACCCCCACTTCATCCTAATATATTGGAGACCTGCATTTTCTTTCATAAAGTGCTTCATAAGGTGTCATTTGTATGGTAGCTTGAAAACTGTTATTGTAATCAAATTCGATTAATGGTAACAGACTCTCCCAATCTTTACCTGTAACATCCCGACCCCAATTTTAGATTTAAAACTTATTATTATTATTATTATTGTTGTTATTGTTGTTGTTATTATTATTATTATTATCATTATTATTATTACTATTATTATTATTTATGTTTTTGGTAAGTTTTAAAATAGTGATTTAAATTATTTTAAAGTCCTCTCCTAGCCGTGATTCATCCCTCAGTTTTGATCATTCTTTTAAAAGCAAATCATCCTCATCTTAGAAGAATTGTCCTAGTGTAAAACTATCTCTAATTCAAAAAATTCGAAAGCTTCTCAATACAAAACCCCTAGTACTTGGGCGTTAGTGACTAAAGGTTTGCAACTAGCATCCGATTTTAACTCCTAAAGTGTATCTCAAACACGTCAATCTCAATCTCCTATCTTATTTCAAACACGGTTTCCCTCATCTCTCACACGATTCTCATATTCTTCATCCATAAAACCCAACCCAGAAAACCCTCACAGAAACCCATCGAAGCAAACTCTGTTTTGCCCAGTGAACCGAAACAACTCTCGGCAGCCACCCTCCATGCACTAGCCACGGCTCAGCCTGCTTTTAACTAGCACCGTAAAACACTTGCTCAATGGCCCAGCCAAGAACCACCTTGCACCTGGCAGCCCCATGCATGACCAACACAGGCCACCCTTCATGGCCAACTTGTGTACCTCTTTGCCGTAAACAATCAAAATATAGTCCCCTGTTTTCAGCCCTTAAAACAGAGCATCACCTCTGTGAACCAAATTTCATGCCGTTATAGTCGTGCCCAACAGTCGTGAACAACCACCGAAAAACAGAGGAGCTTTTCCTCTACGTGCTCCACGTGAAACCCAAGCACCTCACCTCAACGAAAAGCTACCGGATCTGCACAGAAACCATCGACTTCCAGCCCCAGAGTCGCCGTCACATCTTCCTTTCTCGGTGAGCCTCCTCTGCTCTCACTCGAGCCTCTCCCGTTTGATACGTTGCTTTCTCTCTCACTTTCTATGTTTTTAGCCTCTGCCGTAAGATGCATTCTTGCTTTTCTTTTTATTTAATTGTTTATATCAGTCTTATTCGCTTTAAGCCGCTCTACAAGTTTCATAATTGTAGAAATGTTTTTTTAATTCTTCTGCTCGAGCGATACTTCGCACTTCGCAGCTTACCTTAGTGATATTACTTGGGCCTTATCTTTTTAATAAATATATTAGTCAAAAAACTTATTTTTTTTCCAAGCACTATTAAGAAGAATTTTAAGCATATTAAAGTATATCTTCAGTTCTTTATTAGATTATTCTACGAATGATTTTAAATAATTAGAAATATTACAACACGATTTTCTAGAAAGTTTGTAAAAATTGATGTCTCGTATAGGTTACAAATTACGACGAGAAATCAGAACGCAGCGCTAAGAGGTAAGTAGCATGATTATACTTTTCATACATGTACGGTAACATATTTTATAAAAATATTATGTATGTATGGCTATCATTTGGAAGCCCCTTTTTATGTATCCAAATCATGAAAAATTATGAAAATCCATATGCATGATTTATGAAAAGCTTACGCATTAAGATATTATGAAATCTCATGTTTTATGCATTAAACTTATTTATGAAAAATCATGATTTTATGTGAGAGTATGCAGAAAATTATTCAGATTATGACTTCATATGAGGAAACATGCATTACGACATGTTATGAAAATATGCGATTTGTTTTGAAATCTACGTTATGATAAGTATGCAAGTATGATACGATATATAAGCAGCCTATGTATGATATGAAATCGGTACTTATGTATGGGCATATTGCATTGTCAGGTCGTACATGCTAGTAGTGTACCCAATATGTCTTCCTTATGTATGGATTCCACAATCCGCGGCCACGGACGGAATTAGAATCTTTTTAGATTCGCTAATCTTAACTCACGGGGGTCAACAGTGGGTAACGGCCTATGATACGAAACGATATGATATGATATGATAAGATAAGCTCAAGTTCATATTTATGTTTTACGAAAAACTCATGTTTTCAGTATTTATAAAAAAGTACATGTTCAGCATTTATGAAAAATTCATGTTCACGTTATTATGTATTTATCTATGAGTATGCATGTTTTGAGAGAACCGATGAGTATTATTTTTACTGTATGATGTGTTACTTATTGAGTATTCGACTCATTTTATTTTTATTTCTATATTTCTATGTTTCCTTTTAAAAATCATTATAGGTGATGTGGATAAACAACTAGCAGGATTTGACTCAGGGAGGTGATGCAGAGGTCTAGACAGTGTACTAGTTTTATTTTGTAGTTTCGAGTGAATAAAATATTTTTTGTAAATACAAGTGATATCAACATTTTATTTTAAGCGTATGCTTCCGCTGACTCTCTTTAGTTTTATAAAAGATGTTTTATTTATTTAAAAAAAAAAAACGTTCGTATCTGGTGCGTTTTTATAAATAAAAGTTTAAATAGCACACTGGCTCCCTAAAATATTTTCAAAATGCTATATTCGAGAGCGGGGTGTTACATTACCAAAATCCAATACACAAGCTCTCAACATATCTTCTAAAGTCTGAATGGTTATTTTTGTTTACCTGTCCGTTTGAGGATGATATGCACTGCTAAAGTTTAAATTGGTACCCATCATCTTCTGTAAACTTTGCCAAAATCTAGATGTAAATCTTGGATCTCTATCTGATACTATGATCTTGGGTACTCCATGTAGACGAATTACTTCTTTTACATAAATTTTTGCCAATCTTTCCATAGAATCCATATTTGAAATAGGCAAAAGGTAAGCATTCTTTGTCAACCGATCAACTATTACCCAAATCGCATTTTTCCCCGCCGATGTCCTTGGTAATCCTACCACAAAATCTATAGATATATCATTCCATTTCCATTCAGGAATTGGTAAGGGTTTTAATTTACCGACTAGTCTTTGGTATTCAGCTTTCACTAACTGACATACTGGGCATTTAGCTACAAAGCTTGTAATATATTTCTTCATTCCTTCCCACCAAAATTTTTCTTTTAAATTCTTATACATCTTAGTACTTCCAGGATAGGTAGTATATGGTGTACCATGAGCTTCCTTCATCAATCTTTCTTTCAAGTCTGATTTATCCAGCACTATTTTTCTCTTTCCAAAATATAGCATATCATCACCTAAAATCATGTAGTGTGAAGACCCTTTTCCTTTCAGCATTTGCTGTTTTATCGTCTCCAACTTAGCATCCTTCCATTGTCCTTCCTTGATCTCCTTATCTATTAAAGGAACAATTTCTTGAATCACCATTAACTTGAGTTCTTGTGATAACTTGTTTACAAGAATCTTTCGCATTGCTACTAGCACTAATAGTTCTTCAGTCTGAGTTTTCCTGCTTAAAGCATCTACTACCACATTAGCCTTTCTAGGATGATATTTTATTTCACATTGAAAGTTACTTATAGTTTCCATCCATCTGCTTTACCTCATATTTAGAGTTTTCTGACTAAAAAGATACTTAAGACTTTTATGGTCCGTAAATATCTCACATTTCTCTCCATATAAGTAGTGCCTCCAGATTTTTAGTGCAAATACCACAGCTACCAATTCCAAATTGTGAGTGGGATAATTCTGTTAATGATCCTTAAGCTGTCGAGATGCGTATGCAAGTACTCTTCCTTCTTGCATTAATACACACCCTAGTCCCATTTTTGAGGCATCACTATATATCACATAGGGTTTGTGAGGTTCCAGTAAAGCTAAAATTGGTGCCATAGTCAACCTTTTTTTTTGCTCTTGGAAACTTTTCTCACATTGTTCACTCCAAACGTACGTAGCATTCTTCCTGGTTAGTGCTATCAAAGGCGCAGATAGTTTGGAAAATCCCTCCACAAATCTTCTGTAATATCCGGCTAAACCCAGAAAACTTCATACTTCGTGTGCATTGGTTGGTTGCTGCCAATCCATTACTGCTTCTATTTTTGCAATATCCATAGAAACTCCTTCATTCGAGATCACGTGACCCAAAAATTTTACTTATCGTAGCCAAAACTCACACTTACTAAGTTTGGCATACAATTGATGTTTCTGCAAGATCTCCATTACAATTCTTAAAGGCTTTTTATGATCCTCATCATTTTGGGAGTAAACCAAAATATCATCAATAAAAATTACCACAAAATTATCCAAATAAGGTCTAAATATCCGGTTCGTCAAATCCATAAATACCGCTGGTGCATTTGTCAATCCGAATGGCATAACCAAAAATTCAAAATGCTCATATCGTGTTCGAAAGGCTGTCTTGGGTACATCTTACTCCCTGATCTTCAACTGATGATAACCAGACCGAAGGTCTATTTTTGAAAATACTGCAGCTCCTCTTAGTTGATCCAATAAATCATCTATCCGTGGTAACGGATACTTATTCTTGATTGTGACCTTATTCAAATCTCGATAATCTATACACATCCGCATTGTTCCATCTTTCTTCTTTACAAAGAACACTGGTGCTCCCCATGGAGACGAACTTGGTCTGATAAATCCTTTCTTCAAAAGTTCCTCAATCTGGGCTTTTAACTCTTTTAATTCCACCGGTGCCATCCTATAAGGTGCCTTATGAACTGGAGCTGTAGCTGTTTCCAATTCGATAGCGAACTCCATTTCCAGATCAGGAGGTAATCCCGGCAGATCATCAGAAAAGACTTGGGGAAAGTCTTCCACAACTGGAATTCCTTTGATACTCTTAACAACTTCCGAGGAATTTAACATTATTATAACATACACTTTTGCCCCTTCCTCAATACTTTTTTTCATTCGCTTGACAGCTACTATGGAAGAAACAGAATCAATTATTTCTCCCTTGTAACAAAACTTCTCTTTCATTGGTAAGTCGAAAACTATCTCCTTTTTACGGCAATCAAGTTTAGCATTATACTTGGCTAACCAGTCTATTCCCAAAATTAAGTCAAATTCCATTAAATGGAATAATATCAAATTAGCGACTAGCTGAAAACTCCCAACTTCCAAAGAACAATTTTTTACAATTCGGTGACATCCTGCTATCTTCCCATTAGGCATGACTACTATAACTTTTTGGCCTAAGGGTTCCACCTCTAATTCACATCTTTGAACGCAGTTATATGAAATAAAAGATCTTGTTGCTCCCAAATTAAACAGAGCATAGACCTTACCTAAAAAAGTTATCCTACTATTATCATTACTAATCCAAATAATCCTTTCATTAACAAAAAAAAAAGAAAGTTAGAAAGTTATCAATAATAACATTAGCGTCTATAGTCTCATCAGCCTCCATGTCCACTTCTCCTGGCGTGATTGTATAAACTTTAGCTTTCATGGGCGCCTTGGTTTTTCCTCCTGGGATAGCTATGCCTTGAGGAACATTCTGAGGACAATCTTTGATCAAATGTCTTGGCCAGCCACACTTGAAGCAAGCCCTAGCATCCATTCTACAATCTCCCTTGTGTCGACGCCCATATTTGGTACATATTGGAAACAAAACATGTACATTTGAATTACTTGCTATTCCTTTTCCTCCATCCATGGATCTAAAATTTCGTTTCCTCCTAGCATCTTTTCCTCCAAAATAAGGAAATCTTCTTTTTCCAACTACTGAAGTTTGCGCCATCACGCTCCTATGTTCAGCTTCTACTATGGCTGCTATGTTTACTAAATCCTGAAAATTCTCCATTTGTAGGCACGCCACCTGCATCCGAATCCGTGGCTAAATCCTTGTTGAAACTTCTGTGCTCTCATCTTCTCAGTGGCCACTAAATGTGGGGCAAACCTTACCAGTTCCATAAACTGAGCGGCATATTGTTCCACCGTCATGCCACATTGTACCAATGTGGCAAATTCTAATGCTTTCTGCCGCTTCACCGATTCCAGAAAGAATCGATCATCTAATTTTTTCTTGAACCGTTCCCATGGAGGCACTACATTTTCTCCTAATTCTAGCTTCAGCAACCTCCATTTCGTGTCCCATCATAATCCTGCTTCTCTTTGCAGCAAATGTCCCGCATACTGGCACCTTTTGAATCTCAGTGCAACCAGTAACTTCAAAAATACGTTCCAGATCAATAATCCATTTATCAGTCCTTAATGCTCCTTCCATTCCTATAAAATGCGAATCTCGGTAAACTAAAAATTTTTCATATGGACATCCATGGGTTTCTCTTCTATTCTCATCCTGCTGACGATAACGGCTCTACTCTATTTGATTTCTCACCACTTCAGTCATCTGCCGAATAGCTTCAGCTATCGCTTGGCCTCCTTCTAATGGAGGGTTTTGCATCTCTTGTCTTTCTTCCTAAGGTGGGTTCTAAGCCATCGGTCCCCCTTCCAAAGGTGAGTTTGGTGCCATCTACTCCTCCATCCTTAGAGGAGTAACCAGGGGAGGATTTGGTGCTGCTGTTTCTACTCAATTCGAAACAGGACGACCTCTTGTCATTTTTATCTCCCTGAAACATACCAAACTCCTTCATGAGCTATATTTACTTTAGAAACTTCCAAATTTCTAAAGTACAACTTATTCATTCATCTCACTCCAATTCCATCTTATAAAGATTTAAACTTATTTTTGTGCCATGTGATACTTTTTTTTTCCTAGGTCAATGTGGATTTCACCCAAAGACGTAATAGCTCTGATACCACTCTATGACGCCCCAAACTCACGTCTGGGATTTAACGTAAATCAAGGGGTCAGGATAAGTAACATGAAGCTACTCACCCTTGTACGTAACAATAACTTAAAACATATATCTTGACTTACTAGCATAAGCCATATATTTCACAGCGGATTAGGTATTAAAATAAAATTATAAAGATCACATATGGCAAAATTTAACTTCCAACTTCCACATTCTCCTTTCATTCATCAAACATTGTACTGTTATATATACATGCCCAAAATAGTTATCAGTATCAACAAAATAAGAATACATATCAAAAGACCATCCCTATGGTCACTTGAGTTCCTTCTTAACTTTGGAAAATTCCCTCCCATAACGGAACATATCCAAGCTAAAACAACGGTCTTGCTGAAGATACTGTCCCTGTGGTGTCGAATAAACCCCACATATAGATAGGGAACCATTCAATCCCAAAGTCAAACAGCAACCTATACGCTGCTCTTCCTCAGCAAAATCAGGTGTACTGTGATACCACAACTCCACTGGCTGTTCATACATAGAAAGTTCTAAGGACACAAAAGTGAAATCTACATAAGAACTGTATTTAAAGAGTCCCTCAGGACTCCTCGGAGTCTCCTGCGTCATCGGGGCTTTCCCCTCGTTGGCCATCACATCCTGTGTATAATTTATACATACAAGAAAGAAACATAAAACCACAAAAGAGTGAGATTTCCTTATAAATCTCAATAAGTACATAATTAGCTTAATAAAGCATAGACACAGCCATCATTAATCTTTTTAAAAAAAGAAACTAACAGAACATGACCAAAAACATGTTTCACGTGATTTATCAATAACTTACACAAGTTTACACTCTTATGATATCTTAAGTTCTTTTTTTTATCAATAACAGAACATTTATTCAATTATTATCTTCAATGGGCGTTACGTATCGCCGTCCCCATCACAAATAACTCTTTTACAGCATATTTATCTCTTATCACCAATGGGCGTTACATATCGCCGTCCCCATTGCATATAACTCATCAATCACCCAGGTGTTACGTATCGTCATCCCCGTTATGATGAGTCTTGTGTCAATCTTTTGGGCGTTACATCTCGACATCCCCGTCTTGACATGAAACATACGTAACATATCGGGCGTTACGTCTCGCCATCCCCGCTAATCATATCACTTTCACGGGCGTTACGTATCGCCGTCCCCGTGATAATACATAACACTCTTATCATACGACAGGCGGCATGTGTCGCCGTCCCTGTCGGCACGTCAGTCATTCGGGCGTTACGTCTCGCCGTTTCCATCACGACGTGACTAACTTATCCATATCTCTTATTCTTAGTTGTTCCTTTCTTATTCTTAGGAATGTTTCTCAAGTAAATGATATATCACTTTTCTTAATTCTCACCACATATTAGAACATGCATGTACTCTTAAATTATCACATACTCACATATGTATGTATCTTAAATTCTGTTAAGTGTTTTAGACAAGCTAAATACTTAGATAACACAAAATATTTCTTCTTATTTCAATGTCCACTCTTTATTCAAGCAAAATCCTTGAATTTCAGCAAAACAAAGTGTCTCACTCGAGCGATGTATCGAGCAAAGTTTCGAGTTGGGACTCGCTCGAGCAGAATATCAAGCGAACATTAGGCAAATTGGGTATCTCACTCGAGCAAGGTATCGAGCAATATTCAAGCGAGTTCTTGGGTTAGAACTCGATCGAGCAAGACATCGAGCGAGTGTGGAGCAAAGTCTCGGGTTGCCTTTCGCTCGAGCCAGACATCTAGCGAGAGTCAAGCAAGGGTTTACAGTTGTTCTTCGCTTGATCCTTCGGTCGAGCGAGAGTCGAGCGAAATTACAGAACATGGAGTTTTTCAATCCAAAACTCGCAATATTTTCTCATAAACTTGAATTTTACTTATTATAACATAGTTTTAAGTTCTTTTAACTTCATTTAACACATTTCCATTAACAAAAACCACTTCAATCAACACTTAGATTTATTATAACACTTTAGCAAGAATATAAGGTTTCAATACCAACATGTATAGTCCAACCATTTAAATAAACCATCTCCATACTAAAGTTAAGCTAGAATATGAACTTACATACTCTCTAAATCTGGTTGAAGATGATCAAATCAAATCTTGGCAAGTTTTCTCCTCAAAACACTTACTAAACTCACTTAGAATGTATATGAAGGTTAAGGGACTAGAGAGGGGTTTTCTTTAATTTCCTTCAAAGGGATTCGTATGCTACATTACCAAAGAGAGTTGGAAGACTCCCAAATGTCTATTTATAGGGGTGGTGGTCAACTCATGTGAAGGAAAGAAGAGGGACAACTTGGTAAAGACAATAGCTTTCTGGTTTGCATGGGATGAGGTGTCCCTCCTAAACCTTTTTCCATGATTAACTAAATCCCCCAAAAAATCTTAGGCTTTGCAGCTAAAATGATCATCCAATGGTCAGTATTTGAGATATTTTTACAAGTCATTTGATCAGTTGGGATAAAAACTTATGGGATAAGGGATGAGGTGTCATCTCACTTAACCATGCATGCATCTCCCTTTCCAGCCTTCATCTGGTTAGCCACGCCCCTTAGCATTTCCCTAACTCATTTAGTTACTTGCTAACCTCCTTAAAACTCTACTTAACAAGTTCTAGAAGGCCCCTTCCTGATTTAGTTAAAATAGAATCTCATTTGGATCCATATTCTCCAACTCGAGTTCTGTTTTAAGCTCAGTTTAGAGTTATCTACTTGCTCTCAAAATAAGTCATTGATACTATCCAAATATTCAAAACTCATAACATGAAAGTTTTTGGTCTATCTCTTAGGATTCTATACAAATTGGAATCACCTCATATGAGTAACTTATGATCATTACACTAAAACTCGACAGTTTAATCCGAGAATGTACACCAAGTGTTTGATCTTTTGTTTAACCACTTCCTCTTGCATTTACACCCAAATTTTTGAGAATTCAACTCCGTCTAATCTTAAAATGAATTTCTCTAGTTGATACCTTGTTCCAAATCTCAAAAATTCTTCCACAATATTTTCTCTAATACATTATCCCACTTATTCTAAGTCCAATACTCTCATTTGGGTTTCCAACTTTATTTTCCTAGAAAATATACCCAAAATATAATCCTTTAAAGAAATCCAAATAAAATTTCATTTTAGAAATTTCGAAATATTACATCCCTGCTGAACAAATTATGGCCAATAATATGTAATTCTCTTCAAGTTCATTGACAAACTAAAAGTGCATGCATGCATGCATATGGGTAGAATCTTTCTTTTTTTGTTGTTCACATGGAAAGTAGAATTACTTCATTTTTTGTAGTTTATACTTTGTACTCAGAATCTGGATTGGCCTCTTTAAAGCAGATTGCCATCTAGGATGAACCCCACCCATTACAACACTCGCATGATGTACCTGAATTGATTAAGTTGATCTCAATTATCAATTGCTCCAAAACCAGATTATGGTAATGAGTGGATTATTATAGTTTTTTTTTTGTTCTTTGGGTGAACATCTTTATTTGGTGGAAGACATAAGGAAGAGAGGGAAAATTGGGAAAAACTGAAAGTTTATCAAGAATTCCTATGGTCAATAGAAACTTGTGGTTCTCCTTTGCATTTTTACAAACACTTCAGTTGCATTTTTTGTTTTCACAACTGTATGCATCATTCCATTTTATCCCCTTCCTTAGTACAATACAATGACTCATATCAAGGATCATAACAAACTCCCACTAAATAAACAATCAAAAAATTAAAACACACATAAAAAAAAAAAAAACCCAAAGAACATTGGGAATTGATGTTGGACAGGAAAAAAAATTTCACTATATATCAAGTAGAAGATAGTAAAGATAAACATGTCAAATACAAATTAGCAAAAATGATAAGAAAACGGGAAAGATGCAGTGAGAAAGCGGGGAAGAAGTCAAACTAAGAGGAACAACCGGCGAAGAAATCAAGCACGTAGAAGCACCGAACTGAGAGGCTGAGAGCAGCAATCGGCAAAGAAATCAAATTGGGTATTTCAAGCTAGAGAAATCGAGCGAGAGAGACTGAGAGAGGGGCAAAGAAATGAGACAGACCTAATGTTTTGCCTAAGTCGGCTTAACAGGCATTACCCGATTGATTAACGAGCGGGTCGATAGCAGTATCGGAATGCCCACTTCAGCTTTCATCTAATAGGAATGGCTATATCGGGTAGGAAATGGGTCGGGTTAGCGGTCGGGTCGAGTTATCAGCTTTTATGTTCACCCCTACCCATGTTAAAATAGTACAAAGATTTATATAATAAAATAAATCAAGCCCAACGTAAAGTACCACGAAGTACAAAATAATTTACAGGGGCATAAACGTAATGTAATCTATAGAAAAAAAAAATTAACATTTCTATAAAATAGATAGTGAAGATTAACATAATTATTCAAGTAGAAGTAAAGACCAATTTTAAATCATATACTAAATTCTGAAATTATAAATAAATGAAATACATAAGAGTCCAAGCCCACTAAAATTATTTTTAACACTAGTATTTGTAAAATGTACCATCCCAGTCTTTAAAACAAAACCCAAATAAACAAAGCCCACGTACACGATCAACTCAAGAATCTTTAAAGAAATTTATACAAAAGCCATTAAAATCATAAGTATTCGGTTTCTAGAAATCTCAAACGCAACAATGAACCAGTAACAAGTATGGAGGGGTATCAGATCGAGAAAGAGAGGCTTAGAGGCTCACCACTTGTGCGACGAAGGCTGGGCGGCACAGCAGGGGAAAGGTTCGGCAGAGCTGTGGTGCGAGTGACGGCGAAATCTCTGTGAGAGGAGGACAGCGGCGCAATAACTTTAAGAGAAAGGATGGTGTGAAACCGAGAGAGAAGAACGAAGCCGATGGTGCGACTGCAGGTCACAGAGCGGCTTGAGGTGGTGAGGATGAACCTTCCGGCGTTTTCTGTGTTTGTCCGTGGGTATTCCGTCAAGGAGGTTGCTGAGTATCATTGTGGCTTACAAAGGGGCTGGCTGTTCTATTTTGGGGAGGAAGAACAGGAGCTTTGAACGTGGTGTTCGTGGTGCTCGGCAGCTTTTGAAGGGGCAGTGGCTTGCCGTTTGTAGCTCGCCCGTGGAGGAGGTGAGGTGGTATGCTGGGCGTGCGTGGAGGCTTACTGATTACGTCCAAAGAATAACGCCGTCGTTTGCAGTATAGTTTTGGGGTGTCAATTCCAAAGGGAGATGGATTCAGAAATTGAAAATAGTAATGAAATCAACAAAAAGATTTAGAAGAGTGTGAAAAATGATTTTTGAAGTATGATGTAAATTAAAACTAAACGAGTAATTTGAAAAGTATAAAAATGAGACGAAAAGTAGAGCATTGGAATTCCTTTGTATATAATCAGTATTTTAATTATTTTCGATTCATTAATAACTCAATTGAAAATTCTATTTCCAAATTTTCAATCGGAAGATAAAACATTAATAATCAGATTTAAATAAAATGTAATCTTTCGAAAGATCATTCGTCGCAATATAAAAATAGGAATTGTTATCGATATTAAAGAAATTCAACGTCGATAATATACTCGTAGAGTAATATTGCAGCAGAGAATTAAATTAATATAGATAACCAATTGAACCAAACATAATCAAAGGATTATTCAATTCAATAGAAAAAGCATGGCTGAATCTATAAATGAAATAAATTCTAAGATTATTTGGTGACGAAAATATTTATAATAAATTTCGAATGACTAAACAAAAGAGTTTAATATTTGAAGCTCACATATATGAATAAAAAACAATTACAAATACCATCATATACAAAATCATCCATAGCTCTACTAGAGAATTTAGTTACATATATTGAAAATGTGTAACGAAAATTCTCCAAGGAAAAATATGGAAGAGCCGGCCATTGTTTTCTCTTCTTCTTTGGTTTTCCTTTTCTTTTCTCAAGCTCTCTAAATGGTTCTTCAAGCCTCCAAGCACACCTTCATTCAAGCCTCCAAGCATCTATTTATAGATGTTGTCGTGTGTGTGATCTAAATCCAAGAGGTACCGTGTATGCTTTTGTAACAAATGTGGTAGCTGCTTTATCAATTTGTTTATCAAGTTAGAAATGGTCAATAATTTCAGCTTGTCTTGTAAGATCTCTAAGTTTATTTTGTTTTTGAATTAATTAGGCATGTGAGTGGTGCAAGTGGCGCCGGTTTCTTCTTATGTAGATGTGTCCGAAACTTGCATGCAATTTCTTCCAATATTTGTGGCTGAAATGAGGCTATATGAAGTTAGATCCTTTATTGCCATGTATTCCTCCAATTGGTTGTCTTGATTGCTATCTTCCCTTGGTCAAATGTTATGGCTTGGAGTTATATGCAGCCATCAGTCCCTTAAGTTTAACTTCAAGTCAAATGTCACCATGTGAATGTGATGAAGTCGGTGCTAGTTGATTTACTGAAGTTGCCGCCTACCACATGTGGCTGCTTGTGTCTTTATTTGTTGCCATGTATGTCTCTAGCTATCATTTAATTATTTTGTTAGTTTGCTCTTCAATTGAAATGATCATGTTGGATTGGAGAGAATAGAGAGCACTGAATGGATTTGTGTTTGAAGTGCCGTGTATGTCTTTGCTTCCTCCCGTGTGTTTCCATGGGTTTACTTCAAGTGATTGCAATTGGATGGAAATGAAATGGAAGTAGGCACCGGTTTCCTTTTAGATTTAAAGTATCTTATGCTTCAATTTGAAATTGTCGGTTTGGAGAGAATTTTGGAAGCACCGAATGGATTGGAGTGCCATTGAGTGTGGTGGCTGCTTTGCTTCTCCAATTGTTGCCATGTATGTCTTTTTCCTCCACTTGTCTTTTTCTCTTTTGATCAGCAATTCAAACTTAAAGATTTGAGCTGAGTATGTGTCGAGCCCTTAATAAATTTGCTGCCAGCTAAAAGAGTTCTCATGTATGTGTTTTGAGTTCTAGCTATGCGTGTGGCAATTTACATGGCTGTGTGATGGCTGCTTTGCTTCTCCAATTGTTGCCATGTATGCCTTTGCTTCCTCTTCATTCCTCTCAGCTGAAATGCTTCCACTAGCAAGCATGATTTTATTTGTCTTCAATTGAGTCAACCAAATAATTGGATAGAACTCTCCTTCAACCGAATAACTTATGGCTTGAAATCATTCATGTATTCTTGGTCGGTTGAGATAAGGCTTAAGGTGCAAGTGGAAGCTTTTGTCTTCAAGTGAACCGAATTTTGGAGGTGCTGTGTCTTTACTTTTCATCTTGACATGCTTTGGTCAATCATCTTAATTCTTCATGCATTGATGTCGCCTAATACAATGGCTGCCAACAAGAAATATAATCAATTAATTTGTAAAGATGGGATCCATGATTTAGAAGCAAATTTGGCTCTCTAAATTGAGGGATTAAATAGGGTATATTGGAGCAAGTGGCCTTATGTGAAGTGTAAAGTAATTAGTGAAAATTTATGGGAAATTGATTAAACTCATGTGTTTATTTTTGTATTTATTTGAGACATTAATATATTAAATCATGCTCATATCCATCTCAAGATAAATAGCCATTAAATTAAATAAAATGGGTTATTTCATTATTTTCTCTTTTCTTTTAGCATTTAAATAGGGTATTTAGAGTGTATTTTTGTGCACTCATCACACCCCCAACTTACTCATTGCTAGTCCCTAGTAATTTTTTTTCATGCAAAATGATGAGAAAATCACACATAGGGGCCATCTAAACATATTTTCCAAATTCACATATCAAAATAATCTTAGGAATTCAATAACTCTTTCACAATTAATTCAAATATAGCAATCTACAGAGTGTGTATGTGTTCCAAACTATTTTTTTTTTATTAAATCAGAGGTTCCAACACATACAACAGTAAGAATATCTTTAAGCAAAAGGTTCAACTCCATAACTCACGGATATATAAGTGTTTTTGTGCAAGAATTCTCTCTATGAAGTTGACAAAGGTATACACTTACTCTCATGGAAATTCAGGCAATTAATTATATATAAGCAATAAATAAATATTGATCTTATGATAGGAATACTAACAAATGAGATTTCTACCATTCTTTCCACAAACATACTTAGGATCAAAATAATCAACACAAAAGGTTCTAACATGGCTTAGGTTTGGCTATAAGAAGGAAAGGGTAAAGAGGATTCAAAAACTTCCAAGTATACACAAAAGGAATTTATTAAATATCTCAGTAGACCATACTTTTCTTTTGATGTACTTTTAAACTTTTCAAATTTTTGACTAAGAACGATTTTCTTTCTTCTTTTGCCACTGGTGTCTTTGCCATCTGATGAACACTTTGATGAATAATTTGATAAACACGCCTAGCACTATATCATTTTTGCCATGGTATTCTTGCTTTTTTTTAATAGAAATTCCACACATAGTACACACTTGAAAGTAAATGGGTAGGAAAAATTAGTGTATAAGCTATACTCCAATGTGGAGTGGTATGGATGATATAGGTATGAAAAGAAAATGCCATATGTATTGGTTCAAAATTGGCTGCTAGGGGTTTATGATGAAAATGGTCAGTTTGAAAGGCTCAAACGTTAATCTTAAGTTTACTTTTGCCATATCCCAAGTATATCCACCATCTTACCACAAACCATGTAATGATATTTTCAAAAGAAGTGTCCAATTCAACAGATCAATGGATACTTATCACAATTTCTATATTTGTAAGCTCTCAATTCCCATCAAAATTTACATAAATACTTGAGCAATATAATTCTCTAGTTATATGTGTTAAATCACCATAGTACCACAAAGTTTGGATAAGTGCATAAATGGTTCTATCGATGCCTTAGCAAAATAATTTAAGATGGGTTTGTTGAATTCACCAAGATAGTTATGAATGAACATGAGTATCATGTGTGAAAAGATGCTTGTTTGATGTAAATTTTTTTAAAAAAATTGGCAATTTTTTATATTTTGATTTAAATATGCCACAGAGTTTAAATAACAGATTTGTATTCCCACCCCCAACTTAAATGAAACATTGTCCTCAATGTTTAAGAATCAGAATTGAATAACTAAACAGGGTAGAATACACCTGATGTGGGATGTGGGATGTGGGTGGCTTGCTTGGCATCAAGGATGGTATTTGTCAAAATAAAATTAACCTATAACAAAATAAAGTAAGCAATAAACAAAAAGAAAAGAAACGAAAAGAAAATGAAAGAAAAACATACCTGGAGATGGTCAAGATTGATATACTGGGTCCATAAGTGGAATGTCTTCCACTTCCAGAATTTGTCTATCAATTAAGATTTTGAGGCGCTAACCATTTACTTTAAAGATACATCCATCTTTTGGATTTTCTATTTCTACCGCCCCATTTGTGAAAATATTTTTTACTATAAAAGGGTCGGTCCATCTAGATCGAAGTTTTCCTGGATGCTTATGGAGTCTTGAATCATATAAAAATACTCGATCATTAGGCTTAAATGTTTTTCTCAAAATATTTTCATCATGAAATGCTTTCATTTTAGCCATATAGATCTTGGAGTTTTCATAAGCATCATTTCTCAATTCGTCTAATTCCGTCAATTGGAATTTTCTAAGTTTTCCTACTTTTTCCAAGTCAAAATTAAAATGTTTAAAGGCCCAATATGCTCGATGCTCGAGCTCCACGGGCAAGTGACAAGGTTTTCCAAAAACAAGTCTATAAGGTGACATGCCTAAGGGAGTTTTGAAAGCTGTACGGTAAGCCCAAAGCGCATCAGTCAGTCTTAAAGACCAATCTTTCCAATCCGGATTGACCGTTTTTTCTAAAATTTGTTTAATTTCCCTATTCGCAAGTTCAACCTGTCCACTTGTCTGAGAGTGGTATGCAGTAGATAGTTTATGTATCGCCCCATATATTTTCATTAAAGCTTCAAAAGAACAGTTGTAAAAATGCGTATCTCGGTCACTAATGATAGCACGTGGGGTACCAAATCAAGATAATACATTTTCTTTGAGAAACTTAATTACCGTCCTGTTATCATTGGTCCTGCAAAGTGCTGCCTCTACCATTTTGACACATAATCTACTGCCATAATAATATATAAATATCCAAAAGAATGAGGAAATGGTCCCATAAAATCAATGCCCTAACAGTCAAAATTTTCAATTACCAAAATGACCCTTAAGGCATATTATGACGGGTCATAACTCCTAACTTTTGACATCTTTCGCATGAGCGACAATAGATATTTGTATCTTTAAACAAGGTGGGCCAATAAAATCCACACTGCAGGATTTTTGCAGCGGTTTTCTTCATTGAAAAGTGGCCACCACAAGCTTGGGAATGATAAAATTCCAAAACGCTTGCAATCTCTTCATCAGGGATGCAACGTCTTAAAATTTGATCAGGGCAGTATTTGAAAACGTAAGGGTCATCCTAGTAGAATTTTCGTACCTCAATCATGAATTTCCTTTTGTCTTGGGCGCTAAAATCCATTGGTATTTCACCTGCAGCTAAATAGTTCACAATATGAGCAAACCATGGTAAATAGTAATAGAAAGTAAATGCTCATCGGTAAAATCATCTTTGATTGGCATGTGATCATAAGTGTCCTCGAATGTGAGTCTAAAGAGATGGTCTGCCACTACGTTCTCCACTCCTTTCTTATTTTTGATAGTGATGTCAAATTCCTACAAAAGCAAAATCCATCGTATTAATCGTGCCTTAGCATCCTTCTTTGTAAGAAGGTACTTAAGGGCTGTATGATCTGTAAAGATAATAATAGGAGAACCAATCATAAGCGCGGAATTTATCCAAAGCAAATACTATAGCTAGCAACTCTTTTTCAGTGGTGGAGTAATTCATTTGAGCACTATTTAGAGTTCTACTAGCATAGTAAATGACAAAAGGTTTCCCTTCTCTTCGTTGTCCAAGAACAGCACCTACAGCAAAATCACTAGCATCACACATAATTTCAAAAGGTAAATTCCAATCAGGTGGTTGCATTATGGGTGCTGGAGTAAGCTTGCCAATTAATGTTTTGAAAGCCTCTTGACAGGTTTGTGTCCATTCAAATGGGGCATCCTTAGCTAGGAGGTTACATAGTGGTCTAGATATGGCAGAAAAATTCTGTATGAATCTCCTATAAAAACCCGTTTGACCAAGAAATGATCTTATATCTTTAACTGTCCTAGGTGTAGGCAATTTAGAGATTAATTCAACTTTTGATTGATCAACTTTCATTCCATTGGAAGAAATAATATGCCCCAAAACAATACCTGAAGGTACCATGAAGTAACATTTTTCCCAATTTAAAACCAATTCTTTTTCTTCACAACGAGTTAATACTTTTTCTAAACTTATTAAACATGCATCAAAAGAAGATCCAAACACAGTCAAGTCATCCATAAAAACTTCTATGCACTTTTCAATCATATCACTAAAAATACTCATCATGCAACATTGAAAAGTAGCTGGAGCATTACACAGTCCAAATGGCATTCTACGGAAAGCATAAGTACCGAAAGGACAAGTAAAAGTGATTTTATCATGGTCTTCTAATGCAATTTCAATTTGATAATAACCAAAATAATCATCCATAAAGCACTAAAAAGGATGACCAGCCACCCATTCAAGAATTTGATCAATAAAAGGAAACGGAAAACGGTCTTTTCGTGTGGCGGCATTTAATTTTCTGTAATCAATGCACATTCGCCAACCAGTCACCAGTTTTGTAGGGACTAACTCTCCGAGGTCATTTTTTAACACAGTTACCCTTGACTTTTTAGGAACAACCTGCATAGGACTTACCCATTTACTATCAGCAATAGGATATATCATTCCTGCATCTAATAGTTTCAATATTTCATTTTTCACAACTTCTTTCATAGTGGGATTAAGTCTACGCTGGGGGTCTCTTCGAGGATTAGTTCCTTCCTCTAAATTTATTTTATGAGTACAGACCAGGGGACTAATGCCTTTTATATTAGTAATACTCCATCCTAGAGCTGATTTATACTTGCATAAAATCCGAATTAATTTCTCACCTTGGGACTCAGATAATTCAGATGAAATAATAACAGGAAAAGTATCACCTGGACCAAGGAAAACATGTTTTAAACCCTTAGGTAGGGATTTTAATTCAACTTTAGGTGCTTCCCTACTTGAAGGAATCTGTCTTTCTCTTTTTTCAGGCAACTTCTCAAACTTTGGTTGCCATGCTTGTGTGCTATAATCACGAGCTTTGTCAAAAATAGCACAAATGTCAATTATATCAGATGATTCACTTATAGGATTAAATTCAAAATTAACAATAAAGTATTCAAGGGAATTTGTATCATGAGTTGTAAGAACTTCCCTTTCTATGAGTGAGTCAATCATGTATGTCTAATGACACTCGATATCCTCTTCTAGCTATTTTGCAATATGAAAAATATTTACCTCAATAGTCATATTGCCAACAGAGAGTTTCATCAATCCATTTCTGCAATTGATAAGCACAATAGAAGTAGTAAGAAAATGTTTACCTAGAATTAATGAAATTTTAGAGGTAGTTTTTACAACAGAACTAGTGTCTAGAATTAAGAAATCAATAGGAGAATAAAATTTATCAACTTGAACTAAAACATCATCTACCATACCCCGTGGTGCTCTGACTGAACGATCAGCCAATTTCAATATCACAGAAGTTGGTTTGATTTCTCCCAATCCCAATTTCAAATAAATAGAATATGACATCAAATTTACACTAGCCCCTAAATCTAGCAAGGCCTATTTTAAGCTCATGATTGCCAATGTTGCATGTGATGGTTGAAGAATCCTTGTACTTAGGGGGAATCCGCTATTCAATTAGAGCACTAACTTGCTCTGTCAAGAATGCTGTCTTCTTCACATGATACTTTCTCTTAACCGTATACAAATCTTTGAGAATTTTTGCGTAAGTAGGAACTTGTTTAATTACATGCAAAAGAGGAAGATTAACTTTCACCTGTCTAAGATTTTCCAAAATATAATTGTTATGTTCCAGAGTTTGTTTGCTTGACTTTAATGCTTGAGGAAAAGGTACCACCTTAACAGGATTTTTTGTTACCTTAGGTTCCTCGGATTTTGTTACCTCAAGTTCTTTGGGAAGCTCAGGACTGGTTCTATCTTGATCTTTCTCTACATCCTTTGTTTTGTCTATTATTGGATCACCTAGAGACTTACCACTTCATGTTACAATGGCGTTTATGTCCTTCAGATCTCCTTGTGCCATATGTTGACCATGAGGTACAGACTGAGCTTGAGAAGGAAACTTACATTTCTCATTCACAGTCAAATAACTCATTATTTTAGACACCTGGCTCTTTATTTCCTTATTTTCTTCAACAACCTGCATAATCAAAGATTCAAATTTCTGATTAGTCTTTCCCTGTACTACAATAAATATAAAGTATCTTCTAAAGAATTTCTAGAAGATTGAGGTGCATGGTATGGTGCAGGATATGATCTAGAGGGTTGTGCAGGCTGCTGGTTTTCAGACTTCCAACTGAAGTTAGGATGATTACGCCATCCTGAGTTGTAGGTTTCAGAATAAGGTGTGAGGGGCTTTTTGTACATATACCCAGAGCATTACTTTGTTCCTCATACATACCATTCATGTTAGTATGTGTAGGACACTCTTGGGCATGATGATCTATCCCACCACAGACAACACATGGTCCAAAAGATTTTACATTATTAGCTATGTGTGTTGGTTTTGAGTTTTTGGTTTTTAATAACTCTAATTCTCTGGTGAGCATTTCAACCTTAGCCTTAAGGTTATCCTCTTCCCTTAGATGGTAAATACCACCACTCGGGTTGCCTGTAGGCCGTGACCTATTTGTGCTATCAGTAGCATTAGGTCCAGTCCAAATATGAACTTTTTCAGCAAGCTCACTGAGGTACTATATAGCCTTATCAAGATTTTTCTGTAAAAATTCTCCATTGCACATCATTTCCACGAATTGACGTTCCCTGGGCGTAAGCCCTTCATAGATATAACTCACTAAGCGCCAATTTTCATATCCATGGTGATGACACATACTCAACAATTTTTTAAATCTTTCCCAAGACTGATATAAAGTCTCACTATCCTTTTGTATAAAGGTGGATATGTCTTTTTGAAGCATTGGTCTTATGTTAGGGAAAGTACTTATTAAAAAACACTTGAGTCATCTCACTCCATGTTCCAATAGACCGCGGTCTAAGTGAGTACAACCAACTCTTAACTTTATCTTTCAAAAAAAAAAGGAAAGAACTTTAGCCTTACCGTGTCATCAGTGGTATTTTGACTATGGAATGTTGCAACTACTTTCTCAAATTCCCTAATATAAACATAGGGGTTTTCATTTTCTAAACCATGGAAAGTCGGAAGTAATTGTATCATTCCTCTTTTGAAATCTACATGACGAGCGTTAGATGAGAACATGATACAGGATGGTGTGGTTGTTCGTGTGGGATGAAGATAATCTTGGAGGGTTCTTGTGACGACCCCGAATTTTCATAGTTTGCTTTTATTTAATTAAACAAGTAGGGTTTAGTAACTTAGGTAATTTAGTGGGCAAAGCCTTAAAAGGTGGGCTTAGAAGTTGGAGCCTTAAGGCCATAACAAAAGCTTTGGGCCTAAGTGGGGGAGGACAAGTCCATAGGTCCATGAAAGGAAGTCCAATAGTCAACCCAAGCCCATACTTGATGACACATGTCAAGTTAGGAGAAGTTTAGTAAGTTAAACCAAGACTAGTAGTTGAAAGAAGGAAAATACTAGTAGGTGGGAAAGTTGACTAGTTGTTTTGGTTGGAGAAAGGAAAGAGAAGACCAAGATGAAATCTTCACATCTTTTCCTACCTAGATAGGCGTGTGAGGTATAGGTTTTTTTGCCAAATAAGATCATCATGACATTCTACCATATCTAGTCAAATGATGAGGCAAGATTTGAGAAGATTTGAAGATGAGAAAAGAGAGGGGTTCGGTGGGGGGTTTGGCCGAATGCCTTAAGAATTTTCTCACAAATATATTTTCAAATCTAGATGGAATGGACATGTGAGATTGTGTAAGACTAAACAAGACTTGATGTGTAAGAGGGTGTAAGAGAAAGATGACATGAGATGTGGATTGATACAAAGGTGGGAGGAAGAAAATAGAAGGTTCGGGTATGGTGTATAGCCGACACTCCCCCCTCCCCTTTTTGACATTCTTTTTGCTACCAAATCTAGGTTATGGATTTGTGTAAGAGTGACAGGACAAACATGTGTAAGAGATGAAGTGATTAGTTGATTGATGGAGCATGTGACAAGAGGGAAATGAGAATAGGGAGAAGAAAGGGTTTCGAATGAGGCAAGGGGTCCGAACCCCCACTTTTGCCTTCTCCCAAAAAGTGATCCTCAAACCCCTTGGAGTGACCTATGAGATGATGGTTGCGGAGACAAGAAGTGATATGAGATGATGAAAAGGGGTTGGAACCCTTGAGAGAGAGGCCGGCCATGTGGGGAGAAAGAAGAAGCAAAATCTTCAACCTAGAATGAACTAGATTAGGTTTGATGTGATCAAGTGATGGGAGTCACTCAAAGGTCTTTCAAACCCATCACATGTCACCCAAGCCTAAAGGAATAAGTGGCCTAGAGCCTAGGAGAGTCCCTTGGCCGAATGGCCTTGCTTCCCCACCCATTTGGTTGCTCCATTCGGACCCACACACACCCCACTCACCCTCAGGGCAACTCACTCTCCATTTCTTTCACTTTGCTTCACTTCACTTCACCACCTAAACACTCCAAGCTTAGAAGAAGAAGAAGTTAGTGATTTTGGAAGGAAAAAATCCTAGAAGAGGTAAGTGCTTGGTTACTTTAAAATAAACCTAGATGAGTAAGGAAGAACACTTCCTAGGTTCATGCTTTCTAAAAGAAATCTCTTTTTGAAAATGGTGTGTTCCTAGCATATTCTAATAAAATACTTCTCTTATTTTCAGAACTCATATAAGCTAGCTAGGAGAATTGTAAGTATATCCCTATTTTGCCTTTAGCATCTCTAGTATATTTTTGAGTGAATGTGTTTGAAGGTGCTTGTATATGCTTGAATATGCTTGTATTGAATGGTTTCTTGCTTTACATGCCATGACGAAGCTTTGGGGGTAGAATTGCTATTTTGGTTAGATTCCATGTTTAGAACCTATGTTCTTTCTTAAATAAAGGGTTATAATGTGATTGATGATCTTGGTGGTTTTGTGAGGAAAAGCATGTAAGCATGAGTATGTTAAATATTGTTGAATGTTGGGTAATGTGGGATATGTCATTTGAAGAAAACATCTTGATTCTAGTAGCAAATATCTTGCCTATTGAAAATGCCATGTGGGGATAAATATTCATAGAATATTGGTGGAATCTAGTTGCACTGTTCTTGGAAGATATTGTTATATTTATTGATTGATGGTTGCTAAAGAAATGCATGCTTGTGGAGTTCGGTTTGGAGGATTTCTTTGAGTGGAAATCTTGAGGTTTTATTTCCCTTTTTACTAAATATTTGTATTTGGATATTTTGGAGAAGTAGAAACACAAGGAGTGGGAGAATGACATGTATAGATTCGGTTTCACCTAGACTGCTCAAGTAGGGCAATAGTTTTGATGAGCTAAGGAAAGAAACACTAAACCTAAGGGCTATAGGGTTTCGGGTTGCCCACTTGTAAGGTTAGGAAATTGTTTTAAATATTGAGTTAGGGCTAGAGAGTGAAAGGAAAGTGAATGAAGGAAAAAAACACCAAGTGGAGACAATGTGGGTCTCGGCCCAAACCCTATGGGTGGAAGCCGAGCACCCTACTCACCTTATTATATTTGTTTAAGTGTTTTCGTATAAGTGATGAGTTAATGAGATAGGGGTTTCGTGTGGAAACGACTAAATGTATGTACTCGAGTTCTCCTCGAGTTTTGCATCACAGAGTTAAGAGTTTCATGTCTCATGCATAAGCACGAAAACCCATGTTTTGAGTCAAACACGTTTTCGAAAGAAATGAAATAAAGTTTTAGAAGAACCTCAAAGGCTGGGACGGGGAAGTGTTCCAGTGGAACTCTCTGTTCACTCAGGAGTGTCTAAATTGAATGAAAACCCCTGGGTCGACGAAAAATAGTCGGCGGACCATGTATGGCTCCAAAAGGTGTCCGAAACATGGTCACACCTAATGCTAGTGGGTGCCATAAAAACGGTGTTGGTCTCGACCTCACCATATAAAAAGTTTGTAGTTGCTCGGAGAGAAATCCCCGAGTGACGAAAAGTGCGAAAGGGCGCGAAACGTATTCACCTAGGTTGACATGGTTGCCGGGTGTGACGGTAACTAGCGGGGAGCACAAGGTGCATAGGGGAACCGTGAGGTGTCCAAAATATGAAGTCATGATGAAAGTGAAAAAGGACCTTTGGGTCGTATATGATCTAATAAGTGGCACCTAAGATAAGAAAAGATAAAAGTTTCTGAATAAATGTCTTTTTGAATGAACGTGCATTAAAAAGTTTTGTTACGGGATTTTTGAACAAGTATGAAATTGGGAATTGAGAAAGAGATAAGAAAGATGAATTTTGTCAGGAGTATGTGCATCGGTCCCAGCATGAGTCCCATGTTACTGTATATGTGTGAAATTGCTTGTTATTCACTTAACTATATGCCTGAAATGCTTTCGTTAAAATGTTGATATACTTGCTGAGATTTCTCCCGAAATCTCGCCCCTCTCTATGTCCTTACTATCCTTCCTTCTTGAGAACGATAGAAGTAATTGCAGGTGATGATGGCTCAACCGAATACAACCCCCGTAATGATACCTCGGACCCTCAGGGACCCAATTAAGGCCACCCTTAGGGGGCCAGTTTCTCTGAACCTTCCAGGTCAGTAGGAGGTGGAGCCACTAAAAATGGCGACGTACAGTTCAGTCGGTTTATACCCTACGGGGTATTGCTTAGTGCTAGGGGTAGACGAGTGCCTTCACCTGGGATGCGTTTTTAGACCACCCTCTAGGGCAATATGTGAGGTCGGGCCTAGCTTAGATTTGGATCGGCTTCGCTGGGGCTCGAACATTAAGAAGATAAAAAAGGAACCCGTCTAATGAACTCCATGGGTAGTGATAAGACCCACTTTATTTTGTAACGCCCATTATTGACGTATTCTGTAAAGTCTTCCCGCCTATGGAAAGTACTATTTTGTTTCTCTGGACAAGGTTATGTAACGTGATTTTGGGTTATATATATGATATTTGTTTTGGGATCAGTAACGTGACCATGTAATGCATATTATAGCGGGCTTGACCTTTTTCTTTCGCTGCGAGAATCTTTCTTTGACGTTATAAAAAAAAACGTACACTTCTGATATGACGAGGGGTGAACTTCCTTGTGTCGCTCATCCCCGACGTTTCTATTCACGTGCGATCCCAAGCGTGGATTGGGGCGTCGACAACGGTGGTATCAGAGCAGTTAAGTCTCTGGGTAAAAACCACAAGTCCTAGGAAAAAGAAATCACATGGTATAGGATATGACCTTTTAGTATTATACTTGACCAGTTTTGGAGGACTAGTTGAAGATGATTATAGTTACTGTGAGGATCAAAATGGAATACCGGAGTTTGGGTAACTCACGTGTAAATTCTGTGCTTTCAAGAGAGATATGGTAGGAGGAAAACGTCGTGCTCCTACCCCAAGGCCCAGGGCACCTCCAGAAAGAGACGATCCGAATCCTGGCAGTTCTACGGGAGGAGAGACGCCACTGATTACTCCCCCTAGAACCAGAGAAAGGGAAGCACGGAATGCCCCAATGGACAGAGGACAGGCCATAGCTGAGGCGATCCGTCAGATGACAGAATTAGTAAAAACCCAGATGGAACAAGGCAGATGCCATCCACATACCGGCGGAGGAATGTCGGGTTGTCCTTACGAAAAGTTTCGAGTCTACCGGTATCCGAACTTCGTGGGAACGGAAGGAGCTATGAGAGTGGATAGATGGATTATGGATTTGGAATGTGACTTCGAGATCAGTGGGTGTACGAAGATCTAAAAAGTACAATATGCGGGACACCTGCTATAGGGAGAGGCTGGACTGTGGTGGGATACAAAAAGGAAACTACTAAAGGAGGAACTGGGAGAGAATGTGGATCCCACCTGGGAACGCTTCAAGATAGAATTTGAAGACCGCTTCTTCCCTGAATCCATCAAACAGCAAAAGGCCATGGAATTCGCCACACTGGGACAAGAGGGCATGACAGTGAATCAATACGCCGCGAAATTCACGGAAATGGTGTGATTCACTCCTCATTTGATATCCACCGAGAAAATGCGAGCGAAGAAATTCCAAGACAGGTTGCAGCCAAGAATCCGTAACCAGGTAGCTTGCCTACGAATTGAAAATTTCCAGGAGCTAGTAAATGTAGCGGCTATCGCTGAGGCAGAGCAGAGGAGTCTGATTAACCAAGTACAGATGAACAGAAAGAGGAATTTTCCATACTCTCCTGGGAAGGACATGGGCAAGAAAAGAATTGCTTTCCTTGCGGATAAAAGGGAAAGGTAAGATGAGCGGGCCAAAAATACCAGCATCCTCGCCGCCTTGTAGAACACGTGGACGACCGCATCCGAGCGAGTGTCGGGTGGCGACAGGAGCCTGTTTCCGATGTGGTCAGAAAGGCCATAGAGTCCGCGACTGTCCTCAAATGGTCGCTAGCGGGACCACGCTACCAGGGGAGAAAGCAAAGACTCCCGTGAAAGCCAAGGTATGCCCTTACCCTGGGAGAATTGGCTATGGAAGATGAGGAAGCCATTTATGCAGGCATCATTACTGGTAAAAGACTCTACCCTGTCTTAATTTAAATTACGAAATGATTTTGGCTAGCTTGATAATAGTAGAAAATTTTTATAGGGGAGATCATTCTGATGCGTAATATAGTGTATGCATTGTTTGACTCTGGAGCGACGAGATCCTTCATCTCCTATAATTGCATGCGAAAGTGTAACCTAGAAGTAGAACCCTTAGATCAGAAGGTACTAGTAGCCCTCCTGGACGGAAGAACGATAGGCTGCCAGCGGATAGCAAGGAATTGTCCTTTAGAGATTGCTGGAGTACGAATGAATGCCAACTTAATAGTTTTTCACCTGTTGGGATTTGACGTAATACTGGGGATGGACTGGCTATCCAAGCATTTCGCCAAGATCGACTGTCGCAAAAAGGAGATCACTTTTGAGCTGCCAGAAGAACAAGTGCTACGTTATGCGGAAGAGATGGTTAGCTCGGTTCCTTCTATTGTGACGGCAAGGAGAGTAGTTAAGAGTCTGAAAGGAGAGGCGAAAGCATTCTTGCTGATGTCCTCCAATGCAACAAAGGATGCGAAGAGTATTGAAGAAATTCCAGTGGTACAAAATTTCTCTCGCGTATTCTCAGAGGATTTGCCTGGACTACCTCCAGATCGCGAGACGGAATTTACCATTGAATTGGAACCTGCAACGGCTCCAGTTCATAAGGCACCATATCGAATGGCACCAACGGAACTCAAGGAATTGAAAGTGCAAGTAGAAGAATTACTATCAAAGGGATTCATACGACCTAGCTCGTCGCCATGGGGAGCTCCAGTATTATTTGTAAAGGAGAAGGATGGAACAATGAGGATGTGCATTGACTATAGACCAACTACAAGGAGCAACGGTGTTCTCGAAGATTAATCTCAGATCAAGATACCATCAACTGAAAATCAAGGAGCTGGATGTACCCAAGACTGCCTTTCAAACTCGATATGGACACTTCAAGTTCTTAGTTATGTCTTTTGGACAGACGAATGCCCCAGCAGCCTTCATGGACTTAATGAACAGCCTTCGTGGTGTTTATTGACGACATCTTAATATACTCCCGAAATGATGAAAAGCACCGAGAGCATTTAAAGATTGTGCTGAACACTCTGCAGGAGCATCAGCTATATGCCAACTTAGTAAATGCGAGTTTTGGCTTCGAGAGGTTAAGTTTCTAGGTCATGTTATTTCCAGTAAAGGAGTGGCGGTGGACCCAGCAAAAATAGAAGCAATGACGAAATGGCAGAGACCGACAAGTGCACACGAAGTACGAAGCTTCCTCGGTCTAGTGGGATACTACATGAGGTTCGTAGAAGGATTTTCTAAGCTGTCTGGTCCTCTGACGGCGTTGACTAAGAAACATGTTAAGTATGTCTGGAGTGACCAGTGTGAACAGAGCTTCCAAGAGCTCAAGAAAAGGCTAATGTCGGCACCAGTATTATCTCTGCCAAAACCTCACAAACCGTATGTGATATTTAGCGACGCCTCGAAGATGGGTTTGGGATGTGTCCTGATGCAAGAGGGACAAGTAGTTGCCTACGCATCTCGGCAACTTAAGGATCATGAACGCAACTACCCTACCCACGACCTAGAATTGGCGGTAGTAGTGTTCGCATTGAAGATTTGGAGACACTATCTGTATGGGGAAAGGTGTGAGATATATACCGATCACCAGAACTTAAAGTACCTATTTAGTTAGAAGAAATTGAATATGAGACAAAGAAGTTGGGTTGAGACGATCAGTGATTTTCAGTGTGAGATCAAGTACCACCCAGGAAAAGCTAATGTGGTAGCTGATGCGTTAAGTCGAAAGACGCAAATAGAAGAGTCACCCATGCTAACAGCTATGCGGGATATGCTGGTTAAGAACCTGCCTCGAGGAGTACTACTATTGGCAATGCAAGAAATCGTGTCCCTGATTGAAGATGAAATACGAGAAGGGCAACGAAAGGATGCTAAATTGGAAAAGGTCTGACAGAAACGCTCGAAGGGCAGGGATCACCTCACTTTACAATATCGGATGATGGAACACTGTGCTTCGAGAAAAGGACAGTAATACCAGACGATCCAGAGCTCAGAGAAAAGCTTATGAGGGAGGCGCATTACACCCCTTATACAGCTCACCCGGGAAGCACCAAAATGTGCCAGGACTTGAAAAAGAAATTCTTGTGAAAAAGGATGTGGCTACATTCGTAGCCAAATGCCCGATATGCCAACTGGTGAAAGCCGAACATCAACGCCCGGTTGGAATGTTACAACCCTTACCAATTTTGGAATGGAAATGGGAGGACGTATCTATGGATTTCGTAGTGGGATTTCCGAGAACATCGACAGGGAAGAATACAATTTAGGTAATAGTCGACAGATTGACTAATAGTGCACATTTCTTGCTAATAGCCAATACGGATTCCATGGAGAAACTGGCACGAGTTTATGTGAAAGAAATAGTGCGCCTGCACGGCGTGCCAAAAACAATTGTTTCGGATCGAGACCCCAGATTCACATCTCGTTTCTCGCAAAGTTTACAAAAAATGATGGGATCAAACTTAAAATTCAGCAGTGCCTATCACCCACAAACTTATGGTCAAACGGAACGGACGATTCAGACCTTAAATCCCTTGGAAATGAGAATAGGGAGAAGAAAGGGTTTCGGATGAGGCAAGGGGTCCGAACCCCCACTTTTGCCTTCTCCCAAAAAGTGATCCTCAAATCCCTTGGAGTGACCTATGAGATGATGGTTGGTGGAGCATGTGACAAGAGGGAAATGAGAATAGGGAGAAGAAAGGGTTTCGGATGAGGTAAGGGGTCCGAACCCCCACTTTTACCTTATCCCAAAAAGTGATCCTCAAATCCCTTGGAGTGACCTATGAGATGATGGTTGGGGAGACAAAAAGTGATGTGAGATGATGAAAAGGGGTTGGAACCCTTGAGAGAGAGGCCGGCCATGTGGGGAGAAAGAAGAAGCAAAATCTTCAACCTAGAATGAACTAGATTAGGTTTGATGTGATCAAGTGATGGGAGTCACTCAAAGATCTTTCAAACCCATCACATGTCACCCAAGCCTAAGGGAATGAGTGGCCTAGAGCCTAGGAGAGTCCCTTGGCCGAATGGCCTTGCTTCCCCACCCATTTGGTTGCTCCATTCGGACACACACACACCCCACTCACCCTCAGGGCAACTCACTCTCCATTTCTTTCACTTTGCTTTACTTCACTTCACCACCTAAACACCTAAACACTCCAAGCTTAGAAGAAGAGGAAGCTAGTGATTTTGGAAGGAAAAAATCCTAGAAGAGGTAAGTGACTTGGTTACTTTAAAATAAACCTAGAAGAGTAAGAAAGAACACTTCCTAGGTTCATGCTTTCTAAAAGAAATCTCTTTTTGAAAATGGTGTGTTCATAGCATATTCTAATAAAATACTTCTCTTATTTTTAGAACTCATATAAGCTAGCTAGGAGAATTGTAAGTATATCCCTATTTTGCCTTTAGCATCTCTAGTATATTTTTGAGTGAATGTGTTTGAAGGTGTTTGTATATGCTTGAATATGCTTGTATTGAATGGTTTTTTGCTTTACATGCCATGATGAAGCTTTGCGGGTAGAATTGCTATTTTGGTTAGATTCCATGTTTAGAACCTATGTTCTTTCTTAAATAAAGGGTTATAATGTGATTGATGATCTTGGTGGTTTTGTGAGGAAAAGCATGTAAGCATGAGTATGTTAAATATTGTTGAATGTTGGGTAATGTGGGATATGTCATTTGAAGAAAACATCTTGATTCTAGTAGCAAATATCTTGCCTATTGAAAATGCCATGTGGGGATAAATATTCATAGAATATTGGTGGAATCTAGTTGCACTGTTCTTGGAAGATATTGTTATATTTATTGATTGATGGTTGCTAAAGAAATGCATGCTTGTGGAGTTCGATTTTGAGGATTTCTTGGAGTGGAAATCTTGAGGTTTTACTTCCCTTTTTACAAAATATTTGTATTTGGATATTTTGGAGAAGTAGAAACACAAGGAGTGGGAGAATGACATGTATAGATTCGGTTTCACCTAGACTGCTCAAGTAGGACACTAGTTTTGATGAGCTAAGGAAAGAAACACTAAACCTAAGGGCTATAGGGTTTCGGGTTGCCCACTTGTAAGGTTAGGAAATTGTTTTAAATATTGAGTTAGGGCTAGAGAGTGAAAGGAAAGTGAATGAAGGAAGAAAACACCAAGTGGAGACAATGTTGGTCTCGGCCCAAACCCTAGGGGTGGAAGCCAAGCACCTTACTCACCTTATTATATTTGTTTAAGTGTTTTCGCATAAGTGATGAGTTAATGAGATAGGAGTTTCGTGTGGAAACGACTAAATGTATGTACTCAAGTTCGCCTCAAGTTTTGCATCATAGAGTTAAGAGTTTCATGTCTCATGCATAAGCACGAAAACCCATGTTTTTAGTCAAACACGTTTTCGAAAGAAATGAATTAAAATTTTAGAAGAACCCCAAAGGCTGGGACGGGGAAGTGTCTCAGTGGAACTCTATGTTCACTCAGGAGTGTCTCAATTGAGTGAAAACCCCTGGGTCGACGAAGAACAGTCGGCGGACCATGTATGGCTCCAAAAGGTGTCCGGAGCATGGTCACACCTAATGCTAGTGGGTGCCATAAAAACAGTGTTGGTCTCGGCCTCACCATATAAAAAGTTTGTAGTTGCTCGGAGAGAAATCCCCGAGTGACGAAAAGTGCGAAAGGGCACGAAACGTATTCACCTAGGTTGACATGGTCGCCGGGTGTGACGGTAACTAGCGGGGAGCACACGGTACATAGGGGAACCGTGAGGTGTCCAAAATATAAAGTCATGACGAAAAAGAAAAGGACCATCGAATCATATATGATCCGATAAGTGGCGCCTAATATGAGAAAAGATAAAAGTTTCTGATTAAATGTCTTTTTGAATGAACGTGCATTAAGAAGTTTTGTTACGTGATTTTTGAACAAGTATGAAATTGGGAATTGAGAAAGAGATAAGAAATATGAATTTTGTCACGAGTATGTGCATCGGTCCCAGCATGAGTCTCATGTTACTGTACATGTGTGAAATTGCTTGTTATTTACTTAACTATATGCCTAAAATGCTTTTGTTAAAATGTTGATATACTTGCTGAGATTTCCCCCGAAATCTCATCCCTCTCTATGTCCTTACTATCCTTTTCTCTTGGGAACGATAGAAGTAATTGCAGGTGATGATGGCTCAACCGAATACGACCCCCGTAATGATTCCTCGGACCCTCAGGGACCCGATTGAGACCGCCCTTAGAGGGCCAGTGACTCTCAACCTTCCGGGTCAGTGGGAGGTGGAGTTACTAAAAATGGCGATGTACAGTTCAGTTGGTTTATATCCTGCGGGGTATTGCTTAGTGCTAGGGGTAGACGAGTCCATTCACCTGGGACGCATTTTTGGACCACCCTCTAGGGCAATATGTGAGGTTAGGCCTAGCTTAGATTTGGATCGACTTTGCTAGAGCCCGAACCTTAAGAAGATAAAGAAGGAACCCGTCTAATGAACTCCATGGGCAGTGATAAGACCTACTTTATTTTGTAACGCCCATTATTGACGTATTCTATAAAGTCTTCCCGCCTGTGGGAAGTACTATTTTGTTTCTCTGGACAAGGTTATGTAACGTGATTTTAGGCTATCTATATGATATTTGTTTTGGGATCAATAGCGTGACCATGTGATGCATATTATAGAAGGTTTGACCTTTTTCTTTCGCTTCGAGAATCTTTCTTTGATGTTATAAAAAAAAAAAATGTACACTTATGATATGACGAGGGGTGAACTTCCTTGTGTCGCTCATCCTCGACGTTTCTATTCACGTGCGATCCCAAGCGTGGTTTGGGGTGTCGACAGTTCTAATAGGTTGGTCCGCGTGTTCACTCATCGCATCAGAATTGGAAGAATTATCAAACAAGCAACTAGAAAAATCAGATTCTGAATTTGATTCTAGCACGGGTCTACTAGCAAACCGTCCAAAAGCATCTCTGTATCTGCGCCTGCAAAGTAAAGAAAAGTGTAATACTGAAAAAAAATATATATTACGAAAAGAAAAAATAAAATAAAGATGCAGAAAGCTAAAAAGAAAATGAACAAAATTACCTCTTTTTTTTTTTTTACAAACTGCTAAAAAAAATTACAAATTTTTCTACCATCTCCCCGGCAACGGCGCCAAAATTTGATTACGCCCAAAGAATAACGCGGTCATTTGCGGTATAGCTTTGGGGTGTCGATTCCACAGGGAAATGGATTGAGAAATTGAAAAATAGTAATGAAATTAACAAAAAGATTTAGAAAAGTGTGAAAAGTGATTTTTGAAGTATGACATAAATTAAAACTAAATGAGTAATTTGAAAAGTATAAAAATGAGATGAAAAGTAGAGCATTGAGAATCCTTTGTATATAATCGGTATTTTCATTATTTTCGATTCATTAATAACTCAATTGAAAATTCTATGTCCAAATTTTCAATCGGAAGATAAAACATTAATAACCAGATTTAAATCAAATGTAATCTTTCGAAAGATCATTCGTCGCAATATAAAAACGAGAATTGTTATCGATATTAAGGAAATTCAACTTCGACAATGTACTCGTAGAGTAATATTGCAACAGAGAATTAAATTAATATAGATAACCAATTGAACCAAACATAATCAAATGATTATTCCATTCAATAGAAAAAGCATGACTGAATTTATAAATGAAATAAATTTTAAGATTATTTGGTAACGAAAACATTTATAATAAATTTCGAATGACTAAACAAAAGAGTTTAATATTTGAAACTCACATATATGAATAAAAAATAATTACAAATACCATCATATACAAAATCAGCCCTAGTTCTACTAGAGAATTTAGTTACACATATTGAAAATGTGTAACAAAAATTCTCCAAGGAAAAATATGGAAATGCCGGCCATTGTTTTCTCTTCTTCTTTGGTTTTCCTTTTCTTTTCTCAAGCTCTCTAAATGGTTCTTCAAGCCTCCAAGCACACCTTCATTCAAGCCTCCAAGCATCTATTTATAGATGTTGCCATGTGTGTGATCTAAATCCAAGAGGTACCGTGTATGTGCTCTCCTCTGGACGTCCGTGAGGCAAGGAAAGTGGTAGAGGTTAGGCCTGTTCATCCGGGCCGGGTTGTACCCGGCCCGATTTAAAATTTTATTTATTTATTACTATTTTTTAATTTTTTTAAAAAAATTGTTTAAGGAAATTTTGAATCCGGGTTCAAATCCAGAACCCGGATGAACACCCCTAGTAGAGGGCCTTAGGCCTTACGGTCATGCACGGGTGGAGAGGGAAAGGGTTTGTGCAAAGATTGAAGTACTCTGGTTTTCGGTATGCTAAAACAGAGAGGTTCTACGGTGGCTTTCGTAGCTGCTTCGATGTGTTGGAGGAAAGGTTATTCATGAGAAAAGAAGAGATTTATAGGTGGATGATGCAGCGTTAAGTCGGTTACAAGAAGTCGGTTAAACTCTAAACCTTCAACGTAGGAAACTAGCAAGGAAGGCATGCACGACTTCGTGAGCAAAGCATTCGTGTATGGTTTTTTTTTTTGTGTGATAGACGGTTACCAAAAAATGAAGAGAGCTACTATAGGAAAGCCTCTCTTATACTTTTTGCTGCTTCTTTTTTTCCTTCCTCTATCATTCTCCCACCTAGCTTCTCTTCTCCTTTCCTACTTTCTTTCATTTTGCTACCTTTCCCACAAGTTCAGTGATATTCTTCTCCCATTCAACAGCGAGTCATTCATTAGAGTTGGAGCTGTGGCTACCCTTTCCTGCACCAATATGGCTGGGAACCAATTGCCATTATCACTTCCCATGATTATTACCATGATCATATTCAAATAATTCTAAGTTATGACCCCCAATACTCAAATAATCGTAGGACCTGCAATAGCAAAGCATGCAATGAAGAAGAAGATGATCATGATGCTCTCCACAAAAATCATTCCAAGAATCTAACTCCCAAGTTCTTAGAAAAGCTTGACGACCTTGAAGAAACCAACTCGAACGAGGATTGGAAAGATTGTGCTGGGGCTTGTAACTTAACTGAGTTTGTTCATCTTATTAAACGGAGGATTTAGTTGGAAGAAAGAAAAGAAATGTGTTGGGACTTCTTAAAAGAGGGTAAAAAAGTAATATTACATGTTTAAGTGAGTGTGCAGTGGGCGTGCAGTGGTGGAGGCTTCCCTCTAGAATTTTTCAAATATGAATATTTGTGTTAAATAAAATCGAGGAATACAACGTTAATCAGTTTATAGCATGTATGAAGTCTTCGAGATTAACAAATTTTCCTAGAGAAAATAACGGAATCGACTCTTGCATTTGCACTTCAAAAGAAAATCAAAAATCTCAAAATACTTAAACGCAATTAGAAAAGAATATTATTCAAATAATTTAAAATAATAACTATAATTAAATTCATATTTAAAATATTAATATCATAGAATCTAACAAAAGATTAATAATACTAATAATAACATGAAATGAATTATACCATAATATAAGAAATTGAAAAACAAAATATAAGCATTCAATCCCTAAAAATATCTGGACTGGATTGTTACAATACTTCTACCTCCTTCACTTGTTTTCTATGCATTGAGATCACAGTTTGACGGTCACTATCTTCTATCCACATAGCCTCAAAGCGAAAAAGCTTTGGACCACTCCTCCTTGGCACGTTATTAGATAAATTCAAAATTAGAGGTATATGGTCAGAGTAGGCAACACTATCATGCTTCAAAACATCCATGGTAGGCCTGTTTATTCGGGCCGAGTTGTACTCGGCCCGGTTTGAAATTTTAATATATTTCTTAATATTTTAATTTTTTTTTCAAAAAAATTGAAGAAAATTTTAAATTCGGATGAACACCCCTAATCTATGGGATACATTGTTTTCCATTGCAAATTAGCCAAGCCTCGATCAAGTCTCTCGCTAATACTATTTGCAGGATCTCTATTATTACACCATGTATAAGGTAGGTCTTGAAATCCCAAGTCCAACAACTCACAATCATCTATTGCATCTCGAAAATTTTGCATCTGCCTGCTAGTTCTATCTCTTCCTCCACATTTTTCAGTTGAGCATAAAACCTCATTGAAGACACCCACTAGAAACCATCATTTCTATCGGGTACCCTTAAGGACCTTAATAAATTCCAAGTTTCAATTCTTTTACTTGATTCGGGGTGGCCATGCACTCCAATAAAGAACCGTTGTACAGAAGAGTCAGTTTCTTGCACTTTGGCATGCACATGATATTGAGAATAATTGATCACTTCAACCTTTATCTCTGTTTTGTAATACAAACAAAGACCATCATCACTTCTGCCTACACTGCCTATCGGCAACACATGATCAATATCCAGCTTGTATTTCAGTCTTGGCCACTTTTTCATGGAGTTTTGTCTCTTGCAAGAACAAGACTGTGGAACCTTCCTCTTCAAGTAAATCAGAGAGAGCTCAAATTCCCCATGGGTTCTCAAGTCCATAGGTGTTCCAACTTAAGAGCTTCATTAGCGTTAGCAGGGCTGTTCAATAGCCTCTACTGATATCATATTTATGTGGTCACCATCACAACCTTCAGCTATTGAATGGTCCTGCAAAACCCCTTCGAAATTACCTTGTATTTTACTTTTCTTAACCACTGATCGAGTAGATATATACTAGCCCCCAAAGCCACAGTACTACATTTACTTCCCAAAGTGACTGGTGGATTAGAAGAAAACATATGGATTTGATTGGCACACTTTTTCCAAGTAGACCGAAAGTGGGAGTTTGCAAGTCCTGAGGATGGGATAGGGCCGAGGAGTCCTATTGAACTTGACAGTAGCCCACTACCTTGGGGTCCAATTCCTTTGACTCTCTCCTCTCCACATTCAAATTACCGTTACAACTGCTTTGCCCATTATTCGTAATAGCCACATTCACAACGTTCATTCACTGTCCTTCCTCATTGATAACCACCACTAATTTACCCTTCGATATTCCCAGATCCTCGTCGGGGATTATGCCACCTATAACTAAATATTCAGTAACTAACCATCCGTTATTATCAGCTGTAACTGCAATCTTCTCACCCCCTTCTGTCGCCATCTGTTTGCTGGCCAAACCTTGTTCCAACGGCGTAAAAGACATATTTTCGGCTACCTATTTCAACATGCAGCCAGGTGCCATATTGGCATCCAATCCCAATGAGGCAGAAGAACATCTAGACTTTTCATGGATAATACGACCACACTACAAACAAAAGACTTCTTGTCAGGGAGATGCTTAGGCATCTCTTGGCCTGGTAAAGACTTTTCCAGACTTTTCGTATTGTATAGGACCCAAGTCTTCACACCTTGCAGCATCATTGTGCGTCTTCTTGTCAAGGGCTTCCTCAAGTCCATCATGATCTTGACTTGCAGAGAGAAACCCCACCCCACATCATCAATGTCGACTTCAACATCCTCGACCATCCTCATTGAACGTCCCAGCTTTTTACCAAAGTCTTTAGACATACCTACCAGAGGTAGATTATGAAACTGAACCCACATAGCAGCCATGTCGAAAGACATTTTGTGCAGAGTAGTAAACCCATCTAAAGGATTCATCATGAACAAGTTACCATTGAATAGCAGAGGCTACCATCCTTCACCCGTTGTTTGTTAGCATGATTGGCGAATGTGATGATAAAAATATTGTCTCCCATCTCAGTGAATGAGGCTAGTTTACTCAGCCTCCACACTTTCCGCCAAAGTAGATTCCATAACTAATTTCACAATAATCTTATCAAACCAGTTTTTTCCAATTAAATTGCGATCATCCTTCTTGAGAACTTCATCCATACCTTCCTCTCCAATAGCAATGGCCTCACCTTCTTCATCATTCAACTGCAAATTAGCCCATTTTTCTTGTAGTTTTTCCATGGCTAACCAAAAGGATCCGAAGGAAAACACCCTTGCCCACCACCTCTAACTCTCGGGAGAGAAACTAGAGAGGAGGCTTATTTGACTCTCAATTGGGCTTTTGCATTTTAATAGATAATGTTTATTAATGGTATATTTGTGTTCTCAAAGCTGTGTTTATAATTATGTTATGTTTGGATCATTATTTTCACAGGAAAAAAACTCATGAGAAAAATTGTTTTCATAACAGACTCTGGTTTGTTATCCGTCATTATTTTTCCTTTCCATAGGTTGGGGGAGGAGAGTTCTTGACCTACACAATACGAGAAGTTTTGAAGCAATCCAGTTTTCGTTTTTCGGGCTAATAGCCATGAGAATCGAGTGAAAAGTAACACATCTGCTATGTTATTCAGGCTATGTTAGAACTTGTGCTGGAAAGTTTGGAGAACCTTATGTAGCAAGCCTTGGTGGTTTCAATTTGTATAAAAGTTTGATTTATAAGTGTAGATTTCTTTGATTTGGTTATTTGAATCTTGTCAAGGTAGAAACTTTAATAGACTATTAATTTTTGTCCATGATAAATATGGCTTTTCATCCATCTCGTTGTCTTTCTTTTTCCCTTGGTGCAAGAAAGCAGAGTAAGTATTAAAATGTAAGTCTTTATTTCAAGTATTATTGCAAGCTTTGATCGGTTTCATCTAAAATCTGCCAGAGCAACAACTACAGAAATAATATTTGTAATCGTAAAATGCATAAATGCCACACAACAATTTAAAAAAAAGTAAATAAATGCAGATCTCACATGAATTTTTTAATAGTGGACCTCACTTTGTTTCAAAACGATTGTGCGATGTTTACGCGCTCTACAACTGTATGTAGCATTATTACTCTGCTAAAGAACTTACGTACATGATTTATGATCAACAGATAAAAAATAAAAATCTAATTCCGCTATACTATTTTTATGCACCCTTTGTGCACACCTCTGACATGGCTTTCTTGTTTTATTATAAAAATAATAATTATACATACAACTGTAAAGTACGTAAATGTCAAGTAATCATTTTGAAAAAGAGTGGGATTCATTATTAAAAAAATTTCTTTTTCATGTCGCTGGAGGACTGCATTGTAGTTTCATTGATAAATGAGGGTAAAAAGGAAAAAATATTATTTTAAAAAGGATATCTATTTAATTACTAGGTCGGGAGCAAAATGCTTCTGCACGTTGCCTAGTTATGTGAAATAGCCTTTTTACAAAAATGATAACAAATAATTTAATAAATGAAAATAAAAAGTAATTTTTTTTATAAATAAGAAGTTTTATTAATCCATGTAAATAGGCAATACCCAAGTACAAATGAAGTATTATACAAGAAAAAGCCTACTTACAAACTACTCTGTTATGGAAAGTAGCATAAAACTCGTTAAAACACACTCCATTCAATACAATAGAGGAAGTCCAAAACAACAAAATTTGATAGAAAAAGCATTTTGTCTATCCTGAGTGTCATCCTCTTAATACTTATCCAACAAGCATTTTCTCTTTGTTTCTTGTTCTGTCTCATAGGATTTTTCCTTTATGATCTTGTCTTCATGAGATGTGGTATCATGCACTATTGTTGTACCATGAAGAGATGAGTTCGGTTTGCTACATAAATAGATCATATTGTTAAATCAAATGGAAATTAGAGAACTTTTTTCTTACCCAATGCCTCATTCCCTTCCAGTGAGAAGACCTCAATGAGGTGAGAAAGTTCTGACTCCTTTCTCTCATTTTTTAACCCAAGATGCCCAAACTCAAAAGCAAGATCAGGAGAGAAATGAGTTCTTTTAAGCAACAATTCATGAGGTGGAGGTCATTTGGAATCAAAATGATTAAGAAGTCATTCATAATACCTTGTTCAAATCTCTCTGTTATTTCATCAAAACTATAATATCACATAATTTCACCAGGAAATCTCTCAATAAGTATAGCATTTATTTCGTCAATAGAATTGTTCTTTGGTGTTAAAATTGCTCGATTTATCATTTCTGACAAACTTTTTGAATAGTTATGAATATTTCTAAATACAACATTCATCAAATTATTCAAATAATCAACCTCATTTTCATAAGTAATAAGCATGCAATCTGAAATTCTTATCTTTTTTTCAATTGTGATTGGTGTGATTCCATTGCCAACTTGGAGCAAATAATTAGAGAAAGTTGGATTTAATCTTGCTCGCATATTTTCTGTTAAATTAATCTTAGTCAATGCAGGCCATAGGTATGAGGAAGCTAAGTTGGCATCAATTTGTTGTTGTCTTGTTCCTTTTCGAACCACGGGCAAAACTTGGTGAAAATCGCCGCCAAATACAATGACCTTGCCACTGAATGGTAATTTTGAATCGTTGATATCTTATAACATTTTAGCCAATGCTTCTATAGATTTTTTTCTAAACATAGGTGTCTCATCTTATATGATCAATCTTGCGAGACATACCAATCTTGCAAGACCACTTTGTTTGCTAATACTGCACGTACTATTCTTATCAAGATCCAATGGAAGTTTGAATCTTGAATGTGTTGTTCGACCTCCTAGAAAAATAGATGCAACAACACCAGACAATGCAGCTGCAAGCAAGGTTATAAATACCGTTCCGTTCCGGCCGAAATTGCTGGAAAATTCTGTTCCGGAACGATGGAAGCTTATATTCTGTTCTGGGCTAAATTCCAACCATTCCGGCCAAATTCCGGATAAGCATATTTTTCTTTTTTCTTTTTTAATTTTTTATTTATATTTTTGAACTATAAAATTATTTCAAAATTTTTTTCATTTATTTTTTGTTTTATGAAATTTTTATCATTTATTTGGTTGTTTATTGTTATAAATTCCAGACATCTATGCAATCGAATTAGTTTTACTTTTTAATAATTAATTTTAATAAATCTGAAGTCTTAAATTCATTAAATTTATCAGGTATGTATGTTTTTAATTAGATTTGTATTGGTTTGTTTTAGAATAAAGTTATTATATATATAATTTATTCATATAATATCTATCCCAAAACGGTACCCGTACCAAAATTTTCCATTCCAGTGCCTCAACCAGAATGGTCACTGGAACGGAATTCATAATTTTGGCTGCAAGTGCAATTAATTGCTTTGATTTAACTGAAGCAAGGAGTGCTTCATATAGATATGTCTTTCCTATGCCACCTGCGCCATCGAAAAAAATACAACAGGTTGATTTGTGAAGATTTTTTCTAAGACGAAATCATATGCATTTTGTTGTTGATGAATAAGAGCTGTTGAAGTAAAGAGATCTTCCTCCGGAATTACAACTGCTGATTCATGATTAATTTCTCTAGATCCAATTTGATCGTCATCAAAAGAAACATTGTCATTTATCAAATTAAATGTGTTGATATTTTTTTCCATAGATTCAAGAATGGAAGCAATATTTTGCAAAAATTTAGTTTTGAGTTCTGCTGAATTTGCACTATCTTTTTGAAAATCCATTGACATATCTTCTTCTAAGCAACTCCAAAGTTTTCTTGGATTTGTTGGGTTACAATAAATAAGGATTGTTGCAAATAACCGCCTCAAACTGTATGACATTTGATATAAAAATGCTTATTCCAAATAATCTTCCAGACTACTTATTGTCTCTTTGTAATAAACCATGCAAGGCAGCTACCTCATGAAATGTTGTTTCCATTATACCATTGACTGTTTTGAGGTGATCAAATGAGAAAAACCTCTTATATGATTTTAATAAGATCCGCAAGTAATATATTTCTCTTTCAAATGGGCTTGCTGCAACAATTCAGCCTATAACACTTTGCTTCTTTCTAGGACTCCACATCTTATATTGTTGACTCCAAACAAAAGCTCTGGGAAAATCTTTATATAAGAATCTTCGTGCAGTTTCATTTGTTTGGTTTGTTGAAAAAAACTATGTTAACATCAATTTTATAGAGCAGTCAGACATCTGAAGATTGGTCAAATCTTCATGAGTACGAAAAGATATCAAATGTTGATTTTCAAGATGTAGATGCGAACTATACACAGATGGATATATTTAATTAAGAATAAAACCACATATTCTCCACATGGCTTCAGGAGGAGAAATTCATCGAGCTGATTAGAACTGCTGAATATCATCTACCTCATGAATAATATATTTTGAAACAAATTAAATATCATACGATCATGACCTTTATAGAAGTACTTATAAAGATATTTAATAGCCTTGATTGTAAAACAAATCTCTACATTAATATGACAATTAAATCTTGCAAGATGATATGAATTATATGGAACTACCCAACAATTGTCCAAGTTTTTGCCCATAACTCTAGCAGTAACTCCATTGTTGCATCGTTTATACAATGGGAAACAATCAGCTCCAATAGTTGTATTGGATGCAAAGTTTTTTAGATAATAATTTTTACAACAACTATTTTTTTCATACAAACATTGGTTGGATTTAATATTCCACAAAGGTCGTGGATCATATGCCTCACAACTGCTTTGTATAAATGTGGATTTTTATTTTGATCAGGAATTTCTACAGAGACAATCTTATCAATAGCTTCAGGAGCATGAATTTTTCAGTCTCTTTGCAATATAATTAAAAAATGAGCATGTGGTAATTATTTTTTCTGATGTTCAATTACATAAGCACACTACAACACATATCACTTTTTGCCACAGAATATATTCGTCGCAAAAATACAAAATTTTGTCAAAACCATACTTTTTTCCACGAATTTTACTAGTGGGACATTCATCGAATATAATTCATGATTACGTGTATCATATCCACGAAAACCAAAACTTGTGGCAAATGCTAAACCTATTGTGACGATGCATTTCGTGAATATTGTTTGCAAATTTCATCGCAATCAGGGTTCTTAGGTTTGTGATGGTGGTGCCAAAACTATAGTTATCTACCAAGATGCCTCTTGGCAACATTCTTGTTGCCATGAACCTAATTTTCACATATAACTTTTTGCCATGTTGATGCGCAACTGGAGATGATAATTACCACCACCACACATGGTCATGATAGATAAATAGTGACCAAACTTGTTCATGCCAATTGGATATTTCCTATGAGGTTGTTTCATAACAATGTTCATATATCCCCTTAGTGTCTTTGTAGCAATTACCGTAGCTATATGAATTAAACCACCGAAAGTTTACGTTACCTTAAGTATTTTATGATGAAGTCATTTGGTGTTTATAATCTAAACCGTTTCTATTGTGCATTGGATTGAATTAATTATGTTGTACCTAAGTCATCGCAAATAATCATTTTCCCATGAAGCCTTATGTAGCAAAACAGATTTGTGGCCAAATGGTTTTGGCTAGGGCAATTGTTTGTGATATGTGGTTTTTCCTCACTAGCATCATGTCTCATATACCCATGCAGTCAAATTACACGAATGTATTTGTGGAAAATAGCAAATTCATGTTCATCAAAAATAGCAAATTTGTGCAATACTCTATATTCACAAATATGTGCAAAACTTTCTGGTAATAATAACAAACCCATCATCTTCTTACAAACCAACATATACATTATAAAACAAGTTAGCATTGCAAGTTACTACAATGTCCATGAAGCATGTTAACCACAGTGTGCTTGGCCATGAAACATTTTTACAGTTTTAGCTTGTAAATAGAACATCTAGTACAGTATCAGAGTTACAATAATTTTGTGCCACATCTCATGCATGTGGTTATTCCAACTACCATGAAATATAGGCACTTTACAACCAAATTCAGAAGCCGCATCTGCAGTGCATGTCCCTCCTCTATCTAATCTCTGAAATCTGCTGGCAGTCATGTCTCTTTCTCCACATCTCAAGGAAACCTAAATAAATAAATCACAGTTTTGTCAACCACACCAACTCCCTATTCCAAGGAACACATATCTTTAATTTAAAGTTGTCCACACCTGAATTTTTTACAACTCTGTGTGGACAATTTAGTTGAGATAGGCATGCAATAATCCTTTGAAAATCTATAAAAGGACATAGAATGCTAGTTGCATGGACCAAAAGTATGCAAAATAACTTCGTAATCATTTGCCTACCATGACTTAATTAATATATACATATTCTTATAATTTTGTTAGCATATAATGCTCAAAGAAGATGCAATATATCAGTTACCATTGTAACATGTCCATACTTCAATTTTGGTAAGGAAACTATATCAGTTACCATTGTCACTTTTTGCCTAATTAACATTTTACAAATGGCTCATGCACTATTGAAATGTTCATCAGTGCATTGGAGTATCTACCAAGTGTAATTCCATGAACTAGTTGATCTAAGGCCATACATTTTATGTATAATCTTTATACATATGCATCAAATTAGTGTTGGACAGACCATCACTTTTTTTGTTCTAAGCTAATTTCATGCATGCATTACACAAGTTTGAGTCTAAACGAACATCATGTGAAATACTCCAATAATTTATATATAGTCAACTAACACATCTACACACCTGTTAAGCTCGTTGCCTATAAAAAAAATACAAGTACAACCCATTTCAGGCTTTGTAAACTCATCAACTATGGAACATGCTTAATTAACGAGTAAAAATAGCAATGTATAAGTCGCAGTACTTACACATAAACCACGTAATACAGCACGTGCTAGCTCAATTACTGGTGGAGCATATCGATGCATCTCTAACCTAAACACAAAAATATTCCATAACAATACACTGCTCTTGTTATAGAACACAAAACTGCACCAAGTAAATGTGTACATGTTAGTGCTTAGTGTGGGTTATCAAAAATATATATTACATATAAAAGCACAAAAATAGTGTTATTTACTAGAAGTATGCGTTCACGCTTACCACAACTCTCCTTGCAATAACTACCAAAAGCAAAAGTGATATCCAGCCCTAGGGAGAATTCCTATTGCAAGTAGCAAAATAGTTGTCTTCGTGTGCAATGTCCATGCCCATGGGATTGTCTACCATTCACAAAAATAATCCACAAAAGCACTTCCACAAAAAACAGCCCACAAAAGGTTTAATAGGCCAAGAGATGCCTAAGCATCTCCCTAAGTCTCTCTATGAGACCCAACATCTCCTTCCATTTCAGACGTAAACTGAGTGTTCATAACTCTCTCATACTCAGAAAATCGACTTCTCAATGCTTCGATATCATCCACCATTTCGTCTAGCTTAGCTTTGTACATTTTAGCCTCATTCTTGTACCTTTCATTCTCCTCCGCAAGACGAATAAATGCTTTCCTTTCTTCAATGAAGGAGAGGGTTCGGGAATGACCTTATGCCCCTTGCCTACTGCATACCCAAACTTGAATCCCAACACATCTTTAAATATTGTTTAAACTACCTCACTAACATTCTCTTTTGTGTTTCTTTCTTGAAACTTCTCCATCATTATAGCCTAAAGATAATACCAGGAAAATCAGTAAGGGTGTTACATAACTTGCATTATGAAGTTGATGTGAATATAAAGAAAAAAATGGGTTTTACGTAGTTGCGTTCGCAGGTGGAATTGATGAATTTGCCCTGCCGTATTGACCAGTGTGCCTTTCTATAGAACTTAATCATATTTGGCTGATTTGGGTGTGTTTCCACTGCAAGACATAATTGTTCAGCTTTTAATATTTATCTAAAATGTTGTTCAACTTAAACTAAACTATACCAGCTCCTCCAACATCCGTACAAAGTTTTTCCTCCCACCAGTGTGTTTAACCTTTACTTTTTGCCTATTCATAGTATTTATCTGCGACCTCTCCTACAATATTATGACTCCAATGAAAATTTTATTGTAAAATAATGATGTTGTGGCAGCAAAGACACAAATATAAGCAAGATTCTTGGCTACCATCTACGTACCTTGAATTCTCTATTGGCCCACCTTTCACAAAGTACAGGCCAAATTGATTTCTCAACCATTGGCGTCTTGCCACACAATGCCTCCGCATGCGATACATATTTTTTGTAGACTTTGTGTAATGCATAGTGGAATGCATTATACTTATTGGCAAGATGCGTCACAACCATCTCCCGATGGTTCTCCTTCGTCCAATCCAACCCGAAATCTGGCTACAATTCAACGTATATCAAATCTGTCACTGGCATCGTCCTCAAACATACATTATGCGAAAATATATTGCACATAAACAAAAACTATTTAAATAATTTATAATAAAATAAACTCCTACCTTCACACGGTCTATGAGCTCTTTCTTCTCCTCCTCCGGTACATGACTCCAACTTGGATGCCTTATGTTGGCGTATACTTTAATGATCCACATTAGGCGACCAGTGAATATAGATGCATTCTCACATGAGGGACCACAATGACCATCCTTAATCACTAAGGGTATCTTACCCATCTTACGCAGGCATTCAAATAGTGTGCCTCGTGCACTCCCCGTGCCCCGTTTCCTAATAGTAGTTCCTGAATCTCAAACCCAACTAATAGTTAGTTTGGGATCCAACAATCCATTGCCTTAACAAATATATATTTTTTGATATGCCATTGATCACAAAGAATCCAAAATTAAATTGTAAATGGATGGCATACATGTAGCCACATTGGCCTCACCACCTTCAGTTGCATTCGTGGGCTCTTATGCAGCCACACCTTTTACAACCGTCATCTCTTGTCCAGCCGCACCTCCTACAGTAGTGCACTTTTGTCCAGCCACACCTTCTATAGTTGGAGTTGGTTCAAGTTGGGGTTCTGGCTCATCTCATAACATATTTTGAATTGGCAAATCTTCTGAATCTTGGCTAGTGCGTAGTCTAGGTCTTGAGTGTCGGAGTCGCCCCCTTTTGGCATTCTTGACAATTATTCTCGTCATCCTTTTGTTTTGTTGGAAATCAATTACATATATGTTGTGGGCATGGCAATTAGAATATACTTGTTGTAAATTAAAATATACTTGCTATAAAGTAACATAAAACGATACAAAAATTAGTACAAACTTGCTATAAATTAACATAATATTTCTTAAACACAAACTTCTTGTAAGGCCACCCCAAGAGAGGACCCTCCAATGCATTTACATGGACCACACAACTAGAAATTAGTTCTAAGTTACTATTCATGTCTCCACAAAGCCATATTGAATCCCAGTATAATAAAATGCAAAAATAAAATCACCCTTGACTTACTCTTACCCTTATTCTATGTATTGGGTTGGGCACATCTAAAAGGTTAGATTTAATATAAAAGTAGGAATATGCTGGAACATACCACACAACCACTAGGAAGTATTGTGTAGTTGGAACTACACCTTATTTAGCAACAGGTATTTCAATGAAATCTTAACTCAAAACCAATTAAAAGATATTACAGATATATCCACTCATGGCAATCAATATTTGTCGTAAGTGCACATCACAGAAATCAGTGTGGGAATTAGATTCAATAAATACCAACATGCTTTATTAATTTCCAGAATCAATCAAATTTAAATAACATGAGTGGACGTTATTAAATGGCAGCTATTCTATCACTTAAAATAGTCGTTGGGTGTTACGAACCTTTTTCACAAACTTAAATTTAATATGGTGTTTGCAGTCATGCAAATTGAAAAATTCGTTGCAAGATTAAAGGGCCACTAGTGATGAGATACACAGCAGCATTTGGATGAAAATAATCCTAGGTTAAATGAATGTACCTTTAGAGAGAACAACCAACCAACCATATGCCTAAGCTGAAACTTTTTTCAATACAAATTGTGAGTACCTAAAGGCATATACATTTAAAAAAATAGCTTAAAAGAACTTTTTGGGTGTTACCAACCTTTTTCACAAACTTAAACTTAATATGGTGTTTGCAGTCATGCAAATTGAAAAAGTGCACAAGATTATGACCACTAGTGATGAGATACACAACAGCATTTGGATAAAAATATTCCTTCAAATGAATGTACCTTTAGAGAGAAAAACTAACCACATGCCTGAGCTGAAACTTTTTTCAATACAAACTATGAGTAGCTGAAGGCATTTACATTTTTAAACAAAAATAGGTTAAAAGATTACACTTTATGGGTGCAACAGAACAAATGATCATGCATTCAGATAGAAGGGAAGAAGAGAAAACAATGGATCTACGAGGGAGAAAATTAGCAAATTTGTGGAATCAAACACTACAAAATACCTAGTCTTGATGATGCCCCAGTTGAACCTCTCGCCCAGCTGATCTTTCTTTTTTTCCCATTGGATCTTGAAATAAACCTTTAGCTGATGGGAAAATGTGGTCTGGGTAGTGTTAACACCTACCAAAAGCCATGCAAAATATTTACCAAGTGCCACGTGTCACTCCCAAAATTGCTATTGGCTAGTTGTATTGGTCAGATATATAGGGCTTGATAATTCCCAGCCCTTGTCATCCTTTAAGGCTCATATAAAAACCCATTGACAGATCAAGAGGTGCTACTTTTAAATTAAATTTCTCAGGTTTAGGGACATTGATTTTCAGCTTTTTGTACTTTGTATATAAAATATGTTATCTCCATCAGTTATATTCCCTGCATTACAATTACATCAATGACACAATAGGCGCTAATTTGTGCTATTGACCCCCCATTACATCCAAATTACAAACCAATAGGACTACTTTCATCCCTTAGTGGGTAGTTTCTGGATAGACTTAACACCAGTCCACAACAACAATCTCCTTCCGTCGAACATCAATATAGGTGGACCAATCACAACGTCGTTTCTCTATATTGATGGAAATTAAAGCTGCATACAATGTACAGCAAGACAGTGAGTAACTCTATATGTTGATTTCCCATCTAACATTAATCTACACAAAATGATGGATGGTAAATTTATACATGATTGGAACTAAATGCTTGCAAAAGAAAATTTATAAAATACATATAATGTAAACTCATGCAACACAACATACTTATTATAAACTGAACATTTATACATTACATTAAAAAACATAGACAATTTCTATATACCCACCGTGTCAAAGACAAGTTTACTATGATAGATGAGCATATAAAGAAATGGGAGTACAAACACCTGACATGTTGCACACAAGTTTTCGCCTAAAGATACATTACACTACAATATCTGATTGTTCAATTTATACATTACACTAGTTTTGTCATCATCAGCTTAGTATGCAACCAAGAAAATGGAACTTTATCTGTGCAACACCGAGAGGCCATGCAAAATCTCATCATGCCTCATGCATATATAGTTTCTCTATGAAAGAAGATGACTACTCCAAGTCATAAACTTAAAAAGTTTTATATATTTAACAAGAAAATTATAAATTTCCCTAAATGGATGTAAACAGGTCTAAAAGTAATATATGTGGAAATATAACACTTATTTGACCATTTCTATAAAGATACAATAATCTACCAACAATGGAACCTGTGATTTTCCTATTATGATTTGTAATTTGAGTGCATGTAGGCCAGGAAACAATACCTGTGTCATTGACTCTTGCTATAACCACGTACATATGCCACCCATCTTGCAGTCTCTCGAAATAATGATTTTCATTCATTGCCCGTGCACAACCCACGTACACATAGTCATGTCTTAGAATAGGATAGACATACTTATTTATACAACTTTACACCCCATATAGTTTGTTGTCATTCTATTAAAACATTTTTTTTATATAAGTAAACCTATTAAAACATTTAGTAACGCACAATCTTGCAAAATACTACAAGAGGTTGAGAAATCAGCTACAACTAACAAACAGTCCATACTTATTTTTCCTTACCATCATCAGTGTTTGTCTCCTCATTCAGGGAATGCTCAGACTCGCTATCGGATATTTGATCGGTACTTATGTCCTCCATTCCCATTTCCTTATCAAGGGGGTCATCATCAATGAAGTCATCATCCAAAATGGGTTGAGACAAGTCTTGACGCAACATGCTTGCTGGATCAACTGGCAAACGATGAACCTCAACTCGAATAAGTTGATCGGGGATGTTTGAGTCCCTGACTGGAATAGTGGGGTAGTTGTTTTAATTATTGTTGGCATCATCATCTGAGTCACCCGATGATGTCTCATTATCATCAAGCACTCCTCAGCGGTAGTCATTAGGCAAATGTTGTAAACATTCGTGCCTGTAATCTTGTGGACGACATGCCAACTCCCCCCCAAAATTGAATCAGCAAGAAAATATACTTGAGTTGCTTGGCTTGCTAGGGCGAATGGCTCATTTTTATACCATTGCCTACCAATATTCACACATGTTAAGTGGTCCCTGACACGTATCCCCCTTATTGTGTCACCCATGTCATACCAAGTGCATTGGAATAGATAAACCTTACGTCACCCCATATAGCACAATTCTATAATATCATGCAACTTCCCGTAAAAGTCAATTGAGGCTCCCTAATGCTCACATGAACCACAACCCCACTGTTTTGAGTGCGACGATGCTTTTCACGATCTTTCGTATGAAAGCAAACACCGTTCATTATGCACCCGAAATAAGATGCAACCAACTGGTCTGGACCACATGCTAGCGCATATATCTCATCTGTTACCATGGTTGGGCTACGTGCACACAACTCTCGAATCTATCAGAGTACAATAGTAAAGATGGAAAATGAGGTGAGATAGTTATGCATAAGTTGGATAATCAGATCAATATTATACATTCAGTTTTAAATCTAACACGTGCTCTGAACCATGATGGGAATTGACTTTAGTGCCGACGATCAATATTTTGCGGATCCTTGTCTTTCATCTTGTTATAGTGCTTCATGTCAACCATATAGAATTGTTACCAACCACTGGCTTATAACATTACATGTAACAAAAGATATCATTTACATAACATATATGAATCTACTTACTCAATGTATTGCTCGACCTCCACGCAATTATTAAATACATACCACCGGGCCTTGACCATTAGTGTGTCGGCTAATTTGTGCAATAATGATGTCCCCAATGGTCTAACCTTTTGTGTAAAAATAGATAAACTTGTATCAGGCCTCGACTCAGTCGAACGCACTAGTAATTCATTGTTGCGTTCCCCTCGTTTATATTTCGTTTCTATATCATAGAGGTACATAGAGTAAAATGTCAGACACTCGAGATGCACATATGCTTCAACAATTGACCCTTCTAGTCGGGCTCTGTTGCAAACATGCTGCTTGAACTTCCCAAGATACCTCTCAAAAGGGTACATCTATCTGTATCGCATAGGTCCTATGAGGAAAATCTCCTCTCGCAAGTGTATAGCAAGATGCACCATGATATCAAAAAAAGCAGGAGGGATTATCATTTCTAGTTTGCAGAAAATTATGGAAATATTAGACTGAAGATGATGCAACACTTGCAGGCTCAATGTTCGGGAAAATAATTCTTTGAAAAATGAACTTAACTCTACCAAGGCTTGATGCACATCGGCCTGTAAGAATCCATGAATCACGACCAGCAACAGTGCTTGCATAAAGACATGAAAACCATGACTCTTCATCCCACTAATTTTTTTGTCACTAGCATTGACACACTAGTCAATGTTCGATGCAAACCCATCAAGGAATTTCACGTTTGATAACCATGCACAAAAAGCTCGTCACTCATCTAAAGTTAACATGTAGCAACCAAGGCCCATGGATATACGATCGCCATCTTCTTGTATATGCAATTCCCTTTGTATTCCCAAGTTTGCCAAATCTCTACACGCATTGACTCCATCTTTTGTTTTTCCTTCAATATTCAACAAGGTACCCAACATGTTATTGCATATGTTTTTCTCAATATGCATGATGTCCAATTTATGTCTCACACCTAAAGTTAACCAGTACGAAAGCTCAAAAAAGATCAACTAGATCGACTTTTTGTCCAATTCAGTTGATCAGGCGTTTGTTTCCTCTTTGGTGTGGATTTCCCAAACTGCACATGTGATACATGGCTTAATTGTTCTATCAACTCCTCTCCCTTGATCCTGGATGGTTGGAACTTGGACCCAATGCTCCTCGTGTCCATTAAACACATTTTTTTTCCATCTCCAACTGTCCTCTGCAGTCAACCATCGTTTGTGACCCATATAGCAATGTTTGCGCCCATATACCAACCATTATGAATTTGTGTCTAGACCACAAACAGGCATGCCATCTTGCCTTTTGTGCTCCACCCAAAAAGATTAGTGTATGTGGGGAAGTCACTGATCGTCCAGAGTAATGCTGCATGCAACACAAAAACTTGCCTTAGGCATCATATGTACGAATACCCTCCTCCCATAGTTCCTTAAGCTCATCGAGAAGAGGAAACAAGAACACATCAATATCGTTCACAGGTGACTTAGGGTTAGGAATTAGTAAAAACAGCATGGTATATGTGTGGCGCCCACGAATCCCCCCTAGGATTTAGAAAGACTCGCGACATCCAAACAATCATCACATGGATCAATCATCCCATCGATTAGTGTTTCAAGAGTGTGTGAAGCATGCATAAAGTGTACAATAAATATTCGCAACAAAAAAGTAAGTAAAAGTCAATTATTCTAGTACTAGAGATTCTTAAAAATTACAAATCAATTTAAATCAATTTCTCCAACAGAAGATTATACAGTCTTTCAGAAGAAAAAGATAAACAACACAACTTCCGAGATCATAATCTCAGTCTTCATTCTCTCAACAGATTTCTTTTCCTGCGGAGTCTGTATCTCGGGCTAAATTTAATTATCTGCAATCACAAACTACAATGCCATAAAATGGGACCGTAGGTAGGCGCGATCCACCGGTAAGATGTGAATCCAGTAAGCAACAAACAGCATACAACAAATTCACAAAACAAAACATCATCAACATATACAAGTAAACACAATGAGTGCATGTATCATGAATATGAGATTTGCGACATGACTTATGCACATGCACTTTCATATAAAGACTTCCATAAACCTTGACATTCTTCAAAACTTTGATTCATGTACGTGCTTTTCATAAAAATGCTTTCATATAATTTTGACTTCTTTAAAACGTATTCAAAATCTTTTCATAAACTTTTCGTGTCTTTCATCGTCTTTTTCTTATCTTAGGCGCCATTTACATATCATATCATTCTTGGGGCTAGAAAGTCGTTCTTGTCATGACTTTTTATTGGACACCTCACGGTTCCCCTATGCACCGTGTGTTCCCCGCTAATTACCGTCTTACCCGGCGACCACTCAAGCCTAAGTGAATACGTTACGCGATTTACACATCACTCGGTGACCACTCAAGCTAAGCAACTACGTCAACCGCTCTTCATCACTCAGTGACCACTCAAACCGAACGACTACAATCTTGTTCTTATAACGGTAAGGCAAAAGCCTACACCGTCCTTGGGCACTCACTAGCATTAGGTGCGACCACGTTTCGGACACCTTTTGGAGCCATACATGGTCCGCCGACTGTTCTTCGTCGACTCAAGGGCTTTCACTCGACTTTAATCACTCCTGAGTGAACAAGGAGTTCTACTGGGGCACTACCTCGTCCCAGCTTTTGGGGTTCTTATAAAAACTTAAAGCCTTTTCTTTCGAAAACATGTAGACCCAAAGGACATGAAAATCATAACTTGAATGGGCATACATGTGACATGTAACTTCTCGGGCAAAATATATAGATTATGAAACACATGAATCATACATTCCCAAATCATATCTCGTACATGTTAACATATGAACATAATTCTCTTTTTAATTTATTTTCTTTCTAACACGTCATGCATATTCCAATGAGGATATAATCAAATCAAGTCACATCAAATCAAACCAACCTTGTCCTATAGGGGTTAAGGACTCAACTTATGGTAGAGTCAAACCTAAACTTTTCTTCTCTTTTCTCTTTACCAAAACAAACATTTTTCCTTAAAGTTTTCTCAAAACCTAATAACCAAGTCATAACCAATCATTAGCCAACATATTTATATTGCTTATAGAGTTATTATCTTCAACAACGTACCATCATATGATATTTTCTCTAAACCCAAACACTTCTCAAACTATACATCAAGGGAATATAAGAGTACACTTTAATATTTTATCCAAAGACTCAAGTCATAACCATATATCAGCCATGAGTTAAAGCCTAATATTTTTTCAAAGAAGTATACCATGATTGAAACTTATGAACTCCCAAAAAATAAACTTTTCATCGTCCAATATGTTATGTCATTGTTCACCCTTAGCCGAATTTTTACTTAACTATACTTTTTAAGTTCCCTCATCAAATTTTCACCATATTCTTCCAAATATCTCTTAGATTAAAATCCTAGTATATCACCTTAATGAAATATAGAGAAAAAGTAATGGAATCATCCAACCAAATCATTATACCACCAATAATTACTAAATAGTACCGGAATCATCCGATCAAACCATTATGATTGAAACCATTATATCATCCAACCAAGTCATTATATCACCAACAATTAATGTCCACACATATATCCAATCACAGTAAGATTAACTTGGGGTGATCCCATTCTCCGCTAAATGGCCTCAAGCCCAACCAACCTACTTCCGAATTATTTATCATTATTAGCTAACACTTCAAGCTGACAAAAGAGGGGTTAATACACAATCAAGAAATCAACCAAACAACAAACAAATGTTTGTCACTTACAGCACACAAACAAACGCCAATCAAACATCGCGTCGATCCACGATCCATAGCGGGTAAGTCGCACATTATTCGTCTCCTAGCACGGCAAATGACGAGTTGGGTTCGGTTATTCGGTTTGACACCAAAATCTAGGGGAATACTCATTGGAGGATGGAGAATCTCATGGTGGTGGTAGAAAGGCGGTACAACCACCGAAAAGTGATAGATCTGGCTCAAAATTGTAGAAACCTATTTTTGAATTTTTGTTTGTACAAAGGAGGTGGGGTCATGGATAGAAAAACTGCTTTAGGGGTGTGGCAACTTGAGGTAGTAGAAGCTTTTAGCGTTGGAGGTGAGACTCACGGTGGCCGGACAGCGGTGCGGAAAAGGGAGATCCATTTGGAGACCCATTTTGATTTTATGGGAGGTAAGAGAATGTGAGAGCTCCGTTGGGGCTGAAATTTCTGGTGGTAGGTCGCCGGTAGATGGCAGATCCAATGGCAAGGGTGGTGTCGTGGTGCGGTGTCTCATGGCGGAGTTAGGGGCTGAGTAAGGTGGGGGCATTGAGGAGAAAACCTATTCGGGTTTGAGGCTGCCAACGGGAGGTGGGGTTGCCGTGGTTGACACCTCTAATGGGGTTGGACTCGCCGGAGGCTGGCGATTTAGGTGGGGCCGAAGGTGAGACTTGGTGATCGAAGGTGGCGCCGCCATGAGCTGGAAACCGATCAGCCCATTAGGGGGTTGCACTGCGTGAGGGAGAAGGGAGAAAGAAGAGTGAGAAGAAGGAAAAATGAGGGGTCTAAGTCTTTTCAGACTATTTATAGGCCCGACACTTCAAGTTCTTCAAACGGATAATAGATGAATTTAAAACACTGATCTGAAAGCATGTAACATTAATTTAACTTAAAATGCTCAAATTAATTATATAAAATATTATTTTAACTTACTTTATTTCTCAACATAATATTTTTCATCAATAATTAAAATGATGAAACTTGTTTAATTATTTAAAAGGAATAAAGCCATATATTTAAATCAGATATTTAAAGCACGTTTAAGATCTCGCAATATTTTAAATAACTAAAATCAAGGTAATAAAAGGATCCTGCATAATATAATATTTTTGGAGCTCTTCAAAAGTTACCAAACTAAAATAGAATAAACATAATAAGACTTAATAATTTAATAAGTTTAAGATCAATTAATCAGATAATGTCAAGTACAATAAAATAAATGCTCATTAAAGAAATACGACACATCAAACCATACATTATGATAATTAAAACCAAAAACAAAGAATATAGCATTTCAAATGGAAAGACCATTAGTAACGATTAATTAAAATAACTAAAAGCATTATTATTCAAGAATCTCACAAAAGCTTGTAACAACATTAGATCCAAAACCACTAAATCAAAATAATATCGATAACAATTCAAATGATATAACCGATAATAATTAATAAACCACTAAGAGTATTAAAATCGTAGATTTCACAAATAACTAACCCCAATCGTAAATAAAGTATACCCGAAATAAAATAAGTGAGATAACAAATTAATTTATTAGAATAAATTAAAACATCCAACGATAAAATATAAGAAAACTAAATATATGCAAAAACCCGGGGTCTCAGAGTATGGATCCTTCATGCATGACCAAGGGGGCAGGTTGTAGGGCACAAGAAGAACTGGCCAAATGTTGGATGGTCTACTCATATTATTGAATGGATAAAACCCATCACTCGCAAAGCCAAGTCTAACATTGCGAGGATCTTGGGCAAAGCTTGCATGTTCGTCATTAAAGTCTTTCCATACCCTAGAATCTGTTGGATGTTGCATGCTTGTTGGATCGTCAACATGGCCTTCAATGTAATAATCCGAATTTTCACTTGTTTTTTTTATGCTTAGTTTAATTATAATTTCTTTTTGAGTTATTTTGGATAAACCTTTGAGAATTTTAGCAAGGTGTCAACTAGAGAAATTCAATTTGGATCTAGAAAAAGGTAATTTTAAAATTTGAGAAAGAAATTCAAAAGGAAGTAATAGAACCAAAGATCAAACACTTGGTGTTCCCGTAATGAACTTCCGGGCTGGTCTATCGTGTTTTCATATAATGAGCATAACTTTTTTATATGAGGTCCAAATGAGGTGGTTATAATTTGTATAGAATATTAAGAGGAAAATTTAGAACTTTCATATTTTAGGTTTTTGAATATAAGAACTGGATCGATGACTAAATCGGGTGTGAAGTGGACCGACAGGAATAGGAGTCAACTGGTAACCGACTTAAGTAAAGTTCACCGACCTTGTCATGTGACGAAGATTAGATTGGTTTCTTAGGTTTCTAAACCTCTTTAAGGGTGTAGGGGTATGTGGAAAAGGGGAAATAATTCATCTAGAAGCTTTGGTTAGCAAGAAAACAAAAGGAAACAAATGGTGAGCTTGGATTGGTTGTTCTCGGGTGAGTTTTGACATGTTTCGGTGAATAATCATATCTCTCTCATCTGATCTCTTAATGAAGTGATTCAAAATCCTATAGAATCTTAAGAGAATGATATTAAACTTTCATGTTTTGAGTTTTCAAATAATCAAATTGTATCAAGAACTTATTTGGACTGGAACGTAGCTGACTCCTAGGGGAGGCCAAGTGGCCAGATACACCCATTGGAAGATTTCCGAAGATGTTGTTTTGTCTTTAACCCCATGTGTTGGAACTCTTTGAGCCATTGATCAAGATCATTCTATAGGTGGATTAATCTCAACCATGAGATTAAAATATCAACAAATCTTCGTAGGATTAGAGGTGATCATGAGACCACAAGTGTAGGGAACACATCACCCCATTCAGCTAAGGATGCTCAAGCTCCCTTCCCTTGCATCCCACGCCTCTCATGACTATTAATAGATGCATAGGCTTCTCTTCTTTCTCCATGAGAGATACCAGTCATCCATAGTGAGAAATAGCCAAGAAAAATATACAAAAATCTACTCACATCACCTAAGTACCAAAAGAAAGCTAATTGAGGGTATTGGAGAAGAAGTGGTGCAAAACCAACTATAGACATCCAATTTTGCTTTGGAAAAATTTTGAAGTACACAAATTAACTTAATCTTGGCATAGAATAAGTGGTTTGGTGATTGGATATATTTGATATTTATTTGAACTTAATCTTTGTTTATGTGTTAAATTTAAACATATTGAATTTTGGAGTAGTTTTTGCTATGAAAAAATGCTATAAAAATTATGAGACCTTAGAAATATATTCTATAATATTATATTAAGAGTATTATGTGAAAATATGAGATCTTGAGTTGAGAAAAAAAAATAAGAAAGGAACCCTAGAATAATTCGGCCTTAATAGGGTTATTATTGGAAGATTTGACATCCTTTGGTAAATTGGACATAACTTATTCATTTGATATCGTATTTGAATGATTTAAGAGGAAATGGAAAGATAAGAGAAATATCTATAACTTTTACGATTAAAGTTTTAAGAAACAAGGATTCAATAAAGGATGAAATTGAGATTGAACTGACAGAGCGAGATTCTCCTATTACTTGAATCTGAGATTTTCTTGTATCTAATACATGTGATTTAATATAAGAATTATATGTTAAATGCAAATATGTTATGTATTTTATAAGATACCCTTGCGCCACATATCTTATGTCGACGCCCCAATCCACGCTTGGGATCGCATGTGAATAGAAGCGTCGGGGATGAGCAACGCAAGGAAGTTCACCCATCGTCATATCATACGTGTACGTTTTTTTTTTTTTTGGAAACGTCAAAGAAAGGTTCTCGCAGCGAAATAAAAAGGTCAAGCCTTCTATAACATGCACCACATGGTTATGCTATAGATCCCAAACATAATATCATATATAGCCCAGATTTCAAAATTTACATAACTTTGTCCAAGTAGTTAAAATAATGCTTCCCACAGGCGGGAAGACTTTTCCAAAAGCATAAATACAGGGCATCATAAAATAAAATGGGTCTTAACACTACCCATAGAATTCAACCAACGGGCTTCTTCTTCACCTTCTTAAGGTTCGGGCCCCAGCGAAGCCGAACCAAGTCTATGCTAGGCCCTACCTCACATATCGCCCTAGAAGACGGTCCAAAAATACGCCCCAAGTAAAGGGACTCGTCAACCCCTAATACTAAGCAACACCCCGCAGGGTATAGACCGACTGAACTGTACATGGTCATCTTTAGTGACTCCACCTCCCACTAACCCAGGTGGTTCAGAGTCACTAGTCCCCTAAAGGCGGCCTCAATCGGGTCCCTGAGGATCCGAGGTGTCATCACGGGGGTCGTACTCATCTGAGCCATCCTCACCTGCAATTACTTCTATCGTTCCCAAGAGAGAAGGATAGTAAAGACATAAAGAGGGGGTGAGATTTCAGGGGAAATCTCAGCAAGTACATCTAAACTTTAATAAAAGCATTCCAGGCATATAGTTAAGTGAATAACAAACAAATTTCATACGTATGCGATAACATGGGACTCATGTTTAGACCGATGCACATACTCGTGACAAAAATTTATCTTTCTCATCCTTTTCTTAATTTCCAATGCATACTTGTTCAAAATCACGTAGCAAAACTTCTTTAATGCAAATTCTTTCAAAGAAACACTTTGTTCAAAAACTTTCATCTTTTCTTATCTTAGGCGCCACTTATCATATCATATATGGCCCGAAAGCCCTTTTCTTTTCGTCATGACTTCATATTTTTGGATACCTCACGATTCTCCTATGCATCATGTGCTCTCCGCTAGTTACCGTCACACCCGGCGACCAAGTCAACCTAGGTGAATACGTTTCGCGCCCTTTCTCGCTTTTCGTCACTCGGGGAATTCTCTCCGAACAACTACAAACTTATCAGATGGTGAGGCCGAGGCCAACACCGCTTTTATGGCACCCACTAGCATTAGGTGCAACCACGCTCCGGACACCTTTTGGAGCCATACATGATCCGCCGATTGTTCTTCGTCGACCTAGGGGTTTTCACTCAATTTAAACACTCCTGAGTGAACAGAAAGTTCCACTGGGACACTTCCTCGTCCCAGCCTTTGGAGTTCTTCTAAAACTTTAATTCATTTCTTTCGAAAACATATTTAACTCAAAACATGGGTTTTCGTGCTTATGCATGGAATATGCAACTTCTAACTTTGTGAATGTAAAACTCGAGGCAAACTCGAGTACACATATTGGGTTGTTTTTCCTTTAAAACCTTGTTCTTCTTAACTCATACTTATGTAAAAACACTTAAACAAGTGCATTAGGGTGGATAGGGTGCTCGGCCTCCACCCCTAGGGTTTGGGCCGAGACCCACTTTGTCTCCCATTGATGTTCTCTTCTTCCATTGTTCTTTCTAACATCATCTAGCCCTAATTCAATATGTAAAACAATTTTCCTAGGCTTACAAGTGGGTAACCCGAAACCTATAGCCCTCAAGTTTTGTGTTTTCTTTTCTTAGCCCTTCAAAGCTAGGGTCCTACTTGATTACTCCATATGAAACCGAATCCATACACGTCATCCTCCCAATATATATATATATATATATATATATATATATTTCTACTTCTCCAAATATCCGAACATGAATATTAAATAAAGAGGAAATTAAAACTTCAAGATTTCCACTCCAAAAAAATCCTCCAAAACATAACTCCACAAGCATGCATTTTTATTTCTTTGTAACCATCAAGCAACAATGTTAGCAATATCTTCCAAGATCAATATAACTAGATTCCATCAATACTTTCTACATGTTCATCCTAGCATGTCATTTCAATAAGTAAGACATTTACAATAAAAACCAAGATGCTTCTTCAAATGACATGTATGCATATACCCCATATTTCCCTAATACTTACTAATTCAACATCTTCATGCTTACATGCTTTTTCCTCATCAAACCATCACGATCATCAATCATCGTATAACTCTTTAATCAAAAGATCATAGGTTCTACACATGGGTTCTAACCAAAATAGCATTTCTACCCACAAAGTTTCATCATGGCAATACAGAGCAAGTAACCAAACAATACAAGCATTACAAGCATCTTCAAGCATATTCAAACACATTCACTCAAAAATATATTAAAAATGCTAAAGGCAAAGTAAAGATATACTTACTAATCTTCCTATCTAGCTTATAAGAGTTCTGAAAATAAAAGAATTACTTAGTTAGAACATGCTAAGATTTTGCCATTTTCAAAAGAGAAGGTTTTCTTTTTGGAAAGCATGAACATAGGGTTCTTCCTTATGCTTCTAGGTTTTATCTTAAAGCAATTAGGTTACTTACCTCTTCTAGGTTGCTCCTCCTTCCACAACCACTATCTTCTTCTCCTTCTAAGCTTGGAGTGTTTAGGTGTCGATGTGGTGAAAAGAAGTGAAGCAAAGTGGAGGGAATGGGGAGTGGTTGCCGTGAGGTGCAAAGTGAGTGGTGTGTATGTGTGTGTGTGTCCGAAATGAGCAAACCAAAAGAAAGGGGAAGCAAGGCCATTCGGCCAAGATGCTCCACTAGGCTCCTAGGCCACTCATTCCCCTAGGTTTGAGTGATATGTGGTGGGCTTGAAAGACCCTTGAGTGACTCCCATCACTTGATCACATCAACCCTAATCTATCCCATCCTAGGTTGGAGATTTGCTCCTTCTTTCTTTCCTCATGGCCGGCCTCTCATTCTAGGGTTCCAACCCCTTTCCATCATCTCACATCACCTCTTGTCTCCCCAACACTCATCTCACATGTCATTTCAAGGGATTTGAGGATCCCTTTTTGGGATGACACACAAGTGGGGTTTCGGATGGAGGGTTTCGGATCCCATGGCCTCCATCCGAAACCCTCCCTTCATCTCACTCTCATTTCCCTTTTGTCACATGCTTTTTCCATCAACCAATCACCTCACATCTCACACAAGGTTGTCCTATCACTCTTACACAAATCTATAGCCTAGATTTTGTGGCAAAAAGGAAGTCAAACAATGGGAGGGGGAGTTGGCTAAGGCATACCTGAAACCCTTATTTCCTTTCCTCCCACTTTTTAATCCATCAACTCACATCTCATGTCACCTTTTCTTACACCCTCTCATTCATCAAGTCTTATCTAATCTTACACAAATCTTGCATGTCCTTTCCATCTAGATTTGGAAATGTTTTGGGTGAGAAAACCCTAAGGCCATTCGGCCATAACCCCCCTACTGAAACCTCTCTCCTTTCTCATCTCCAAATCTTTTCAGATCCTACCTCATCATTTTACTAGATATGGTAGGATCCCATGTTGATCTTATTTGGCAAAATCCTACACCTCACACACTTATTTAGGTAGGAAAAGATGGAAAGATTCCACTCTTGTCTTCTATTTTCTTTCTCCAACAAAACAACTAGTCAACTATCTCACCTACTAGCATTTTTTTCTCTCAACTACTAGTCTTGATTCAACTTACTAAACTCCTCCTAGCTTGACATGTGTCATCAAGTATGGGCTTGGGTTAACTAGTGGGCTTCCTTTCATGGACTTATGGGCTTGTCTTTCCCCCACTTAGGCCCAAAGCTTTGGACTTGGCCTTAAGGCCTTGGACTCCTAAGCCTACCCTTTTTAAGGCCTTATCCACCAAAATGCCTAAGTTACTAAACTCCTCATATTTAATTTAATAAAAGCAAAGTATGGGAAACTCGGGGTCGTCACATCTTAACCTCACTTGACATTTACTCTCACCCACGTGATCATCACCAAGTATTGGAGTCCATCTTAGTCATTGGACAGAACAACAACACAAAGAGGACCCTTTAGGTGATTGGAGGCTTGACCGAGATCTCTATCAATACGAGAATAGAAGATGTTAGAACAGTTACTGATATTTACTCAAGGAGGATTAATCCTCTGGACAAGTAAAGAGCTTGAAAATGCTCTTAAGGGATCACCAATCGACACCTTGATCCGGTCGTGATCACCGAAGGCAACAATTTCTTTTCTCGACCTCTTTATTGTATATCGGCTGAAGGTATGCTAAATTTTGTTTTAGATATAATAAATTTAGCAATTCCTGCCTTTGCGCAAAATTATGACTCTTGATTATTAATCACAATAAAACATACTTTAACTAACAACAGACGTACAACTTTCTGTTTATGATTTTACAATCAGTTTATAAAAAGGATTATTTTTTACATAACATCATTTTCAATTAAAACAATGGACCTACATGTCATGAGCAAAGGGAAAATATTTGAAAAGCACAAAAATGTCAAACCTCTAGAAGAACATTCTTGGGACTACTCAAAACCAAGTCATCAAATGTCTTTCCTACAATGATCTGGATGCCTGCAACCTTATGCAATTTTCAAAATTACAAAGAAATTCTGAAGATCACCATCATTTGTAGTAAGTAGATAGAAATAACATTAAACAATATTTTGAAGTTTTATTGTCCATACATATGTCTCAAAATTAATTAAGTCTGTCATCTTATGAACAGAGCTTAAAGAAAAATGTCTGATAGCATTTTGATGAGTTTTTGTTTCTACATTTCATGGCAATTGTGATAATAAATTATTTCAACAATTTTCTCAATGGCCTATATGACGTTACTGCATTGCACTAATTGGTTGAGGGGTAAAAATGAAGCAACAAAAAAATCCCTAAAAGGACAAAAAAACACAAAATAATCATATTCATAGCTTTCAACTATTCTAAATCTAAGGAAAAAACAAAGGATGGTTCAGGCTATAATTGCATATCCATTATCCAGGAAATATAATTATAATAAGAAAAAATGGTACTTCAATGTTGGTGGGAGTTAGATCTGACTGAAACAAAAACTTTGAGCTAATTCTGTTATTAAATGCAGTCACCTATATGGGATAAGAAAAAAAAAACATAACCATTGTCAATAAACACAGCATTAGCGGTATCAGTTTCAATTTGTAATTCAACCTTTTTATATTCAATGAAAATCTCCTAGAAATGATCAAACTTTTTCATAAAATGTCATCTTGATCTAAAGCTTCAAATCAAAACAGAAGTAATTTCATATCTTTCATGATAGTTCTATGGTGGTTGATAAACTTGAGAATAGGAAAAAAAATACAAATTTACCTAAAACAGGTAACTGGGATAGAGTTTCAAGGTTAAGGAAGGTAATGAGAGATTTTGGTCCAAATTGACAAACATCTTACTGCTTGCTAGGATCAGGAGTCGTGAATGCTTCCTAACTAGTAGTTGTTGGTAATTTAAAATCTTTTAATACACATTATTTTGCTTCTATTAGGCCTCAATTGTTACAGAAGTTGTGGAGGTGGAGGAGAACACAACTAACAAGATGCAGACTTTGCGATTACCACCAATGCTAACTATCAACAAATCTGCTGCATACGCTATGTATTAGCTAACATATATATAGGTAGGGAACTATTTGTTTATTTATTTTGTGTGTTGTTATGGGAGCATATATTTACTGTTCTAGAGAACATTCTCATTTATATGATAAGAACTCATTCATGATGTTCTGAGTGTTTATTCTATTTTTTCTAATTCAAAAGAAGTGCTTATTTGTTGAAGAGTGAAATTTTTTAATCTTACTATGGTAGGAATAAATAGAATTTTATTTGCAAAAATTTTGCCAGGTGAGTGTTGGCTATTTGTGCCTGATTTACACCTATATCACTTTTAAAAGTTGTTTTGTGGGTCAGAAAACTGGCGCCATATAATGAATTTTTTGGCTGTCCCATGGATAGAGTAACTACGGAAAGTTAATGCTGGAAAATGTGCCAACTTAAATATCTCTTGGCTATTATTATTCATGGTTCTGTATGAATATCTCCAAATGTTGATTTGGGGTTTTTTATTATTAATTATATGTTGACTCGTCCATTAATATGGCAATAGGTTTTAAAGTGTTTGTTTTTCCTCATTGTTTTAGTAGTTCCCTTCATATTCATATAAATATTATAAGTATTTTGTTGTTGGTTTTGATCTGTGTTATACAATATTCATTTGTGGGTAGGTTTGGGTAGTGTGTTAAGTTGCAACTTGCTTTTAGAGAAAAAAGTTGAACATGCATGTGATACTTGATTTTCCCCTGGCAGCTTTCTCTTTCAGAAAATTAAGGCAGCTACAAGTAGTGGAGTGAACTGAGGAACTGCAGAAAGTTTGTATAACATGGACATCTTGGGATGAATGTAGAAACTGCATAAGGTTTTGTATAACATGAACATCTTGGGATGAGTGTCTTGGATGTACTAAGTAGAATACTATGCTATCAATTGAAGTTAGAACATCTTTACGTCCTTTTCATAATAAATGAGTAGCATTTTGCATTTCATTTATGATTGTCATTCTGATCTCTAAAAAGTTTAAATTCTTAATATAGATAATACTTAATTCTTTCAGTTTTCTTGATGAAAATATTAATTACAAAAAACTCTAAATATATACATATATATTTTCAGTTCTTATTAGGTGCAAAAGCAAAATAATTACTTGGATTCTGAATAACTAAATGAACAATGTTGTTTCGTTTCCATTACTTTATATAAAAGCGGTGTCATGCAATTTAGATGTGGCACTCTTTCTTTTCAAGTCGGTTATTATTGGTGATAACAGGTAAATAAAATAAAATCTCGAAGTGTTGCGTCGGTGTTTAAAAACAGCATTTCATCAATATAAATCCTTTGTACTTTTAAGGTTTCATTTCACTTCTTACATATAAAGTTATAAACCGATTGTCTTAAGGCAGGTTTGGATGTCAAATGTGACGACACGAGATTTTCGTTTCCTAATAATTTATTTAACTATTTATTTTAATAATAAAATTGGTAAATTAGGTTGATAAAGATGGAGGTTTGGGCCTAGAATTGGGCTTTGGGAAGCATGGACTAGAGTAGTGGCCCAAAGCATGGTGTGTAAGCCCTTAAGCCCACAAGAGTAACCTATTAGTAAACCAAGCCCAAGCATGAATACACATGTCACTCTAGGAGAATTCTAATAAATCTTCCAAGACTAGTAGGTGAGAAGAAGAGAAGTGCTAGTGGTTAGAAAGTTGACTAGTTGTTCTCTTGGAGGAAAAAGTGTGAAATCTCATAATGAGGTTTTCTCATCATTGGACAAGTAGGGAGGCATGTAGGGCTAGAAGAGATCTTCCATTTTAGTCTCCTTAGGATCTTACCAAATCTAGCATATGATGGATTTGGGGAGAAGAGAAATGGAAGAATGGAAGGAAGGGAAGTGGAAGCACATTCGGGTAAGGGAGTTGCCGAACCCCTTTGGAGTGTTTCTCATGTAATCTTATCCAAATCTAGATGAATGACTCTTGAGGAATCTTGAAGAGACACATGAGAGCATGATGGATGATTGAGTGAGTGGTGGAACAAGTGAAGAAAAGAAAATCATGAGAAAAAGAATAGAGAGTTTCAGCTATGCACATTGGAAGGGGGTAGCCAAATATATCCTTTTGAAGCTCTTCCAATTGTTTCCAAATCCAAGTGATTTGACACATAGGATTATATAAGAGTGTGAAGAACATGTGTGTAAGTGTGTAGGATAGAATGGTGATGTGATAAGATGATTGATAGTTGCTTGAGAAGAGAGAAGACCATGGGAGAAGGGAGGTGGTTTCGGATTAGGCTAGAAATGGGCTAGCCGAGAATGGCATGCTCATTTTCCCAAAATACAATCTTGAAATATTGTGAGATGACCAATGAGTTTATAGATGAGTCTGTAAGGAGTGATGTAAACTGGTGAAAGGGCTTAGAACCCTTGAGAGGTGCCAACCGTAAGAAGAAAGAGTGAAAGAGGTTTCAACTCAAGTGCAACCTAGCTTAGGCATGACCATATCCTATTAATAGAAGTCAATCAAAGAGTCTTTCAAACCCATCAAATGTCAATTCTAGGAGTAAGGAAATGAATGCTTAAGGCATCTAGAAATCCAAATGGCCGAATGGCCTATAGCTTTGGTCTTCCTCACTTGGTTGCTTCACTTGCACACACACACTCTCATTTCCTACCTCTCGGCCAACACTCTCTCCCACTCCACTCTCTTTTGCTTCACTTTCTTCTATCCTCTAAATACAAGAATATCCTAAGTGTAGTGGAGCTAAGGCAAGCATTCTTGAGTGGAAAGTGTTAAAGAGGTAAGTTCTTAAGTTGATCCAAGCATAGGTAGAACACACACCACACCTATGTTCTTATTTCAAAAATCTTCTCTTCAAGCCTCCATGTTTATAGTTAATCTAATGGAATATTTTATATATATATTTTCAGATTTAAGCTAAGCCTACTAGATGTATTGTAGGTATATTCTTATTTTACCTTTAGCATTCCTAGTATATTTTTAAGAGAATGTGTTTGTATTGCTTAATTTCTTGATTGCTTATGCTAGGATAGGATTTTTTAATAAAATGTTATGCTAGTATGAATCCATGCTTTAACCCATGATTATTTTAGGATTAAGGTTATAATGTGATTGATGGATTTAGTTAGCTTGTTGCAAATAAAATCAACATGATGTATAGATTGATGAAATGCATGCATGATTATGGTTAGACTTGTTGGATATTGGATGATGTAGGATAGATTACTTGAAAAAGATGCTTTGTTTATTTGGTGGCAAAACTCATGCTCGATTAATGTACCATTTTAAGTTAAATATCATATTATATTTGTGGATTTAGATACTTTGTTGCAAAGGTAGAATGTGGCATGATTGATATGATGAATAGTGAGAATATGAATACATGCTTAAGATAGAGCTTGGAGTTGAAAAAGTTTAGATTGGTGCACATATGAGTTTCGGATTTAAGGGCTTAGGGTTGGAATTTTAAGTGATTAACTATTATTTTATATAATGATCAAGTCTTGAATACTTGGAAAGTTATGAAAAACTAGAAGGTTTCAATAGCATGAAATTCGGTTTCCACGTGGACGATTAAGTGTGCTATTTTGATGGAAAGAAAAGTGATTAAAGTGTTAAATCTAGGGTCCATAAGTTCCGGTCAACCTTATTTAGAAACTGTAAAAATGTTTTAGATGATCTCATCAAAGTTTAGAGAATGTGTGGAAATGAATGAGAGAATGAAATCTTAGTATGTGACCAAGAAGGGTCTTGGCCCAACCATAGTGGGGGGAGGCCAAGCACCCCTTCTTCCTACCAAGCCCATTTGTGAGCTTTGAAATAAGAAAGAAGTAGAATCCTATGATGTTTGACTTGTGAATGAGGATGGCACTTAGTGCGCGTGCGTTCGTCTTACATTTCGCATGTTAAGTGTTAAGAGTTTGTATGTCTCATGCATGAAGTACAAAAATCATATTGTTTAGTCAAACATGTTTTTAAAAGAAAAGAAAAGAAATTAAAGTTTTATAAGAACCCCAAATGCTGGGGTATGGTAATGCCCCAGTGGAACTCCCTATTCACTCAAGAGTGATTAAAGTTGAGTGAAAACCCCTGAGTCGACGAAAAACAATCGGCAGACCTATGGCTCCAGAAGGTGTCCAGAGTGTGGTCGCACCTAAAGCTAGTGGGTGTCCAAGAGTGGTGTTGGTTTTTGCCTTATCGTTATAAGAACAAGGTTGTAGTCACTCGGTAAGTGATCAATCATCGAGTAATGAAGAGTGAAAAGTTGTGAAACGTATTCACTTAGGCTTGAGTGGTCGCCGGGTGATACGGTAACTAGCGGAGAACACACGGTGCGTAAAGGAACCATGAGGTGTCCAATAAGAATAAGTCATGACAAAAAGAACGGCTTTCGAGCCCAAGATATGATATGATATGTAAGTGGCACCTAAAATAAGAAAAGATGAAAAGTATTTGAAAATGATGAATTTTGAAAAGATGTTTCAGGTGTTTTGTCTCATGAATTTATAAGCAAGTACATGAAAGAAGTTAAAGAAAATAAGTTGATGAAAGCTGACATGAGCATAAACATGTGCATCAGTAAAGTCATGAGTCTCATAATGCATGATGTATATATGTTGTTTGTTATTCGCTTAATTATATGTTTGAGATGCTTTCGTTGAAATGATTATGTACTTACTGACATTTTTCGAAATCTCACCCTTTTACATTCCCACTATCGTTCATTGTTGAAGATGATAGAAGTAGTTGCAGGAGTTGATGGCGACGGAGACAACGAAGATTGGGAAGACTCCCCAAACCCCTGATAGTCTGGTGACCTCACCCCCTTTTGATGTGGTGACCCATGTTTTGTATGAGCGGCTTGTAGACGACATGCGACAGAGTATGATGGCGGAGCTCGTGGATAGCCAGTGTGTAAAGTGTTGCTTGTCACTAGGGATTGACGGGTCCTTATTCATGAATCGTGTTTATGTCTCGGAGGCAAGGAAGTGCCTCCTTTGGGATGAGCGAGTAGGCCTTACCAAGTGTGATGCCCTCAACTCCCACTTACGGACACACGAAAATTGAGGCATCAGAATGCTGACAACTTGGGTCATACACCCCAACGACTAGTGTTAAATGTGTGTATAATACGACAAGTGTAAAATTAAAAGGCATAGCGGACAAATTAAATCAATTACTAAGTACCAAAATTTTAAAATAATACAAATCAATTTTACTCAGATTCTCCAAACATGAGATTTAATACAGTCATCCTAAAGACAAATCGTAAAAATACATATTTATCAAAAGGGAAAAAATATTTCCCAAGATAACAAACTATAACAAAAATACTTCAACGACGGAGCCGCCTCCTCAAGCTCAGCCTCCTAGACCTCTGCATCTAAAATTTACGATACCAAAAATGACATCGCAGATAAATATAATCGAAATAAACCACAAGATATAAAATATATTCATGCAACAACAAAACACATGAATGAGAAACCATATGCATAAAGCTCAAAAATCATCATTCTCAAAATGCATAATTTTCCACACAAGCCAAAATCTCATTTTGGCCCAAAAATAAATCCATTAAAAACCACTACCATTTTTTCTAAAAAATAGAACACACAAAACTATTTATCAAAGTTCGTCATTTTTTCATAAAATGGTCCATAAAACCAATTGACACAGTATACAGGAATCACAGACGGGACTCTATCACCATCCCTACTTACTACCATCCTTACCGTGTCATTCATTTAAAACTGTTCACACCAATCATTTCAACATACCAAACATCAAAGTCACACATGAAAACTCAATTTTCTAATATACCCATGATCGTGAGACTACGATATGACTTACACATGACTTATACTTATTTTACACTTAATTGGTGCTCCTCTTTCAAAATTTACATAATTTCATAAAGAACTTTCATGAACACGGTGCACAACTTTTTGTAACATGCACAGTTTTTTTTTCTTGAAATTCTTATATATTCAAATATCAAAGATTAACTTAGAAATTATCATGCTTTAAAAGGGCTTAGCCGAACATTTCATGAATCTCAACCCAAATTTTAATTCATCCTTTTTACATTTTTTTATTAATTCCTATAGTTCTTAGAAAATAATTAATCAATATCCTACCATCAAAAGTTTACACATCTTCAAAATTTCTTTAGTCTTATCACTTTATTCTTTATCTTATTTTCTTACAAAGAATTTAAACTCAAACTAGTATTTTACTTATTCATCACCTAAAGACTTAAATCACTATTTTATCCACACTCATGCGAAAATTCTTTTAAAATATTCGTTTATTTATTTTCTAATCTCCATAACCGAAATTACATCAACTTTCAAAGATAACACTTTATCATTCCAACACATACATGTTAACTTAATCCTTAACCAAAATAATCAAGCTCAATTAATATAGTTTATTCTTCCTTTTTCCATGACATTTCATCATACATATCTTAAGCTAAAACCTAGATTATTACCTTATAAAACATAAAAATATAGCTTATTCATTTAACAAACATACCATATAAACAAATAAAAAGATCAATCACATAATTATGCCAGGAATACTAGATATAGTTTAAGGAATACTTACAATACCAACATCATTAACATATACGGATACACAAGTACATATATTATGATCATTAGATGTGAGACATGACTTATACATGGCATTTATGCATAACTTACACCTGACTTGTGCATGATTTATGCTTGACTTGTGCATGGCTTATGCCTGACTTGTGCATGATTTATGCATCATGTTTCTTCATAAAAGACTTAACTTTCATGTTTTTTTATTCTTATTGACACATTCAAAACCTATCATGTCTTTTCTTGTTCTTCATAGCTTTACATGTCATTTTCTTATTCATATCCTTCTTTAGGCTTGTCATACTTATCATATTGGATACATTACAGCTCTCCTATATACCGTATATTCCCTACTAGTTACTGCATCACACTGAGGTAAATACATCATAATCATAATCATTACGGCATGTCATTACACTTTTGCCGTCCTTAGCACCCACCAGCGTTAAGTGCGACCACGCTTCGCAAACCTTTAAAAATGAACCATTCGTGACCTGTTTACTGTTCTTCGTCGACCGAGGGGTTACCACTCCATTTTTAAGCACTCCAGAGTGGCCAGAGGAGTTCCACTGGGACAATACCTCTTCCCAGCCTTTGGGGTCCTTATAAAATATTTCTTATCTTATTTTTTTCTGATAAACATGATGATCTAAAATACATGGATCTCATTACTTCAATGAGCATGCATGTGATATGTGACTTTCATGCAAAGTATATAATTTATGAAACGTATGATGCATGCATTTCCAAAACTTGTCTTAATCATGTCACACCATGGAAACTTCGTCATGCCACATCATGTAAACTTAATTCATTTTCAAACATAACATATTCATTCAAACCAAAAAGGATAACAAATCCAATAACCCTAATTTAAAAGTATAAATCGAAACCTAAAGGGTTTCCAATTTTAATATACATATATATATATATTTTTTCCTTGACTTGGTAAGTTTTAAGAAAACCTTATTTATTCAACAATCACATAGCAACTAAAATTCTAAAATAACAAATTTATGAAATATATAAACAAAATACTAAAGTTAGGTTATAGTTGCACTTACATAATGCATACGACCATGCACAAAAATATCTAACAATCAACAAGCCCAAACATCAAATAATCACACAACATAAGTACATTCACCAATCCAACCGACCATCAAGCTTCTCGGACTCAGTCCGGTACAACCAACCAAAATCAAATATTTGTTAATGCAAAATATATATATTTAAATCTCAAAATTTATTTTAAAAATACTTACTATATGCTCACTAAAAATTCCTAAAGTTATAGAAAATGCCGAACAACGATTCCATGCTTCCACCCAAGAACTCGATGCTAAAGTCACGTCCAATGCGCCAACGCATATACATCATTACAAATAATGAATATTAAGATTGGAAACAACTAAAATAATTAAAAATAGACGCAAACAGAACTCCAATAAAATAAGGCAACATCAATAAAAACAATAAATAATATTAACAAATTAATTAAACAGATAATTTAAATAGAACGATATTTATTTTTATATATGACCAACTCAAATAATAATCTCAATTATTATAAATAAAATAAATTAATCATTTTAATATAAATAAATAAAATGTAATTATTATTTAACTAAACTGTACACTTGATCATAAATAAAATTATACCACGAAAATAAATTAAGATTAACATAAATAAATTAATTATTTAAACTAAAGAAAATGCTTATCAAGAGTAGTATAAGTGATGTAAAACGACGATCTTACGATAAAAAAATACATAATCAAACATCACTATAATTTTCAAATTACAAGGTGGTTTTGAAGAGGACTAACTCAAGTTTAAGAGGAAAAGAAAACTCGATTTTGAGATGGGTAAACACAACAAGGAGACCAAGAGAAGTGATACTCTCGGTTATAGTTGATTTTTCAGAGTAACTTTCGTAGTGTAAATCGAGATATATATATATATATATATATATTTATATACCCCAAAATGGAGACACCCAGAACTCGAATTGGCGCGAAAATGGACACCAAAGTGTTGACCAACAACTTGGCTAGGACAATGACGTACAACCATGGCCAGAGGTAAATTCTTGGAGCTCTAAACAAGGAAAGAAAACTATGGTTTCAACACACGATTTTGCAATAAAGGAAAGATTTTTATAGCATGTGGCTTACTGATCTATAGCAAAAATAGAGGGAAAATATTCCTCAACGTACCGGGCATCTGGTTCAGCAATGCGTGTTGGAAAAACTGCAGCAAAAAGGCTGCGACCTAGGGGCTGGATCACGGGTTGAACAGGAAACGAGATGAAGAAGAAAACGAAGAAGAAGGAAGAATAGGCTGCATCGTGCAAGGAGAGAATGGCCTGGAATAATTTAAGAATAATGCTAGGAAGCAACTACACTCAAGTGCACACACAGAGCAATCACACTCAAGTGCACACATGCATTTGAACGTTGTTCTCCATTATTTTTGATAATTTAAATCAGTAAATTAAACTGTTGCATTTTTGGCAACAAAAGAGATGGTGTACGCGTGAATGAAGGTAAGGCCTGGGATCATTAATAAACAAGCAAACGGTGCCGTTTGCATCTCTAAGAAGGAGCCAACGCATGAAGAAACAAGTGGCCTAGTTTCCCTATTTCACTAAATCAAACGTTGCCGTTTGAAACAAATTAAATGGGCCAAAGCATGAACGAAATGAGGCTTGGGAATTCATAGCGAAGAAGACGCCTCAGCAAAGAAGGGAGCAGGAATCACAAAGTGCACGGGCGGGCTTATCAACACTTGGACCTGGGCTACTTTTCCAAAACCATTAAAATCCAAAACACAACACATATACAAATATAAGTCCAATCCGAAAACATCTAATATAAATTAATTAAAACACATTAAATTTAAAATAGGATAAGATAGTTTACAACACCTTAATTTAAATATCATCATAATAAAATAATGATATTAAATTCTAGCATTAAATCAATTGCATCACAATAAATTTATAAAAGAACATAAATTAGTTTCCAATATAACACATGAAAATAATATTTTTAAATGAAGAAGAAATATTCAAATATTTAATCACAAGCACAACAAAATAATATTAATTATAACCAAATCACAGCATTCAATATTTAATAATAACAAACAGTACATCTTTAATATTAAAATAATAAATTGTAAATGAGATAAAATTACAGGTCCTCATACCAAATTTCTTTTTGGCCCCAATATGAAGAAGGCCCAGGACGAACCTCCTTCTAGGTAGAGGGTCGTAGGGTCAATACTTGTCTATTTTGTTTTAGTATTTTGGGTTTCCGTTGTTTTGAAAGAAAGAACGCTTATGAACTAACGCTTTATGTTATTGTTATTTTGATGAAATGTATTTGGGATATTAGAATTATGAATCCATGTGATGATTTAGTTAGAAGGGTTTAATCTTTTTTCGCTGCGAAAACCTTTATTCATTGTTATTATTTAGAAAAAAAATAATCATAAAACTATATATACATATACGATAAGACAATGAGTGAACTTTATTGTGTTGCTCATCCCCGACATCTCAGCTTGCGTACGATCCCAAGAGTAAACGGGGGTGTCAATAGTCAAAACATCCTCAGTCTTTCAATAGTTCTCGTACGGTTGGAGAATCTCTGTATCCAAACACAATTTTTGAACATTTTGAAAAGCCTTCTCTGAAAAGCAAACCTCTCTCACATGCATATACTGTTATGGTGAAAGGACATGAATTTATTTCCCTCACTCTCTCTCTAACCTCCCCTCCCCTTTTGTTGCTCTTTCTCTCTTTCTCCATCAATGCAATCTCTTAATATCTTAGATCGAATCCCCCCACAATACCATATTAAGCCCTCTGTACCTCTCCCACTTGAACCCCTCTGTCTATCTCCCTCTCTATTAGCAGTGAAGTCCTAAATCTGCTCCCATTGTCACCTCTGGAATCGATGGGCTCAATATAGAGATTCCTCCACTGATTTGAGTTTTCATGGCGTCCAATCTGCAATCGAATCCCTCTCTCCGTCGGGAGTGAAATCTGAGGGCCGAGTGTTCCAGAGCTCCCACTATCAACTCTGCAAGATTCCTTCACAGTGAACCACCTTGTCTCTATCATTTTCCCCCCAATTTATGTATAAATTAACCATGGCCAAATGCTCTTCTCGCAGCTCTTGGCCTAGGATTACCCATCGATCACAACGACGCGTATGAGCCCTTAGCACATCTGTCACCACAGGGCTGAGAACACGCTTCTTCAAGGTAACCTTAACATTCAAGTACTCTTCATTTACCTTATATGCTATTAATTTCATAGCAATCTCTGGAGAATGATATGTGGCAGAATATTATGTTCATTTGCTATGGCCTCCTTTGTGCTTTTGTCTATTTGAATTTATATGCTTGTTTGTTTGTGGTTTTGTCTATTTGAATTTATATGCTTTTTGTTTCTTAGTCACTGCTTTTGGTAAACTCTATGTTCACCTGAGCCTTGTCATGAACAAACAAGCCAAGACACTTATGATTGATTAAACAACATGATACATTAATGTTTTCACAAAATAACGTGAAAATTAGTGAGTAGACCTTTAGAATTTGAACTTGAAAATAGGTGAGATCTACGAATTGAATGGAGAGTCAAAATAGGTGAGATCTACGAATTCATTTGTTAGGTTGTGTTGTTGTAACACAAAAGTCGGTGTTTATTTATTGAAATGTATAGACCATAGCATATAAACCCAAAATTAAAGGAAATTCTAACCATGAGAAAAGTTGCATAGGAGCTGTAAAATACAAACATAACACCCCTGATCACTTTCATAAAAATAATGATTGCTACTAAATGTCTAACTTGTTCCAGATGTTCATGAAAAAAAAAAAAAACAAACGCAAGTTAGATGACTAAACAATTGATTCAGAGAGAGTGAGTACACCAAAAGGATCTTACATCAACATCAGGCACCCTGACCCCCAAAAACAAAGCCTTCATTCCCATAAGAGGAAAAGCAAAGAGAGTTCTCACAATAGAAAAACCCATACCAAGTAACTTTGCAGTGCTAGTGGAATTAACCATAGCAATGCGGAAAGGATGTCTAACAATTGAAGCGAGCAATTTTCTAAGCTTTTCTTTTTGTTGCCTGTTCGTGTAAAATAATTTGCAAGCGCACAGAATCGTAACAAGTAACAAAGTGTTTTGTAGAAAACGAATGTCGAACCCATAGGGATTAACCAGTTATTGAATACCCAAATTCCCTAAATTAATTACTATTTGGAAAATCGAAAATAAATGGAACGTTTTTACTATCTAAATTAAATTAAACTACTTAACAAAAATCAATCTACGAATCAAAATTAAAAAATGCTAAAATCTAAAAATGTAACAAATATGATGAGAATGGATCTAGAGCGGTTGATTTCACCTAACAAATTCTACATAATTTATTCTTCCTAATTACTAAATTTCAATAATCTCCCATTGATGATTAAAAATTCTTTAATTATTCAATATCTTCTCTCGAATAATATCAAAAATATCTCTAAGTAACAACTTCATATCTCTATGTGAATTTAATTAATTGGAGACTCATTACGTATTTTGAATTTTCTGAAAAATCACAGTAGTCGCGGTAAAGCATCTCTACTTTCGCTCAACTAATGGTATTTAATTTTAGAACTAAAACCACAAATCACCTCTCAGTCTTATTGTAATTCAATTGATCAAACAATAATCCGTAAAAAATTGTAAGCGTTAAGAATAAGAATTAAACACTCAATCATGGAAATATTAAAAATAAAATAACTCAGAATATAAACTATGTGTTCAATGCTAGATTACATCAACATTATAGAAAATAAAATTTAGTTCATAATAAAATTGAAAAGAAAACAAATAAAACTTATATTTTTCATCAAAATCAGTTGATGAAACATGCCGCTCTTGTCTTTATCTTTCAGATCCTCCTCCTCTAAAAAATTGAAAAAAAAATCTTCAATGACTGCACAGTACCTCTTGGCTTTCTCTGGTACTTGACTTTCTCTTTATTTTTCTCCAGGTCTCACAGTCCATGTGGCGCTCCCTCCCTCTTTAATGCGGTGAAATCTATCTATCTATATATATATATATATATGCGCGCGCGCGCGCGCGCTTTGCGGCTTATTTAAAAAATTAATTTTTCTCCCTTTTTATTCCGTGCCCCAGCCGTCCACATTAAGTTATTCATGTTAAGTGTTGTGCCCTATTAAAACACGATCATGCGGGCTCTCCCTTAATTTAATTATAATGCAACATTGAATGTGCGGGCCCAACAAAGTGAAAACGATGCATTTTTATTCCAATTTTTCCTATTGCTTGATGAAGTGGGTCTTTTTCTCTTCTTGTATGATGCAGGTCCAAGTGACTTTCTGCACGTCAAATATAAATATATACATATATTCACCTTGGTTCCACTAGTTTGACGTGCGGCCCATTATGATATTATCTCCTTTTTGCCTTCCATTTCTTTTTTTTCTTTTTTTTTCTTTCTCATCCCTTCAACAAAAGATAAATAAAATTAAAATAATATAATATAATATAAAATAAAACAAACAAATTCTTATAAATAAAATGGTAATAAAATCATGTAAAAATTACACTTATCATTACCTTTTCAATTTCATTTTTTTTCTTACAAATATGTCAATTGAATTATAATTATTTTTAAACTAACACAGAAGGAGATATATTAAAACCTAGAAAGAAACCAAAAATAATGCAATAAAAATCTCCTATGAGGCTACAGGAGCCTCCTATGACATCAAGCAAGTAGCACATATAAGTAAAAACAGATTCAATAGACCATACCTTTCAAGATAATGTAAGTTTGTCAAAGTGTTCACTATAATACATGAATATATACCACAAGCAAACTAAGCACCTATTTATTGCTTCCAAGGAAATATTTGAAATTAATGCATGGAGAAGTATAATCACATTAAACTATGGTAATAACATTAAAGACCTCCTACGTTTTAGAATAGCTAATAGGTCCTAGATTTTTTTTTCAAGGTTGAAATCTCTTTAAACTTCTAATACAAGTTCTAAATACACGTGAGAAAAAATGAAGCATTTCAATAAATTATATATTAATATTCACTTCCATCCACTTTTTAATGATTTATTTACAATTTCCATTCACTTCTTGATGATTTGTTATGTGTCCTCCATATTACGTCACTGCTACCTCCGATCATCGAAGCGTACAACGTGGCAAGTATTATTTAAATTTCACTAGTGCATTTTTAATTATCATTACGTAATATCTATAACACATTTTGGAAAAATATCACTGCTGATTCTCATTTAATGCTGTCTATCATAATGCTTCATAGTTTACCAAATATGTGACTTTAATGAGCATACAAGGAGTTTCTATTTTAAACACTTTAGAATAGGTATACTAGCAACCATAGGTAGGTTAGAGAATTGTTGGATTGTGGTTCTTATGTGTGCATTGAGCAGCACACAATAGTGGATCTCGAGGCAAGGGTGGAATTATGGACTGACGGAATGGAAAAGCAGTTGGTTCAAATACTCTACCAAGAAACCATTGATGGACTATTGGTTGGATTGAAAATAACCAACCAAGATAATGTCAGACTCACACGTAAGATGACCGAATGGTCTAGTAAGCCCATAGACCCTTCGCAAATTCGGGAAAAAATTACACGATTAAGAGCAAGAGTTCGATTGTTCAATGATTTGCTAGTTTATTATGAGTCGACGGAAGAACCCCCAACACAGGCAGAGGAGGCTTGCCTTGAGAAGGCGGAGGAGGCTCGTCTTGAGGAGGAGGCCAGGACACAGGGTCCTGTACTTGGAGACGATGGTGAAGCGTCGATGGATCAAGATGACATAGATAATAGAGGAATGTAGGTGTGAGAGTTTCCGCACATCAGGGAGCACGCGCCGCCGACAAAGGGCACCATTTCTCCAGAACTAAGTAGAGTTTAGAAGTTATGACCACCAGCATCACTACTAGGACTCAGTTGGAGGAAAGAATGTTTGGGAAATCTAGTAGAAAGCGTAGCAAAGGCGATGGATCCAGTGGATCAGACACGAATTTCTCGAAGATGGAACAATGTCTAAAATTGTTGGAGAAGATGGACTCGCCTTTTACTAAAGAACAATTTAACAAAGAAACGCTATACATGCTAAGGGATAAGGTGCATTATATGTTTTTGATGATAGCCTCGAAGCACAAATATGACTAGATATGTGGGTTGCCCTGAGGTTGCATACGATGAAGACTCTATCGTCATTCTTCTTTTATGCTCTCATTTTCGATGTTTGTGTAACTCTGCCTAGTTTATTGACATTTGCCTTAATGGCTAAGACATTGAATGGTTTATGCTTGCATTTTATCGTATTCGTGACTCATGGTCTTGTGATTTGCCCCTATTGAAATGTCTAATTGAGTTTGTTTTTAATTTATCCACTTTATTATTGATTAATTTTTGGGCTAATTTTTGAAGCATAGAACATTTTCCGTGGAGAGTATTATCAGTGTAATTGTTTTTTAAACTGTATAACGGACGGAGAAAGTGGCTTAAATAATGAGTACATCAATTTGCCTTATGAGAACAACGTGTTGGATGAAGAGCCCTAACTGGAGACAGACAATTTATATGATAGTGAATCGAGTATCAATCAGTATCCAACATGGGAGAAATACCGGAACCGGCAGATGAATGCTCCATCAACGTTAGAGCAACTGTCCCTGCTTGTCGCTGCCGCAGTAGAGGAATCCAAAGAACCAGTAATTGAGCAAATGCCGCAGCATAATATCAGCACTCACTATCGAGTATAGCCTTGAAATTCTCAATAGTCATTTAGACAATTGTGTAATCATGTTTTGGATGGAAGTATATGCGTTCCAAGCATTATGCAATACGTTACGTGCGGATGGCCTTTTGGAATCGACAAGAGAGGTTTCTATGGAGGAAGCTGTTGGAATGTTTGCGTTCACCATTGGACATAATGCAGCTCAATGGATCACATCCGACCAATTTCGACATTCGGTCGAAACTATTAATCGACATGTGGACAACATCATGCACGCACTATTTCGCCTTGCCCCACAAGTAATTGCACCAACACAAGATGATGAGGTGGTGCCTTATATTCCTGACAATCCCCAACATTATCCATAGTTCAAGGTAACAATCAATTTACCATGCCTTAATACAATAAATATCACGGTTGACAGTTAACCTATATGTGTATGTTCAAATTTACAATACATGCATCTCTATTCAAATTTCTTATGCTTTCAGAGATGTTACGGTGTAATGAACGGGACATTTATCGACACAGTTGTACCCACGAGGCTAGCTAATGCATATCGCTCTCGTCATCACCAAATTAGCCACAATGTCCTCGCATCGTCTGATTTCAATATGATGTTCACATTTGTGTACTCTAGATGGGAGGGAACTGCCCACGATGTTTGGGTATTTATGGATGCAATGAATCATACATGGAATCATTTCCCATGGCCTCCGTTGGGTAAGCCTTTTAGACAAGTGTCAAAATAATCGTACTATCTAATTCAAACATTATTAATGTTCTCAATTACTTTATTTCTCCAGGTGGATATTACTTGGTAGATTTTGCTTTTCCTTGCATTGAAATTTTTATGCTGTCGTATTCAAGGGTGCTCTTATCATAAGTCAGAACATCACGCCAATAGGTCGTTCCAAGGATATCAAGACTATTTCAATTATCAACATTCTTCCATACAGAATGTTATTGAGCAGACGTTCAATATGTTGAAGAAACAGTTTAAGATTTTGCGATCGATGAATAGGTACATGTTGACAAGGCAACGATATATTATTGTGGCATGTTGTGTCATGCATAACATTATTCGTAGTACCACCCCAAATGATAAATTTTTACGCAAATTTACCAATCTGAATCGTTATCCGGGGTGAAGAGTTATAGATAATCCTGAGAATGTTGACCATGTTCCTAATATGTCATATGCTTTTACACAAGCCATGACTGCCACCAGGAACTCAATCGCACTAAAATGTGGGCCCATAGGAGTAGGAACTGATTGTTGCATATTTTTCAATGGTGTTGTACGATCATAATAGGCCGGATACACATGTCAATTTGTAAGTGGGATTATTGGCTACCATGGGGGTGTAAAGAACTAAACGTTTATTTTCATTTGCTTCGTTATGAGTCTTCTTCACGAATTAGCTTAATTTCACATGTATTTGATGGTTCATTCTATGTCACATTTACCTTTTTCATCTTCATTTTGAACCTATTGCAATGAAAATCCATTGGTATTTGTTGATGAATTTTAAGCTTTTCTAATCATTGTCCATGGCCAGATATCATTTTTTTTTAATTTTTTCATATCATATTTAAGCAAAAGTAAAGAGAGATTTCCCCAAAAAAAAATTACTTTATTTGGTTGTTTAGAAGGTCTAGAAAGGTTGGTCGTTTATCATTTATAATAAAATCTTATCTATAGCATTTTAGTTTTTATGTCAATCGGCACTACCCATCAAAGTAGTTGTTTTATTTTAAAAAGAAATTTGAATTTAATGAATGCAAAAATATATAAGAAATGAAATTTATTTTCAAGTCGGTGTCTAGAGTATAGTTAACAAAATGTTTCCATGGTATAAGTTGATTTGAAGCACAAATTTTAAATTTTAAATGTTTACAAATAAGATCTCATTTAATTAATGTAAATGATATGCTTTATGCACTGATTTGAGAATAAAATAACTCAATAATTTATGATGAAAGCACCTTATTGGTGTAACATGACTAAATTTGAATTGTCAAGTACTTCATTTTTCTTCTGGAAGAATAACACATTACTTGAGTTGGCTCCATATTTATAAATGAGAGAAAAAAAAAATCATAACTTGAATTCAACTAGAGTAGAGGCCATGGTAGAAATCCTGTTGGGTTGGCTTGTAGGAGCATCTCTAAAATTTGAAACGAGGGGGTCTTCATCTTTTCCTTCTCCATGTTTTAAGTTGGTTTTTTGTTTAAACAGTTATCCTTAAATTTACAACGACCCAATCTTGTGCTTCTCATAACCTCTTATTCAAATCGATCTCTTTATTCAAGTGTCTAATCTCACTTACGAAAATAGTAAAATAACTAGCATGTTGAATAAGCATTTTAAAATTTCTCAAATTTTACCTGTCTAATGACTTTCAAGTGCTAACACAATTGAGAACATATATATTGGCTACCACTTCATTTTGAACCTAATAGCATTTCACATGTATTAGGTGTCTATATATATATAGAGATATATATTTATAAACATATATAATTTTTTTCCCTAGACCAATATTAATCCATATTTAGCTTTTATACATGAAGGAATTATTTCAAAACATTGTTGGAAAAGCACAAAATTAGTAATATATATTTTTTCTGAATAGGAAATTCATTAGTAATATCTTTAAAAGACATGTAACTAGTATACATGGCTGCAAAATACATAGGTCTAGAAGACATGTTTTCATGCACATTGACGAAGGGTGTCCAACAACAATTTGAATACACAACTAACTTCAACCACTAATTTTAAATCACTTATAGACTATGAAGTAATATGCTATAACAAATACAAGAGCCTAATAAACTCGTCGATGTAGGGTGCATGCTCTTGCCTCTTGACGTACAACATGTACGAAATCTGCATCTCTATTGGATAACACCAATTTGATATTAGCCACTCTCTCTCAGAGATCAATCTCCATCTTTTTGACATCAACCAGTATCTTCTTTAACTCCTTAATATCTCTTAAGAGTTCATTATCAATTTTTTCGAGATTGGACATTCTGTATTGATCATCGTCTACCCACTTGAAATACCTGCAATATATTAATTCCTACGGCAGAATACATATTGTGGACAAATATTAGATGCACATAATATCAAAAGAATTTTCCTTTGATACATAACATTAATAATTTAACAAAACATGAATTTATTTACCTCGATGCTATACTTTGGACAACTTAAGAAAGATCATCCTCGATCTTTTGGAGTGTTTGTGTATCTCACTTGGGCTTAAACCTCACAGAAGCATAATTGTTGACCCACATTTTGTTTAGCAAAAGATGAAGAAGATGTCGTCGTGGATGATGACATGTTGTTAAGTTTATGGAAGTAACTTGTAATCAAACAATATATTAGTTGAAAGATGGCCAAGTATTTCTAAATATATTTGAGCACATCGGTTAATATAATGAAAAATGTTTAAGTCACAATTTGTTTTTATAAAAAAAGAAAATTGATATAAATACTAGATAGATCATATCACACGAGAATATTTCAATTTATAAATTTATTGGTATTCAATATTTTTATAATTATAATATCATTCCAATAAAAACTAGTATTTAACAATCGACCTATGAAGACAAGTTGCAAGGTTGTAATTAAACTAGCCAGTTTTAAGGCTCATTTTTTGTTACAAAAATGAATGATCCAGTCAAAGAGATAGATCAATACTTTCTAAAGATCTTAAAACCTTATGTCTAGCTCTTAGCACTTGTGTAGAGATTCTATAGGGAAATTTAATTTTCCATAATATGAAAGCCTTTAATAATAAATCAAATACCTTTTAATTTCAGTTTAACAAAAATATAAACTTGGTCAAGATGTTGGATAGACAAGATTAGTATATCAAATACACAGAGTAATCCAACAACACAAACTGACAAAACTAGGGTTTCTTTTTCAAAATAAAAATTTATAGATCAGTGCAAAATAGCCTCGAGTCTAAGAAAAAAAATAGAGGAATTCGAAAGATGAGGAGAAGATGTGCGGATGAAGAAGAAAAATAGAGGAATTCGAAAGATGAGAAGGAGGTTACTAAGCAAAAAAATAGGAAGAAGAAAAAGCGGAGAACGAAATGAGAAGAAGATGCGAAATATAAATAGAAGAGATGGAGGATGCAAAGAAGGAGCTATCGGGAAAACTTGAAGAGGATGGCGTTTGATGCAACATACCTGAGAAATTCTAAGGATCTTGGTTCTTCCCCTATATCAATTTTGTGCTCATTGAAGCAATAGTATGTTTCAGTTGAAATTCTAGGGCTCGAAAGTTTTGTGTCGTTTTAGAGGTTGAAGATCTGAAGAGGAGCAAATGGAAAAAACCCATAGTGCATGAAACACAGTCGTTTCATTTGCCGAATGTGTACTTGTCTCTATCACTTATTAATGAGACCCACAGTTTTTACAACATCATCTATCTCAAAGTTTCCTCTTAACATATTTCATAAAATATTCTCAATGGGACCCCAAACTTATTTCAATCTCTACTCAAACTATTCACAAGTCTTCTCAAAATTTTTCAAAACTTCTCGACATCCAAACGAAACCTTAATACAAAACTCAGCCAAAAGACACTCATTTCAACCTATGTATTGTTTCGCTAAAAGAAATCGTAAATACACTACATTATTTATTGAATTATCAAATTTTTTATATTTATTTTAATATGTACGTAGTTCTTTCTGATATATTTTAAAAGAATAGGATAACATACATTTAAATAGTATAGATTTAATGATGAATCAATGTTAGCTTAAGAAAATATAAGTTCGCACATTATACGGATTATATGCTACTTATTATAATTTTAGAACTTTTTAAAACTAGCCTTGTATAGCAGTTTTTATTTGAGGATTGTATGTAGCATTGTTTTTTTCAATTTTACATATTTTAATTCGGCTCGATCTGATTTTTGGTTTTAATATTAGTCTATATTAGCATATTAGACTATTAGTATTAGTATTAGTATATATATTAGTATTAGTTATATTGATTAAAATAATTATATAATCGTATTTGTTATAGTGAATTTAGTCTTTTATAATTATATTATTGATAGTGATATTATTAGTATAATAATATTAATAATAATAGTATTACGATATTATTATTATATTACTATTAGTATAATAATATAGTGATTTCTATAATAATTTCTATATATTTAAAATATATTACTAATAATAATATAATATTACACTATTAGTATTAAGTCATAAAATATAAATTAGAATTAAATATTATTTATATTATATAAAAAATATTATATATAATATTAAAAGATAATTTAAATTATATATTATATCCAATGGATTCAATCTGATCTTAACCAAAACTTGATCAATATAAATTATCTTACGTCTCTAGTACCAGTCATGAGTCACGACAATCCTGAATAGTATGAGAGCTCAAGGTAGCAAAGGTGAGGTTGCCATCACAATATCTTTAACAACGTCGGTATCGGGGATTATGTTGTGAAGACCCTAGTGGCATTGGAGCTTGGTGTGGAGATCGGAGTGAGGTTTGGGATTCCGAAAGCTCAGCTACGGTCTCTCTTCCTCTCAGTCTGTATAGCCGTTGAAGTTCCTTCGTCTTCCAAATCAAACCCACTGCCCCAAAACCCTTCAACCTTTCCCACTGTTCTCTCTCTTTGCCTCTTAGGCAACAAACTCTTATCCAAGTGAAGGAGAAGAAGAAGAAGATTGAAGGATGCATGCTGGGTTAGATCTCCAATAAATTTTCATTCTTGGGTATCTAAGTAACCAGTAAAAGTGTCAGAGAAAGAGTATGGGGACTAGGGTTCCAGTGCAGCACTACAATCTGAGATCGGCGAATTCGTTCATCGGAAGCCCTTTGCATGACCTCAACACCGTTGATGCTCGGCCTGCCGACATCGAGGCCATCAGCGACGTTGACCGGGAAGCCGTCACAGAAGATAGCTTGGACAACGATGTTGATTCTAATTCCGTTGTGAGTATCTTATATCTGAGAAGCACCGTTTAAGTTTCTCTTTGTTTCATTTTATTTATAATGGCTGTCTATATGATTTCTGAGAAGCACGGAAATAGAAGAAACAGTGATAGAAAAGAACGGAAATGAGTGAACAGAGTGTACTTTATTCCGAACTTTAAATAATTTGTTTATAAATAAGGAAATTAGATGACTGAGTTGGCTGATGAGAATTTGTAGTGTCATGCTTGGGCTTAAAAGTCAGATACGAGTGGATGGGTTAAGAGCATTCTCATTGAATTGACCAAAATTTTCTTTAAAAAAGTACAAGGTTTTTTTTGATAAGTACTAATTTTTATTGATTGAATGCAACTAGGCAAAACTCATGTACACGGCGGGTATATAATAGAGACTCTTAGTTACACTCTAGCAAGCTGAAAAGAAATAAAAAATTCTTGAACATTCACTCTCTTTAGTATAATGGCAGAAAACCATTATCCCAAAGAAGATACAAAAAAATTCTAGATTTTCCCCATGGTCCTCTCTTTGTTGTTGAAGAATCTTTTGTTTCTTTCCATCCAAAGGCACCATAATAGACATAGCGAGATCATTGGCCACGTCGCAGCCATCTAGGTGCATTGATGGTACCTTTTCCAGCAAGCTAGGAGTTCTGCAACGCTCTTGGGCATAACCCAAGACAATCTAGCCCTCTTAAGAAGACCATCCCATAGCTCCCTTACCACATCACAATGTAGAAAAATATGATCAACCGTTTCTCCGCTTTTTTTACACAGGTAGCACTATTCCACAACCATCATCCCTCTCTTTCTTAAATTATCAACTGTCAGGATGGTATCTAGAGCTGCTGTCCATGCAAAAAAAGGCGACTTTAGTTGGTGCCGGGGCTCTCCATATTGCCTTTTAGGGGAACACAAGTTTGCACACATATCAAATATTTTTTTTATCATATTTGATTAAAAATGAGAAGAAAGTGAGAGAAGAGAATAAAAATATTTTTTGTTTTCAAAAATGAATAGTAATTGTTCAAATTATAAAATTTTATGATATGTATGCAAATTTGTAATTTTTGAAAGAAAATTTTGGTCAATCCAATGAGAGTGCTCTAATGGATCAGATACTGGGAATGTGTCAAGTCTCCTATTGGGTGTGCACTCGCTAAAATTTGTTTATATGAGCGATTACAAGAGGAGCCCCAGTCGTGTAGCTTTTTGGGATATCACACAGGCATAGCTAGTGCATCTATAACTCTGGTAAAAGCATCCATTTAATAACGCCATATGGTGTAGGGGCACTATAGTGCTCTTGACATAAGATATTTTTGTGGGGAAGATTGCGATACCATAATTGTATAGAATGTCAAGGTTTCATATGGACCTTCCTACATTGATGTGTTAGATTAAACTGGACTATATGAGGAGTCCCGATAAGTTACTGATTCTTTTGAAGGATTATATCACTTATCTATAGGTGTGACTGGTACAATCTTAGTTTGTGACAATGATATGTATATGTAAAGTTTTTTAAGCTTTAAGATTCAATAGTTGTCAAACAATCGTGTAAGTTGTTTTGCAAATTGCTAAATCTATGCAATATATCTTTTAGGACTGCATGCATGAATCATATAGGAACTCTTTACCGCTTCACAGCATAGGAGCTGAAGAAGATCGCTCTAGACTTGAAAACAATGGGCCTTCAAGGGGTCCCTTTGATAGCTTGACAGTTGAAGGTACAAATGATTTAAAAATGAAACTCTTAATTGGATTTCTAATTGAATTCTATAGACTTTGTGCCTAAAATGGCTGGTTGATTTGAAATGTTGAATTTTGAACTAGACGTTTCACCTATTGAATCAGCAAGGGCAAGATTTCTACAAATTATTGTGGATTATTTTATACATGATAATGTGATTGAAGTGGCGGATTCTGAGGCTGACTATAATGTTCAGTCTGGACAAGATAAATTGAATAAGAGGAAGATGAGAGAGGTTCAGTATGAAGGCGACCCGAGGTTTGCATTACCCTTGATGTATGTGGCAAATATGTATGAATCTTTAGTTGCTGATGTAAATATTAGGCTTGCTTCCTTGAATGGTATTCGTGAGAAGACCATTGGAGTAGCCCTTGAGGCAGCTGGTGGTTTGTATAGAAGGCTGGCTAAAAAATTCCCCAAGAAAGGTATTTCATTTTTCCTCCTTCAATGTACCTTTGGGATTAAAAACCTTTGCTTGGAACTTTATTTTGTTTTATTTTTAGCATAGTATATGTGCTTCTCATTTGTTGCTAATAGTGTTTGATAATAAATAGTGTTTGATAATAAGTGACTTCTAGTGAGCTTTAATGTTCTTTTGTCATATTTCTTTCTTACACCTCCAGATTTAGCATCTGCATCTATAAACTTTGCTCAACAGGACCCTGTACATTCAAAAGAAGAGAGTTGGCAACTTCTGTTGAAACTAGGACAAGATTTCCAGAATTAGTAATACAAGAAGAGAAGCGAGTTCGTTTTGTGGTAGTCAATGGTTTGGTTATTATTGAAAAGCCAAATAGCATGCCCATTGAAGATGCTGAGTGGTATGTTGTAGGTTTTTTTTTTCCTTATGTTTAGAAGGGGTTACCTCCGCTTCGCTATTTTTGTGTGTGCCTATATATTTATGATGTTTTTGCTCATTAGTGCAGGTTTAAACGATTGACTGGTCGTAACGAGGTAGCTGTCTCTGCTCAAGATTATAAGTTCTACTCTCCAAGACACAAGTATAGGCGTGTTGCAACAAACTCAGTGTCTAACATCAATGGTTTGCCTGTAAGTTTCATTTACATGTCAAATTAAGGGGTCATCAAAGATGTCACTAAGAAATTATATGGCTGAATTTTTTTCTGGATTGCATGTATAGGTGATTAAAGAAAAAAATAAAGAAAGAATAAGAAGTAGCAATTTGGCATTCCCACCAGTACAACTGATATTGGAGCTTCCTCTTTTCAAATTCTTAAGATTTTCCAGATCTTTTTCCGTCTATGGAGCTTGCCCGAGTCATAGAATCGTGCACATACATTGACGATGAATGTATGTGCACATACATTAAGGACTTCCTTGTTTGGATGTATCTCTAGGTGGTTTTCCAATAGATATTGTGCCTTCAGCATTTGATGAGGATTAGTTGGATAACATGGGACATTAGGAGAAAGGTAGTTTATCTGGGGAGCTTTATGACACTTCAGAAAATGACTCTCAAGCAGAGGGGAGCAAGGGGAAGGACTATTGTGAGGTTCTAGCTTCTATCTGTGTGGCAGAACTTAGTAAGTAGATGAGTGTAGCTGACATGGGATTTTCATTCTCTGATATGGTGCCGTATTCTGGGGAAGGATCGAGTCTTTATGAACCCTATTAAATGTAGTCCATTTGCTATTCTAGAAGAGTATGTACCTCCTTCACTTGATTCCATTGAATGGATTTAGATAAGGTAAAAGGCTTTTACAGTTTTATGGGTCTATCATGTGACTGTTTTGAAGCAGATTTGATGTCTTTTTTACTGCAATTGGTGGTTGAAGTCACCAAAAAAATCTGATAAGATCTAAAGTGGGAGGAAATCATGGATTATAAAGGTTAACATGCCGCACATATAAATAAAAGGGTCAACATTGCCTGTTAGTTATGATCACAAGAGTGGTAATTCTAGTAGAGGCAAAGGTATAGGGAAAGGGGTCAATATTTAGTGAATGGAGCCAAAGATTGTCTTGGAATTTGAGAGGTTTGAATGTGATGGATAAATGCTTGCGTGTCAAGAATATAATCATGGAATTGAAACGAATATTGTTTGTGTGCAGGAGACTAAGTTGGCTGTCGTTTCTAGGGCTATTGTACGAAGCTTGTGGGGATGCCAACACATGGATTGGTGCTGTATGGGCTCAAATGAGGCTTTTTTCAGCGGGATTTTGCTCATGTGGTATAAGAGGGTGGTAGAAAAAATTGATGGATTGTGGGGGATGAGATGAAAATGCTTGTGCGTCAAGATATATATGTATGGGCTCAAATGAGGCTTTTTTCAGAGCAATTTTGCTCATGTGGTATAGGAGGGTGATAGAAAAAATTGATGGATTGTGGGGGATGAGAGGAAAATGCTTGCGCGTCAAGATATATATATTTTTGATTAGTAAGGAAATTTATTATTCCTCATAATTAGGCACAGCCCAATTACAGTGTCAATGATATCTATATATGGCAGTAAATATATATGGTTGTAAATGGCAGTACTTGTATATATGTGTGTAGGCGCCAACTTTAGTTTTATTTCTTTTCTTGTATTGAATTATTCTTTCCTATTTTACAGATGATTTGTAGGTTGTAATTATGGCTTGGCAGTTTATATAATATACAAAAACTCTCATTTGAGGGGTATTCAAGCAAACTTGACATGGTATCAGAGCCTTAGAATTTTCTGGGCAATTTTTTTGGCAGATTACTTCCTTTGCTTGTGTCGGCACTGTCTATGCCGACACAAACAAAGGTAGAGAGTTTTTATTTTTTCACTCATTTGATTCTGTGGTCATTATGTTGGGTGAAAATTCAATCGTTCGATTTAATGGAAAGAATTATGGAAGCTGGGAATTTCAATTTCCAATGTTTGTGAAAGGAAATGAATTATAGGGTCACTCGGATGGGTCTTCTATGGCCCCTACTGATCTCAAAGAATTTAGTTCTTGGTCCAGGAAGGATGCCATTATTGTTTCTTGGCTATTATGTTCCGTTGACCCACATATGGTCAACAATCTTCGATCATTTACTGCTAAGGAGATGTGGGACTACTTTGGGCGCGTATATTATCAAGACAATATTGCACGCAAATTTCAAGTTGAGTTAGAGATTTCCAACTACAGACAAAATAATCTCTCTATTGGATAGTTCCATGTTGGAATCCTAGGTTTATGGAGTGAATATTTTGGGATAGTGTGTTCTAAAGTTCCTAAGGAAGCTGTAGAAGCATTCCAAGTTGTTCATGCTGAAGAGATCAATTCATGATGAAACTAAGACCTGAGCTTGAGACTGCAAGAGCTGGTTTGATAAAACTATAATCTTGTTCCTTCCCTGGATGTGTGCCTGGGGGAATTATTGAGAGAAGAGCAGCGCCTTGCTACTCAACATGGACTCATTCAAGAAACTGTGACAACTGAGATGGTTAATGTGGCATATGCTGCTCAAGGAAAAGAAAGATCTAAGACATAGATACAGTGCTATAGTTGCAAGGAATTTGGGCATATTGCAAAGCATTGCAGTTGAAAATTCTGCAATTATTGCGAAAAGGAGGGCCATATTATTAAAGATTGTTGTGTGCGACCTTAGAATCAATAGGGCCAAGGATTTCACACCGCTGCCCGGGCTAATTTAGCTGCTGTCCCCATTGTTTCTGCTCCAGGGCAGCCACCTACAGCTGGTTCTTCATCTACTCTTACACTCGGGATGGTCCAACAAATGATTATTTCTGCTTTCTCAGCATTTGGTCTTCTGGGTAAGGGAAATTTCCTTACCTCTCCTTGGTTGGTTGACTTTGTGGCTTCTAATGATATGATTGGAACTGTCGATGCTTTACATGATGTTTGTAAATATAAGGGTGACCAGCACATTCAAATAGCCAATGGTAATATTCTTCCTATCACTGCAATTAGAACTCTGGGGTCCTCTTTCAACAATGTATTTGTTACTAGAATTATCTACGAATTTAATTTCTGTTGGACAGCTTGTAGATAATAATTGTGAGATTCATTTTGATCAAAATGGTTGTTGTGTGTAGGATCAAGTTGTTGAGGAACGTGATCAAGAAGGGGCCTAAAGTGGGACGTCTATTTTCTCTTCAATTTTCCATTTCTAGTTTTGATTCCTTTGCTTGTATTGCTATTACTAATAATAGTGATGTTTGGCATAAAAAATTGGGGCATCCCAATTCTTTTGTTTTGAATCATCTTATGAAACAAGGTCATTTGGGGAATTAAAATTCTGCCTCTATTGTGTCTTCTGATTGTAGCTTCTTGTAAACTTGGTAAAAGTAAATTTTTATTTTTTCCTTTATAAGGCAATTGCGCTTCTACATGTTTTGAGATAATTCATACTGATGTATGGGGAGTGAGTCCTATTCTTTCACATGCTCAATACAACTATTTTGTAACCTTCATTCATGACTATAGCTGTTTCACTTGGATATAATTTCTTCGATCAAAAGCTGATGTGTTTTCCACTTATCAAGCTTTTGTTGTGTTTGCTGAGATGACTCAATTTTCTGCTTGTATTAAAACATTGCGTTCTGACACTAGGAGGGAATATATGTCTCATGAGTTTTAGGATTTTCTCAGAACTAAGGGTATTCTCTCCCAACGCTCATGTCCTTACACCCTTCAACAAAATGGGATCGCTAAGCATAAGATTTGTCATCTTTTGGATGTTGTTCGTACTTTGTTGATTGAATCTTCCATGCCTCCTTGTTTTTGGGTAGAAGCCTTATCTATAGCTGTGTATTTGATTAATCGTTTACCCTCTCCAAATTTACAATTTGACTCTCCATATTCTCGTCTGGTTGGTGTTGTTCTTGAGTATAATTCTCTTTATATATTTGGCTGTGTTTGTTTTGTTTACTTGCCATCCACTGAACATCACGAGCTTTCTGCTCAGGCTACTCGGTGTGCTTTACTTGGGTATAGTAATATTCATGAAAGGGTTTGTATTATGATGTGGATGCTCACAAACATATCTTTCTCGAAGTGTGGTTTTCTTTGAAAACTAATATTTCTTCTAGTCTTGCGTTTCACATGATTATACTTTTGCTTAGTTGCCTATTTTTGATGATGTGTTTTGTACTCTTGAACGTTTTAAGCCAGGTCTTGTGTATCAAAGATGTCGTCCAAAGTCTCTATTGCCCCTTCTTGTCATAGAATCGACGTTTGATCCTATCCCAACTGAACCTCAACGATCATCTTGAGTTTCACGTCCCTTGGACAGGTATGGGTTCGAAAATACTGCCCATCAGGCTACTCTTGATACTACTTATGTGCCCAAGTCTTATTCTCAGGCTACTGCTCAAGCTTGGGAGCATCGATGGCGAGAAGAGTATGTATAGTAGTCATCTTGGCAATAGGTGCAAAGGTCTTTTTATAATTAAGGCCATACTCCTGACAATTTTCAAAAGCCACTAAACGGGCCTTATATATTTCAATAGTACCATCAGACTAGAGTTTAATCGTATAGGGTGGTCTCTTAGGCAGATAGATGTGAAAAATGTGTTCTTACATGGGAATTTGAAGGAAGAAATCTTTACGTCTCCTCTTGGTATGTTCAATTTATCCTCCACTGAGGTTTGTCGGTTGAAGCGGTCTTTGTATAGCTTAAAGCAGGCACCATGTGCATGGTTCGAGAAGTTTTGCACCACTCTTCTTGTTTTTCATTTTACTTAGACTTGATTTGATTGTTCTCTCTTTATTTAAAGTTCCATTGGACTTGTTATTCTTTTAGTATATGTCGATGATATAGTTATCAAAGGTTCTGATTCTCACCTGATTGAGCGATTGCAATAGCATCTCAAAACTACCTTTTTAGTATTTTCTTGGTCTTGAGGTACATTCTTGTTCCAGTTGTATGCTTTTGCATCATCACAAGTATACCCAAGAGTTTCTCACCTTGGTTGGGTTTCAATCTGGAAACTCAGTACTTACACCTTTGGAAGTCAATTTAAAGCTTTGTTGGATGAGGGCGACCTATTATCTAATCCATCTCTGTATTGGCAGTTAATAAGGAGTTTAAATTATTTGACTATACCCTGTCTACGAGGTTTAATTCATATGGATAAATTGGGCATTCTTTATATTTGATATTGACAGTTGTTTTGTTTATATAAGGCTGTTTTTGTTAGTTTTTATAGAACCGGTTTTATTGTATTATTTTATTTGGTTTTGTTAGGAATTTTCTTTTTTGCCCCTGGGTTTTGGTCATATTGGTGAATTTGTTGTCATGGTATTCTTCTACTATAAGTGAGGGTTATCAATAAAACTGAGAGGGGGTCACATATGGACACATGACCCGTCTCTTCTAAAAAAAAAATTACTTGACTATTGCCCGACTTGATATTTTCTTTGTTGTTCAGTAAGTCAATTAGTTTATGCAGGCTCCTCATCAATCTCATCTAGCAGCAGTACGACAGATCATTCGTTATCTCAAAGATGCATCTGGTAGAGGGTTATTCTTTTCTACTGAGAATTCCTTACGATTAACGGGTTCAGTGATGCTAATTGGGCTAGTTGTGTGGATACTCGTTGTTCAGTTATTGGTTGGTGTATGTTTCTTGGTAATGCTCTCATTTCTTGGAAAAGTAAGAAGCAAGATCGAGTATCCAAATCTTCTACCGAATTTGAGTATTGTGTTATGTCATTAGCATGTTTTGAGATTGTGTGGCTTCAGTGTTCCGCAACTTACTTCTACTCCTCTACTGAGAATTCCTTACAA